>CM070014.1:16925761-17580761 GCA_036247105.1 Cirrhinus mrigala
GCTATTATTTTCTCTTGTGGGCTATATGTAAACGTCTTTGATGTGAAATATCTTATTCAGGTCAGTACTAAATAACAAAAAATAGCATGCATTTTGTATGATCCCTCTTATTTTGCTAAAATAATTAACATTTTGCAGATTCTGCGAGGTGTATGTAAACTTTTGACCTCAATTGTATATAAAAATGTAATTTTATGCTGAATTTTCAGCATCATTACTCAAGTCTTCAGTGTGACACGACACTTCAGTGTCTTCCTGACACCAAACGTTTAATCACAAATAACTGTAAACACAGTTATAATGCATGAAAATACTTAATCATAGTTATATTATTAAATGGAACTGCTCACACAAAAATTTTAACTTTTCTGCCTGCATTTTATTCCTGTTCATGTTCCTTTAAATAACTACACCTTTAAAGAGCACAACACATAAAATAACATGAAATTATCATGTTTTTTCATTTACTATGCTGTTCACAAGGGATAAAGTACAGTCAGCTGGCCATTATCGTAAAGTAAACCCTGCCAGAGTGATCACAACCACAGATGCCAAGTGGAGGACTCTTGAATTATCATGAAGGGGTTTATTTTGCATTAATGACTGTACATTATGCCGCTTATTAAAAAGCTAGATAATAAATAAATAAATATTAGCCAATTTGAATGATTTATAACGCATTAATAAAAACTTTGTGATGTATTATACATACAGGTTTTCCAGAGAGTGGTAATGAGAATGCTTGTGTGATTCACCTGCAGCAGTAGCAGCTGTGCCGGTCTCTCCGGAGCAGAGCTGATGTAATCTAGAGGTTTCAGTCGTGCTGAGCCGTGGCCAAAGCTCAGTGTGGGCTGCAGCAGACGGACCACAGACTGGTAGTCTCCGGTGTCAAACAACCTCTGAATCTCCTCCAGAGACTGACATCGCTCTAGAGACTTCAACTTCTTCTCAATCTAAACAAAGCAATCAGAAGAAAACATTTTAGTTTTATTATCATTCCAATGTCATTCTTTACGATGCCAATATCATGCAAAACTGGGCCTTTTCTTTCATATGCATGAACACAAGAGAGTGGCATTCCACTGTAGGATGTAGACGTAGCGTAAACTACGCGAGAATGTGAGAACGTGAGAATATGCTAGTCTCGCAGGAACCATGTATTGTTTACAGCAAAGGAAAACCAGTCTCCTCTTGGCTTATACTGAAATCATCCGACATTTTTTTTTTTTACAAATCATTGTTTTGTACTTCTAATTCGTGACCGGTATGTTGTTTTGCTTTCTCCTCTGTGTCATCTGCTGGAACACCACCCTCCTGCGAACGCACATATGGCAGATAGTAAAAGCTAGAGATTATAGTTTATAAAGTTTTAAATATGGATATTTCTCTTACACAAACACATCGATTCACTTCAGAAGCCCTTTATTAAGGTCCTTTATTGTGTCATACACACCTAGAATGGCTTGAGAGTGAGTGAATGGGGTAATTTTCATTTTTGGGTAAACTATCCCTTTAAAGAATAACATGGTCATGTGTGTAAGAATAATAGAATATATATAGAGAGAACTGAAAATAATAGTAAAATATATAATATAATATTATAAATGATAATGTCATTAATAATAGTAAAGTATATAATATTTTTAATTTGATGCATCCTTGAATAAAAGTATTAATTCCATTTAAAAAATAAAAATAAAAGAAAATAATAATCTACTGAACCCAAACCTTTGAACAGTAAATATCACAGAATGCTTAATAGTAACTTAATTATTAGGGATGTAATGATAGCAAAATCTCACAATACGATAATATCAAAAGACAAATGAAGACTTGACTAAAAAAAAAACGAAAATTTTGTACATTTTAAAGTTAAATGATTCTATCTAATGCTTACACCTGAACTTTAAAGGGGACTCAACCCTCTTTATATTTGTGGTATACTGTCTCAGTCTAAATTACATTCACACTGGTGTTTTAGGAAGCCAAACTAATTAGAAAATAATTTTATACTATTGTTATTCCTATGATGGTAATAGCTGTATATTGTAAAACAATTGCACTGTAAAATAAAGTAGTTTATTTTTGCTATACACTTCTTTCCTATTTTTACACTTGAAAGAGATATTTAAAATTTAGACTACAGTAACGTTACCCATTTTACCCATTTTAAAAGCTGTCAGCAATTCATACTGCACTTTTGAAATGCTGTAAATGTGAAAATAAAGCATAACTGGTGGCCGTTGTGTTCCCAAACATGCACTAAACTCACAGCACATGCAATAAACGAGTTCACTGCATTCACTGTGAATGGAGGCGTTCTGAGACGCGGAAAACACCGGATCACACTCCGATTGCCTGAAGGAAATGCACGCTTGGGCTTTGAAACACGCAGCAAAAACAGACTTGTTGAAGGGATTAAGCCATATTGCGCTTTCAGTTTTAGCTTGTTTGACAGATACTGTGCCAAAGCATAATGGCCCAAACTTCAAAGACAGTTTATGTTAGAATAAGAAGTTCAAATATATTTTTTTAAAAAAAACACTTTTTGCCCAGAAGACCTATCCTTTCATTTTGTCATGTGACCACAATAATATTGAGACAGTTTTGCTATTGCGATACCACAATATTGATAATACCATTACATTCCTATTAATTACGAACTTTTTTTTATTTGAAACCTCTGATTCCAATTTTAAACCTATTTTAAAGTTTCTAACCTTTTCTTGCACGTCAACAATTAATCCACATATATATTAATTTTAGAGAGCCATAGTTTGACCTACTTTACTACAACGTTAAGTAATTAAAGAGCTCTCTCTTTTTTTTTTTTTTTTGCTCTTTCTTTCTTCAGTTGTAAAGAAATTATGTTTTTTGAGGATTTTTCTCCATATAATGGACCGTTATGGTGCCCCGATTTTGAACTTCCAAAATGCAGTTTAAATGCGGCTTCAAATGATCCCAAATGCGGTTATAAACAATCCCACTATATAATGCCTGTATTATTGCGCCGCTTATGTTTTTACTTCGTACACTGCTAGGCAGCGCCTTTTACTCACTGAATTAGCGGTTATCGGTTTCATAAATAAAGTCAATATGAGTAAACAAAGGCCATTTATGGATGCCGAAGAGGTATTAGAAGCACCAAATACCATGAGTGATGGAGAGTCTGATGGTAAGTTATGCGTCCTCGGTCGGCTCAGCATCTGATGGCTCATCTGACAGCAATCTCATATTTAGATGTTTTAGCCTAACGTTACTCATATTGTACAAACTTTGGATTATTTATTTAATTTTTGTTTTGCAATTGCTATTGTTTGATACTGTATTGCTACTTATTCTTGTCTGGCCGTTTCCTGAAAAAAACAAAAACAAAAATCTGATCTATGTAATGAATCATTACAATCAAGTTTATTCGTGTTGTTCTCTTATTCAAATTATAAATGATATAAGTAAACAAATGAATAATTCATTAGGTGAAGCTGTGCACTTGAATTTGTCATCGCATCATCCTATGCAGTGTGGTGAATTATTTTTACACATTATTGTCTAAGGGCTATTTTAGTAATTTAAATAACATGAATTCTCTTCATTTATTGAAAAATGACAATGAATTATAATATTACACCACCCAATTATGTAGTTACTTCCTTTAAATTCTCTTTGTCAGCGCAGTATTGTTTATCGTATATTGACTTATGAAAACTGACTGTAGGCTGCATAAGATCCTTGAACATAAAACAACAGGACAAAAATATAGTTGATGACTAGACAATCATTTTTTATCACACTAGACACTTCTTTATGTAGACAGTGGCTTAATACAGTAAAATAAAACTTTCTTTAGCCATATTAAAACACTTGTTTGTGCGTGGGTAAAATTTACCCGCACGGCGGTTTTAGGTATACAGCGACCCCTGACAGTTCTAGTGTTAATAGAACCATTAACAAAATCAAACGTGTGGAAATACTATGTTGCTGTTCCCACTCCACTGGCTAATGAATAAATATCTGAACAGCACTTGGAGTCTTCGAGAGTGACTCTTCAATGAAATCTCTAACAGAGGTGACAGTGTCTTGAGACATTGATTTCTTTCATACTCTACCTCCTCTATAGAGATGGCATTGTCCATGCTGAGGTTGGGTAGGAGGATAGTGATTTTTTCCATCTCACTCGTCTGACCTCTTAGCAGACCGACGCACATGTCGTAACACTCCAGTGCCTCCTCCATGTCACCCTAAAGCATCGCATTAACATTCATATATTCATGTATACAGGGCAAAAACTTCACACAAGTATCAATTCTTCAAATCCTCTTTAATTCAAGAAAATCAAAAGTGTTTTAATATGATACAACTGGTCATTCTGTGTCTAGAAACTAAACTCTTTTACCTGAAAGGCGAGGTATCGTGCTTTGAGCCAGTGAACTCTGACTGCAAAAGAGAGCCAGTCGTCTTCAAACAGATCTCTCTGAGAGGCGGCCATGGTCATGAGGAATATATCGGTCTGAAAGCGAGTCTCTGGACCATCAGCGTCTTCACAATTCCTTCCTGAACCAGACATGTTCTTCCTCTGAGACACTGTAAATACAGGCGCATTACATTAGTGTGATTCCTTCTCATGATTTAGGTGCTTGTTGTCAAACACAACACAAATGTCTGACTGATTGTGGTGTTCTTACTGTTCTTGCCCTTCATCATGGACTTCTGCTCCAACTGCAGCTCCAGACAGCAGACACACATCAGCATCATTTCCTGTTATATCAGACAATACAAAATGTTTTAGTAGATGTATTAGTCAGACCTGCATCTATTACATGCATCTGATATGTACATTTATAGTTAGACAAATTGAAATTCTTCTGGTAAATAATAAAGTGAAGTGCAGTTGACAAGGATAGAAAAATATCAGAATCAGGCACATCTACTACCATTTTTAATGAAATATTAGCAATAAGCACTACAAATAGAGGTCAATAAGGTTTGAGGTCAATAAGTGGTCAATAAGAGAAATTATTTTTTTTGGGGAAAACATTGCAGCATTTTTCTTCATATAATGGGCTGATATGGTTCCAAAATGCAGTTTAAATGCGGCTTCAAACAATCCCAGCCGAGAAAGAAGGGTCTTATCTAGCGTCGGTTATTTTAATAAGAATAATACAATTTATATACTTTTTAATGCCAAACGCTCATCTGAACGCTTTTTAATGCCAACGCTGTCTTACTCTGCCTGGACTGTTTTTGTTCCGGTTCATGACAGTTAGGGTATGCCGAAAAACTCCCTCAACTTCAAAACCATCCTATATCACTGTTTTACCTTTTTTTTTTAAGGGTGTTTGATCTTCTTTGCATGTTTACTTTGCAAAGACTGGGTCGGTACTTCTGCAGCGACGTAGGATGATTTTGAAATGATTTTTGAAGCTGAGGGAGAAAATACAATTGGAGTTTTTCGACATACCCTAACTGTCTTGAGCCAGAATACACAGAGTTCAAGGAGAGAAAGGCAAGACGAGCGTTTGAGATTAAAAAGTATTTAAATTGCATTTTTTTAAATAAAAATAACCAGTCGTTTCGCTAAATAAGACCCTTCTTTCTTGGTTTACAACCACATTTGGGATCGTTTGAAGCCCTATTTAAACTGCATTGTGGAAGTTCAAAATCAGGTCACCATAGCAGTCCATTATATGGAGAAAAATGCTAAAATGTTTTCCTCAAAAAACATAATTGCTTTACGACTGAAGAAAGAAAGACATGAACATCACTGGATGACAAGGGGGTGAGTACATTATATGTGAATCTTTGTTTTGGAAGTGGACTTCTCCTTTAAAACATTTTAAATTGTTATAATCCTGTTTGCTCAACATAAACTGTTTTCTTTATTCATTTTATGTTTTATATTTGGTCTTGTATGTTAACTGTGTAGGTTGATTTACATAACAGAGAGTGTCTGTGACCTAGTTTTTGCTAAAAACACTCATTAAGTTATCTGCCTCTCTCTGATTTTCAGCAGACCCACTGGGAGAAATACAGCAAGCTCAGGTGGCATGATGAATAGAGTTTTGTATCCCGGCAGGTGTGAGCAGTATATGTGCCAAATGATCTTCCGCCAAGGAAAAAAACTCCTTTAAGAGAACACGTGTAGCCATTTCCTCCTATGCACTGATGAATAAACACATATCCGGACTACTGGAATAAAACTGTTTATCAAATTATGTTTAGTTAAAGGCACAATATGCATGTTTTTGCCACTAGAGGGTGCATATTCAAAACAAACAAAGAACCAAAGGTGTAGTTTTTTGATACCGTGATTGTGTGTGGAATCATGGGAGTTGCTGTCGTCATCCCCACAGCCGATGCAATCTGTCAGGACTCAGGCAGATGTCATGTTCATGGATGAGCTAATGTATTAAAGATTTATTAAGGTCACTGTAGCGTGGAGCAGGATGGGGCTAAAAGTCGTGGAAGTGAAATAAGGACACTGGAGTGATTCATAATGGAGGACGAGTGCAATACACGGCTCGAAAGCAGTGGAACTTTTATTATGCCACAGTCAAGCGCTTCTGCTTCTTCCGTTCATGCGCATTTGAGGTGAAACAGCGCTGTTTTATCATACTAGATATATTTAAGTATGTTGAAAGTTGTGACGTCATTGGCAGGCGATGCAAGGAAACGGTCCATTACACTAGTTGAAATTGCTTATTTCTCTGGATTTAAACATTCTTAGAAACTTTTGAGCAAATATAAGTACACAAGTCATCTAAAAATATAACACTGTTGTAGCATTTTTTTGAATATTTTAATAAAAAAAATCTTGCATATTGCGCTTTTAAGGATTTTAAAAACATAACTGAATTAGTAAAAAGAAAAATACATCTTTTCACACTGAGGACAACTGAGGGACTCATATGCAACTATTACAGAAGGTTCAAACGCTCGCTGATGCTTCAGAAGGAAAAAATGATGCGTTAAGTGCAGGGGGTGAAAACTTTTGAACAGAATGAAGATGCGTACATTTTTCTTATTTTGCCAAAATTTCTTTTTTTTTTGGTTTTTCATTTAGTACTGGCCTTAAGAAGCTACAAAGGATGCTTACATGTCTTCCAGAAGACAAAATAAGTGAAATTTACCCTGATCTTCAAATTCTAAAAGTTTACACCCCTGGCTCTTAATGCATAATTTTTCCTTCTGAAGTATCACTGAGTGTTTGAACCTAGTTGCATATGAATCCCTCAGTTGTCCTCAGTGTGAAAAGATGGATCTAAAAATCATACAGTCATTGTTGGAAAAAGATCAAATTCACAAGAATGCTAAAAAAAACAAATAATTTGGGGGACCTGAAGGATTTTTCTGAAGAACAGCAGGCAGTTTAACTGTTCAGGACAAAGAAGGGACTCATGAACAACTATCACTAAAAAAAACAAAAAAAAAAAACAGCTGTGGCTCATTCAGGTAACAACACAGTATTAAGAATCAAGTGTATGTAAACTTTTGAACAGGGTCATTTTTATAAATTCAACTATGATTTTCTTTTTTATTTTTATTTTCTGTATGTCAGTACTTTAGTACAGGTCAGTACTAAATAAAAAATAACATGCATTTCGTATGATCCCTCTTATTTTGGTAAAATAATTAACATCTTGCAGATTCTGCAAGGTGTATGTAAACTTTTGACTTCAAATTTTTCATCCTCTCAAAATGTACATATTTACTAAGCAGCATAGAAGAATTATCATTTAAAATGTGAAAATACAATAAAATGCACTTTTTTAGAAAAAAAAAAAATGCAAACAAAACCATGAATATCTTTCAAACCATTTTTCAAACCTTTATGTGCTGGTTGCTGGAGTCTCTAAGCAGCGGGTTGGGCAGCCCAGCACTGTGTTTCCTCCAGCAGTTGAACAGATCCAACACCACTGTGCCAAGGCCCGATGGCCACTCCTCCAGAAACTTCTGCCCCACCGCCTTCAGATAGCGCATCATCAGCTCCAGGATGCCTCCGTTTTGCATGTTCGCCAGCAGGAACGCATGGACCTCCTTCCGCTCTGAGAAACCATAAAGAACAGAGAGAAAAATCAAGGAAACGCAGAAAGAAACAAAACAGTGACTAATAAGAAATCCTCAGTTTCTGTACCTGACTCCATAGAGCCGATGTACTCAGAGGAGTTGGATCCGCGGTTTAATTGGGAATCAGGTTTGCTGTCACATTGTGAGTCCATGTTGCTTAGACTCTCCTCATCTTCATCATCTTCAAACTTTTTCAGTCTGGAAATAAAGTGGAAGTCAATGTGACTTTCTAAGGATGTCTAATATACAACTACGTGCAGTAATTTTGGTCTAATGTGTTTTCACTGCTAGGATTCACTCAGCATGACAAAACGAAAAAAGAAACCACATGATTGACAAAATGCATCACTTGATATGGTCACAGCAGGTTGGAACAAAACCCCTGAATAGATTAATATTAAAATAAACACCTAGAGGGGAGGAATTTGAGCAGGAGCTCCTGGAAGTCAATCTTCTCTTCTTTCTTGCATTTGGTGTTGCGGACACGTGCCGAGCGCCTCTTCGCCGTCTCTACGGTGTCCTCTACCACACGTTTTCTCTTGGTGCCTTTTTTCACTTTGTCATTCAAGGCAGCGTCCAGAGCTGTAGGGTCAACAGCAATGACATCAGTGTAAGTTAGGCATCAAAACAAATGCTAAAATGTTCTTGAATTCAGGTTCTTTACAGCTCCCATACGTGTCAAATCTTTTTTTTTTTTTTTTAGAGGAGTCTCTAAAAAATACAAGGTTGGCTGTCTTCAGTGTTGTCTGTATGAACACTTTCAATATAAAAAAAATCTAAGTCATCATATGCACTACTGTTCAAAAGTTTGGGTTTGGCAATATGTTTTAATGCTTTTAAAAGAAGTCTCTTATGCTCTCCAAGGCTGCACTTACTTGATCAAAATTACATTAAAAGCATATATTGTGAAATATTATTACAGTTTTAAATAACAGTTTTCTATTGTAATATATTTTAAAATGTAATTTATTCCTGTGATCAAAGCTGAATTTTCAGCATCATTACTCCAGTGTTCAGTGTCATGTGATCCTTTAGAATTCATTCTAATATGCTGATTTGCTGCTCAAGAAATTTTTTTTTAATCAAATGTTGAAAACATTTTTGCTGTTTAATATTTTTTATACTTTTTTAGGATTCTCAGAAGTCTTTACTGTAAACTTTGATCAGTTTAATGCATCTGTGCTGTATTAAAGTATTAATTTCTTTAAAAAAAAAAAAAAAAACTCTTACTGAACCCAATTCAAAATTATGCATACAATGTCAACTTAATATGTGTTTGGCAGCTCAGTCACAATGACAAATACAGTACAAAGACAAATGACAAAATATAGCAACAATGTATGCAGTAATAAATGCCTTTAAATCCTTAATTCAGTCTCAAACGTTAACAGACAATCGGCTTTGTACTCAAAATGTTACCACAAAAAGATAAAAATTTTAAATAATTTATTTTATGGCAGCGGCTATTTACACTAAGTGCAAAAAGCAATAGATGCTATTTACACTAAGTGCAAATAGCGATGGATTCTATTTTTACTAAGTGAAAACAGCAGCATATTTTATTTATGTGCCATTCATACAGTGCAAATAACTATAGACTTTATTTACACTGTCAAAATAGCATGATTTTCTGCTATTTACACTACTTATTGCAAAAAGTGGCAATAATTTGCACCTCAGTATTCTAGTACATTATAAAACAGAATGTGATAATAACGTATTGAGTGTAAAATTTTTTATTAAAAGTACATAATAGATGGCACCTTATTAGGACAATACAGCCCACGCTACACCTACCCTAACACTTTTTTTTCATTATTTCCTTAATTTTTATTGAAAAATGCCTTTCCACTGTGATTTGAGATTTGGGATTTTAAAAAAAATAAGCTTGGCAAAAGGCATGTCAAAAAGACTATGACACGTGCTTTACCATCTGCACCACTGGAGCTGTTATTTGACAATCGTCTTTTGTAGTGCTGACTAGCCCAATCACACGTTGGTGGGCGAAGTTAATGTAAATGGCCTCTGCCAACAACGCGGGCTATCTGAACAAACAAAAACGAAAACGAAAACCGGAAATGAACTAAATTTTGACAGAAACAGAACCAGTTTCGAACAGAATCGTAAATTTAAAATGGCCATTAACCAGTTAATAACCTTATTTTATTGTTCCATTTAATATTTTAAATTTGCTGTAAATTCAAGTAGTACGGCTTATGCAAATGTGAGCTGACGCATCCACCGAGTGAAATGCACACGCTCAGCTGTGAACTCATCATAGGTATGTCGCCAATGCATTGCAAAAGTTAGAGGATGGTGTAAGATGGATTCAACAGATCACATGCACATGCAGCGCTTCTGTGAATGGAGAAAAAAAAGAATAAAACTATAGGTTTAAATAAAAAGGAAAATACAGGCCTATACACAAAATATTCAATTTAAATCATTGACAGATTAACAAAACAAAAGAAAAATCTCAGTTTCAGTTTATTGAGACGTGATCCAAAGTTCACAGAAAGGAAAACAAGACGGCAGAAAATGGGCTAGTTTTTTTTTTTTAATTTTGCAAAAGTTTGACAGTTGCTTCTATCTGTATGACCAACCAGCGTTGGTATGAGCGCCAGCGCCTCATGGCTCACATGCACACCATATTTTTGCGACATTGCAGCCTGTTCATTATCAAAACAAGATACAGTTAAAGAAACATAAAAGTTACTGTGCTCCGTTGTACAATTTGCTGCGTTCAGCGTAACCTCACTGTGCTGATAAAACCGATATAAAGGATGATTTTTTACGTCGATGCGAGTGAAGTACAAAGCCTATTACATAATAAATAATATTTCAGCATCCAGATGCGTTGCAAATATGGAAACATTTGGATTTGTGCCAAATGAAAGAGGAAGGCATCACCTTAAATTAATTTGTTTTTAGATTGATGTTTTTACAGTCTAAATGCCTAGCCTTAACTCCAGAGGATTTGTTGTGGAGACAGAAAATAAAAACTGTGTTTACAATGTTTGTAAACATTTTTCTTCTCCAGCATTTTAGCCTACAATATTTCTGAATGTAAAAATAAAATGCGACGTGAGCCTACACGACTTGTTTTTTTTTCCTCTCAAAATGCAATTTTATACGAGTAGCATTTTTTAAACAATGCAGCAAACATTTTTAAATATCTTTAAAAATACTTTAATGTTTTTAAAGCGTTAACAGATTTTTTTCTTTTATTTAGTAGCCTACATTTGGCCAAAATCTAGAAAAGATGATGCTGTATTGGCTGTGACTAAAGCGCAGCAGATACCAGATCTCTTTTTTTCTTTTTCTTTGAGTAAAGAAAATGCTGCACTTTATTATTATTATTATTGGTAAAGTATCAATTCTGCTCGGAGTGAACCGATTTCTCTTTTTTTTTTCCATTTTCAAGCCTTAAACAGCATCACAACTGACACATTTTGCTGTGAACTATCCCTTTAAAGGAGAAGTCCACTTCCAGAACAAAAATTTACAGATAATGTACTCACCCCCTTGTCATCCAAGATGTTCATGTCTTTCTTTCTTCGGTCATAAAGAAATTATGTTTTTTTGAGAAAAACATTTCAGGATTTTTCTCCATATAATGGACTGATATGGTGCCCCGATTTTGAACTTCCAAAATGCAGTTTAAATGTGGCTTCAAACGATCCCAAATGTGGTTGTAAACAATCCCAGCCGAGGAAGAAGGGTCTTATCTAGCGAAATGATCGGTTATTTTCATAAAAATAATACAATTTATATACTTTTTAATGTCAAACGGTCATCTTGTCTTGCTCTTCCCGACCTCTGTTTTTTCCGGTTCATGACAGTTAGGGTATGTCGAAAAACTCCCATCTCATGTTCTTCCTCAACTTCAAAATCATCCTATATCGCTGTTTTACCTTTTTTGTTAAAAGTGTTTGATCTTCTTTGCATGTTCACTTTGCAAAGCCTGGGTTGGAACTTCTGCAGCGATGTAGGATGATTTTGAAATGATTTTTGAAGTTGAGGGAGAAAATACGATCAGAGTTTTTTGACATACCCTAACTGTCTTGAACCACAATACACAGAGTTCAGGGAGAGAAAACAAGACGAGCGTTTGAGATTAAAAAGTATTTAAATTGTACTTTTTTAAATGAAAATAACCGAACATTTCCCTAGATAAGACCCTTCTTCCTCGGCTGGGATCATTTACAACCACATTTGGGATCGTTTGAAGCCGCATTTAAACTGCATTTTGTAAGTTCAAACTCGGGGCATCATAGCAGTCCATTATAAAGAGAAAAATGCTGAAATGGTTTCCTCAAAAAACCTAGTTTCTTTTCGACTGAAGAAAGAAAGACATGAACATCTTGGATGACAAGGGGGTGAGTACATTATCTGTAAACTGTTGTTCTGGAAGTGGACTTCTCCTTTAAGACACTGTCTTAAATCACTTAGGAGTCCTCACATTCAAAGCTGTGTAACATTGCAGGTACAAGATTGCATATATGTGTATGCGTCAAGTCTACATTCACACTGACCTGCAGTAGTAACCGTGGTAACAGCAGCATCCTCAGTTCCATTGGCAGCAGTAGTGGTGACCGTGGTTGTAGTGGTGATCTCAATGACGTTCTGGCTTTGCGGCACTCCTGCAGCAGTGCAGGGCTGGGCCTGCGGCTGGATAATGAGCTCGATGGATGGGGGCAGACTGGAACTTGGGCTACTGGGCCCTGGAGGAGGAGGAGCAGGGGGGGCCTGAGGTATGCTGACGGGTACAGGGGGCTGAGGGGGATCTGAAGCAGCAGTGGCGGGTGCTGGAGTGCTGGTGGGCGTTTGCACGAGGCAGTCCGGGTCGCGGTACATTGACAGGTCAATGCGGCGGCCAAAGTCAGGACGTGGGACCAGACAAGCGTTCTGGTGTTTGTACATGGCCAAGAAACTCTCACCAACACTCTTCCACCTGTATGGATAAAATACAACTGTTTTCAACATTGATAATAATAATAATATTTCTTGAGCAGCAAATCACCATATTAGAATGATTTCTGAAGAATTATGTGACACTGAAGACTGGAGTAATGATGCTGAAAATTCAGCTTTGCATCACAGGAATAAATTACATTTTAAAATACACTAGAATAGAAAACAGTTGTTTTAAATGGTAATATTAATCTCTGTGGAGTAACAGTGGCATGGACTCACGTGAAGTATTTGATGGGCTGAACCAGTTGCAGGTCAGCTACAGGATGCCGTGTGAGTTTAGCCTGCCTCTGTCTCCTCAGTTCCAGCGCTTCCTCTACAATACTGTGGGCTTCCTCCTCATCTACATCCACATACTGCACTGATACATCACTACAGCCAAATTATACACAGACACAAACTCAGGAGGATGAACATTACAGTGTTTCTTTTTCAAGAGCATAAATGGTGGATGCCACATTATGAGCTCAGTTAAACGAGTAGGAAAAGGTACATACAGTTTGGAAAACATCTTCATGGAGTCCCGTCTAAGGCAGGGCTGCTCTTCAAAGATCTTCTCTTTGAGCACTCGCCCCTTACTGTAGCCTGTGTCCTTCTCTAGAGCTTTACAGATGTAGTACAGACAGCCTACAGGACAAACAGATCAGAACACAACGCTGTGACCACTAACAGAGAATATGATGAAAGAGCTAGCGGGAGGAAATCAAGGTAGAGGACTATAAACCTTGACATCTGCAAAGATGACACAAAACAGCATTCACAACAGAAACCGGCTCCAGTTCACTGGCTTTCAGTGGCAGTATAAGTATTTTTCCCATTATATATAGTATACATAGTATATTTTCAACATATACACTACCGTTCAAAAGTTTGGGGTCAGTAAGACTTGTAATAGTCTTTAAAGTAGTCTCTTAAGCTTATCAAGGCTGCATTTATTTGATTATATATAGAAAATATAGAAAAGAAACAGTAATATTGCAAAATGTTTTTACAATATAAAATAATGTTTTTTATTTTAACATACTTTAAAAAAGAATTTATTCCTGTGATGAAAAGCTGAATTTTTATCAGCTGTTACTCCAGTCTTAAGTGTCACATGATCCTTCAGAAATCATTCTAATATGCGGATTTATTATTAGAATGATCAATGTTGGATAATATCAACAGTTGTGCTGCCAAATATTTTTTGGAACCTGTAATTTTTTTTTTTCAGGATTCTTTCATGAATAACAAGTTTAAAAAGTACAGTGTTTATCCAAAATATAAATATTTTATAACAATGTAAATTATTTATTATTAACTTTTAATAAACTTTTAATTATTAACTTAATACATCCTTGGTGAATAAAAGTATTAATTTCTTAAAAAAAAAAAAAAGAAACAATAAAAATGTACTGACCCCAAACTTTTGAACGGTAATGTATATAGTATATTTCAAGTTTTTTCCAAATCATTCAGTGCACATGGGCCATTCTACAGAATTGGAGCAAACTGCTGTTCCACAACCAAAAAACACATCTAAAAAGCATTTAAGTATTCAAATCTTAGATGTTTACTAAGATCCTTCTATTATCTATAGTATTATCTATTATCTAAAATCATCATTTATTGGGTACTTTCAATTGGGAGGTGGCTGTCCTGAACCCTAACCCCTAAATTTCTACTCATGAAAATTATATAAAAATATTTTTTGTATTTTTTCCATTGCTTTTAAAAGTATCTTTTTGACTTTTTTTTTTTTTTAAATGAAGTTTTAAAAAAATATTTCTTTTTTATTTTCTTTGCAAATCAGAAAACTTTATGTAAAAAAAAAACAAAACAAATGTGTCCTGCATTTTTCATGTCACTACCGAAACAGTGTATGTTTTATGTGCAAGTCCATTGGCTGAGACTGATTTTAACTACACCCCTTTTTGTGTGTTATCCAATAAAATTGTCACTGCCATAACAGTCACTAAGTGAAACATGTCATCGTTTCGGTGCTGACAAAAGGGAACACATAATTCTTTATTTGGGGGAAGTAAACACAATTTTAGTAAAGTTATGCAAATTTTTAGTATTTTAGTATGTTTAGTAGTGTTTAAGTATGTGAGTTTAAATTCTGTAATGTGATGTGGTCGCTACCAAAATATCACTGTCACTCCGAAAATGTGCTGTCACTACCATGGGATGTTTTGTCAAAAATGGAGTATACTGAATTATCAACTAAGATGTTATGATAGTGTTTGGTTCAATGCATATTCAAACTAATTAATCCTTAAGTTTTAAATCAGTTTGATCAGCTTTTTACCTTTTACATTGAAAATGAGAAAAATCTCATAGATCAGATTTAAAATATTGTTAAAAATGTAATTGTAACTTGATTTACCGCTCTGAAAAAGTTATAGTAAAATAGCAAAAAAATATATTTACAATGCAGGTGTAAGCAAAATCTTAATAGGTCAATGTTTCAGTTATTTCAGTGTTTCAGTAGTGACAAATTTGGGGAAAGGACAAATATTCCAAAACTTTGAACTACTCAAAATACAATATGAGAATTAACTGCACAATTACTAGAATGTGTACCTTGGATATTATACAATTTGCATAAAAACAATTTTTTTGGAAAAAGACACTTTTTTTTAAGACATTTCCAACTCTGATTTTGCAGAATGGCCCATTTATTACACTGAATGACTCTTTATTATAATATTTCTATTTCAATTTCTTAACCAAATATTAAACCATCATGCTGTGTTTGTGGAAAATTATATATACACTATATATCATTCCTTAATTTCTAAATTATTACTATAAGTATTTTTGCTGCAGTAATAAATGAATATGAAATAACACTGACTTATGTAGAGAAGCATATACCACTGCTTTTAAAATCAAGGTCCTTATGGAAAAAAAAAATAATAATAATTGGATTTTTAGTTCCAGAACTGGACTGCTGCATTCTCAATAAAAAAAAGGTAAGTGTATTATTTTTCCTTACCTATACAGACTTGGTTGCATAAGCAGAAAACTCATTTCAGAGACAGAATCTTCAGAGAACCTTTGATTAAAAATGACAAATCTCTTTTTCTGAGCACTAATGAATCATGCAGGGCCTATTTGGATTTTACATTAAAAAGAAATAATGAATTTTTAATGAATTAAATCTGATGACTGCAATAGCTGTGACCTGATTCTAGAAGATCAGAGTTTCTAAAATCAAACCATTTTGGACAAAACTACAGTATGTTGCACAGGTTGTGCAAAGCTTTCTGACTCACAGCTGTAATCACTGAGAGCGTAGAGGACCGTGATGAGACTGTCCAGGCAGGGCCAGTGGTCCGGGTTACAGCGTAAGCCCACCTCAAAGGCATGACGGGCCAAAGGCATGCTGGCCTTCCTCAAAGCCAACTTTCCCATCTTATACCACATATTCACATCTGTGGAGTCCAGCATGACAGCCTGCAAGACACACAGACATACAGAGACTCAACTGTGTCCTAAGTGACTGGTTAATGGATCCTTCTGTAACACTGGAGGGGCTAGTATCACGTTAACATTAAATGTAAATGCGGGACAAATTATGTACCTTAAACTGTTTAAAGTACGCATTTACCTGCACATAGAAATCCATGGCGGTGTCTAAATCATCTCTGAGCACAGCAAGACTGGCCAGGTTTTTGTAGGTGGAGTACTTCAACATCAGCCCAGGATGCTTAAGTCCAACTTTCTCATCTTCAGATGCCACAGCCTGGTGCAAGAGGAAAAAAAAAACACTCACTAACAATCACACACTGCCTTCAAAAGAAGAAAGCAATAGTAAAGCTAAAGCTAAATAATATAGAAGATATTTTGGATTTCATGGTAAGATGTTATAATGATCAGAGCTGAAGGAGTCTGCGGTACCTCCTTGAGCAGCGGGGTCTTGAGGAGCTCATGGTAGGCTTTGGCAGACTCATCAAACTTGTCATGTTTCTGCAGATCAAGAGCTTTATGATACAAAGCAAACGCTTCTGCCTCCTGCAGTAGAAATGAGAAGGAAATGAGTTATACTGGATTACCATATTAACCATATAAAGCCTACTGTATCATATCTGATACACAAAAAGGGCTCTAAATGATCAGCATGTCCATAACTGATGAAAAGCCTGTTGGCAAAGGTCTTTTAGTAGCTATAATAGTAAAAACACGGCTCAGGTTGTGATTCACGATTTACATAAATTACAATCAGAACTTCATCGTACTGTTTGGTCATGTAAATATAAATTTTGCGCCTCTGAATTCTTCTGTATCATATTATTTGAGCCATAAAAGCTTGATGTACTTTTGAGGATCTGTTTGAAAGCATCTGACTCACCTGGGCTTCCTTCGTTTGACTTGGTTTTGTGCTTCTAAAGGCGTCTTCATGCTCATCTGCAGCCTGAGACGCTGCATTCAGAGCAGCTATCCGGATCTGTGATTTTTAGAAGATGCATGAATACAGCGAACAAATTAAATAAATAATATGACAGAACAGTTCAAACGCTGATATGAGGTAGTTTAGGTCAGTGTAACAAAGCATGAAACATATAGAGTGACTTACCATGTTTCTTATTTATTAAGGATCATTCACTCCAATCATCAGCATCTGTTGTGGTGCAACATAATTTAAAAAATAAAAATAAAAGAATTCAAATAAACTGATTAACTGTATCAGAACCCCAAATTATTACATGACTATAACCATGTACATGACTATGAGCAGTGCTAGTTTATAATATCTTTATCCTCTCGTTTTTTTACATAGAAAAAGACGTGAAAACACACACTGACATATCATATTACTGTATATCATTACATCTCTACACATGTATTGATGTTCTTCTGGATTCTCAATACAATTACAATGCCGTGCTATAACAATCAAATTGGCCAGTGTTTCCAATTCCTCAGACAGTATGTTGCATATGCTAAACTCCCAATGGCATGCCAACAAAAGTACATTGTTCTTGAGGGAGCATTTTCTCCCATGACATTAATAGGAATCATGGCAGATTTCACTGTTCGCTTGATAAACAAATACAGAAACATTCATCAAATGCTTCGCAAACATCACAACAACGGTGATTTTGCACACAGTGTTTGTGTTATTGTTAACAGCGCTGTTTATCAACCCCATACAATAACAACAACATGCTAACAATGCTAGCAGCAGAAGCACAGCTGACCTTACAACAGAACTGGGTTACCACAGAAAGCGCACAATTTCCTAATACTTTCTAAATGCAGGATACTTTTGCAGTGAGTCCAGCTGCAAACCTGTTTTGTGTTTGCATGTACTTTGTTTTGATGGAGAGCTGCTACTTACGAGGTGCATGCATGATCTTCTGCCCGGAGGAGAGTCGGTGAAGTCAGTGTCGAGCGCTCCGATTGGACGAGTGAGTACACGCGCGGCGGCAAACAACCAATCACGTGTCAGATCTCAGTTTTTAATGTTCGAGTTTCTCACATTGTCCAAGACAAGTCTGAAAAATAAAATAAAGTAGAATAAAATAAAATAAAAATAAAATAAAAATAAATGAAATAAAATAAAAGTAAAAAAATGTAATAAAATAAAATAAACTGAAATGAAAAGAAACAAAATAAAATAAAAATTAAATGAAATTAAACGTAATAAAATGAAATAAAATAAACGTAATAAAATAAAATGTAATAATTAAATGTAATAAAATAAAATAATGAAATAAAATGTAATTAAAATGAAATTAAACGTAATTAAATTAAATTAAATTGTTTAAATTAAAATGAAATGAAATAAAATAAAATAATGAAATGTAATAAACTGAAATAAAGTAAAATGTAATAATATAAAATAAAATAATGAAATGTAATTAAAATAAAAATAAAATAAAAAATACATAAAATAAAAATAAAATAAAATGAAATAAAATACAATGAAAAAATAAAACTAAATGAAATTAAATTAAATAAATAAAAAATTTAATTAAAATGAAATATAATAAAATGAAATATAACAAAAAATGAAATAAAATAAAAATGAAACAAAATAAAACAAAATGAACTACAATAAAATATAAGGTAATAAAATAAAGAAAAGAATGAGGTGAAATGAAATGCAATAAAATAAAAAGTAATAAAATATAATAAAATGTAATAAAATAAATAAATATATATATATATATATATATATATATATATATATATATATATTTTTTTTTTTTTTTTTTTTTTAAATGAAGTAACAAAGTAGAAAATAAAAAACAAAATAGAATAAAAATAAAAAAGTAATAAATGTATACATATTTAAACAATGCAAAAATTAGTAAAATAATGCATTACCTTTAAATATACAACTAAGTATCTGAAATATCTTTTTTTCAAATAAGTAACACAAGTTACTTCATTTTCCCTGACATCTTCATATTCACTGACATCTCTCCCCACACCGTATTGAGAAAAAATGGGAGCGAGGTGCAGAGGCACTTCCTTCGTTTCATTTTTAGTGTGAAAGGCCCTTTACAGTTGGCAAAAATATAACTTTTGAGTTATTATACAAATACAATAAATAAGCAAACACAAATAAACAAAAAGTAACACAATGCATTACTTTCCATAAAAAGTAACTAAGTACCGCAATTAGTTATTTTTATGACGCAATATTGTAATGCATTACTTTTAAAAGTAACTTTCCCCAAATACTAAAATTTAACTGTTTAAAACTTTAATAAACTATTTAAAATTTCAAATAATTTATATTATTTATTTTCATGTTCTATCAATACATAGAAATGTATTCATGTTTTTAATTGTCAAATATTTAATATGCATGACATTTAAAAAAAAAAAAAAGTATTAAAAAAAATAAAAATGTGAATAATGTTTCTGAATCAATAGGAAGACTCAAAGACTCCATTTAACAAATTTCATACTGCAAAAAACAAATATTTCACTAGACAGGTCATATGGTATATGCAAAAAATGGTTTATTTTCAAATTAAAACTTATTTATAGAAAAACCAGGACAACGAGTAGATTTTACTGTTTTTAATCAATCAGAAAAATCTATCAATTCAGCAATCACACAAAAATCTTCTAAAAAGTCTTATTATAAGCTTAGTGTCATGGAACTGTGAACATACTATAAATAAAACTTCATAGTCTATAAAACTAAACAGCATTAATATCCATGAATAAAACCACATACTGTACCTGGAATGACATGTAACACAAATTTTTCAAACAAATGCATAACAGGATTATAACAGGTCATTTACAGTCTCAGCATAACTCTTAATACGCTGGACAGGTCAAGATGACAGCAGCAACAGATATTCAAACTGTTCCGGAGAAGCTTTATTACATTAACCACGATCTCTCCAGCTGATTAAGCTCTAAAGCCCAACCAGTCCTGCAGCGCTTCCTTGGCTTCCTGAAGTGCTCTGTCTTCCTGAACCCAGCTGAGACAAACTAGACACTCTCGAGTTAAGAGCCGAGCACACGGATCCATTCGCTCTGGAGGACTTTAAGGCTTCGGACTGAAGACTGACGCTACTGGCTGAAATGTCTGAGTGAGAGCCTCCACCGGCCCTCTGGTGGTTTGACGGGGCCGAGGACACTCGGCTCCTCTCAGAGGCCTCAAACTCAAGCGGCTCCTGTAATGAGGGGGAGGCACGACACAAGCTCACTGGACTTAGAGGAACTTCCTGTTGGGAATGAAGCCGGAGAATGTCTTCAGCGTTAGGAGGAGGCTCTGAATGAGTCCCCAATTCAGGTTGAAGGATGTCTGCCATCTGTGTAGTGATTAGAGAAATAATAATAACAATTCAATTAAATTTAAAAGCAAATAAATAAATAAATACACTACCATTCAAAAGTTTGGAATTTTTAATGTTTTCCAAAATAAATAAAATTAATTAATTATATTTTAAATTAACATTTTAATTAATTAATTATTAATTAATATTTAATAAATATTTAATAATTTATTTATTTATACATTTATTTATGCTTTCAATAATTAAATTATGCATTTAACTATTTATTTAGATATTTCAACATTTCTTTAATTATTTAATTTTGAGTAATTTGGCCCTCAATAAAAATAAAACAAAACTAAACTAAACTAAAAAACTAAACAAAAAAAAAAAAAGCAAAATGAAATAAAATAAAAAATAATGAAATAAATAAAAAATAAAATAAAATAAAAATGATAAATAAATAAAATAACATAAAATAGATAGATAGATAGATAGACAGATAAAGTAACAAAGTAAAAAAAATAGTAAAGTAAAATAAAATAAAACAATAAAATAACAAAAAATAGAAATAAAATAAAAAGTAATAAAATAAAATGCAATATAATAGAGTAAATTTAAAATGAAAAATAAAATAAAAATAATAAATAAAAATTACAATAAAATAAAAAATACATTAAATATATTATATACATTTTAAATAGATAAAGTAACAAAGTAAAAAATAAAATAATAAACAAAATAAAAATATAAATAAAAAAATAAAATATCTGTTTACATATATTTTTTAAATAGATAAAGTAACAAAGTAAAAAAAGTAGTAAAAAAAATTAGTTACTTTTTCAAACAAGTAACGCAAGTTACTTCATTTTCCAATTTATTCACTGACATCTCTCCTCATGCTGTTTCATGTTTTTTTTTTTTTTTTTTTCCAAAAAATCTAACTGACCCCAAACATATATCATAAAATACAAAAATAATACAAATTAAATAAATAGAAAAAAAATAATAATATAAATAAAATTTAATTAATAAAATAAATATTGCTTTTTTTTATTATTTAATTTTTTTTGAAGGTGTCCTGCTTGTCTTATTTCTACTCACTACAAAACTCTCCCTCCTCTCCTCATTTCTCTGGTTGTCTCGGCTGGCGTGCGTCCTTGTCCTCTCTGTTGAGGAAAGCTGAGGATGTCCAAGAAGACCAAAGTCTGACTGGTCTATTCCAGCCATAGATGCAAACTGGCCAAGCCTAACATGCAGCAAGAAATTCCCAATTAAGTCTTAACTGATTCAACATTTTAAAAATACTAATTTGTCATCAAGACTTCTGAAGGAAAAAGGCATAGAACTTCATGCATTAATCATTCAGTAGACATAAAATGTGAGATCAGACAGACCCAGCATCCTTCAGCAGGTCTAGGAATGCGTGGAATTTCTGGAAGGAGGATTCGATGCTTTCCAGCACATGTTCGTCCTCCAGGACAGAAGCGCTGAGGTGGGCTTCAGACAGGGATTGATTCAGACTGCGCAAACGCTCATTCTCCAATTCCAGCTGCAGGAAGAGGCATACAGCCAAATATCTTACTTTCCGAAATGTTATTATTAATTTTACAACCAGAATAACTGAGGATACTTGTACCTCCACCAGGCGAGAGTTGGTTTTCAGCCTGTTGTTCCTCTCCTCCGCCAGCCTCAGACGACACTCTTCCAGCTCCACCTGTGGGCGAAGAGAGGAACTGCATTGCATTATCCTTTTACATACACAGAAGCACCCAACATTGAACATCTCATTTAAGCCACACTTTTGTTTTTTTTTATTCTGAATGTCATTACATTAGATGTATAATATACTGTACGTATAGTTCTTTAACTTTTTTTTTTGGCTTTTTTTTTTTGGTTATAATCATAATAAAACAAACATTTTGTCAAGACAATTTATTTTTGCTACTTTTCATGAATTGAATTTGTTATTTTCTTGCTGTACTAGACTTTCAGTTTTCAAACTATGGAAAGTAATCATAAACATGATAATTATTACATATTTACATTTAATCATGTAGCTGCACTTTCGGCTATTCAAAGCAACTTACAAATGAGGGCAATAGAAGCAAATCAAACCAATAAAAGAGCGACAACATATAAGTGCTGTGGCAAGTCCCGGTTAGTCTAAAGGAATACATGTAGCAAGGTTTTTTTTATATATATAATGAATAAAAATAATTAAAAAAAAATATAGATAAGAGATAGAATAGATATAATTAGTGTTATAAGGTCAAGTATACTTTTTTCATATTCAAAAAGAAAACAAGTATACTATAAAAATAAAATAGAGTTCCATATTAATTAATTAATTAATTAATTAATTTAATCCACTATCATTTCTTTTACTAAATGGTTTTAAACTTTACAAATACATCAAACTTAAAACTTGCAGGTAATTTACTTTCTGAGGCCATCCAAGATGTAGATTATTTTTCTTCGACAGAACAGTAAAGAAGATTTTCAGTCTTCAGTTATTTATAAAATGCAAGGCCACCGCCAGCACTTTTGGAGTCCAAAAAAAAAAAAAAAAAAGCATATCAGGCAACACAAAAATGTCTGGTTCATGAACAAATTATTATTTTGAACATGTTCTTTTTAGAGAACTGGATTAACCAGTTCAACAAATCACATTGATCCGACTGATGAAACTGTTCACGGCCTGAGCAGCACAGATCTACAAGTTACTCATGTCAAAACTTGCAATAATAAAGTTGTAATTAAATCTGAAAGCATCGTTGACGGGGCCCTCGCACTGGGGCTCACCGCCACCCGGAGGCTTTAGGAAAACGTGTCAAACTTCCTGCTGAATATGGGCATGTAGATCTTTTTAGGCCAGGACTTTTATAAAACATATGAAGTTTGGTGCAGATTGAACATGGTATGCTTGAGTTAGTGTAAAACAAGTCATTTCCTGTTGCCAGCAGGTGGCGCTATGATTATAATGGAATATTGGTCTTTAAATGTGTTCAGACCAGGACTCTTACCAAACGTGAAGTTTGGGGCAGATTAGACATTGTATGGCCGAGTTACAACAACTTCTATTCCCATGGCAAAACATCAAACTTTGCCAGGTCACCATGGACACGCCCTTCAACAAAAACTCAAGATCTTCACAATTTAACATCGCAAAGAACTTTGGAGTAGACTGACCAAATATAATGTTGATGTCATTAAATCTCTAAGAGAAGTTTATTAGAGCGTAAAACATGACACTTCCTGTTGCCAGCAGGAGGCGCTATGGCTATAACTGAATATGGACATGGGCATGTGTTCAGGACAGGACTCTTATCAAACATGTGGACTTCGATGCAGATTAGACATTGTATGCCTAAATTATACCAACTTCCTTTTTAATGGCAAAACATTAAAATTTAACATCACAAAGGGCTTTAGATTAGACTGGCCAAATTTGGTGTTGATTTGTTTAAATCTCTGCCTGAAAATGGCAAAAACAGCACAAAACTTGCTGAGAAAATTCAAAATTACAGGCTTCCTGTCTGTTCATCGTACCTGAGGACTTTTTTTGTAGGTGTTGGCGTGTTACATGTGTTTACTGAATTTTGTACATGTATGTGAAATGTAGCTGGAGGGGCATTTTGTTGAAATTTGATACTGTAGGTGGCGCTATTAAGACATTTTGTCACACCCACTTCTGAAACTCATATCAGATGTAAATTTTCACCACTTTTGGTGTGTGTGCAAAGTGTCATGAGTTTTCATTTTGGAGAAGAAGAAGAATCTGAGCAATTCCAATAGGGTCTTCGCACCATTGGTGCTCCTGGCCCTTATGCACTAACCAATCGGTTTGCTTCATAAGACCTCAATATATCATCGAGAGCCGTGGATATTAATTTTGTGTTGACTGATATGCTTTTTTGACTGTCAGAGTGACAGCAGCTGTTGACTTGCACCTTATGAATCATCAAGCACCATAGTTTCAGCTAAAAATCTTCAGTTCTGCTGAATCCATGTGACCTCTATGAATAGTCTCTCATAACTACGGTCAAAATTTGTTTTATTTTTTCAAGCCCTCTTAAAGGAACAGTCCACTTTTTTGGAAAATAGGCTCATTTTTCCAACTCCCCTAGAGTTAAACAGTTGAGTTTTACGGTTTTCGAATCCATTCAGCCAATCTCCGGGTCATGCGGTAGCACATTTAGCATAGCTTAGCATAGATCATTGAATCCGATTAAACCGATAGCATCTCGCTCAAAAATGACCTTATATAATGACGATATTTTTCCTATTTAAAACTTGACTCTTCTGTAGTTACATCAAAGTGATGATATTACGCAGCGACTAAAAATGACCGGCACTAAGTTTGCGTAGATGCAGAGTTGACGGCTGCGTAATATCATTGCCCTCCGGCACCCATGGTACGGCAGCAAAGTTCCTTGATTATTACGCCGAAATGAGAGTATAGTTCCTAGCCATAATCGACCTAGAAAATCGCAACTTTTCATTTTTCATCAGTCTTTGTACACGATGTAACTACAGAAGAGTCAAGTTTTAATTAGGAAAAATATCAAAACTCTTTGGTCATTTTTGAGCGAGATGCTATCTGTCTAATCAGATTCAATGATCTATGCTAAGCTATGCTAAAAGTGCTACCGCCAGACCCGGAGATCGGCTGAATGGTTTTAAAAACAGTAAAACTCAACTGTTTAACTCTAGGGGAGTTGGAAAACGAGCCTATTTTCGAAAAAAAGTGGAGTGTTCCTTTAACAAGCTTCCTTATTGAACACATACATGACAGAGACAAACTGGACAGGCTGTTACTGCGGTACCTGTAATCGATTGTTCTCTCTCTGTAGTCGTCTGAACTGGTAGCTTGTGATTTTTTCCTGAGGACTCGGTACATAAGCACCATCCACCTCCTCTGATTCTGACTCCGTCTCAATGGTTACCCGCACAGAGGTGGCGTTCTGATGAAGAAACCATCATGACATCCTCAACTCACTCCACACTAACAACAAAAACTACACAGCTCAAAATATGCAACTAATTTTTAACTGAAAACTACTGCGTGCGACTATGAAAAAATATTTAGGAGCACCAGTGCTAGTGACCCGAGTTTGCACTGAGGGGAGCTTCAAAGGTTTCAACGTTTTTTTGCAACGCTGAATAATGTATCACAGACATATCTCACGAATACTTTCATACAAAGTGTAGAGAGAGTGTAAATAAGAGATTGATTGTGCAGTGTAGAGCTTCGTTGAAAATGAGATATTCGTTTGTAAATGAGATACTGATTTAATACAACAGTTAAACAAACAAGAAGTTAACGTTAAGTGACTTACATTGTCTGACTATAACACTATTGCCTGATTTTGCTCTATTTCGTCATCAAAAATAGTTTGAAACAAGTCACAACTGAGCCGCTGCGCATCTCCATTCAAACACAGCGGTGTTTGGTTTATGAAATCTAGTGAGTCAATGATTCAATTTCCCATTTATAAAGAGTCACTTGTTTTATTGCTTAATGAATCAGCTGTTCAAACGAATCAAATGAATGAATGATTCAGTAATTAAATCAGTGAATTGGCAGATTTAGTTTCATTTTTAAAGTGTATTTTCAGTTATATAAATCATTTAATATTTCTATATTCAAAATTTTATATTTAAAACATTAATCTCAACATGAATTTATTAATTTGATTGCACTCATGCCACCTCTGAGCTTCATTAAACATATGAAAATACACCTTCAAGACACTTTTGTTTTCTTCTAAGCCACCTCTGTAGTACAAATTAATTTTGTTAATACTGATTTCATTTGATTGGTAACTTATTCTTATTCTACTTGTTCTTATACTGTTGTTTTAATTAGACATTTTAAAATGCTTAAAAATAAGACATAAAAGATGACATACTTTTAATAAGGTTAGAAAAATGCCTTTACAAAGGTAAATCACTTTAAGGAGTCAAATATCACCTCGTAAGGGAAGGCTAATTTTTTATGATTATTGATTTTTTGATTATTGATTAGAAGGTGCTCCTAAAATTCTGACTGTGCTCCTAAAGTTTAAGTTTTTTAAGTAAAGAAAAGTAAGCATAGAGCCCTGCTTTATAAGAAAGCATTGCCTAAACAAATGTAAATAGCAATAAAACCGTCCTTACTTGAAAACTCTGGTCTGTCATCCCATCAGCCTGTGATGCACCTCTTTATGGAGAGACAAAGTGAGACACGTTTATGCATCTTACTGTCTTGAATGGAAAAGCAGAACTGAATTGCTTCTCATACATCTGAATGTATTCTAAAAGAGTTCCTGTTCTACCTGTCTGAAATATATCCTAAGAGTCATTTCACTAACATCTTTGTGCTTACCTTTGTAGGTCAGCCCGTGCAGCAGTGCGCCATGGGACGTACCCCACTGAACCAGGCTGAGGAGGCCTCCACGCAGAGGTTACAGATGAGGACCGGCGAGATCCTGCAGAGATTGACATTAAATAGTCAAAAAGAACAAAAATAACAGGAAAAAAATAATAAAAAATACTACACTTACCAATTCGATATGTAGCTTTTCCTGCATTCTTTCTCCTAGACTGCCGTGACTGATCAAGAGTGCTTTTGGGAGAAGGAGGTTTAAGCCAAAGATACTGAAACACAACACATTGACAAAGTTCATGTAGCTGAGAAAAAGAGATTAATTTGGAAATAACATAAAACATTTTAAACATACAAAAGTTGTTTCTGACCTGCGAGTCATGGCTTTTAGTGTTCATGAGAACTTTTTTGAGCACAGCCTTCACCACATTATTATCTAAAAGACAAATGATAAAACAATGTCATCTGGAGCTCTACCTTGCTGTCTCAGAGTGCAAGTGCTGACCAGATGCCATTATCATTTTGTTTGTTAGAAAATTATGTCAACAGAAATCAGCATTTACAAACCATTTTACATCTGTAATGTAATGTGATGTATTTGTAAGTTAGTTTGTAAGAAAGTTTGTAAGCCTTTTTTTGGCAAGGACTGGACTTAACTTGAAATAAAATGACATTAAAAAGAGTTACAAAAGATTTTTACAAAAAATCTAAAAGCATATAATAACAGCCCAACTGTTAAAGGGGTCATCGGATGCCCATTTTCCACAAGTTGAGATGATTTTTTTAGGGTCTTAATGAAAAGTCTATAATATACTTTAGTTAAAAATTCTCAAAGGTAGTATAAAACAACACCCTTTTTACCTTGCCAAAATCAGCTCTGCAAAATTCATTCTGTTCTGGTCGAGGTTGCTTTAAATGTTAATGAGCTCTGCTCGCTTAGCCACTAAAATAAACACTAAAGTAAACATAGACGCACTAAAACACTAAACATAGACGTATTTATGTAGATCGGGAGGCGCGTACCCTTCACAAACAAACGTAATTCACTGTATCTTCAGCAGCTCAGCAGAGACGGCAAAAGTAGACACATCCATCACTCAAGTAAAAGTACAGATACTCATGTTTAAAAATACTCTGGTAAAAGTAGAAGTACTGACTACACGTTTTTACTTAAGTTAAAGTAAAGAAGTATGGGCTCAGACATATACTTAAGTAAAAAGTACCCATTACTACTACCTGTTTTAGTGTCACGCTGGTAACTGGACCTCACATCATATTGACACATTAATACGAAATAACTTACATTTAAAACTTGCTAGCTAATGAATGTATCAAGGCTAAATATCCACCATGTAGAACAGGGCCGGACTGGGAAAAAAATTTCAGCAAAGGACCAGCATCAAAACCTACCTACCAGCAAATGCTGGTTTTTTCAACAGGGTCTGAACGTATTACAAAACGATGTTTAAATTACTACTGTAACTTCACAGTAGATAATAATGATGTCTTTTAGCATACAGTATTTTGAGTGATGATAGTAATTTAGTTTACTAAGCATTAAACTGTTAGCAACTCTTAGCAGCCTGTTTACAGATGAAACTGACCTGCACTTGAAGTCCTGAACCAAGTCAGTAGTTTTGCCTCTACGATCCACCCAGGCGCTTCCACTCCATTCTCGAGTCACTTGCAATGATTACTCTGATAGAAACCATTTGGCGGAGACAAGGAGCGTGTGCGCGAGCCGAATCGTGTTGCCAGGAAAGACTAACCGATCCATGATTTATTAGAGATTTGTTATGGAATGGTGATCCACCAAATGCTGATTAAAACTAAAGTAACGAGCCTGTTTTGAAAATGTAATAAGTAGAAAGCACAGATATTTGTGTAAAAATCTAAGGAGTAAAAGTAAAAAGTAGTCAGAAAAATAAATAGTGAAGTAAAGCACTGATACCAGAAAAATCTACTTAAGTACAGTAACAAAGTATTTGTACTTTGTTACTTCCCATCTCAGCGGCTCAGATGTCAGGAGTAAATGACGACCACTATTTTCATTATATCTCAATCGGAGATATTCTTGTCTTACATCTCTGCCCCGGCATCAAAACAATGGGGGTCAGACTGTTACAGCTGATTTAAGGCGGGTCTGAGGTAAGACGCTCATGTCAATCAACTATCATAGGAGCGGCCTCTGTCGGTGTGACGCCACAACGACAGGCATCTGAGAATGGTTTGATTTGAAAAAGGAGATATTATTTTTACAAATTAATTAAAAACCACTGCATGGATTTTTATCATTTGTCATTATAGGGTAGATGTGTACATACACTGCCAACACACATTAATGTTCAAACAACATGTAAAAGTGAATTTTGCATCCGATGACCCCTTTAAAGCTCAAAAAATAAAACAAAATAGATATTTAAAATGTACTAATAAAACAGTGATGCTGAAAATTCAGCTTTGACATCACAGAAATAAATATATTACAAATAAAAATATCTTCTGCTCATTAAGCCTGCATTTATTTGATCCAAAGTACAGCAAAAATAGTAAAATTGTGAAATATGTTTACTATTTAAAATAACTGTTTTCTATTTCAATATATTTCAAAATATAAATTATTCATGTGATTTTAAAGCTCAATTTTCAGCATCATTACTCCAGTCTTCAGTGTCACATGATCCTTCAGAAATCATTCGGATATTCGGATTTGATGCTCAAAAAAAAAAAATCTTTCTATTTATCAAAGAATCCTGAAAAAAAAAATGTACTCAACTGTTTTAAATATTGATGATAATAATACTACTAAAAAAGTTTCTTGAAGAGCAAATCAGCATATTAGAATGATTTTTGAAGGATCGTGTAACACTAAAGACTGGAGTAATGATGCTGAAAATTCAGCTTTGCATCACAGTAATAAAACACATTTTAAAATGTATTCAAATATTTACATTATATATCCAATATATTGAAATATATATTTAACTTTCAAACAGTAGTTATCAATGCTTTGGATCAATTACCAACAAGCGGGTTTCTCCTGATGTCAAGCACACACAGAGTGGAATTGGACTGAAGCATCTGCTCTAGAACTTGAGCTCCTTCATTCGAGATCCCACACCGTTGCAGGTCCACCGCTATGGGAATATAATATGCAAATTTGAGTGTGTATGCATTTCTGAAACACACGTGTGTGTGTGTGTGTGTGTGTGTGTGTGTGTGTGCGCGTGTTGAATAGTGACTGATCAAACCTTTGACCCACAGGTCCTCTGTGAGCTCGCGGGCGAGCGCCATCACTCCTCTGTTTCCAATCAGGATGTTGTCATTAAGAGTAATTCTGCGCAGTCCGCTCATGGCTTCAAACTCCGCCTTCCTGTAGCGCAAAGTCTCCACCCACGCTGTACTATGGCGTTTCATTGCCTGGTGCTTAAAAATAGATGAGCCTCATGAATTTGAGAAGCCTTAAAACATCATGACATTTAAAGCTTACCATTTTTTATTTTAACAAATGCTGACAAATTTTCACTTGTACCTTTATGATGTTGGCCATATGCTCCGCTCCCTGCCACGTGATATTACAGGAAGTGAAATCCACTGTCTTAATCGTTGAAGAATATTTGACACTCTGACAGATGACTGAATGACAGAACCATGTAACAAAAAAAGATTTTGCATTAATAACTCATATACATGCAATACTTCAATACATTCAAACATACATGTATACAACATCTGCACATGTACAAAAACTTAATCAAGCATCTCACATTTAATGAATGACATAAATCCTGATGCAAAGGGAAAAAAAAACATTCAAATCTCAATCTGTCTGATGACTTTAACTCACCTTCCAAACCTTGATCGGCAAGTGGACAGTGTGCTAAAGACAGATGCTCCAGTGACACACTCTTAGCTAAACCCTGAAGGGAAATTACAATGCTAATTGAACAAGATCTCAAACAATACATAAAAAGATTAAATAAACACAAACTGATACAATACAAAATTAAACAAAAAAAAAAAAAAATGAATTAATTCAAATTAAATAGATTGAAAATAAATAAATGAAACAAAACTTTAATTAAAAAAATCTAATAAAACAAATCAATAAAATACTTCATGAATAAAAAATAAACTAATAAATAACTTAAAAAAAAAATGAATGAATGAACGAGGCATTTATATGAAATAAAAAATAAAATAAAATACATAAACAATATACCTTAAAAAATGTAATAAAATTAAACAGATGGGCAATAAAAAAAAATTAAAAACTACTGTAAACATAATAAATAAGTAAAAATTAGCACTGTCAAACAATTAATCACATCCAAAATAGAGGTTTTTGTTTACATGATATATGTGTGTATACTGTGTATGTTTATTATGTATAAATACATACACATACAGTATACATTTTGAAAATATTTACATTTATACATATACATTTACATTCATATAATTTATATTATATATAAATATATTTCATATATAAACTAATATTATATTAGTATAATCGTTTGACAGCACTAATAAAAATAAATTAATAAATAACTTTTACAAAAAATAAAAACATTCAAACAAAAAAGAATGAATGAATGAAAGAAGCATTTATATAAAATAGTATCAAAATAATAAAATGCATAAATACATGACAAAAACACCATAAACAAATAAAACAAATAAAACAAATAAATAATTTAAACAAAACTTTAAACAAATAAATAAACAAAAATAAGTGCCATAAAATAATTCATAAATTAACTGATTCCAAAAATAAATGCATACATGCACACACACAAACATTCACACATAAAATACTCAATATTAAAGACAGAGGCTAAATATTTCACCTTTGTTAGAGTCGTGAGGTCTCGTTCTCTCAATGGCAAACCATGTAGCTGAAGAGTCTTTAGGCTGCTTGACTCACACAGGCACTTTTGCACAGCCTTACACAACTGAAAAGTCATATTCTTGGAGTGAATCACAGGGGTCTTCTTCTTACTATGAGACCTGTAAGAACCTGAGAAATAAACATAAAGACACTTCATCATCATAAGATTCACCACACTGATGAGTTCTGATGAACCAGGACAGCTTCCTCAGCAAAAACACCGCTACACAATAAGTTTCCTTGCCATTTATTTTAATGACTTTCATTTAATTATAACTTGCGCTGGGCTGTATACATTTTCTAGATACCATGCTGTGCATTACATAACACATGGGCAGAATAATGCATTTCCAGTAAATGCTTTTTGCGCAATATAATAGATGAAACGGATACTGTGTGCTTGTCTGTTAACTAACTTTGAGCTCCAGTGCTGGTTAGGTGGCAGCTCTTGATAGCAACATGTTGGAGGTGTTTGTTGATGGCCAGGGCTGACAGGATGGGCGTCCAGTCCGCTAGACTGATGTGATCAGGGTTAAACTCTAACATCCCCCGACTCAGGCTGGCTTTCACCGCACGGACAGGAGCTGATCCCTGAGCCGCACACACATGATCATAGTAGCCTTCAAAATCCTGAGCGCCTCTCCGGCGGACCTGCGCTGGTTCCAGCATCGTGCAACCTAAATCAAGACAACCAATGGAAAAATGTACGATCTGGTGTCATATCTGAAAGGTGTAGGTGCCCACAAGTAATGATGAATAAACTATGGCCATTGTGTGCTAGAGAAAGGCATAGAATGTGCACTTTGTAAATTTAAAAAAGTACACTTATTTTTTTATGTGTTGACTAACATACTAAAAAACACGTAAAGTATAACTGTAGTGTGTTATTTAATATTACATTTAAAGTTAATATATTTCATCGTCAAAAATGGCATCTGCATCATTTTTACTAACATGTAATTACACATATTTAAATACACAACATACAAGTTTCAAAAGAAATGACATTAAAGTATATTTTAGTTTAGGCATAAACACTTGTCAGACCATTCCGCAGTTAAACTTAACTATATTTCAAATACAATAGAATTATTAAATTACATACACTACCAGTCAAAAGATTTTTAAATGTTTTTTAAAGAAGTCTCTTCTGCTCACCAAGCCTGCACTTATTTGATCCAAAATACACCAAAAGCAGTAATATTGTGAAATATTTTTACTATTTAAAATAACTGCTTTCTATTTAAATACATTTTAAAATGTAATTTATTCCTGTGATCAAAGCTAAATTTTCAGCATCATTACTCCAGTCTTCAGTGTCACATGACCCTTCAGAAATCATTCTAATATGTTGATTTACTGTTCAAGAAATAATATTAGTAGTAGTATCAAGATTTAAAATAGTTGAGAACATTTTTTCAGGATTCTTTGATGAATAGAAAGATCTAAAGATAAATAAAAAATAATAATAAAACATTTATGTAAGGTTACACACTATACCATCCAAAAGCTTGGAGTCAGTATATTTTTTATTTTTTTAAGGGGGGGAAAGAAATGATAGAAATTAATACTTTTATTTAGCAAGGATGCTTTAAACTGATCAAAAATGATGATAAAGACATTTATAATGTCATAAAAGATTTGTATTTCAGATGTTGTTGTTCTAAACTTTCTATTCATCAAGGAGACCTGAAAAAAATCTACTCAGCTGTTTTTAAAATAATAAGTGCTTTTTTTTTTTTTTTTGCAGCAAATCAGAATATTAGAATGATTTCTGAAGGATCATGTGACTGGAGTAATGATGCTAAAAATTCAGCTTTGAAATCACATGAATACATTACATTTTAAAATACATTCAGATAAAAAGCAGTTATTTTAAATAGTAAGGATATTACACAAATTTTACTGTTTTTGCTGTACTTTGGATCAAATAAATAAAGGCTTGGTGAGCAGAGGAGACTTCTTTAAAAAAATCTTACTGTTCAAAAACTTTTGGTAGTGCATAAATATCTACTTAAGTGGTTAATAAAAAGCACTCAACTAACAGCTAACTGTATTTAACATAAATGTAAAGCATAAAACATTTTCATTTACAGTTACATTAGCACCAGAGTGAGCGTGAACAATTATCATGTAGAATTAAAATATAATTAAATTAACTGAGCGCAGAATGTATCAATACTAACCTCTGGACACACCATCAAGAGTTTTACTGCAATAAATCTACTGTAAATCACTTCAAGAGTGAAACCATCAGCTGAACAAAATATTAGCAATACAGAAGAACTGTCTATGCTGACAAAAAAACAATTAATACTTACTCTTTAGATCCTATTAGCTTAAGGCCAAAATAACGTGTATTTGGTCAGAGTATTAGTCTAATCTCTATCTGTGATAGGTCTATATGTATGTGCATCTGTAATAACAATCCTGAATTTGATGTTGTCTAAATTACAGCAAGCGGTTTAAAGCTGATTTGACGTTTTCGTTTAAGTGTTAAAAGCTTGTTACCTGTTTGTTAGTGCTGTTGTCGTGGTTTCCACTCTAGAGACTGATAACTCACCCAGCGTGTCAAAACAAACCGCTACGGTTTGAAAGAGAAACAGCGTCTCATTCTGCGTGTGAAACTCCATCTGCAATTCTGCGCTCAGCGCCTCCTGCTGGCGGGAGTTACAACGGCGCTTTTTAAAGGGGCCACATTATGAAAAAAGGATTTTCCTTGCTTTTCTGTTGTTGTTTGATTGCTCTGTTGAGCATGACGTACTCTAACAGTACACATTGATCATTTATGGAAACTAAAATGCAAAATTATTCACATCATAATGGTTTTAACATCACAACAATATGCTATTGTAGAAATTTGAATGGCCACGTAACTAAATTATAAATTATGCTCATGGGTGGTGCAAGAAATCTTGACTATCATTTTAATTGAATGTGAGGGAATCATACAATTGGAATTAATGAAATGTAATTCATTTGTATTTATTTATTGCTCTCCCTCTTCCTCGCTTCTGAAAGTCTTAAGGGAACAGCTGCTTAGCAACATTTGATTTCTATCCAACAATGAAATGTTTTTCATGGTTTTAGTTTTTAGAGAGAATGTGCTGATTTAAAAGCATGGAAATAAGATGCCATATTCCTGACTCTCTCTATGTATTCTGAGTCCCTTTTTCTTTTTACTTGGAAAGTAGTTGCAAATGTTTTCCTTGCTTACTTTGAATACAGTCAGCAAAAAGGACAAAGTTTTGCCTAAATCCAGATCTTTCTACAGAGAAACCTCTCTTAATTGTGTCCAGCATTGTTTGCCCTTTTAGTGTTTCCAAGCAAACAGGAGTTTTTTTCATTTTAAATATTCTAATAATCTCAGAATCAGAAACGAATCTTCCCTCTCTGCGCCTGAAAAACCCATGTCATCTACACTCATATTACAATATGCTGTGATGTGAGTTGGGTCAGTTTACATTCAAATATAATCTATGGTAGAATAGAAATTAGGTTCCATCATAAAATCTATAACTGGATTATGCCTCTCAGTAATGCAAACTGAACTGAGCTTACTGTCATAAATCAATGAAAAATGTATAAAATAATACTGAAAAAACATATTAGACTCTAATGCAAAGAACTAAATTCGGGATTGAGACTGAACACTCGTCTAAAATAAACAATTATGGCTATGATTACGACTATGTCAACTTGTCCTCTCACACTAGAACGAATTATACTATAAAATTCTTTATTTTACATACAACCAGTAATGACCAACTTCATTTATTCATCCAAGTTTTGTTTTCCTCTTGCACATAGTGTGTATCTACAAAAACTATGAGTTTTTTACTATGTTCATTTATGATGTTATATCCATTTATTTATCTACTTAGTCATTGAACACAATATTTTATCATATATTCATAGTCAAATGTGTTTTTATAAATGCCAGGTCAGGGCTGATCTGAGTTGCCATATTTGTATTGGATACCAAAACAGTGGTGAGATATGCTAAGTTTTACATTTTTATGGTTCAAAAATTGTTTAGTACTTCATAATTTTTATTTTCTGAAAAACACGAAAGTAGTTTTGTTACAGTGAGTAAAGTTTGGGGTCAGTAAGATATTTAGTTTTTTTTTTTTTTTAGAAAGAAATTAATACTCCTGTTGAGAGAGGATGGATTAAACTAATCAAATGTGACAGTAAAGGCATTTATAATGTATAAAAACAATATATTTTTAAATAAATGCTGTTCTTTGTACTTTGTTTATATAATATAATAAATACACACACATACATAAGTGTACATACTAAGAAGAAATATGTTAGATTTATATATAAAATATTTATATTTATATATAATCTAAAATATATACACATAAATATTTTTTAATGTATTTATATATATACATAATAAATATACCCAGTACACACACATATATGTAAACATAAACTTTTATTTTGAATGTGATTGATCGCGATTAATCATTAGACAGCCCTAAATATAATATAATATAATAAAACGTAATATAACATAATATAAATTGACTTATCCTCCTGAGACCTGGGGAAAAAAATAGTAAAAATTTGTATTTTTTCATGTCATTACATTATTTAGAGCATTAACAAAATTGTAAAAAAAAAAAAAAGTAATAATGATATTTCATTCATAAGTTATGCCATGTCCTCGGAAGGGGACATCGGGCTCAATTTAAAAAAAGAAATAAAAAGACATGAATGAACATGCATAGGCAAAAAAAGAAAAAATGTTGAATCACCAATACATTTTTAGTTTACCAAATTTTGTATAAAGATGAGTCTCAACTATGTTATCCCAGAATTATTTTATATACCATTTTTCTTTATGCAAAATGTGCAGGTTTAAACAGATTTTATATGTAACTTTTATTTCTGAATGTATCTATAAACTAAATCTAATTTGCATATGAATGTGTATTTGTGGGCAACATGTAATGAAAAAAGAAGTGTAATAATGGGAGTAATAATTGACAAGATTTTCATAATAATATATATTTATAGGAATATTAAAATATATAATTTCTTTCCCTATTCATTTTTTGTGTCTCCCAAAATGTGTTATCAACATGCTTTTAGTCCCGCAACCTCATATGAGGACCTGTATAAAATCAACGTCCTGTTTCATAACAGAAAGTTTGATTTGAAACCCCATAACATTTTCCTGAGATGTTGATTTATGACACACAGTTAAAAATTAGTCAGATTTAAATGATAATTACAAAATATTATAATATTTCCAAAAGAGTGTCACTAAATAAATATTAGACATATTTGAAGACCAAGAAGAGGAAGTGGTCATGTTGAAACATCCAAACATTTAGTATCTCTGAAAAGCCCTGAATGTGCTTTGTACGGGACATCCAGACATAAAACTGTGGCATGTACAGTCTCAAAGAAATTCACTAAAATATAATGTCCTCATATGAGGATGCAGGGTCTCAGGAGGTTAAATATGTTTTAAATCTTTATATGATTCTTATCATATAAAGAAGGAAGTGGAATTTATCTATTTATCTATCTATCTAAAATACCTGGACATCCTACTTCCTTATTTTTGCAGGTGTAGGTGTGTCAGGAGGACCCGCCCTGCCCGAGTGACATCCGCACATGTGCCCATGACTGACACGAGGATGTGCCGCTGCTCCCGCGTCGCCTGAGACTCCAGCCCTGCCATTCCTCCCTCAGCACTGGTCAAACATCACTTCTGTTGCCGCCGGACTCCAAGACAGAAGTTCTGCTAAATAGCTGGAGATTATGTTCAGTGGACTTTTAAAGGAGGAGCCCATTCATGAACTCTCAGACTGCGGTGTGGAGCAGAGGAGAACAAAATAGCCTACATCTAACCTAAGCTGTTCTAGCGTGCTGAAGATCGTGCTCTTTTAAACGGGACGGGACTCTGAGAAAGAGAGAGAGAAAAGATCATGGCTGGATGTTGCATGTCTGCGGAGGAGAAGGAACGGCAGAGGATAAATCAGGAGATAGACAAACAACTGAGGAAAGACAAGAAAGACTCGCGAAGAGAACTCAAACTACTGCTGCTAGGTAAGACGTGATTCATATTCTGTCATAAACGTGAAAAAGACGTTATAAAACGGTTTTCTAATAGATAAATGATAGTTCGTTAGGGGTTTAAAATGACAGAACAGTATATATACTGTTCAAAACTACGACTAAAACGTATTGTTTACATGTTTATAATTATTGTAATGATAACTAAATGTAACTGATAAACTTAAATGTCTATTTTAAGTAAAAATTAGTGCTGTCAAACGATTAATCGAAATAAAAGTTTGCGTTTGCCTAATATATGTGTGTGTACCGCGTATAATTATATATATATATATATATATATATATATATATATAAATATAAATATATATATAAATAGAAACACATTCAAGTATATATTTAAGAAATATTTACCAGTATATGTATTTATTATATTTTTTAAATAATCTATATTAATATTTTGTACGTAAATTACATCTTTCTCTTAAATATATACTTTTATTTGTGTGTATTTATATATACATAAAAATTACACACAGTACACACATATATATTAGGCAAACTCAAACTTTTATTTTGCATGCGATTAATCGCAATTAATCGTTTGACAGCCCTAATCATGACTACGTTTCTCAACATACTTTTAAAAAGTGCACTTTGTAATAGCGTTAAATTAAAAGTTTTATTTTTAAGTACATTTTAAATAATTGTTTTAATAATCTTTTGCCCTGTTTTAAAGAAGTACACATTTGGATGTGTTGACTAACATACTAAATCACATGTAAAGTTAATATATTTTTAAATGTACTAAATTGTAACTTGATCATTACAAATGTGTAATTACAAATAGATTTAAATATATCACATATAATGTTCAATAGAAATCACATTAAAGTATATTTTAGTTTAATATAAATGCTTGTCAGTACATTAAGCAACATTTTAACCATATTTCAACAGACAAATTATGAAATTACATATAAAGATGTCCTACTTGCGTGGGTCAAAAACACTCTAAAGTTCAACTAATTGCAATTAATATCAATTTAAACTATAAAACATTTTCATTTAATAGGATGGACTTTCATGCACTTTCAATTTCATTTTATTTAATTTAAATAGCATGCACTTAAGTGTCTGAAAACATTGCATTCAGTTCACACTTAAGTATATAATTTTAAAGTATTTTAAAAATTAGCATGCTTCATTTTAACAAGTGAAAGGATATGGTACATCCACTGAAATTACTGTGAAAAAAATGTCTGAAGTTTGAAAAGCCCTAGCAGGAATTCATGATGTTTTCGGGGGTCTGTACGTGTATGCATTTCTAGAAAGAAATTAATGTGTGGTTTCGCTGCTGTTGCACCGTTTTATACAGCAGTTCCTGGCCGCACGGCCACTGTCTCTGTCCTTGCTATGCAAAAGCATGCAAAGCAGAACCTGCAGTGAACTCTAAACAAACTTTCCTAAACAGCACTCCCATCACAGCAGATACTGTACACAAGCAGGAGAATAGGCTTTGTCATATGTCATATGCATGCGTGCATGTGTGGTTTGAGTGTCATTTACTTGTAACACTGTAGTGTAGCTCATACACACGTGTGCAGAGTGTGTGAACTGAATTGGTCTCCCAGTAGATTCATTATTACACTGACCACATTAAGAGCTCGGCCCTCGAGGCAGGCCGAACGGAAAGGTCAGAATAAGCATCACGTTTACAATACTGCTTTTAACTGTAACTGGTGAGCAACGACTTGTTTTTTTTTATAAATGTCAAATGTGGGAATGATATAACAACATGTTTTACTGTATGTAAAACTAAATATTTGCATTGTGCTTTTCCTGTGTGTGTGAATGCATTTGGGATGTTTTTGTGCTCAATATGTGATGTAATTTCAGGTGTGACCAGTGCAAAACAATTACAGCCTTTATAAACATGTTTTATTTTAAAAAGGCTTTGTTTTTGTTGAATGGGAGTATAGTAATATAAAACACATTCTGTTCATATGTTTGTGACAAAATATTGTCATTAATACAAACTACTTTTTAAAAATTATTGTTGGGAAAAGATATTTAATAGCATTTGTACATCTCTATAGTCAAATAATTATTATTTTTTACTGTTTTGAAAGTCTCATGCTCACCAGGTTTGAGGTAATTTTAAATTACATGATCAAAAAGATGTATTTATTATTTAATAAATACTTAACTATTATTGGTACACAATTATTAATATACATAATTATGGTTCATATTTAAAAAATCTGGTTTTGCTTATAATAATCAGAAATGTTTCTTAATCAGTAAACCAGCATATTAGAATGATTTCTGAAGGATCATGTGACACTGAAGACTAGAGTAATGATGCTGAAAATTCAGCTTTACTTCACAAGAATAAATTTTGTTTTAAAATATTTTGCATTTTGAAAGTATAATAATATTTCAAAATATTACTGTTTTTACTGTACTTTTGAGTAAAATATTTACAGCCTTGGTGAGCATTTTCTTTCAAAAACATTAAAAATATATTGTAATTATTCAAAATGTTTAAAAATTACTCTCCATTTCATTATATATATATATATATATATATATATATATATATATATATATATATATATATATACATATATAACTTCCGCATGTGAACGTGTCTGACATTACATTTGACATTAGTCACTTTTTTCTTTTGTGTGATACAGATGTTTACTTTTATTATTATTATTATTATTATTATTAAAGGTTTCAAAGTCAGTATAATCTGTAATCACTATGTAAAATCTTTTAGCTGAATAAACATCATTATGAAATACATTTCTGCCATTTTCAGTTGAACTTTATTATAAAGCTGTTACATAAATCTCAGGACTCTTGGTTTCGGATTGAACTCATTCAAATATGGTCATTTTCATTTGTGTAAAAAATTGCAATGTCGCTAGGACATTCTCAAGATGCTAATTCATGCAAAGTGAGGAATGGTGGAATGGAAAATGGCCCACAGAAGAAATTTTCATTTCAAATTTGAAATCCCATAAGCTGGACCCAAAATGAACTTTTTGTCACACCTGCTGATGGCGAGTGAACTCAGAAAATCTACTGGCCACAAATATTTCTTACCAGCAAATGTGTGCTATTACATAATGCATTATTTAATATTATGTTTTTTAAATTATTAATTTATTTAAATATTATTCATATTATTTGAACAAGTTTTAACTGCAAAAGTGTAATAAAAATAATAATTATTAATTTATTATTAATAAATAATAATTAATTTTATCTTTATTGCTTAATGACTGACGATAAATTTTAAGGTAAAATTTATTAAAAGATTATATGAGCTTTTCTTCAGTTGCAGAACATGTTATCTTTGTATTTTTTGCAATTCAAATTCATATTTTAATTTATTGTCATTTAAAGATTATAAATGTAATTACTGCAAACAATTTCTGTCCTGCAGCAGTCAGCAAGGACAATTTTCCTCACATTTGGCACAGCATAAGTGTTAATTTTTCTGTTAAATTATTCAAGATAATTCAAGATGTATTTGTGCTCTAAAAAATGAAATCAGTCTTTGAAGAAAACTGTTTACTGACGCTGGTAAAACCCAAGGAAATATGAGGAAATAAGAGTGATTACTGAGCTTTATGTAATGCGTCTGAGTACTGTCTGATTGATGTACTCATTACATTACAGCAGTGCACACTAACCAACAGTGTTTGTACACATGAGCCATCCAGAAAGTGAAGTTCTCTCAGACAGCTGTAAAAGTGTCAAACAGGGGCCAGCGTGTCTGTCGTTCACTTCCAGCTAAAAACGCACCTTTATATCATGCCTCACTGTCTGACTGCAGAGGGCATTATTGTTAACTCTTAGTATGTTCAAGAAGCATGTGGCTATAAGGCATTACCTCAAGAGTTAATGCTCTGACAAAGTCGGTAGGTCAACCATAGAAGTCTCAATTTACTCTACATCTGACTTGAAGTATACATACAAAGTCTGCGTTCGGTCAAATCATGATGCCACAGCTCTGTAAAATGAAATATGATTTGTAAGTGAGTTTCTAGTGAGGCTGAGCTGTGCGTTTGCTTTAACACATGAAGTGGGCTTGAATAATGGCTTTAGTGTGGAGACTCTCACTCCACTCAAGGAGTGTTTATTGGCCAAGTGCAAGACAGATATTCTGCCACACGGCACTTTAAACAAAACTCACTGAAACACATACCCCCACTCAACCATTCTCTCCTCTCCGTCTCTATCTTTCACCCCTCTGTCTGCTCTAATTTTTGTCTCTCTGCATGGTGAAACAACTGCAAGTATAGGTGTTATTTTTCTCAAGTATATATTTTCATTTCATGTTCATTTTATCACATACAGTATATATACTGCTGTCAAATTGATTAATCGTGATTAATTGCATCCAAGCCAAAAGTTTGTGTTAGGTTAGAGTTATATATACATATAAATATACACAGTACACACATATTTATTGTGTAAACACTTTTGTTTTGGATGCGATTAATCACGATTAATCAATTTGACAGCACTATATATATTTAGGTATATTTACAAAGACACCGCAGTGTGTGTGTATTAGGGCTGTCAAAATGTGTAATCTAATTAATTAATTACATGATTTGCTGATTAAGTAATCTAATTAATCACAAATAAATCACACATCGATTTGGGCTGAGGAATTACCACCCAAAAGATCATTTAAAGTTATTATTAAGTTAAATGAGATAAGCATTGAATAAACACAAAAAGGAGATTTATAAATAAAAATATTAATTTTGATTCAACTTTGAGAATTTAGTACTTATATGGCTGCAATGTGGCTATAACATTGTTTTCAGAAGCTGCAACTGAAGTGGCATTTGGGTGTATTTACAATAACTGTTGGAATTGCATAAATAATGCTATGAGATTAATGGATTTTAAATGGGCATTAATTGTCAGGGTTACTGCTACTGCAAGGAGTGAGAAATGAGGAGACGTGGATAAAGCACAAACAGCAGTCTTTAATAATCCAGAATCGGGTAACACAGGGCAGGCAGGAGCACACATGTAGCACAACATAGACGTTCAACACCGGACAGGAAACAAGGGGCAGACCACACTATAAATACACGACTAAACGAGGTAATAAACGAGACACACCTGAAATCAATGAGAACATCACGCAAGGTAGAAAGTAGTTCTCTGGGAGCGCATGGGAAAACATACACAAAACGTCCATGGGCGTGACATATCAGCCCCCTCCTGGAAGGTGCATCCTCGCGCCACAGGAACAACATGGGGAGGGATGGGTGGGAACTTGGGAGGAGGACGGATACTCGGGAGGGGGCCGGCAGACAGAGTCCAGGGTGGAGATGATGGAGGGAGGAGACCGGAGGAACTTGGAGCAGGAGGAGCCAGTTGGGACCCAGGCCACAGCCAGAAGGCGACCCACAGTGGAGCCGACGGAGGGAGGAGCCATGGAGGAGGAAGGGCTGAGCAGCCCGAGGCAGAGACGGAGAGCCAGGGTGATGAGGTGGATCCAAAGGGCCAAGGCGGAACAAATGGCTCAGGCGACCGAGGCGGAGGTGGGGATCCTAAAGACCACAGTGGAGCTGAGGGGATGGAGGAGCCTAACAGAGCATGATGGAGCTGGAGGGACAAGGCGAAGCCGGAGGAGTGGAGTCCCGAAGCGAAAAATGGTCAACGACAGACAGATCCGGAGGGACGAGGGAGCCCGGCGGAGCCAGTGGACTGCTGGGCCAAGGTGGAGAGGAGGGAGCTAGGAGCCATGGTGGAGCCGCTGGGTCGACGGGGTGAGGACTCCGCCTGGACTCTGAGGCTAGAGGTGGAGACAGGGGATCTTCCAGCCATGGAGACTGGCAGACCCGTGGCGAGCCCACCGCACAGATGATGGGCTAAGGGTGAGCGGAGGGGCTGCCAGACGACAGCGGTGGAGGAGGCAGGAGCGGGAGGGTGGGTGGACATTCGTGAGCCTCCGGGCATTCAGGGCTGGCAGACAGCTCACAACCAGCCTCCATGGCCAAAACAAGGCTGACAGGGAGCTCAGAAGAAGGTGGGAGGAGAGGGGGCATATCAGCCTATAAGTCCATATCAAAAGCCCGCTCATCCTCCAACAGTCCCAGATCCACCAACAGCTCACTCTCAGCTCCTCTCCACGATTTCGCTGACCACGGCTTCCTCTCTTGCGGCGGGCATTGTAGCTGGCTCTCGCACCTGGTCTGACGTCACTTGCAGCTCCGGCTCCGTCGCTCCATGCGGCGATGGATTGTTGGACGCAGCGAGCTCGGGCTCTCCATCATTGGTGGGCTTGGGCTTAAGCTCCGCACAGTGGGGAGATGGTGGTCTGGGCTCTTGGTCTGGAGTGGAACTGGCAAGATCATCCTCAGAACTAACGGTGAATGGTTTCTCGCCAGTATCCACTCCGCAAAGGTAGTGAAATCCACCCGAGGAGCATCTTCGGATGACGGCACTCTGCACGCAGGCTGGCGTCATAGAATGCGCAGAGCGCGTCATCCAGGTAGCTGGTGAGATGAGCAATGTCCAGGAACAGTCTGGTATTGTCCTCGAGCGATCTTTCACCCTGCTCCAGCAGGAGGAGGAGATATCCGGGACGGGATAAGGGATTGAAGGGATCCATGGGGGAACAACGGAAACCAAAATCACTGAACGAAACACGGAACCCAAAACAGGGAAAACACGCTAATAAACTATTTTTGTTGGTCGGCTGTTCTGTCAGGGTTACTGCTACTGCGAGGTGCGAGGAACGAGGAGACATGGATAAAACACAAACAACGGTCTTTAATAATCCAAAACGGGGTAACACAGGGCAGGCAGGAACACACATGTAGCACAATACAGTTTGTAGAAAAATTATAAATAACTTTTTGTAACCTAATTAAATCACCTTTTTGCCATTAATTGAGATCTAGAGTTTGTAATTTCATCAACAGAATGGCAAAACACACCTCCGTCTTCCATTGGTCAGAAAAACTAGTAGCCACGCCCCAAACTCATGCCATTGGTTGGGATGATCAAACAAACAGTAATGTTTTGTTAGTGCCTCAGAGTCACAGTATTTACACTTTTCAGGGAATCAACCTACAATAAGAATATGAGAAAATATTATTTAAAAAATTACACGTATAAATACAGAATGAGAAAATAAAGTAGTTCAGAATGGAGTGTATCATGTCAGGTAGGGCTGTCATTCTCGATTATTTTGGTAATCGGTTGATTATTCTGATGATAATTGGGCTATTCTGACGAGTAATTGGATAATCAGTTTTTTTTTTTGTAGTAATAAAAGTAGACCTTGTGACCAATAACCTTTAAAATTACTTCAAATACGTACATAATTGCAACAAGTCTATAATTATTTGTACAAATAAAGTATCTTGTAAGTAATCATATGGTTTTATTGAACAAAACTGTTAAAATACATAATGTATTACAAACAATAGAGCTAACGTACTTTACGCAGTATAACAAATGCCTGCAGGGGGCGCCAACACCCTGACAATTGTTTTTACACTTTACTGCACAATCTAATCCGCGTTTAATATTGGCTAAACAACATTTAATTCAAATGTCCACTTAATCTTTAATATTTGGTAATTTCTTTACTACAGAAATGCTACAGCCACTGTAATTTCTTAAACGTGGACATCAAAATGCGTAACTCAGAGTAAGGGTTTGAGCTTTTATTTTGAAATTGCGATGAACAGTTAGCACATTAGATAAGCTTAATCATGTATTCTCCTGTGTTTGCGTAGGTTTATAAATTATTTACCTTACAAATCTGATAAAAATGGCAGATGTATTGTTCCCAGATGAATGTTACAATAAACCCAAACTCACAACAACATGCAGAGATGGAGTTTGAGACACTCCACACATGTAAATGATAACAGTTTGTGAGGAGCAGCATTTACTGAGAACAGAGCCGCTCTGAGATGCACGTAAAGCACATATAATAAACCTGCATCACATATATTTATTTAATTGAATTGTACCGTTTGTGAATTCACAATAGCATAATGCTTTATTATGATTTTTTTAATGGGTTTAATATATCCTGCGCCACTTTGCAGGTATTTTGCCGGTTACTCGACACTAGCAAAATGTAGTTAAGGGTTTTTTTTAAAATCGAGTACTCAAAATGAATCGAGGAATCGTGACCACCCTAATGTCATGCCGCAGGCCTGCACATATATCCCCTTTTCTTAGCTATAGTCTATTCAAATTTTATCCTCAGCCATGTACGTCTTACAGTTATCCTGAGTAAAGACACAGCAGCTGGAGAATATAAACACAGCTCTGGCAAGCTGCACGTTCAGTCTGTCAAACATAATCGTCTCAGTCTTGTCTTGCTACAGTAGCCAAACACTAAACAGATTTACTTTTTGTTCATCTTTGGGGAAAAATAGACAAATGAGAAGTGGCCAGATTCACCCAACCATTTGAGTTATTAAATAAAATCTATAAAACCAGAGAACAAGCCATTATAGTTTCTCATTCATTTCAAAGAATGTTTTGAAGCATAAAAGTAAGTTATTATAATAGTATATAAAAATTTCTGGATCTTGGAGCTGGTATAGTATAATCACTACTACTGATATGGGTTTCCAGTTAATAGTAATGATTTAAAAGTGGACAATTTTTTGTAATGTCTCTTATGCTCACCAATTTGTTCTAAAATACAGTAAAAACACTTATATTGTGAAATATTATTGCAATTTAAAATAACAGTTTTCTAAGTGAATATAGTTTGAAATGTAATTTATTCCTGTGATGCAAAGCTGAATTTTCAGCATCATTACTCCATTCTTCACTTTCACATGATCCTTCAGAAATCATTATAATTAATTTTTTAAATATTATCAGTGTTAGACACTTTCATATACAATGGTAGTTTGTCCAAAAACTGTACTTTTTTGCTAGTGCAGAAACTAAAGGATGTATTTGTTTTTTCTCTCTTGCAGGCACAGGTGAGAGTGGCAAGAGTACGTTCATTAAACAGATGAGAATCATTCATGGCTCGGGTTATACTGATGAAGATAAGAAGGGCTTCATAAAGCTCGTCCACCAGAACGTGATCAGCGCCATGCAGTCCATGGTCAGAGCTATGGACATGCTCAAGATCGCTTATGCTAACTCAGACAACCAGGTACCACTCACACACGTACCAGTTTTGACATTCTTGAACACATCTGAGCAGTTCAGGGGTTACAAATATACAAATGTAGCTATTACAGCGCCACCTAGTGTTGAAAGAATGGGCCTAAATGGTGAGTCGAATTTGACACCATACTGCCACGTCTTTTTGGTCTTTACTCTATAATTGTGTTTTTATGTCACCTGTTTATTTCCTTCCAGAAGGATTTACGTCCTGTTTATCCGCTCTGCTTCACTTACATTAATTGGCTGTTTTCTGCACTCTGGCTCTTGATCGCACACTCTCATTGGTCCCTTGGGGAGATGCTGGTCAGTCCTGATTTGCTGTGCTTGTCTCTGCAGGCTAATGCTACACTGGTGAATGATATTGAGGTGGATAAGATCATGAGTTTGGACGAGCCCCAAGTCAACGCCATCCGGAGTCTATGGAACGACACTGGGATTCAGGAATGCTACGACCGCCGCCGAGAGTACCAGCTAACTGACTCTGCCAAATAGTCAGTCCTGTCACTTTCAACCAATTAAAACTATAATCCAGTGCAGAACTTTTATTCCAATAATATTACAGTTGAGGTCAAAAGTTTACATAGACCTTACAGAATCTGCAAAATGTTAATTGTTTTACCAAAATAAGAGGGATCTTACAAAATGCATGTTATTTTTTATTTAGTACTGACCTGAATAAGATATTTCACATAAAATACATTTACATATAGTCCACAAGTGAAAATAATAGTTGAATTTATAAAAATGACCCCATTCAGAAGTTTACATACACTTGATTCTTAATACTGTGTTGTTACCTGAATGATCCACAGCTGTGTTTTTTTGTTTATTGATAGTTGTTCATGAGTCCCTTGTTTGTCCTAAACAGTTAAACTGCCTGATGTTCATCAGAAAAATCCTTCAGGTCCCACAAATTCTGTGGTTTTTCAGCATTTTTGTGTATTTGAACCCTTTCCAACAATAACTGTATGATTTTGAGATCCATCTTTTCACACTGAGAGACTCATATGCAACTATTACAGAAGGTTTGAACACAATGCATTAAGAGCTGGGGGGTGAAAACTTTTGGAATTTGAAGATTTGAAGGGTAAATTTAACTTATTTTGTTTTCTGGGAAACATGTAAGTATCTTCTGTAGCCTCTGAAGGGCAGTACTAAATGAAAAATAAAACATGATATTTAGCCAAAATAAGAAAAATGTACACATCCCCATTCTTCAAAAGTTTACACCCTCGACTCTTAATGCATGGTTTTTCCTTTTGAAGCATCAGTGAGAGTTTGAACCTTCTATAATAGCTGCATATAAGTCTCAGTTGTCCTCGGTGTGAAAAGATGGATCTCAAAATCATACAGTCATTGTTGGAAAGGGTTCAAATACACAAAAATGCTGATAAACCAAAGAATTTGTGGAACCTAAAGGATTTTTCTGAAGAACAGCAGGCAGTTTAACTGTTCAGGACAAACAAGGGAGTCATGAACAACTATCACTAAACAAAAAAAACACAGCTGTGGATCATTCAGGCAACCATACCGTATTAAGAATCAAGCATATGTAAACTTTTGAACAGGGTCATTTTTATAAATTCAACTATTATTTTCTCTTGTGGACTATATGTAAACGTCTTTTATGTGAAATATCTTATTCAGGCCAGTACTAAATAAAAAATAACATGCATTTTGCATGATCCCTCTTATTTTGGTAAAATAATTAACATTTTGCAGAGTCTGCAATCATTTTTTTTTTTAAATATACTTTTAGGATTTTAAGAATGCTGCAAGTGCACATTAAGTGCACTTATTTTTTTCACAAGGTGAGGTCCAGTGTTAGAAGTGTATTTTCTCTAATCATATTAGTTTTTCTAAATGCCCAGCATATTTGTCAGCAGAATGTGTGGTGTTGTGGTGTAAAACTCTCTGTGTGCCACCTTTATGTCTTTATAACTACTGTAAAACCTGTTTCAGCAGCTCTGGCCATGCTGACCACAGTATTTGTTTCCACCTGTAACAGCTACCTGAGTGATCTGGATCGGATTTCAGACGCTGCGTACGTCCCCACAGAGCAGGACATTCTGAGAGTCCGGGTTCCCACCACAGGTATCATTGAGTACCCCTTCGACCTGGAGAACGTCATCTTCAGGTGAGTCCACATGTGTTTCATCATGAATCAGCACACACATTAAGCTGAAAGAGATTCCAAGAGTGACAGTTTTTAAAAAATCCACATGCCATATTCTTAGAAATTTACTCTTTGTACTTTGGTTCCATGATTTTGAACAAGTTTTAAATAATTTTCAACCAAAGTTTAAATGTATTGAATAAATCATGGTGTAAAAAACACCAGATAAAAACTAAAATAACATGCATTCTTAGCACTGTTGGGCATTAATTAGTTACTAGTAACGCATTACAGTAATAATTTAATTTCCCTCGTAGCTAGTAGTGTAACTAATTACTAATACAATTTAAGTAGTAACAACATTACAGTTACCATCCAAACAAATGACTAGTTATTAGTTGTCACAACAGCTAATGATTTAAAATTCAAAAATTCAATAATCCCTATTAAATTTCATAATCGTTATTGTGCATGTATGCACATGACATCAACGCAGCAAGCTAGCTTCATTGGAAGATGGAGAAGACCACATCATATAGCAGCTGGAAATACAGCCATTATTTTAATTTTTTAGGACGAAAGGATGACAAAAACATCAATGTCACATGTAAACTGTGTAGTGGCACTAAGACTTTTTCTACTGCTTTATTAAATAACAGAAGGTGTTTAAATTTGGGGCTTATCATCAGTTTGAGCCAGCCACTTTTCATTTATCTGTATAGTAACTTTAATAGATTCAGGCTCACAGGCTGCAAAAATTATGCAATTCTCAATTTTTTGGTGTGTAATGGAAAAGTAGTGTAACTACTAGTGTATAACTAACTACTGTTGACTGGGAGTAGTGAGTAATATATTACATTTTTGAATGACGAGCCCAACACTGTTTCTCACAACACTGAATAAATGTTAGTGTACACGGTAATCATATTTTTTGTACAACTTTGTAAAATGTATATTTAAAGGAAAAATATTTTACATATAAAGTATTAATTCATAAATATTGTTAAGTTTTTGTGGAATCACAGTACACCATTTCACACTTTGCTTTGCCCTAAAAAGGTCAAATTACCTGATATCTTAAGACTTACTGACTATTAGTCAAACCACATGATTTTAATTTGGCGGACAAAAGCTTTTTCAATATTCAAATATTTTAACAATACAATTTCACTGTCACGGCCGTGTGTGGAGGAAGATGTAGGACGACGAAATATAACAAAAAGGGCTTTAATAAAATCCAAAATGGGTACATCAAGACAGGAACAGCAGGGAAACACACCACACCAACATAACTTTAAGCTGGGATGACAACCACTGAACGGAATACAACTTATAAAGGGGTGCTAATGAAACAAGGAGGGGTGAGAGTGATTAACTAATAAGGACTTAACAAGGACAGGAACAGAAAAAACCATATATGGGCACAAGAGGGAGAAACCAACAAAAAAGTCCAGAGGGGTGTGACATTCACTGCTTAGGATTTAATAATAAAAGATTATGCCAAACTTTAATAAGGTTTTCTTTTCAAGAATTTCATTTTTTGAAGAGGCTATTTTTTGTGTTACTTTAATGTGCAACCAAAAAATAAAAAAATAGAAGAACAATGTTAATTTAATTTGAGAAATTAAAAACTTTGTCAGCATAAAAGATGTGTATTACAGTCATTGTATAAATAGCATTTTTAATTGCATTAATGATTTCATATTACTTAAAGTAATATAATTTTATTTTATTTTTTTAAATAAATTACACACATCTCAAATTACAGTTATGTAAGAGCAATATTTCAGATTTTAAAAGTATTGTTATATATACCTGTGTTAAGTAAATATTTAATGTCATATATTTAGTTTGTTCCTATCTTGCTTCCAAAGTAATCATAATTGAAACTGCAGTTTATTGAAAGGCAACACATAAGTAAGAAGATTAAACATTTCCTTTAGTTTTAAAGAACGGTCACACTTTATTTTGGGGACCAATTCTTACTCTTAACTAACTACTGCCTACCAATTTTGCCTCAGTAAACTCCTAATTTGCTGCTTGTTAATAGTTAGCAAGGTAGTTATTAAGTTTAAGTATGGGGTAGAGATTAAGGGATCTAAAATATGGACATGCAGAATAAGACATTAATATGTGCTTTATAAGTACTATTATGCCATGATCTGTCTGAATACTGGATTCTGATTGGCTGGCAGGTATGCAATAAAACCATTTAATGCACAGGTAGTTCCAAGTCAGTTTAATCACCATTCTATATTAATGCGCTGCTTTAACACTAACACACTATCAACACACATCACTTGCATACAAACACACACACACACAGAGATAAAGAGATAGAGAGAGAGGTCGGAGATCGCAGATGTGCTGCGCACACACATAAACTTGTTGTCAACAATGCCCCTCGACTTTAATTAATACAATAGCCTAGATACTAGATCGCTACATTATATTCCTCAGCAACGAGGTGGTAAAATCGCTGTTTTTGAAGTGATACAGCTTCATTGTTTGTAGAGAGATGCGCTACGCAGGAAACACACATAACTGTCATCCCTCTCTCTCACTCTTACTACAGATCAATAATTAATTTAAATAAATGCTATAATTCACTCAAACAAATGTAATCTTACTGCACTATTTTATCTCTGTGTTTGATTTGAACTGGACAGAAACTAAAGCTAGTCATTTTTACCTGTCTATTTTTAATATTGCACTGCAAACATCATTGACAACTTTAAATTGATTGGTTTAATGCACGTTACGCCTAAAAGACACCAATGACTCATTAAGAGAATAGGGACAACCCTTTTAGACCATGGCGCCCACCGTTTTTCCCGTCCCTAAAATAGCAAAAGTGGATTCGGACATGCCCTAAGTGCACCTGCACCATGCACTTAGATCAAAGTGCTACCTAAAGCATCCACAAGGACAAAGAATTTTATGGTTTGTGAGTACTTCACTAAAAAGATAAGAAATAAGGTTTACACTTTATTTTATAGTGTCTATGTTACATTGTGATTATATACTGAAGTGCTGAGTAATAATCTAACATTTAACATTTTAAGGACAATGTGATATAAAGTGTCACCCAATTAAGATATGCATCAAAACTTGAGGACTACCTTTAAGACAATCACATCCCAAGTAACATATCGCTGTATATTAATTGCTTTAGTTCTTCTCCATGTGTAATTACATTTTTAGAACACAGAAATTTCACAGCCTTCTGAGTTGGCCTTCAAATTGATGTCATGACTGAACAGCTCTGTATTTGTCACGTTTCATCGGTGTCATCAGGATGGTGGACGTCGGGGGTCAGCGATCCGAGCGCAGGAAGTGGATCCACTGCTTTGAGAACGTCACCTCCATCATCTTCCTGGTGGCTCTGAGCGAGTACGACCAGGTCCTGGCTGAATGTGACAATGAGGTCAGTGTACTTTGAGTTCATCCTGTCCAGGATGTTGCCCTGTGACTTCATGCTCATGTGTGTTGACCGGAATTGTTAGGGGCTGAGCGCCAAGGTAGAGCCCTGCGCGGGACTGTTTTCTTAAACCCGCACCTGCCTGCTCCTGTTGAATTTCTGAGCAGGACCGCCCGCTCCCGCAACCTCCATGTTCCACTCCCGCCCGCGCCCACAATGTGTGTGTCCACTCCCGCCCGCTCCTGCGGACTTTCTCTCAGTGCATCGGCGTCAAGACAGTCGGAGAAAGTGAGAACTCTGACTGGATGCCTAGTTTTGTGAACAAGTCAGTGCCGGAGAATTAAAACGAAAGTGATGAAAACGAGTAAGTAAATGAAGGCGGCACAAACAGAAGACTACTCTAATGTTACCAAAGACTACAGAATACCCTTAAAGCCTTAAAAGGACTTTGATGTTACGCGATTTTACCCAAGCATTCCAGTATGTGAATATTATCATAACAACAACATGAGTGCTTAAAATTAAGAAAGTGATCAACATAACTGATATTCAGAATGGTAAGCAAGCGCTGCTTTGTTTACGTTTCATATATCTGCGTTATCTTGTATATCTTTATTTTTCGGTTTCTCATTTTGAATGACGATTATATACTATTAAAACCTGCTGATATAGACAGTTAAATCTTTTCACGCAGGCGCAGAATGCACGTTAGTTTGCAGTCGGCTGTAGTCTATGTGCTGTGCTCAGGCACAGCTTTTTGTTCAGACGCTGCCAACGCGAGGCAACAACACCAGCGGCTTTTGTAGCCACTAGTTATTTAAAGTCGGCTTGGTTTGTCCCAGACTTTACACGCCAAATCCCACCGTTCCCCCCGGGTCTCCTGTGAAGATTTGCGTTGGGTCCTGCGGGTCCCGCGGGAGCCCAAACCCAGTGCAGCCTCTACACTGAGGTGTGAGGATCCTATTGGAAATGCTGTTTATTTTGAACATTTTCGATTGCATTATCACATTTTTGAGGCCTGAAACATGCTCGAGAACTCTGCACTGCAAACTTTGCACACACAACAAAAGTGGTGATAATTTACGTCTGATATGGGTTTCAGAAGTGGGTGTGGCAAAATAAAGTGGGTGTGGCTCGATAGCACAACCTGTTCACACTTTTAACAAAGTGCGCCTTGAAATACATTTCACGCACATGTACGAAAATCAGTATATATATGTAGCACACCAATACCTACAAAAAATTCTCTTGGTGCAAATCCGAAACCCAACAGGAAGTCGGTTATTTTTAATCTCAGCAAATTTTGTGTCGTTTTTGCCATTTTCAGGCCTCGTACTTCAACGAACTCCTCCTAGAGATTTATTCAGATCAACAGCAAATTTGGTCAGTCTAATCTAAAGCACTTTGTGACGTTAAATTGCGAAGATGTAGAGTTTTAGGTGGCATGTTGAAGGGTTGAAGGGCGTGTCCGCGGTGGCCTGACGAAAAATACGATGTTTCGCCATGAAACAGGAAGTTGCTATAATTCAGGCATACAATATCCGATCTGCACCAAAATTCACATGCTTAATAGGAGTCCTGTCCTGAACACATGCCCATGTCCGTATTCAGTTATAGTCATAGCGCCACCTGCTGGCATTAGGAAGTGACATGTTTTAAACTGTAACGAACTACTCTTAGCAATTTAATGACATCAAAATTATATTCGGTCAGTCTAATCTAAAGGCCTTTGCCATGTTAATTTGTGAAGATCTTGAGCTTTCGTTGAAGGGCGTGTCCGTGGCGGCCTGATAAAGTTCGATGTTTCGCCATTGGGAATAGAAGTTGTTGTAATTCCACCATACAATGTCTGATCTGCCCCAAACTTCACACGTTCAATAAGAGTCCCAGCCTGAACACATCTTAAGGCCAATATTCTGTTACAATCATAGCGCCACCTACAGGCAACAGGAAAAAAACTTGTATTACACAATCTTAAACATGCAATGTCTAATCTGAACCAAACTTGTCACTTGTTTGGAAAGAGTCCTGGCCTGAAAACATCTAAAGACCAATATTCAAATATAATGATAGCGCCACCTGTTGGCAACAGGATATGTCATGCTTTACACTAACATGTTCAATCTGCACCAAACTTCATTTGTTTGATAAAAGTGCTGGCCTGAAGACATCTACATGCCAATATTCAGTTATAGTCATAGCGCCACCAGCTGGCAGCAGGATGTTTGGCACATATAAATGATGTTGATATGTTCCTTCTATATTTACTACTTTAAATACATATTGCTCACTGTTTGCTGTTTTCCTAAAGCCACCGATTGGTGGTGAGCCCGGGTGCGAGGGCCCTTTCAAAGCTGCTTGCGGCTTTAATTTTTTCTGTGTCTCCTGTGTTTCAGAATCGTATGGAGGAGAGTAAAGCCTTGTTTAAAACCATCATCACATATCCATGGTTCCAGCAGTCATCTGTGATTCTCTTTCTTAACAAGACAGACATCCTGAAGGAGAAGATTGTGTACTCTCACCTGGCCACTTACTTCCCAGAATTCACAGGTGAGTCATTCACAGCAGTTCACTTGTGAGAATGAATGAGTCATTCGGGTCCCATTGATTGTTGTTTTTTTACAGGCCCCAAAAACGATCCAAAGTCAGCCCAGGAGTTTATTCTTAAGATGTACCAGGAGCAAAACGATGACAAAGACAAAACCATCTACTCTCACTTCACTTGTGCCACCGACACGGAGAACATCCGCTTGATCTTCGCCGCTGTGAAAGACACCATCCTTAGACACAATCTCAAAGAGTTCAACCTGGTTTAAAATCAACAACCAGTCCTCATCCTGGAGGACAAACCTGGTCTTGCTCTCTTCTGTTGATCTGTTGAGTAGATTTAGCTCTCACGTTAGCTTAACATTGTTCTATTGTTGACTAAGGACTTATCTAGGAGAATGGATTAGATGTGGACTGGGTTCCTGAAAACAAGCCTTGATCTACCATTACAAGGATGAAGCTTTTTTCCAGTCGTGTTTAGGTCCTCTAATAGATGGATAGGTTTCATCGACAACAGATGTTGCCATTTTGTTCTTTATGTGAGTAGTTTACAAAAGATGCTATGGGAGATTTTAAGGCACATGTAAAAATGTTTTCCTGATGTAATAGATCAAAGTCTTGAAGACTGAAGCATTTAAAAGTAAAAAAAAAAGTTGTTTACATGTTTATGTAAAAATTTATTCTGGATTTTAAAAAGACAAACACGCTCTGATGTTGCCTTATGTAGTTTTAACGCAAGCCTGAATCATGATTATTCATTTGTAGAAACTAAAGGTATGAATTTAATTCAGATGTTTTTATTTTATTATTATTTCTCAATGTAAACATGACATTTTAAACATGTGTGGTGTTTTAGTGTCAAATTGTATATTGTAAATTATATTTATCATCTTAAACACGCATAAATCTTGATTTCTCGCAGAAAATTCAGTCACAAGGCAAATTCAGAAAGTTTTCACGTTGAATTCAGACTCAGAGTTGAATTATTTTACCTGAAGTGCCTTTAAACTGTAATGTCTGTATCTGCTTTGATAATATTTATTAAACAATGATATACAGCTGTGTTGTTACTTATTAAAATTAGAATAAAACAATCATACAAAATTTAAAATACGTTTATTAAATGTTCATAATTAAAACATTACAAGAAAATGATGCAATAAACGTTCATGCTTTTACTTGCAATGAAAGTATGCAGTTGCATGTGGCAAAAATGCACATTTTGTCCCAGAAATCATATTTATTTGAGCTTAGTGTAAGATCTATCGCTGTTTTTATTGCTTTAACCTGTATTAAATTAACGATGAAGGAATAATTCATCAAAAAATGAAAAATTTTGGTAATTTTACTCACCCTTAATCAACAGATTTGGAGAAATTTAGCTTTTTGTCACTTGTTCACTAACTAATTACATTGCAGTGAATGGGTGCCGTCAGAATAAGAGTCCAAACAGCTGATCAAAACATCACAATAATCCACAAGTAATCCATAAAATTATGAATTATGGACTCATATTTTGGCCAGAAACAATAGTTTGAAGTTCAAAACATCTTCATGATGGATTGGTTTCTTACAAACAGGCAGCTTTTCACTTCACAAGATGTTAACTGATGGACTGAAGTGGTGTGTGGATTATTGTGATGTTTTTATCAGATGTTTCAACTCTCATTCTGACGGCACCCATTCACTGCAATGGATCCGTTAGTCAACTAGTGATAAAATGCTAAATTTCTCTAAATCTGTTCACATCTTGGATGACCTGAGAGTGAATACACTTCCAGTAAACATTAATTTTTTTAACTATTCCTTTAAATTACAGCATTAACAACTTAAGATCTTCAAAAGGCTGTAGCCTAAAACAATGACTAAACTAAATTATTTGCCTACTGGTTTAGATCATTTACAGGTTGCCCAAGAGGCCTCGGTGACATCAGGATGAATAAACAGGGTCAGTTTTGATTTCATGTATCTTTAATGTCAACTCATTGACATTCATTAAGAAAATGGACAACTGTAGCTTTACCGAAAAGCTAAATAATAAACATTTGCATATTTGTGTTACAGTATGTTACAGTTCTTCAGTAACGCAGCATGGCTGCATAGAGACAAAGCAGTCAAGAAGCCATTGAGTGTTTACTGTCGAGTATTCAGACGAGCTATAGAATTAATTAAATAGACATTTCATGCAAAGCCACATATTAAAAAAATATCCCTGCTCTCCTGTACATACGAGAGATTCCCATTTTCAAACATTCCTGGTCATTTCTGTAAATGCGACACGCATTCCCACATGTAAAGACAAATAAAATACATACAGTGTATTGGTCTTTAATAATATCTGTGTATAAAATGACACCTTAATTTACACATTAGTGTGGCTTTAGTTAAGAGATGTGATTTGAGTTGTTGAACTGCATGTAGAGGCACATTGTAAAGACTTAAGATGCAAATGAGACAATGAGAGGGGACAGAAAGGTAAAGTGTCATGTAAACCGAACACACAAACACACAGTCTAACAGTCATTACCGGCATGGTATTCAGTGTTTAGTGAATGACTGTTGCAATGTGGGTATAATGTGAAGTGGCACACTGCAAAAGCAGCATAAAGGCACACAGCAGAGCGCAGGATCACCGCATGTCGCTTTAACTGTCCTTACTTCGGGAGACTTTCCCTGGCATCTTCAAGCTTAGCAAGAACCCACTGAGAATGACAGAAATGCATGATTTATATTAATTCACAGGTACTCTTAAAGGGATAGTCCACCTACAAATGAAAACTACCCCATGGTTTACTCACACTCAAGCCATCCTAGGTGTATATGACTTTCTTCTTTCAGATGATTACAATCAGGAAAGGAAGGAAGGAAAGGACAAGGAAAGGAAAGGACGTGACGTGTGGCCAAGTATGGTGACCCATACTCGGAATTTGTGCTCTGCATTTAACCCATCCAAGTGCACACACACACCGTGAACACACACCCGGAGCAGTGGGCAGCCATACTGCTATCGCTGCTCCCGGGGAGCAATTGGGGGAACGGTGCCTTGCTCAAGGGACTCACCTCAGTCGTGGTATTGAGGGTGGAGAGAGCGCTGGTTATTCACTCCCTCCACCTTCAATCCCTGCCGGACCTGGGACTCGAACCCGCAACCTTTCGATTGCAAGCCCGCCTCCCCAAACATTAGGCCACGGCTGCCCCCATCAGAGTTATATTAAAAAATGTCCTGGCTCTCCCAAGCTTCATAATGGCAGTGAATGGGTGTTGAGAATCTGAATTCCAATAAAGTGCATCCATTCATCATAAAAAGTACTTCACATGGCTCCAGGGGGTTAATAAAGGCCTTCTGAAGTGAATCGATGCATTTGTGTACGAAAAATATCCATATTTAACACTTTAGAAACCGTAATATCTAGCTTCTGCTAACTGAGTGGCCTTCCGGCGAATGACGTAGGAGTAGCATTTAGTTTTGAACCAAGTTTTGTTTACGGCAAAGGAAAACCAGTCTCCTCTTGCCTTATATAGAAATCCTCCGTCATTTTTCCTTTACAAATCCTTGTTTTGTACTTCTAATTCATGACCGCCGTTTTGTTTTGCTCTCTCCTTTGCGCTTCTGTTTTCGTCACTTCTCACTGGAGCTTACGCTACGTTTTTCGTAAATGCATTGATTAATTGTAGTAACCCCCAGAGTTGTGTGGAGCACTTTTTATGATGGATGGATTCACTTTTTGGGACTTCAAAATCTTAACACCCATTCACTGCCATTATAAAGCTTGGAAGAGCCAGGACATTTTTTCTTATAGCTCCGATTGTATTCGTCTGAAAAAAGAAAGTCTTATACACCTAGCAAGACTTGAGGAATTTGTTCATTTTCTGCCTAAACTATCGTTGTGCTCCTTGTTACATAATGTTAAGATAACAGTTCATGAACCAACTTCCACAATTCGTTTACAACAGCAAAAATGTGCAAGTATACCTTTGCTAGTTCTGGAGTTTTGAAATTGATGATCTTCCCAAACTCTTTGGCATGAAACACTGATTTGACTCGCTCCTGTGAAAATCAAAACACGATAGAATAAAATATAGCTGCAAGCAGTGATTAACAAGGGTTCAAGCGTTTAAAGAAAAAGAAATTACATATTATTTAGCAAGGCTAAACCCACCTAAATCAATGATTTAAAAAGCATTTTTGGCAAAACTAGGTAATTTACCAATATAATGTTTTTTTAATGTAGCGCCAGCTGTGGTCTGACCTCCTTAAAACTTTGCATGCTCGGCCAATGGCAATGGCCAATACGCAAATGTCCTTATAGACACTTGTGGCACTTTGGAACAAGACCGTGCTCAGCGATTTTCATGTTGATAGGACAAATGGTTGCACAGTTATAGCCATTTCTATGTTTTTTTTTTCCTCTTATAGCACCACCAAGTGGTCAAGCTCCACTATTTTTGTCTTGTGACCTCGGACTGAGCTCTTACGTAAGTGTGAGTTTGGCGAAGATATCTCATTCTGTTCAGGAGTTCTAGGCATTTTACTAAAAGCGGCCCTTCCCCTTTCAAACGTTTTGGCATCCCTTTGCCATGGTGAGAAAGAAAAAAAAAAAACTTTTTTTTGATAATTATTGATATTCACTCTCCAGAGAGTCTTTCTGCACTGGTTTGGCTCTGACTGGGCGAAAAACCTAGGACTAGTTTGCAAAAGTAGGTTTTTCAAAATCCCCCGAAAATTTTGTCGGGTGCATTTCGGTTTACAAGTTATGGGCAATTTTGTACTTTTGATCGCTGTAGCGCGAGCCTTGGTCACATTGTAGGCGGTGTGAGTACTATCATCCCTCCAAGTTTCAAGTCTCTGCAACTTGCGGTTTGGTCTGCACGATCAGTTTTACATGGAGTTTGCTGACCATTCTAAGTTATGTGCTTGAACCCCTAATTAAGTTTTCATCATAATAAAATGAAATGCTTCTTCAGGAGGTATTTCAATTGGATCAAACATGTCAGGTCATGGTATTATTAGTTTTAGTCAGTGTTGGGGAAAGTTACTTTTAAAAGTAATGCATTACAATATTGCGTTACTTCATAATAAATAACTAATTGCATTACTTAGTTACTTTTTATGGAAAGTAATGCATAAAATTACTTGTACGTTATTTTTTTTTAATCACCTGGGGTGGGCTTGCTTGCTTGTTTTTATTAACAAAAACCTCAAAAGTTATATTTTTTGCAACTGTAAAGGCCCTTACATACAAAACATAGAAAGGAATAAGCCTCAGGCTGAAGAAAATGCAACTCACTCCTGATTTCGCTCAACATAGGGACAAGAGAAATGTCAATAAATAAATGGGAAAACAAAGTAACGTCTTAAGTAGCACAGGCATATTTGTAGCAATAGCCAATAATACATTGTATGGGTCAAAATGATCGATTTTTCTTTTATGCCAAAAATCATTAGGATATTAAGTAAAGATCATGTTCCATGAAGATATTTTGTAATTATTGCTAAGAACTTAATTTGGACAACTTTAAAGGTGATTTTCTCATTATTTCGATTTTTTTGCACCCTCAGATTACAGATTTTTAAAAAGTTGTATCTCAGGCCAAATATTGTCCTATCCTAATAAACCATACATCAGTGGAAAACTTATTTATATCATTAAAAAAATGACCCTTGTGACTGGTTTTGTGGTCCAGGGTCTCATATTTCATTGTAAATTTAAATGAAATGTGTTACTTTCCAAATTACTTGAAATGAGTAATCTGATTATGTAACTTGCCTTCCTCGTAATGAATTACCTCCAACAGAGGTTTTAGTATATAGTGCTAAAGTATATAGTGCTAAAAGTCCTTTCAGACGTGAAAAAACTGTTAATAAATGCTTATGTATGAAAGAACAGTAATACAAGTTAACTACTTGGGTTAAGTTTTAGGGTTAGGTTTAGGGTTAGCACCTAATTATAGTGTAAGTACATACTATATACATGTACAACAGGACTATAAAATACAGTGCTAAACATAAATGTTTATAATAACATACACAATAAGACCAGGGACATTAAGTAAATAGACCAGTTGGATTTAGATTTGTTGAATGTTGTTTATAAATGCACATAAAATCAAACTCTGTGTTATGTACTGTATGATGACGTACCTTTGCTTCTATGCGCAGTCTCCTGCCCTCCACGATCATGGGCGCTTTGGTAAACTCATCAAACAGATACTGCCACTCACATGTCAGCTGCCCAAACGTGCCCTTAGTCACGAAAAATACCCCCCTGAAAAAAGAAAAATCATACAGACTTAAGCTGAAAAGCTTCAATTTAAGAAAAAGGGCAGTAAATATTGTAGCGCATAACTCGAATAAATAGAATAGGACATATATGGGCCATTCTACAGAATTGGTGCAAACTGCTCTCCCGCAACCAAAAAACACATTTAAAAAGCATGTAAGTATTCACATCACTGAAACACGTGATGATTTGTCCAAAAAAAAAAAAAAAATACTGAATTACCAACTACGATGTTACGATAGTTTTTGGTTCAATGTATATTCAAACTAATGAATCCTTAAAGGAGAAGTCCACTTCCAGAACAACAATTTACAGATAATGTACTCACCCCCTTGTCATCCAAGATGTTCATGTCTTTCTTTCTTCAGTCGTAAAGAAATCATGTTTTTTGAGGAAAACATTTTAGGATTTTTCTCCATATAATGGACTGATATGGTGCCCCGATTTTGAACTTCCAAAATGCAGTTTAAATGCTGGTTCAAACGATCCCAAATGCGGTTGTGAATGATCCCAGCCAAGGAAGAAGGGTCTTATCTAACGAAACAATCGATTATTTTCATTAAAATAATACAATTTAAATACTTTTTAATCTCAAACGCTTGTGTTGTCTTGCTCTGCCTGAACTCTGTGTATTCTGGCTCAAGATAGTTAGGGTATGTCGAAAAATTGTATTTTCTCCCTCAACTTCACAAATCATTTCAGAATCATCCTACATCACTGCAGAAGTTCCGACCCAGTCTTTGCAAGGTGAACATGCAAAGAAGATCAAACTCCCTTAACAAAAAAAAAAAGGAAAACAGTGATATAGGACGATTTTGAAGTTGAGGGAGAACAGAGTTTTTGGGAGTTTTGAGACATACCCTAACTGTCATGAACCAGGAAAAAACAGAGCTCAGGCTAAGGAACACAAACTGATCGTTTCGCTAGATAAGACCCTTCTTCCTCAGCTGGGATTGTTTACAACCGCATTTTGGATCGTTTGAAGCAGCATTTAAACTGCATTTTGGAAGTTCAAACTCGGGGCACCATATCAGTCCATTATATGGAGAAAAATCCTGAAATGTTTCCCTCAAAAAACATAATTTCTTTGTGACTCAAGAAAGAAAGACATGAACATCTTGGATGATAAGGATACATTATCTGTAAATTTTTGTTCTGGAAGTGGACTTCTCCTTTAACTTTGAAATCAGTATGATCAACTTTTTGCCTTTTACAAAGAAAAAATGGATTCAAAATTCAACAAATCTCATAAACCAAACTTAATTATTAATTATTATGGATTTACCTCTGAAAAATGTTAATTAATATAGCAAAAAATATATTTACAAAGTAGATGTAAGCAAAACCCTTAAAGGAACACTCCACTTTTTTTTGAAAATAGGCTCATTTTCCAACTCCTCTAGAGTTAAACAGTTGAGTTTTACCGTTTTCGAATCCATTCAGTCGATCTCCGGGTCTGGCGGTAGCACTTTTAGCATAGCTTACCATAGATCATTGAATCTGATTAGACCGATAACATCTCGCTCAAAAATGACCAGAGAGTTTCGATATTTTTCCTATTTAAAACTTGACTCTTCTGTAGTTGAATCGTGTACGAAGACGACAAAAAATGGAAAGTTGCAATTTTCTAGGTCGATATGGCTAGGAACTATACTCTCATTTCAGTGTAATAATCAAGGAACTTTGCTGCCGTACCATAAATGCAGGAGGCGCAATAATATTACTCTACAACTCTGCATCTACACAAACGTAGTGCCGGTCACTTTCAGGCGCTGCGTAATATCATTGCGCCTGCTGCACCCATGGTACGGCAGCAAAGTTCCTTGATTATTACACCGGAATGAGAGTATAGTTCCTAACCATATCAGCCTAGAAAATCGCAACTTTTCATTTTCCGTCAGTCTTAGTACACGATGCAACTACAGAAGAGTCAAGTTTTAAATAGGAAAAATATCGTCACTATATTTGGTCATTTTTGAGCGAGATGCTATCGGTCTAATCAGATTCAATGATCTATGCTAAGCTATGCTAAAAGTGCTACCGCCAGACCCGGAGATCGGCTGAATGGATTCGAAAACGGCAAAACTCAACTGTTTAACTCTAGGGGAGTTGGACAGTGAGCCTATTTTCAAATTAAGTGGAGTGTTCCTTTAATAGGTCAATATAACCCTTCTAATTACATTTTTATTACTGTTTCAGTAGTGACAAATTTGGGGAGAGGACAAATATTCCAAACCATTCTGAAATTGCAATATGAGAATTAACTGCACAATTACTAGAAATGTGTCCCTTGGATATTATACAATTTGCAGACACGCAAAATTTTTGAAAAAAAACATTTTTTTTTTAAAGGCGTTTCCATTCTGTAGAATGGCCCATATAATCATACAATACCAAGCACAATTATACAGCTGTTAGAAATCACATGCATTTTTACATTTCTGAATATTTGTTTTTTTCTGCTGTATTATCACTAGCCAAAACCGTTTGCTTACATAATTTTGAAAGAGACACAATTTGATGCAATATGGGAAAAAGTTGCCAAAAGTAGTGTATGATCGGCACAGATTTTCAACTTCAGCTTTAAACAAGTTTGATACTTTGATTTGATCTTAAAATGCAGTTTTTCATTTGTCATGTCTTCTAGCAATATACAGTATTTTGTACAAACAATGTATATTTTTTCTGTAACCATTTATAAAGTCAGAAAAGCTTAGACACGTTTTCATCAGTCTGAATGAATATAATTTGATTTCAGCTCATAAGATGCAAATAAATATGGCACTGGATGTGCACAAGCTATTTTTGAGTCCAATTCAAAGCTTTACATGGCTAAAATATTAACCAACTTTATTATCATCCCTTCGACTGTGATGTTCACTTAAAGGATTATAAGGATGCATGTAAGCAAATTCATCGCCCAAAAGGTCTAAAGCAAAACAGCAATGACATGCTTGATGCTACTGTATTTGTGTATGGTTAAAACCAAAATTTTTCTTCATCTAAATGCGCTTATGTAGCATTGCCCATGCAAAGCGAGGGGTTTATATAATTCACCTACCTTTTAGTGATCATCAGGAAATCGGATTCGTTCACCTTAGCATGAGCAAAGTATCTGTACTTGGCAAACCGTCCGTTTTCAATATTCTACAAACCAAATGGAAAAGCCAATTAATATAAAAAACACACAATTCAGTGAACTTCTACGATCAAATCTTTGCTGGCCTGAAATATGGACCTGAAATATGGTGATGGAGTGAGTATAATGACAAACGAACTGATGACAAGACGCACAGTGGCACCAAAACTTCAAAATCATCCATATCGCACTAGTTTTGTGATTCCTAAAACTAATTTAACCCATTTTTAATTGCATAAAGTGCTTTAGAACTAACATTTTCACATTGCCTATAGTTCTGACTGGCGTGTCTGAAAGTGCTCTGCATGCAAGAATGCAAATTTCCAAAATTTCCATAGTAAAAAGACTAGGGAAGAAAAGAATTTAATGCAAAACTTAAGCAAAGGTTTAGTCACGACGTTTTCTAAAAAGGCTGAAGTCACAGTACACACCCCTGCTCCTTTGCAAAGTGTACCGTGTGTCTATAAATCAATGAAATGCAATGTCATTTGCAACGCATTGTGGGATTCATGGATGTGGAATGGGTTAATGATGAAAACATGCACTTGAAAACAGACTTTATTCAGGGAAAATGACAGATGATGGGGTGAAACAACAAATCAGAAGGAATAAAACCAAAATAAGATTTGTGATCATTTACATTTAAAATATATTTGTACTGAAATAACTAAACATAATTCCCATTTTAGATGCAAAATTACACAAATCAAACTGAACATTTATTAAAACCCCTGAGAAAAACACTTAAAAAGACACATTTTCCTCATCCTCATCAGAGTCAGTGCTATTCATCTGAGAGAAGGCCATCCTGCACTGTGAACATGACAAGAGAGGAGATCTGCAGTCAGCTATTGTGTACTACCCCAGAAATATTAATACTACCAGTACAAGTACATCTAACACTACTGAGCTAATGTCCACAACTCTTGTAGTCACAAGCTACACAACGTATCAAAAAACATACATTTGTTAGGTCAGTGACTAGTGGGAATTACATAATTGGTTGTTTTACATAGTGAATTACATAATAGTGGACAACATGATTTTAATTAAGTTAATGTAATATGTTATTATTTATTGTTTTATATTTATATTAGCTTACTGTTTTAATAACATTTAAGAATATAAATGTCTAATACTTTTTAATATATATACACACACATTGCAAAAATTTCATTAAAGGGATAGTTCACCCAAAAATGAAAATCATCCTGTGATTTACTCACCCTCAAGCCGTTCTAGGTGTATATGACTTTCTTTTTTCAGGCGAATACAATCAGAGTTATATTAAAAAATTTCCTGGCTCTTCCAAGCATTATAATGGCAGTGAATGGCTGTTGAGATTTTGAAGCCCAAAAAACTACATCCATACATCATAAAAAGTGCTCCACATCACTGCTGGGGGTTAATAAAGGACTTCTGAAGTGAACTGATGCATGTGTGTAAGAAAAATATCCATATTTACACATTAGACATATCCTACATCATCCGCTGCAATGCCACTCTCTCGTTAGTGGAAGCTAGAGATTACGGTTGTAAAAGTATTAAATATGGATATTTCTCTTACACTAATGCCTCAATTCGCTTCAGAAGGCCTTTATTAACCCTTTTAAACCGGTTGTGTTGGCGCCGACACAAACCAAGCTGTACTCATGCTACCATAACTCTTCAACTGTTTACACTATCAAAGCAATTCAAATGGCTTCTGACAGTAGACAACATGCGCTTTTTCTTGCGCTCCGTCGGCAAATGAAGGCAGATTTCCGAAAGAGCGGGATGAAAGAATTTAAATGAAGCGCGGAGATCTGGATTGTGTAAACTTATAAACGAAACGAACAAAAACATGGTGAAGGAGGAGTAAACAGCACAAAAGGTGATCGGAATGATTTTGGATGAGACTTGGAAGCAGGCTGAGTGAGACTTTTTCACATGTGGTGTGTGCATCTCTATAATGTGTCTGTGCGTGTAAACATATGTGCGTGCATGTGTATATGTGTGCGTGCATGAACAAAAAAGTATCTTGAATGAAAACTGTGCAACCCAGTGTCATAAAAACACTTGTATATATATAATACAGTTGAATATTCAAATATAAAGTGTTGGATTATTTCAATTATGTTTTCTCTCTTTTTTTTTCTAAATAAAAAACAGAAAATTTATTCCTGTTTTTTTAATTTTTGTCTAATTAAATTCTGTTTACAAACTCACCACAAAAATTGCACATTCTGTTAGAATTTTACAGTCAAATGAATAAAATATGTGAAAAATACCTATTTTACCCATAGGTCTTAAAGGGTTAACCCCCCGGAGGTGTGTGTGGAGTACTTTTTTATGATGGATGGATGCACTTTTTTGGGCTTCAATATCTCAACACCCATTCACTTCCATTATAAAGCTTGGAAGAGCCAGGATTTTTTTTTTATATAACTCTGATTGTATTTGACTGGAAGAATAAAGTCATATACACCTAGGACGGCTTGAGGGTGAGTAAATCGTGGGGTAATTTTCACTTTTACTTTTTGAACTGTTAAACTTCATTAAGTTTGAAATTTGACGTTGTGCATATATCCTGTTCAAAACTGTTCAGCGTGTAATTATTTATAATATTAACAACTCCTTTATATCTGATGATACAATTTAAAACTATTGGCCTTTGCTGGTCTATTTGGTTCTTGTTGTGTTATGGACGTTGGGCAGTGATGCTTTTTATCTAGTTCAACCTGACTTCCTCGGTCAACCAGTTCACCAGAAAGACTGGTCAGGTTGAACAGCTTCACCATCTAGACACATTCTAAGCCACAATCTAGACTAACATGAAACCAGCATAAACCAGCATGAAAATTTATGTTGGTCTAACTAGTTGTTTAATGATGATGGTGGGTGTTTAAGATAATGGCTTAACATTTTGAAGCAATAAACAACTGCAAGTAAATCAGAAATATATTTGTAATATGTGGTGTATGTTACGTATCTACTGTATGTATCTGGGTAGCTGATATGATTATATTGCCAAGATTTAATTAAAATTGTTTAATTATGTTTCCAGGTTTTTTTTTTAGTATTTTATTAATTATTATTAAATGTATTATTATAACTTTTTATTATATTATTTTTTTAATCAGCAGCAATGGATTAAATTAATTAAATCTGTCCATAAAGACAATTATAAAGTTTCTTTTTTAAATAAATGCTGCTATTTTAAATCTTACATTAACTGGATAGCCCTGAAAGAAAATGAAGCATAGTTTCCACAGAAATATGAAGAAGCATGTAACTGCATACAACTGTTTCAATATTTATAATAAAAATGTTTCTTGAGCAGTAAATCAATATTTTATAATGGTTTCTGAAGGATCATGTGACTGTAGTAATGATGCTGAAAATTCATCTTTGCATCACATGAAAAAATTACATTTTAAAATGTATTAAAATAGAAAGCAGTTATTTTAAATTGTAATAATAGGAACTGTAGGAAACTGTAGGAAACTCTTGTCACTGCTGAACATGTCATGTCAACTACCCATTTCCGTTGCTTATTCAACTGTCCATTGCTATTATTTTTGGATTTAACAGTTTTTTAATGCAACGCCAGTATCTTGAACACCAGGAGTGTGATGGCAGGAAGTGAAGTGTCATGCGTCACCTGCAGCATCTGGCTGCCTATGCCCTCTCTCCCCTTATACGGCCGGATGACTCCATCCTCATGGATGAAACGAGGAGGACGTAAACTCTCCACATCCTGAGACGTCTCGGCAGCTCTGCATTCAAACCATGCCAAAGAAAACACATTACAATCACAGAGTAACAAAGACTCTGTCCCAAACATTTACACACAGCTACACAGACATATTCAGAGACCTTTTGATGCCCTGGAAGGTGCTGCTGGCCATGTCAATGATGCCCCCTGTTGGTCTGGTCAGAGCTCCGACCAAACCTTTGCCCATACCCTTAAAGAAACCCGCCGCTCCATCCTTCTGAGCTCCTACGGCATTACACACACACAAGATGTCTATTAAACTGAACACACAGGTAAGTTGGATTTTCAACAATCGAATGTCAGATAAAAGTGCAGCTGATCAGTGGTTGTACCTTTAATGGGTTTGGTCACAATGCCCGTAATGCCGCTCACAAATCCCTGTGAGATAAAGAGAAGAGTTCATATTCAAAGACTGACTTCCCACAAAAAACCAAAACTTCTGATTGCAAAATATGCACTGTTGACTTGTCGGATGGCAATTAAACATTTTTATCAAACAGGGTTTCTGCAGGCTTTATGAGGGTAAATGTAAGACTTTTTAAAGACCTTTTTAAGACCAACTAAAGAAAATTTAAGGAAAAAAAATAGAAGGGAAAACAATACAGCAATATGTTATCTAAATATAGTTCGAGTTTTACTTTTACTTTCAAATTAGCAGCAATTCAGCGTCTAGCAATTGTTTGTTTTTAGTTAGTTTGAGTTTTCCCTCTTTTCTTCGGTAAAAGCGCATGCACATTTTACTTTCACTTTCAAATTAGCAGTAATTCGGCGTCAAGCAGCTGTTTGTTTTTAGTTCATTTGAGTTTTCCCTCTTTTCTTCACTTTCCTTCGGTTTTTGTAAAAGCGTCGTGCACATTTTACTTTCACTTTCAAATTAGCGGCATTAACATAATGTAACAAACTTTTATTAACAAAACAAATAAAAATACATGTTATATGCCTAATATAAAATAATAACTTACAAAGTTTAAACAGGTATACAAAACTGAAAATCGGTAAACACTGTGTAACCAAATAAATAAGAAAGCAGAAGTATATATATATATATATATATATATATGTGTGTGTATATAAATAAAATTACACATTTTAAATAAATAAAAATCAGCTAACACTGTGGAACCAAATAAATATGAAACTTCCATTATCACCTTAGATAAACGGCAGAAGTCAACAGGCTTTTTAAAATCCAAAATATTTTTAAAACATGCACTTTTGCATTTCGTTTTGAAACTCTTCCGCCACAGTCTTGTCTTTTTCACCTCTCTCTTCTTGTCAGTCAGCTCGACTCACTCTCTTCACGTGATAAATGAAACCTGATCTGTGATGCAACTGTCGTTTGGCATACTACATTGTGCAGCCGCGTTTAGTTTTAATTGTATTGTCCATTCTCTAACTAAACTAAATGATTTTTATTACTATAAAAAAAATCTAAATGACAAGTTCTCCGGGTGACTGACAGATGAAGCAGCACATACCGCCATCTACCGCGTATTGTTTAATAAATATTGAGCGACCTAAGCCATGTCGCACAGAAATTACGCTTTCGTTTCACTTTAAAATGAAACACATGAGGAAACAATTCCTCATGAAAATTAATGCCATGATCATATGAATTTAAGACTTGCTGCTCTGATTTAAGACCTGTCAAGGCCTTTTTTAAGACCAGCGGAAACCCTGATCAAATTATTTACATGATATGCTGATCAATTACCAGACAAGTAAAGCACTTTGTCCATTATATGGACAAAAAAATACAATGGAAGTCAATGGGAACAGAAACTCTTTTGTTACCAAAATATTTTCATTTATAAATGTACAGAAAGCAGAAAGTCATATAGGTCTAAAACATCATAAAGGTAGGTAAATAATGACAAAGTTTTTATTTTTGGGTGAACTATCCCTTTAAAATATGTTTACTCACAGAGACGAGTCCTTTTCCTCCTCGCGTCAGGCCTTCTCTCAGTCCGCTGGGCTGCTTGTTCATGGCCTCACGTCTCTTCTGCTGATACTCCTCATCCATGGTCATGGCGGCCACACCTTTAGCCATCGCTCCCGTGATCCGAGACGCCGCTCCGGCCAGACCGCCTGAGAGGACAAGAGATGAATGGGTCAGAATTTGAGTGGAACAAGACATACTCGATATGAACCTTGCGTGACAACTTTTGATTGGATTTTAAAAGGAACCCTAAGCAGTGTTGGGGAAAGATACTTTTAAAAGTAATGCATTGGAAAATAAAATACTGATTCGATGCCACATTGTGCGGCTTTTGGTTGTAATTTTCAGTTGAAGGGCATGAAGAGAAGCAATGCAAGTCTTCACTGCCTACCTAGCGAGAAGAAGAACAGAAAAGAAGATGCCTGTGGACGAATAAAACTTCCTAAAGACCTGCATCTTTGTTCTCTCCACTTTAGCCCTGATGCCTTTGAGGCTTTTAGTAGACCACAGCTACTGAAAGAGCTGACAAAAGATGTAAACATGCCGACGCTTGTTGTGACCCCGCAGCCACTGAAGGTGTTGTTCAGCACAGTTTTCATTTGATATCCAGGGGCATGAGACTCTTTGTGGGGAAAACTGATCTTATATCCATTGCCACCTAAAAGCTCTTACAGTAGCTGTAATCAGTATTTTATTTTCTGAGTTGTGTTGCAGTAAAAATAGCAACAGAGAGCGCCAACAGCTCACCTACTGCAACCATTTTACATAATCAAAAAAATGACCCCCCCCCCCCCCCCCCCCATAGTCCAAAATATGTATAAAACGATGTGGATTTTTTAAATAATGTAACTATTTCATGGGTTTTCTACTATACATTTCAGTAACAGACATCATTTATGTTATATTAAGCCATATAAGTTTTAATCCCCAGGGTTCCCTTTAAGGGAAGAGTTCAAAACTGCATAGATGACTCAAATTATTAGTGTATTATTAAAAATAGCAAAAAGAGAGTACATACCTACAGCTCCTCCAACCAGAGCCTTCACACCGAGTGCCATCCCCTCCACAAACTCCTCTGGTCCCTGAATGGCACCCTGACAAACAAACATTCAGAGTTTTGTTAATAAATTCAGAGTTTGTTTTGTTAATAAATTCAGAGTTATTTAATATCACTGACATCCATTATAGATTTTTTTTTGTTTGTTTTCATTATAATTTCAGTTAAGGTTTTAGGAATTTTACTGTGTTTATTATATATATATATATATATATATATATATATATATATATATATATATATATATATATATATATATATATATATTAAATCTTTTTTTTTTTTAATTTTTATTTTTAATATTTGATTTTAGTTATTAAATGAAAATGAGAACTTCTCAATAAAATGTTTTTAATTATAAAGTATTAAAATATAATTTTTTTTAATATTGTTTAATACCTAAAGTGTTTGTATGGTATTAATTTCATTTAAATATAATAACATGACAGTATATGGCAGTAAAGAATTATAATTAGTTGTATTCAATAGAAAAAATAAATAAATTTAATTTTGAAAAATGTCAGTTTCACAAAATTGTATCTTATCAATCCTATCAAAAGAGTTGAAGTTTAACCTGATAAGGCTCATAAAAGAAGGCCTCAACGCCTTCAGACAGACCGCGGATCAGTCCGAATGGATTCCCGAGGACATCTAAACCCAAAACCAGAACATACATCTGCTTGATAGCCTGAAACAAATAGCACAGAAGCAGAGACACATTAGAAATAAGTAGTCGTAATGTATATGGATGAAACACACCGAAATCAGCAGTAGTTGGTGAATGTTAAAAGTGAAAGGTCACCTGTTTGGAGTAATGGCGAATGACCTCCCACTGCAGCTGCTGAGTGGTGCGGAACTGGTACGTCAACTCAAAAAATGCAAGTCTGGAGACATAAACCACACAAATGTTAACATTTCACATAAATTAGATTTCTAGGTCATAAATATACAATTCACTATAACATGAGAATTTGTATGCACTGTATAATATTCCATACTATATGAACTAATGTAAAACTAAGTAGTAACATTTTAAAAAGATCAAAATACAAATGACAAAAGCAGATACCAAAATGAGAATTAATTCAAAATAAAAAAATAAAAAAATACAGTTGAAGTCAAAAGTTTACATACACCTTGCAGAATCTTCAAAATGTGATTTTACCAAAATAAGAGGGATCATACAAAATGCATGTTATTTTTCATTTAGTACTGACCTGAATAAGATATTTCACATAAAAGATGTTTACATATAGTCCACAAGAGAAAATAATACTTGAATTTATAAAAATGACCCCGTTCAAAAGTTTACATACACTTGATTCTTAATACTGTGTTGTTACTGAATGATCAACAGCTGTTTTTTTGGTTTGTTTGTTTGTTGTTTTGTCCTGAACATTTAAAACTACTTGCTGCTCTTCAGAAAAATCTTTCATGTCCCACAAATTCTTTGGTTTTTCAGCATTTTTGTGTATTTGAACCCTTTCCAACAATGACTGTATGATTCATATGCAACTATTACAGAAGGTTCAAACCCACACTGATGCATCAGAAGAAAACACAATGCATTAAGAGCAGGGGGTGAAAACTTTTGAAATTTGAAGATCAGGGTAAATGTAACTTATTTTGTCTTCTGGGAATCATGTCAGTATCTTCTGTAGCTTCTAAAGGGCTGTACTAAATGGAAAAAATATGGTATTTAGGCAAAATAAGAAAAATGTACACATCTCCATTCTGTTCAAAAGTTTCCACCCCCACCCCCAATAAATAATTCTAGCACATAACAATGCTTGTCTAGTAATGAATCCTTTTTGCATGCCCATAGTTTTGCTTCCTTAACATATAAACTCATCTATCAGCTTCATTTCTAGCTTGTTTTGGTCTTTCCATTAGAGGGCAGTGTGACAGCAGAAAAACTGTGAGAGTGTGTGAAAAAAGTAGAGAGTGTGTTTTGTGGAGTTGACAGCATCTAACCACATGTGAAATCCAGAAATACCAAAAGTGTGAATTGAGGGTTTGGCTGGGCACACTGGAATGAGGAACTACAGGGGTTTACGGCTGCAGTGAGAATGAGTTCTGTAAAGTGAGAGTAAGTACTTAAAGAGGACGTCCTGAGCGTCAGTGAGTGTAGCTCCAATGCTCTTCAGCAGGAGGTTGAGAGACTGAACGGGAATGACCTCTGTCTCTCGCTCTTTCTTATTCCCGTCTTCACCGCCGGTGCTCAGAGAGAAACTCAAGTGAAGCTGACCCACAAAAACACACAGTTACATATGACACTGCACAGTCAGAATGTGTTGATTTAAAGTGTTCTTCAGTAACCAAAGTTTGTGTGGTCATAGTCAATTGGACAGAGGTTTCTGTTACTGACCTTGATGGGAGAGATGTGGAAGTACTCGTACAGGCTGATGGGTGACGTGTCTGTAGCTGAACTATGATTTAACTCAGTCTTCAGATATTCAATGTCCTTGTCAAACAATTCCACCTATAGCACAACACCACACACATACAGCATTCAACAATTTGGGCTCAGTAAGATTTTTACGTCTCTTCTACTCATCCAGGCTGCACTTATTTGATCAAAAATACAGTGAAAACAGTGAATTTTAATTTAAAATAACTGTTTTCTATTTGAATATATTTCAAAATGTAATTTATTCCTGTGATGCAAAGCCGAATTTTCAGCATCACTCAGCATCAGTCTTCAGTGTTACATGATATTACTGTACCTCCTGTTCAGACGTGACAGCACTGGCGTGCTCGGCAGTGAAGAGCTCAAGTATGGCATACAGGAACCCAAGATCTATCCGCAAGTCCATCTCCTGAATCAACATTTTAAAATACCTGCAAAGCAGAAATGAAGCATGTTTTGCAGTTTCTTCGAGAGTAAAAGATGGAAAGAAATAGTATGAGAAGGAAACGTACTTGATGCGCAGAATGTCTGAGTGTCCGGCTGCTCTGGTGATGATGCTGACATCAGTGAGTGGTTTTGGCTCTTTAATAAAAACAAACAAGCATAATGTAATAAATTTTACTGTAATAATGCCATACCGGTTAGACACAAAGAAATGAAATAAATTAATTAAATAAAATTAAAGTAAATTAAATTAATTGAAATTAAATTGATTCAAATAAAAACATTAATTAACATTTAAAAATAAAATAAAATACTTTGTAGGGCCCTATGAAAACTGTTTTATTTTTTTCCAAAATTATTATTTTTTATTTTTTATTTGCAATTTCCATTTTATCTGTTTTAATTTTTCTGAAATCCATTTTTCTTTTTCTGTTTTAAATTTTCTAGACTCTGTTTTAAAGGTTAAATAAAAAAAAAAAATATCAAAAGCATGTCTATTTAATTGAAATCATGAAACATACACAATTTAACTAATTTATTAAAAGTTTAACAAAATTTAAGTTAAGGCCCTATAAAATGTTTCTGTTTTTCCAAATTACACATTTAAAATATAGTTTTTCATTAATTTTCTGGATTCCATTTTAATAGTTTCATTAAATGTTAATAATCAAAAGCATGTCTAATTAATTGATTTTATAAAAATATTTTAATAAATATTTATTATTATTTATTAGTTTCTTTTTTAATACTGTGCTGTGTATTTACATTTTTCTAGTAAATAAATTCTGGTAAGTAATTTTTATGGTAAATATTCCTTAAAAAATTATGTTTCAGTAATAATTCTATGTTGTAGTAGTACTATCATTACAGCAAGTAATATATTTGTCATAGTTTATTCAAGTTAAGCCAGACTTTTTTGATGGGTTGCTGTGAAGACCTTTAAGTTTCTGTTTGTACGTGATATGACGATAAGAAAAGAAATGGTAAAATGCTCATGAAGCGACTCTCAGAGCAGTTCTAGAGATTATGTTCATCTACTCATATATTGAGGCGGCAGAGGCTTAATACACTGAATGCGTTATGCACACTCCAGTACGTGTGTAGTAAATAAAACTGCATATTTGCGCCATTCATTCACACGCAGACACGCAGAACATGTAGAATTCATATTTAAATAGTATTTGATCTAGTTTTGATTTACTCATCCGAAATTTGGCGAATTCCGTGACATTCCGTATTATACTGTAAATTCCATTTTTATGACTGGATTCCGTCCGTGTTTTCCACATAGTGGAAATCATAGGGCCCTAATTTTGTATTTTGCTTGAGTAAAGAGGCCTCATGGTTGTGGATCGACTCACCTGAGTCCATGCTGACCGACTTGGGTGGTTTGATGGGGTAAAACACGAATGGGAAGATGGCTCCAGGCAACTGATTTTGGATCTGAGGAGTAAACAGGGGCATTTTATGTTCACTGACTGTAATAAATGTATAAATTAATTCATCACAGATGTTACATTGTGCTGTGGTTGTTCCAATCACATGTTTATAACTCATATTTTTACAACGTGTCTGAAGCTGGATTGCTTTATTAGGAGTGGAACAGACCTGAATCCTGTTGATCTGGACTCGGTAGGTTTTTTGACGGGCGGAGACGCTGTACTCCACCTTTAGTGCTGGCAGGAAGTTCCTCCTGAGTGGAGCATCAAAGGGCTGCATTATCCTCATGTCCACACCATTAGCAGCAAACAACACCTGATGAGCAAACAGTACAGCCAGAGATGGATTCAAAAAAGCTTGACCTTCAGTCCTATCACGCAACTTCGGCTAAAGTCAAGAATTAAAACATGCCAAACAGTGGCCGATATATTGGTGATATACAGGTCAACCACAAAAAAGGATCCATTCATAATGGGTCATATGCATGTAGATGTCTTAAAGGTACAGTAGCAAAAAACTCTGTTAAGGGCTGTGAATTGGTTCCTGTGTGCACTCACCTGGTAGTCGTTCTCGAGGTCTATGATGATGCTGTCCACTGGCCCGCTCTCCATATAATCTCTGTAGCGCTGCTCCAACATCATAGCCTCTTTACCACTCAAAACCTTCCATCGGCTGCGCTTCTTAGGCTTGGTTTCCCACACCACATCAGAACTGGCCAACACAAATAAATTATATTAATTTGATCTATTTCAATAAGCAGAGTATCTTCTAGGTTGATCTTTATAGGCATCATTCTGGCTGTGAAACAGCCTTAAAGGTGCTCAACAGTTTTTCTGTGTCAACATGACACCCAGCAGTACCTGGTGATGCCAATGAAGGCCACTTCTTGGCTGCTGGTGTTGTTGACCAGTGAGATACCCATGTTCTGTAACGAGATGCAGGTTTCCTGTTGAGCCAGCTCCATTTTCTCATTATCGCAAATCTTTTTGAAGACACGCGGCTCCGTGGTGAAAAGCGTGACACGTTGAAGTCCTTCATAAAATGAGATGACAAACAATTTTCCCTCCTTGTTCACATCCAATAACTGGTCCTATAGAACAAATGAAAACAGCAAGAATTCAGCTTCATGTTGTCAATGAAGAGTGATGTTAAAGGGATAGTTCACCCAAAAATGTGACCCTGGACCACAAAACCAGTTTTAAGTAGCAGTTAAGTTTAAGTTACATTTTTTTTTATGACAAAAATCATTAGGATATTAAGTACAGATCATACTTCATGAAGATATTTTGTAAATTTCCTACTGTAAATATATCAAAACTTAATTTTTGATTAGTAATATGCATTGCTCAGAATTTCATTTGGACAAATTTAAAGGCGATTTTTGATATTTTGATTTTTTTGCACCCTCAGATTCCACATATTCAAATAGTTGTATTTTGGCCAAATATTTTCCTATCCTAACAAACCATACATCAATAGAAAGCTTATTTAAAAAAAAAATTGACCCTTATGACTGGTTTTGTGGTCCAGGGTCACAAATTAAAAATTACCCCATGATTTACTCACCATCAAGCCAGCCCAGGTGTATATGACACCTGAAATTGAAATTTTTGAAATTTTTTTTTTTTTTTTTTCAGATGAATACAATCAGAGTTGTATTAAAAAATATCCTGGCTCTTCCAAGCTTTATAATGGCAGTGAATGGGTGTTGAGATTTTGAAGTTTAATAAAGTGCATCCATCATCATAAAAAGTACTCCACACGGCTCCGGGGTGTTTAACAAAGGTCTTCTGAAGCAAACTTATGCGTGTGTAAGAAAAATATCCATGTTTACAACTTCGTGAACCGTAATCTCTGGCCTCCACTAACTGCTGTATGCACGTTCATGAGACAGTGGCGTTCCAGCCAATGACGGAGGATGTAGGCGTTGTGTAAGCTCCGGTGAGAAGTGACCAGGGTTGGGAGTAATGGAATACATGTAACGGCGTTACCTAATCAGGATACAAAAAACGGTAACTGTAATCCATTACAGTTATGTCAAAAAATAAAGCAATTACATTACAGTTACTATTTTACTGCTAAGATCGTCAGAGCAGCGCTAACATCACGTTTTTCTGTATGGGGCAAGAGCGGGAGAAAGAAAGTATGTGCTTTCCATACATAATAAAATGTAATTTTGAAGAACATGGATATAATTTGTGACCCTGGACCACAAAACCAGTCTTAAGTCGCTTAGGGTATATTTGTAGCAATAGCCAAAAATACATTGCATAAGTCAAAATGATTGATTTTTCTTTTATTCCAAAAATCATTAGGAAATTAAATAAAGATCATGTTCCATGAAGATATTTTGTAAAATTCCTACTGTAAATATTTAAAATATTTAAATTAAGAACTTCATTTGGACAACTTTAAAGGTGATTTTCTCAATATTTAGATTTTTTTGCACCATTAGATTCCAGATCTCGGCCAAATATTGTCCTATCATAACAAACCATACATCAATGGAAAGCTTATTTATTTAGCTTTCAGATGTATAAATCTCAATTTCAAAAAATGTATCCTTATGACTGGTTTTGTGGTCCAGGGTCACATTTGTCATTTGTATCCTTTTGTTTAAAATATGTATTTTTGCTCGGTCATTGTCGTTTTGGCTTACGGTTATTTATTTTCCTAATTTTCCTGTAAGGAGTCAAACCTTTGAAATAACTGAAATCATTTAGAGAAGTGAGATTTTAACTCCATGTGGAAGCAGAATGTCCGATGACCACATGAAGCAAATCCTCTTCTTTTGTTACCATAGAAAGGTTTGCCCAAACCTATGAGTTTTAACTGAATGAACAGTTTGAATGCACAATTAGTCTTCAGTTAGATATCCCAAATGCTGCCAACAGACCAACTGCAATTCTTCACAGGATTAAACTTTGCAGTAATTTTCAAATCAATATTTTATTCAGTGCATCTGCTTTTATTTGAATCCTGTTTCTTTTTCTGTTGCGGAAACATTTCTGTTGTGTTCTGGTTTTATATGAGTGGAACATTTAGTTACAGGCATAGTTACAACTACATGGCATTTTTTTTTTTTTTTAAATATTTTATATTTTGCATCATATCCAAAAGTATTTTTGATTGTATTGCTTTTGCTATATATATTTACATATGTGACTTTGAAGTAATCCAAATGTATTCAGATTACATTATTTTTATATTGTGGTGCTCGGATTACGTTACCGAATACTTTTTTCCATCAAGTAATTTTTTTCATCTAGTAACTACATTTTTAAAGTAATCCTCGTCTGGAAGTGACGAAGGTGAAAGCGCAAAGGAGAGAGCAAAACAAAACACCGGTCATGAATTAGAAGAACAAAAAGAAGATTTGGAAAGAAAAATGACATAAGATTTCAAAATAAGCCAAGAGGAGACTGGTTTTCCTTTGCTGTAAACAAAACTTGGTTCTTGTGAGACTAGCATTTTCTCACCAGAGCTTGCGCTACGTCCTCCACTGGAATGCCACTCTCTCATGAACACTTGTACAACAATTCTCAAAAGCTAGAGATAACAGTTTATAAAGTTTTAAATAGGGATATTTTTCTTACACAAACACTTCGATTCACTTCAGAAGGCCTTTATTAACCCCTGAAGCCATGTGAAGTACTTTTTATGATGGATGGATGCACTTTATTGGACTTCAAAATCTCAACAGCCATTCACTGCCACTATAAAGCTAGGAAGAGCCAGGATTTTTTTTTTTTAATATAACTCCAACTATATTCATCTAAGAGAAGAAAGTCATATACACCTAGGATGGCTTGAGGGTGAGTAAATCATGAGGCGAGTCAAGCTTGTACTCGAAAGGTTGCAGGTTCGAGTCCCAGGTCCGGCAGGGATTGAAGGTGGAGGGAGTGAATAACCAGCACTCTCTCCACCCTCAATACCACGACTGAGGTGAGTCCCTTGAGCAAGGCACCGTTCCCCCAATTGCTCCCCGGTCGCCGCAGCGATAGCAATATGGCTGCCCACTGCTATGGGTGTGTGTTCACAGTGTGTGTGTGCATGTTTGTTCACTACTCACTACTGTGTGTGTGCACTTGGATGGGTTAAATGCAGAGCACAAATTCCGAGTATGGGTGACCATACTTGGCCAACTGTCACGTCCTTTCCTTCCTTTCCTTCCTTTCCTTCCCTTTCCTTTCCTTTCCTTCGTTTAGTATTTGAATGAATGCAATTTACCACAATTAAAAATTGCAATTAATTATCAAATCTACTTTTTTATTTCTCACCTCTTCACTTTTGAGCTCTCCTTTGTATTTGCCCCATTTCCAACTCAGTATTCTTGAGCCGGTGGGCTCGACCCAGGTGTAGTACATTGCCTGACCTGGAGCCAGCTCATCCATTTCTGTCTGAGAGCTGCCAGAATAAAACCATTAGTTCGAACTTAATACATGACATCATAAAAACAACCAACAACTGCAACAAACTTCAACAAATGCTGTACAGCACAATTAAAAAAAAAAAAAAAAATCAGAAAATCATAAAAATACACTACCATTCAAACATATGGGGTCAGTAAGTTACACTGTTACAAAAAAAAAAAAAAATCTATTTCAAATAATGCTGTTCTTTTGAACATTCTATTTATCAAAGAATCCCGAATAAAATGTATCATGGTTTTCACAAAAAAATTAAGCAGCAGAAAATCAAAAATGTTTCTTGAGCATCAAATCAGCATAATAGAATGATTTCTAAAAGATCATGTGACACTGAAAACTGAAGTAATGATGCTGAAAATTCAGCTTTACATCACAGGAATAAATTACATTTAAAATTATATTTAAATAGAAAACCATTATTTTAAATTGTAATAATATTTCACAAATATTACTGTTTTTACTGTATTTTTGATCAAATAAATGCAGCCTTGGTGAGTCTTTTTTCAAAAAACATGAAGAAAACTGTTAAAGACCCCAAACTATTGAACAGTAGAATGCATTGCAACAGAGTTTGTTGAAGTTTGTTTAAACTATATAAAAAAAGTGAGACACTTCCACAAATCACACTTTCTAATTCGAGAGAAAGTTGAAATCATGACGTCAATGCAGCCACAGCAGGCAGGTGCTCTCAAGTGTACAACACAGCATATAGAAACCACAGAAATTACACGCCCATAGTATTAACAAAACAATATCCGAGAATAATTTGCACTTGATATACAGCACAGGCAGTTAACTTCCCTTTAACAGCAGCCAAAGTCACAATAACAAAGTGTCAGATGAGAGGAAAAAGAAAAAAAAAATCATGCTCTGTATCTCATCAGAAGCTGGAGTTCCACTGAGACACGAGAGAATACAATTCATTTGTTAGGAAATGGAAATGAAAGCAGGTGTAAGCACAGAATCAGGAAGCAAGTACAGTAGGTTAATTTCTGTAGTTTTGTCCACAAGGTGCAAAACAGCTGACGGGTTGTAAAATCATCATCATTAGGAAGAGAATGATTCACTTCAGACGGCAATCTTATATGCTGTGGAAGGAAAATGAGATGATAACTGTACTCATGTTTTTGCCCAAAGTTCTTCTCCCTTCACCAGACAGTTAAATCCCATGTTAGCTTGCAAGGAGAAGATAGAAATACTGTACGATTCAACCATCAGTTTGTCTGTCAGAGAGCTGTGAAAGTTTGTACCAGAGGGATTCAGTCTCTTCACAAAGTGATAAAGAGACATCCACTCTCTCATCACGAAGCCAAGTGGAAGCTTTCCGCTTACTGGTGCTACAAAGGAAAAGAAGGAAACAACAAAAAAGCAACAAAATAAAACACAAAACACTCTAGAAACATACATACATAAACAGTGAACAAAAAAAAAAAAAACAAACATGCTACAAAACGATAATGGCGGCAGAGAAGAACTGTTAAATGAAGTCATTATTTTTGTTTTATTTCTGCATAGAAAGTATTCTTGTAGCTTCATAACATTACGGTTGAACCACTGATGTCACGTGGACTATTTTATCACTGTTCTTACTAACTTTTCTTGAACGTGTTGCGTTGCTGTTGTGAACTACTAACCCTTTAAAGTGTTAAAAAAAAGAAATACAGATTGTAGTGTAAAGTTTACAGCAAAGATGGTGTATAATTGTTACTGCATTACCAATGCATTCAAACTTCAGAAAGTAGGCAAGAAAAAAAAAAAAATTGGATTAAAATTCTGGCGTTACACACGTTTGGGATCAGCAAGATTATTAATTTTTTTTTTTTAAGTCGCTTATGCTCATCAAGGCTGCTTTTATTTGATAAAAACAGTAATGTTAAATATTATTGCAATTTAAAAAAGTGGTTTTCTGTTTTAAAATACTTTATAATAGAATTTATTTCTGTGATCAAAGCTGCATTTTCAGCATCATTACTCCAGTCCTCAGTGTCACATGATCAGGAATCAATCTAATATGCTGATTTATTATCAATGTTGGAAACAGTTGTGCTCCTTAATATATTGTTGGCCCTGTGATCCTTTTTTCAGGATTCTGATGAATAAAAAACAAACAAAAAAAAAAAAACGGCATTTATCTGAGATGGAAATCTTTTGTAATAATACACACTACTGGTCAAAACTTTGAGGTCATTTTTTTTTTCTTTCTTTTTTTGAAAGAAATTAACACTTTTATTCAGCAAGGATGATTTATATTTTGAATAACTTTTTATTTATCAAAGAATCCTGAAAAAAGTATTACAGGTTCCAAAAAATATTAAGCAGCAAAACTGATTGCATTGATGATAATAAATCAGCATAACGGAATGATTTCTGAAGGATCATGTGACACTGAAGACTGCAGCAATGATGCTGAAAATTCAGCTTTACATCACAGAAATAAATTAAATTTTATTAAAGTATATTAAGAAAACTGTTATTTTAAATTGCAATACAATTTCATAATATTACTGTTTTTTTCTTTATTTTTAATCAAATAATTGCAAGTTTGATGAGGATAAGAGACTTCTTAAAAAAAACAAAAAAACATTAAAAATCTTACTGATCCTAAACTTTTAAACAGCAAGTGTATATTATATTATATTGTATTATATTAATTTTGATTTCCTGTTTTGGGTCAATATTAAGGACTTCCCATGAGGACTTGTTACTTGATCATATTTTTACTTTTATTTTTTCCTAAAATTTCCACTGAAAAAAAAAAAAAAAGTGTTATTTTTAGCACTTTTACCTACCAGAACTCCACTTCCAAAACAAAGATTCATATATAATGTACTCCAAGATGTTCATGTCTTTCTTTCTTCAGTCATAAAGAAATTATGTTTTTTGAGGAAAACATTTCAGCATTTTTCTCCATAAAATGGACTGATATGGTGCCCTGATTTTGAACTTCCAAAATGCAGCTTAAATGCGGCTTCAAACGATCCCAAATGTGGTTGTAAATGATCCCAGCCAAGAAAAAAGGGTCTTATCTAGTGAAACGACTGGTTATTTTAATAAAAATTATGTCAAAGGCTCATCTTGTCTCACTCAGCCTGAACTTTTTTGTTCCGGTCCATGACAGTTAGAGTATGATGAAAAATGCCAGAATACACAGAGTTCAGGGAGAGCAAGACAAGACAAAAGTTTGAGATTAAAAAGTATTTAAATTTTATTTTTTTAATGAAAATAACCGATCGTTTTGCTAGATAAGACCATTCTTCCTCGGCTGCAATCATTTACAACCCCATCTGGGATCATACTGCAAATTTCAACCAAATCCATTCTCATGTTACGGAGTTAGATAACATCACCTCAAAGCATTTAATTCAGAAAAATACACAATTACAAAGTTTAACTATCAATCAAAACCAAAAAAAATCATAATTAACAGAGCCAAAGACAGTCCCATCACTTCTGTCCCTTATTGTGCGTTTAAACTCTGGTATACTTTGAACTTTGATTTTTCACAACCACATCATGTGTTTGTCATTCTCACCTCTGGTGGAACTGCAGCGTCTCGTCTTTACTGTGGTTGATGAGGAGGAACGGAGCGGCTCCATCGTGGTAATCAGAGAAGCGGATCACGGCAGAATGTTCTGTCAGATTCACGTCCACAATAATACCACCCAACTACAAACAAGAGGAAACCGGAAAAAGATTAATCGTATAAGAATGTGTTTGTGTATCTCTCAGTCTGCGTAGGACTCAGTAACTCACAGTTTTGTCCAGATGCAGCAGGAGGCAGTTCTCTGGCTGGTGGAAGTCAAACGCCCGCGGCGATGACTGACAGCCCTCCACTTTGACTCGGAGTTTCTTTGATTCTCTTTCTGGCCAGAATGGAACGGCAGCCTAAGAAGATGATGGATGAACCTTAACATTCAGAAAATCAAAGTATTAACATTTCTCCTGGTACAGTCGGATTTATTTCCTGACCTGTCCAGGTGGGGCCTCTGTCCAGTGATCCAGACCCTCCTCACAGACTTTGATGATGTGCTTGGTTCTGTTCACCAGCATGTAGAATGGCAGGAACGTCACCAACCGCGTCAAACTGAAGCTCGTTGCATCGATCTTTACTCCAACCTAACAACAAACTGAACATTACTCAACAAATATTCAGTTTAAGTCAACATGGCGTTTGAAACCCATTTTAATATTATAATCTGATATATTACTGAGTGAACTGAGTATATTCATTATGGAAAAACATGGAGGATGGGACTTGGTTTTATCAATCTGTAATTTGATTTGATTGGATAAAATGTACAACGTGAAAACATGGCTATCTGAGTTATCTGAGTAAACTTAAAATTTTAAGGCAGCACGAACACTTTTTTTAGTTAAAACAACTCTTTTTTTTACAGTGACTGTGAAAGTGGTCATCAATCCAGTGATATTTTAGAAATATTTATTATGAGTATTTAACATTATATACTATTATAGTATTTATTAATATTCTGAATTATATTTTTACATTTTCAGTTTTCTTTTAAATATTTTTTATGTGCTTAAGTCATTTTTATTAGTTTATGCTATGTTAAATATTCATTATAATAATAAAAATCCAATTTAGGTTGAAATATGATTATTTTAGATTTAGTTATAGTAAATGTATTACTTAAATAAAAAAATAAAAAATAAAAAAAAAACATTTTAAGCAAAAAGACATTTTAAGCTTTTCCCATCTAATATTTACATTTTATTTTATTTCATTTTAATATTTACATTTTATTTTAATGGAGAATGGGACTTGATTTTACTTTGACTTGAACTGTAACTTCATTTGATTGGATTGTGAAAGTGGCCATCAATCCAGTGATATTTTAGTATTATTTATTATGAGTATTTAACATTATATACTATTATAGTATTCAGTTTTCTTTTTAATTTTAGTTTGTTTTAATAATTGTTTGTGCTTTAGTCTTTTTTTTTAAATTAGTTTTTGCACTGTTAAATATTCGTTATAATAATTAGTAAATTAATATAATTATTATGAATATTTAATAATTTTATATACTTACTACATATATAATAATATAATTTATGAATATATTAAATTCAATTTAGGTCAAATTTATGATTACAGTAATTTTGCTAATTAATCTATTTTCAATATTTATATTTTATTTTAATGGAGGATGGGACTTGATTTTATCAATCTGTAATTTGATTTGATTGGATTGTGAAAGTGGTCATCAATCTAAAGATATTTTAGTATTATTTATTATCAGTATTTAGCAATATATAGCAATATATATGAAATTATTTTTACATTTTCAGTTTTCTTTTTAATTTTAGTTTAAGATTCAATCTTTTTCTTATGTGCTTTAGTCTTTTTTTAGTTTTTAATTCCATTTGTTTATTTTAAATATTAATGATAATAATTATTAAATTAATATAATTATTATGAATATTTCATAATTTAATACTTATAACAATTTATAAACATTTAAATCAAATTTAGGTTTTTAATTTTGGGAATTTATTATTTCAGATTTAGTTACAGTAATTTTATTAATTAAACGTAAACATTTCAAAATTTCTTTTAAACTTTTTCCATCTAATATTTACAGTTTATTTCAGCTTTAGTTCAATTAACGAAAAGGATTTTTAGTAGTTTTGTTTCATTGAACAATAACAACACTGCATACATCTCATAAGCATTAAATCAAGATTTGTTTTTTGTTTCCATTTTTGTATTTTTAAAAATGTTAAATTAAAAATTATATATTTATATATATATACACATATATAATTTTTCATTTAATTATTCTCTTTTCATGTTAATGCAAGCACATTTTAGAGTACTGTCATGTACTGTCTTTGGGAAAAACATACACCAGGAATAAGACTAGGAACAAGTATTAATAAAGTAAATAAAGTATATTTTGATTTCAATTTGACTTTGATGTACTAAAAACTGATGGTTGTAATGAAAGAAGTGTCACCATGTAATCCTTCTGTCTCCCTTTGCATTTGACATCACCGTAACTCCCGACAGTGTCGATGGAGAAATCATCTGATAAATCACTTTCTGAAATCATCAAGCGAATCTGTAAACAACAGAGTGACGCATGGAGAAGTTAGAAACTTAATCAATAAAACAGCTGAATGTTTACTATGTGCATGACTGTGTTCATCCAAACCTTGTTGTTCTGCAGAAAGTTGCGTGGCTTGAAAGAGAAGAGGAGTGGCATGTCGTAATCCTTCGCGTGTTTGCGATGAATATCATCTGCCTTGTACTGCAACAGTCTGCCTGTCTTATTCACCATCCAGTACGGGGAGTGGATGGCCACCACCACCTGACCCTCCTCCTTCTTAACGTGGACAGCGATGTCCAGCTCCGGCCTCGCCTCCGTCTCCTCGTCCGCTCCCAGCGAGCAGAACTTGATGAAGCTGATCTCGTCATAGTCGCTGCAGAGACTGTACTTGGATTCCCAGTCCTGTTGCAGGTATCCCAGCAGCTTCAGCTCCAGAGTGGAGAAATCCATGATGGCCGTGTGGATCTGGGAGGAGTGGCCCGCTTTCAGTTCGGAAGGGGGGAAATCTCCATTGCCCTGTAAACAAATTAATACCTGTTACATGACAGAAAGTAATCTTTTTTTATAGAAATTCCAAGCAGACTTGGAATTGCAGGGCCCTATGATTTCTGTGATGCGGAAAACATGGACGGAATCACGGAATCCAGTCATAAAAACGGAACTTACTGTATGACACAGAATTTCATGGAATTTACCAAATTTTGGATGAAAAATTTAGAAGTAGGTCAGTACACTTAAATCAAAACACAACATGAGCTAGTGTCTGGGAACATTAAGCTGCAAAAATGCTATTTAAATGTGAATCCTGCATGTTCTGTGTGTCTCTGTGTGAATGAATGGCGCAGACTGTGGTTTCGTTTACTACACACATACTGAAGCATGCATGGTTCTCGCAGTGTTTTCAGACTCTGCCGCCGCAATACACGAGTACATGAACACAAAAACAATCTCTAGAACTGCTCTGAGAGTCACTTCATGAGCATTTTACTGTTTCTTTTGAGAAAAACTATCGTCAAATCATACAAACTTAAAGGTCTTCACAGCAACTCGTCTAAATAAAAGTTTGGTCTAAATGAAAGAAACTGCAACAGAAATGTTTTACTTAAAGTAAGGATACTACTACTACTGATAAAATGATTATTAAAATTATTTTTTTAAGAATTATTAACAACACTATTTTTTAAAGAATATTCAGCAAAAAATATATTTACAATAATTTATTTATAATTTTTAATAAAAAAAAAAAAAAGTAAATACACTGCACAGTATTTCTGAAAAATAATGAATAATGAATAAATAAAGTTAATCATAAATAAAGTCAATTAATAAGAGATGCTTTTCATTATTATATTTAATGAAACCATTAAAATGGAATCCAGAAAATCAGTAGAAAACACCAAATTTGAAAAAATAAAATTGAATTTATGAAAAAAAAACAAAAAAACATTTCATTTCATTGGGCCTTAAAAAGTCATTTTTTAAACTTCTAATAAATTGGTTACTGTTAAATTGTATAGGTTTCATGATTTCAATTAATTAGACAGGCTTTTTGATTAATAAAGTCTAATTTAACCATTAAAACAGAGTCAAAAAAAAAATTAAAAACAGAATCCAGAAAAATTAAAACGGAAAAAAAAGAATTTAGAGAAAAATAACAGAATTTTGGAAAAATTTCACCATTCTTTATAAATCAACAACAACAACCAAAAAGAATACTTACATCTAAAATTAAATACCTTTAATATTTTTTTGTTCATTTTTATTTCATTATTTCAGTGTAAACTTCATGTTTTAATTAAAACAACGCTGTAAATATATAAAATTAGCTAAATAATTATAAAAATTATCAAGTGATTTTAATTATTCCCGGTGCACTCTTTTTAAAATTATGTCCAATACTGGTAAGCAAATATTTATAGATGAATAAAGACATTTATGGCTCAATACAAATTATAATATATAGATTATATTAATATTTTAGCCTTTCATGGACATTTTTCATCCTGTCTTTGATCCTCAAATTTAAACTTATATAATGCTAATTAACATAAATGAATAAGACGAGGCATTGCACGTTTAGCAAACACTTAGGAATCAAATAACATTTAAAAGAAAAGCCTCCATAGCGTAACGTGACAAACAGCGAAGACAAAACCAACATGTTCACCATCTCTGGTTTAAGAAGCGGTCTTTTGTTTTACTTTTGTTTGAAAACCAAATCCTCCTTCCTGTCCGCTATTGTTTGTTTTCGCATCATTTTTGCCGCTTGTGTTGATGCGGCGAGTATAAATCAGGCTCGGCGAGTATAAATCAGGCCCTGCTCCCAAACCGCTCACACTGACAGTGCCTCTCTCACTCACTTCACGTGAGCAGAAAAATCAGACTCTTGCTGCACTCTCTGCAGCGTGCGCTTTATGCATGGAGCAGTTCAGACTCTTTGGAGCAGCCCAGATCATGCACTGGCACAAATGCTATCACTAGGGGTGTCACGCGACACTTATCTGATGAGACGAGACGAGACACGAGACTGGGTTCACGAGAACGAGACAAGACGGGATTTTTAAACTTTTCATTAGAAATCCTCCAAGGTTAATCTACTCTCTTGTCTGATTTGTTTGTCGGACAGAATGGCAGATTCTGCATTATGATTGGTCAGATCGCCTGTCAGTCAAGCTATTTGCGAAGGGTCAATTGTGTCACGTCGAACCACACATATCTGACTCAGTGGAGAGGAAATGTAAGGTGTCTTGTACCCTTATCTTGAATGTGATGGGGTACGGCAGCAGGTTGCGGAGGAGAACGGTGGGCCACAGGTGCAGAATGATGGGCTTGTCAAACTGCTCCTCAATGCTGTGTGACATTACAGCATCTAGAACAGGAACCATGTTGACCTTTAGCATCTGGCCATCTCCATGACGATGGCAGGTTTTGTTCAGACGCTCTCCGGGCTTCTGGATCACCTCATTATAAGTGAAACCCTCAGAGCAGTCGTACTGCTCCTCGCCTTCAATTACAGGCTGCAGGCACAGTTCAGCTCTGGAGAAAAAAAAAAAAAAAAAAAGTAAATATAGATTTAAGAGACATTTGCAGGATGAAAGAATGATTCGAGCTCATTACAAATTATAATATACAGATTATATTAGTAATTTAGCCATTCATGGACATTTCTATACTCTATTCTCTTGAAAAAGTTGCTTCCTAAGTAAATTTATTTTTACTGATTAGCTAGACAAAAATACTGAATTACGAAGAGTTTTTCCACATTATGTATGATTATGGAAGTCAGTGGATAGATAGAGATGACGATCCTGTGATGTAACTGACCTGTAGGAGCCCAGCGGCACACAGAACTCATCTGTAGGCAGAGAGATGCCCAGACACTCAGATCCATCAAAAACGCGGAACGGCACCGAAAAGTGATTGATAATCTAGAAGATCAATACAAAACAATAACATCAACAACCTATCTGCTTACAAAAAAAACAATTAAATAAAATACACATTTATTAAATACTGTAGCTAATTTGTTTATGTTGACAGATATTAAAGGAGAAGTCTGCTTCCAGAACAAAAATGTACAGATAATGTTCTCACCCCCTTGTCATCCAAGACGGTCATGTCTTTCTTTCTTCAGTCGATAAGAAATTATGTTTCTTGATGAAAACATTTGCAAATTTTTCTGCATATAGTGGAGTTCATTGGTCCCCCTGATTTTGAACTTCCAAATTGCTAAAAATGGCTCTAAACGATCACAGCCAAGGAAAAAGGGTCTTATCTAGCAAAACAATCAGTCATTTTTAAAACAAATTGACAATTTATATACCTTTTAACCTCAAACGCATGCATAATTTGTGTAATCCAGGTAGATACTGTTAGAGTATGTTGAAAAACTCCCATCTCGTTTTCTTTTTCAACGTCAAAATCGTCCTACCTTGCCGTTTTATCCTTTTTGTAAAGGTTGTTTGATCTTCTTTGCACGTTCACTTTGTAAACACTGGGTTGGTACTTCTGCAGCGATATAGGATGATTTTGAAGTTGGGAAAGAAAACGAGATGGGAGTTTTTCGACATTCCCTAACTGTATTGACCGCATTGAACCGGAAAAAAAAAAAAAAAAAAAAGTTCACGCAGACAGACAAAATGAGCGCTTGAGGTTAACAAGTATTTATATTGTCAATTTGTTTCAAAAATGACAGATCGTTTTACTAGATAAGACCCTTCTTCCTCGGCTGGAATCGTTTAGAGCCCTTTGAAGCTGCATTTAAACTGCATTTTGGAAGTTCAAACTTGGGGGCACAATAGAAGTCCACTATATGGAGAAAGATTCGGGAATGTTTTCCCTCAAGAAACATAGCTGCTTATCGACTGAAGAAAGAAAGACATGAACATCTTGGATGGCAAGGAGGGGAGTACATTATCTGTAAATACTTGTTCTGGAAGTGAACTTCTCCTTTAATAAGTGTACATCACAGAATTCTCACCTGAAATCTGTGAAAATGTAAAAAAAAAAAATAATAATAAATAAAAAGTTTACAAATTCTGTCCAGGATTAAAGAATTAGTTCACTTTCAGAATAAAAATCCATTGCCTGGAATTTGTTTTTTTTTTTTTTTTTTTTTTTTTTTTCAGGATTTCTCTTCATAATGGACTTTAATTAGGATCAACGGGTTTAAGGTCCAAATTGCAGTTTCAATGCAGCTTCAAAGGACTCTACATGATCCCAGCCGAGGAGTAAGGGTCTTATCTAGCAAATGATGAGACATTTAAAAAAAAAAATAAAAAAAATTCTAGTTTTTAACCACAAATGCTTGTCTTGAACCAGCTCTGCAATGTGTGTCTATGACTTCATGCATGGCATAATCACGTTGGAAAGATCACGTGCGGTTAGGGCTGAGCGATAAATCGTTAACAGTATAAATTTCCTCGATAAACGATAACAAGAGTTTGATAAATGTTCAATATAATGTTTATGTGGCAAAGAACTGCATTTAGCGAAGAACACAAACAACTCAGATGAAACAGCGTTGACAAACAGGGGAAACACTGTGTGCAACGAGACAGTCAGAAGGCTTTTTAATCTACAAATCGCCATCATTTAACATAGATTTACTGTGGTAGCACTAACTGCACCATTGTATTGTGTCAGAAGTGTGGGTATTCGTGTTGAATTTTATTATATTATTAATGTAGACATGTATTAAATGTATTGAAGGATTAAGGATTAATGGAATATAATTACAGTATTTTCTATGATTAAGCTATAGCGTTTATGCATTTATACTAAATGTATTTAGACTACTGTTTTTCATACAAATTCATAGAAACCATATTACATTTTTAGCATGGTAAAAGGTGCTATATTTGTGGTTTTAACTGTGATTATGATGATCTATATGCATGTTACTATGGCAGACCAGTTAATAAAAAAATAAAAAAAACAATATTAAATTTCACCATAGGAAATGAGGTTGCGACATTTTTTACCAGTATTACGGATTTTGATAATGAACATAAATCTATATCTGCATCCTAACTCAAGCTACTATCAAACGTGTAACGTGTACGTGTAAAAATATATATATATACATATTTTTAATATTATAAGGCAACATAAACCTGTTTCTTGATTTGAAACAATATTACTCATCAGAACATGTATAACTAAGAAATTCTTTTTTTCTTATTATTTTTTATTTATTTTATTAAGGAAAAATGACTGGAAAAGTGTAAAGAATTCAAAAACATGAAGTGTTTGTCATGTTCTGACCATAAAGAATAGTTTAAAACCTCTATTAAACATCTGGTTTTTAATACTTTCACATTGGAGCAAAAATCTACCTTTAAATGTGAAAGAAATAAAAATGTGACACTTATCGTGACAATTATCGATATTGACTGATATGAAAAAAAAAAAATGATCGCAATACCCTTTAAAGCTGCATTGAAACTGCAATTTGGACATTCAATCTGTAGTTCCCCACTGAAGTCCACTATATGGAGAAAAATCCTGGAATGTTTTCCTCAAAAACCTTAATTTCTTTTCGACTGAAGAAAGAAAGACATGAACATCTTGGATGACATAGGGTGAGTAAATTATCAGGAAATTTTAATTCTGTAAGTGAACTTCTCATTTAATGGGTAGTCATTTCCAAAATGAAGAGTCTGAGGGGTCTATATTTTAAAAGTGTGTGTGTTTGTGCGTAGGTTTTAAATATATCTACCAGGAAAGGAGAGCGGATCTTGACATATTTGCTTCCCTCAACGGTGTAAATCTGACAGACAAAGAAGCGTGTGACACCCGAGTCACGGTGCATGACGCTGTACATGTCCCGTCCTGTTTTGATTAGTGGGATCTCACTTGCGGCTGTGTGGCCAACTGGAGCTGGAGAAGAATAAAAAAATAAAAAATAAAATTCTACTTGCAATTTCGCAACTTTATTATGCAAATATGCAACTACAAAATCATTTTTATGTAATTTGTCACTTGTTAGAGTGCAAATGGATGCCTATATTGCACACACTCTTAAAAACAAAGGTTATTGACATCGATGGTAGGGGTGCTCCGATTGATCGGCTACTGATCATTATCGGCCAATAATCCCTTGGGAATGTTTGATCAGCGGTCTCTAAAAAGGCCAATCTCATAAACCGATCTAAAGCTGATGACGCGCATGCCATGAGAGATTTGGTACAACATGCAGCGGCACCGTCTCAGTCACAGGAATTGTTACTTGCACAATAGAATCAGTATCGCATCGTCGCTAAAGTTTGTAAACTGCATTTCTTTTTAATTCTTTCCAGTGTTTAACCATTCAGCGCTTGCGTGCTCTCCTGGAGACTGGGCGCTCATGCACACTGGAAGCGTAAACACATCACACATGCGTTCAAGCTGCATACGGTTGCGGTCTAGTAGTGTGTTTGAGGAGCGGTGCATCTGCAACAGTGTAGAGATTGTTTCCGCACGGAGTCTGTGCTGCACACGCAGAATTAAAGTGACAGTGCACTGTTTGCGGTAAATATGCTGAAAAACTATTTGCAATAACAATGTTTGGCTTTGAAATCAAAATAATGGATAAATGTGTTTGTGGAAATCAGACTTGTGCTGTGTGTAAGCTATTGAGCAATATTTGCACAATTCTAAAAACAAAAATGCACTGCATGATCAAACATTTATGTGAGATAAATTTTATATATATATATGAATAAGTGTCTATAAACCCTAATTTGAGTATCTCTATAAATAATTCTAGATGATTACTAGGAGGTTTTAAAAAGATCGGTATCAGTGATCGGATCTGCAGATACAGCATCTTGTGATCGCTGATCGGTGATTGGCCTCAAAAATCCTGTTTGGAGCACCCCTAATCGATGGTTCAGTGAAGAACATTTAACAATAATGGAACTTTTCCATTCCACAAAAAGTTCTTTATAATGAAAAACATTCTTTAGATTATTAAAACATTCTTCACACTTAGAAAAACTACGCTTCTTTAAAGACCTATTCACTGAAGGGTTTTTTGGGAACACAATAACGGTTCTTCTACTGCATTACTGCAAAAAAACATCTGGGATCTTTGTTTTTTAAAGGGATAGTTCACCCAAAATTGAAAATTTTGTTATTAATTACTCACCCTCATGTTGTTGTTGAATAAAGTCGTTATTTTGGAATTTTTTTTTTCGCAAACAAAAAGCATTCTTGTAGCTTTATGACATTACAGTTGAACCAGTGATGTCACATGGACTATTTTAACGATGTCTTTACTACCTTTCTGGGCCCTCAATATGTCAGTTGTGTTGCTGTCTATGCAGGGTCAGAAAGCTCTCAGATTTTATCACAAATATCTTAATTTGATCTTAATTTGTGTTCTGAAGATGAACGAAGGTCTTATGGGTTTGGAACTACATCCATAAAAGTCATGCATATAGGTCATGGGTTGTTATGCAGTCTTACTGGGCTGTATGTAGTTTTTGGCACTGAGGCTGGTCATGGCTGAGAACTGGTCACTGGACTCAGCGGAGAGGGTGTAGTCCATATTCAAGCTTTCTCCATCCAGGAGCTCCACCACACGTTTTTTAGACTCTTTACCGATGGGTCTAAACACTTCACTGTGCAGCACCGACACCGGCAAACCCAAACGATTATTCACCACAAACGGAGCCTGGTCTGTCTGAAAGCACTCAGCAGTCTGCTTAGTGGCCTCTGCGAATGCCTGCAAACCAAACAGAAGAAACCACTCATCGGTAACATCTGTAAGAGAAAGATCACCCGTTTTAACCATCTCAACACACTGCAATCATCTCAATCTCCTACCGTTCCTAGATTGCTGAGCATGTTTAGGCCGCACTTGGAGAGGGTGACGTTAAGCTGGTCTTTACTTGTGAAGCTGATGACCGTTTTATAATCAGGGACACTGCCGTCCACCTCGTCAGATACTCCAGAATAAGTAACTGGCTTTTTCTTCATCTGTGAACATAATATTATGTATTATATTAAATCATGAAAAGTGTTGTCAGTAACAGATTAGGCATGAAATGAAAGGTAACCTTCATTGCTAGCGTCCATGGTCTGAAGCCATCTTTCTCCTCATCATCAAGAGGCTCCAACAGTGGTTCCCATAAACCCATCATCTCATTATAATAATTCACCTACAGGAAACAAACAACTTCTTTTAGGACACAAAAATCTTTTGTGTGAAATTTCGTGAAATGTCTCATTTCACTGTTTTCAGCACCTCACACTGTGAGTCATGTCAAAATGGTGTGCAGGTTAAAAGTACAAGTTGCAAGAATAGCAAAGTAGTTCAAATGGTTCTATCACTATTTGAAACACCAGGACTCTGCTGACTGTGATGAAAACAAGATTAAGATTCCTGAAGAAACTGTAAAACTATGTCAATTTCTTTGTAACAGTCAAAAATATATGTAATTTAATTAAATTAAAAGCACAGCAGCACTTTGCATTTATGTTTGCACTGCGGGCACATAAGATGTTCATTTGAATTGATAAGAGCAAGTAGGACTGAGTATTTTGCACTGTTTATAACAACATCAACAGCATGTACAGTTGAGGTCAAAAGTTTACAAGCACCTTGCAGAATCTGCAAAATGTTAAAGGAGAAGTCCACTTTTAAAACAAACATTTCACATATAATGTACTCACCCTCTTGTCATCCAAGATGTTCATGTCTTTCTTTCTTTAGTTGTAAAGAAATTATGTTTTCTGAGAAAAACATTTCTGCATTTTTCTCTATATAATGGACTGATATGGTTCCCCGATTTTGAACTTAAAAAAGGCAGTTTAAATGCGGCTTCAAATGATCCCAAATGCGGTTGTAAATGATCCCAGTCAAGAAGAAGGGTCTTATCTAGCGAAACGATTGGTTATTTTCATTAAAAAAAAAAAATACAATTTAAATACTTTTTAATCTCAAATGCTCGTCTTGCCTTTCTCTCCCTGAACTCTGTGTATTCTGGTTCAAGACAGTTAGGGTATGTCGAAAAACTCCAATCGTATATTCTCCCTCAACTTCAAAAATCATTTAAAAATCATCCTACATCGCTGCAGAAGTACCGACCCAGTCTTTGCAAAGTCAACATGCAAAGAAGATCAAACACCCTTAACAAAAAAGGTAAAACAGTGATATAGGATGATTTTGAAGTTGAGAGAGAACATGAGATGGAGTTTTTCGACACACCATAACTGTCATGAACCGGAACAAAAACAGTCCAGGCAGAGTAAGACAAGACGAGCGTTTGGCATTAAAAAGTATATAAATTGTATTATTTTTATTAAAATATCTAGAATCGTAATTCTAGATAAGACCCTTCTTCCTCGGCTGGGATCGTTTACAACTATATTTGGGATCATTTGAAGCCGCTTTTAAACTGCATTTTGGAAGTTCAAAATCAGGGCACCATATCAGTCCATTATATGGAGAAAAATGCCGAAATGCTGAAGAAAGACATGAACTTCTTGGATGACGAGGGAGTGAGTACATTATTTGTAAATTGTTGTTCTGGAAGTGGACTTCTCCTTTAATTATTTTACCAAAATAAGAGGGATCATACAAAATGCATGTTATTTTTTATTTAGTACTGACCTGAATAAGATATTTCACATGAAAGAGGTTTACATATAGTCCACAAGTGAAAATAATAGTTGAATTTATAAAAATGACCCCGTTCAAATGTTTACATACACTTGATCCTTAATACGGTGTTGCAGAATTAAGAATCAATTTTTACAAAAGGTTCAAACACTCACTGATGCTCCAGAAGGAAAAATTATGCATTAAGACCCGGGGGGGGGGGGGGGGGGGTGAAAACTTTTGAACAGAATAAAGATACGTACATTTTTCTTATTTTGCCTAAATGAAATTTTTTCCATTTAGTACTGGCCTTTAGAAGCTACAAAAGACAGATGTTTCCCAGAAGACAAAATAAGTTACATTTACCCTGATCTTCAAATTCAAAAAGTTTTCACCCCCGGCTCTTAATGCATTGTGTTTCCTTCTGGAGCATCAGAGAGCGTTTGAACCTTCTGTAATAGTTGCGTACGAGTCCCTCACTTGTCCTCAGTGTGAAAAGATGGATCATTGTTGGAAAGAGTTCAAATACACAAAAAAGCTGAAAAACCACAGAATTTATGGGACCTAAAGGATTTTTCTGAAAAACATCAGACAGTTTAACTGTTCAGGACAAACAAGGGACTCATGAACAACTATCACTAAACAAACAAACACAGCTGTGAATCATTCAGGTAACAACACAGTATTAAGAATCAAGTGTATGTAAACTTTTGAACCGGGTCATTTTTATAAATTCAACTATTATTTTCTCTTGTGGACTATAAGTAAACATCTTTTATGTGAAATATCTTATTAAGGTCAGTACTAAATAAAAAAATAACATGTATTTTGTATGATCCCTCTTATTTTGGTAAAATAACATTTTGAAGATGTAGATGAAGATGTGCACAATGTATGACAATATCCTCTGACCTCCAGGTCCAGATGACAGTGTAGGTTAATGAGAGTACTCCAATTTTTGACATCTCCCTGGAACGAAGCTTTGGCCAGCAGCATGGGCATGGTGCGATGGCCCACCCCGGCCTCCAGCGTCAGGCAGATGGAGTGGATGTACATTTTGAGAGACTCTCCATGAGGAACGAGTGGAATGACAGCCTGGGTGACTTTCTCTTCTTCCTCCTCCAGGAACCAGAGTTTTAGGTCTTTCAGGTTGCGACGTTCCCACAGATCCTGTGGCACGGGACTCTCCAGTTCCTCAGGGGTCTCGGCTGCAGGGCTTAGCGCTGACTGAATGGTGATGACGGTGTTTATGATGATGGGAGAAACCTTAGGGAACAGGAAGAGAGTGGACAGGGTATGAAAGGGGTCATTTTCAATACTTCTGCACCACATTTCCATTGAAGCCCTGTTATATTGTGTTTCAAGGAACCAAAAAAGCAATTAGAATTTATTTATTTATTTATTTTTTTTTTTACACCCTTTTACCCTCAGAATTAAAAACAGCTTTGCTACTATACTTTTAAAGGGATAGCTCACTCAAAAATGAAATGTCTGTCATTAATAACTTGCCCTCATGTCATTCTAAGACCTTTGTTCATCTTTGGATTAAAATATTAATTTATTATTATTAATTTATTAATGTATTAAAAATTAAAATATTTTTGATGAAATCTGAGAGCTTTCTGACAGCAACACAACTGACATGTTCAAGACCCATTGAGGTAGTAAGGACATTGTTAAAGGCACAATATGTACGTTTTCACCACTAGAGGGCGTTAATTCAAAACAAACAAAGAACTAGAGGCATAGTTTGATGATGCTGTGAGTGAGCGTGGAATCATGGGAGTTGTAGTCTTCATCCCCGCAGCCGATGCAATCTGTCGGGACTCGGGTAAAAATCATGTTCATGGAAAAAAAAAAAAAAAAATCGTACATATTATGAATAAAAAAACAGTAGGGCTCTATGAAATTTATTTTATTTTTTCCCAAATTTCATTTTTTTTTCCCCCCAAGTTTTTTTCTGTTTTAATTTTTCTGGATTCTGTTTTTTCCCCATTTTAATTTTCTCAACTCCTTTTTAATGGTTAAATTAAATTTTATTAATCATAAAGCGTGTAATTAATTAAAATGCTGAAACTTACAGAATTTCACATCAATTTATTACAAAGTTTAACAAAAATTACATGCTTTGGGCCCTATCAAATGTTTTTATTTTCCTCACTATTTGTTTTATTATTATCAAATTCTGTGTTTTAGCATGTCTAATTATTTGAATGCATAAAAACAACTTAATTTAATTAAATTTGTTCTTAAAATAGCCTATTTCCCCCTCAGAAATTCTGTGTTTTGTATTTAAAATTTTCTGGTTATCAAATAAGGCCATAAAACATTAATTTAATTAATTTCTCCTTTAATTATTAAAAATTAAACAAACTTATTTTTTTCAGCAAACAAAGGGGATTTATTATTAAAATAAATACATGGAAAAAATGTTGTGTGATTATTATTTTAAAAATAATAGTAGTAGTATACATTCTACTGAACAATAGTAATATATGCACAATGTCTTCAAGTTAAACCAGATTTTTATTTTAATGGGTTGCCATGAATACCTTCACAGTTCTGTGCGTATATGATATGACACTAGTTGTAATCAAATGAAATGGCAAAAGGCATGAAGTGACTTTCAGAGTAGTTCTGGAGATGTTGTTCATGTATTTATATCTTCATTTAGTGAAACAGCAGATGCTGAAATAACTGTGTGCACCACGTGCGCTTCAGTATGTGTGCGTCATTCATTCAACCAGAGACACGCAGAACATGCAGGATTCATATTTAAATGTTATTTTTGCAGCTTAATATTTACATACTAGTCCATATTGAGATTTAAGTGTAATGACCTACTTTCGATTAATTCATCTAAACTCCGTGACATTCAACGTTATACAGTAAACTCAGTTTTTATGACTGGATTCCGCGATTCCATTCACGTTTTCCAAATCGCTGAAATCATAGGGCCCTAAAATAGTGCATGTGACATCAGTGATTCAACTGTAATGTTATGAAGTTACGAGAATACTTTTTGTGAACAAAAAAAACAAAAATAGCCACTTCATTCAACAATTTCTTCCGTGTCAGGTTTTGCCATGCATGCGTTGTGGTAATCTTGTAAACTCTTGTCAAATTTTGACACAGAAGTGAAGAAATTGTTGAATAAAGTCGTTGTTTTTGTTTTCTTTGCGCACAAAAGTTTCTTGTAGCTTCATAACATTACGGTTGATTCAGTGATGTCACATGGACTATTTTATCGATGTCCTTGCTACCTTTCTGGGTCTTGAACGTGTCAGTTGCATTGCTGTCTATGCAGGGTCAGAAAGCTCTCGGATTTCATCAGAAACATCTTAATTTGTGTTCTGAAGATGAACGAAATTCCTACGGGTTTGGAACGTCATGAGGGTGAGTAATTAATGACAGAATTTTCATTTTTGGGTAAACTAGCCCTTTAAGACCTTACCTTGAGTGTGAGGGAGCTGATGGATAGCTCAATGGTCTGTGGCTGGGACGGCGACTGGTTGCTCTTGAAGAACACCTGACAGGGCTGAAGCACAGTCGTCACGTTGTGCTCCCGCTTCTCTCGCAGGAATGGACACGCCACCACCTTCAGGTCTGAAATGGCGGCTGTCATCGATTGACCGCTGGGCTCGTTCTTCATCACCAGCTCACACTGCGTCGTCATAACGAGAGCCGGAGCTTCAGCGCGTGTGAGGTCGGCCACAAAAACGATCTCAGGATTCTTTACCACAACGTTCATCTCCGTTTTGGCAACCACTGGCACAGCAGGAACCGCTAGCAAAGAAAAGGCACAAATCACCACATTTTCTCCACCACTGATTGAATTTTCTGTCATTTATGACACAATGCTTCCTTGCCACTGACAGAATTTTTCAGCATTCCATTTTTTTTTACTGTTATCCACCATATTTTTTTAATGTGGAAGCAAGCTGTCTTCTGGTAATGTGTTAGACTTGCAGTTTATAAGCAGCCGTAAGGAAAAAAATAATGAGAAGAATAACATTTTGCAGTAAATGGTAAAATTGTTTGCACTACAAACCAGCGTGTTCATAAGATACGTTAAAGGGGTCATCAGATGCTAAGTTCACTTTTACATGTTGTTTGAACATTAATGTGTGTTGGCAGTGTATGTACAAATCTACCCTAAAATGATAAAAATCCATGCAGTGGTTTTTAATTAATCTGTAAAAATAATATCCCCTTTTTCAAATCGAGCCGTTCTCAGATGCCTGTCGGTGTGGCGTCACACCGACAGAGGCCGCTCCCACGATAGTTGATTGACATGAGCGTCCTACCTCAGATCAGCTGTAACAGTCCGCCCTCTTTGTTTCAATGCCAGAGCAGGGATGTAAGTTAGACAAGAATATCTCAGATTGAGCAATTGAGGTGTTGTGTTGCTGTATGTAATAATGAACATAGTGGTCGTCATTTACTCCCGACATCTGAGCCGCTGAAGATGCAGTGGATTACGTTTGTTTGTGAAGGGAATGCGCCTCCCAATCTACATATATCCGTCTATGTTCGCGCAAATCATTCATGATCCAGCTTCACTTACAGCAGAAGTGAGAATAAGGGTTTTTTATGAATCTTTGCAATCGCCTTTCCTAATAATGTGCTAGTTAGCAAGTTGATTTTGGCAAGCTAAAAAGGGTGTTGTTTTACACAGACATTGAGAATTTTTAACCAAAGTATATTATAGACTTTTCATTAAGACCCTAAACAATCATATCAACTTGTGGAAAATGGGCATCCGATGACCCTTTTAAAAAAAAATTGGTAAGACACACCAGTTTGCAATATCAAGCAGAAAAACTGCTGTTTTGTAGAGTTAAAAGAGCTGGAAGGGGATGAGATTGGAAGCCAGACACATTAAATTTACAGAAGGCTGTGCCTGCTCTTACGGGAAAAATAAGGTGGATACGGTATGGGGGTGAAATTTGAAATTCATTCAAAATTTGAATTAGAATCTCCAGATCCAAAAACAAGCAAAGAAGCACAAATAGCTAGTTAAAATAACATTTTTTAGAACTGTCTTCTTCAAGGTGGTAGTGAAGTGCAAATCACCAACCCGGGTCTTTAGATGAACTGGCAGGTTGTTTGTTGTTTTTAGGGGGACCAGAGAAGCCATCTGCCATAGCTTTAAGAAAGACATCAGCTACTGTGAGCAGGAACTCCATACTGGCACACAGATAGAGGTCCTGAACCAGGGTGTCCAGCACGGTGCCATCCCGGCCTTGTCGGTAACTCACGTCTACCATCACATTTCCTTCCCTGCCCTGACGCATCGCCATCATCCTACAGCAGCATGAAATTAAAGCAGATAACACAGTTACTGACATCTAGTGACTGAATGACTATCTTTATTTACCATACAGTCACAATAAACAATTTTTAATAACCAATTAATCGGTTGGTTCTTTCGTTGATTAATCAATTAATTGGATAATTGGATTTTTTTGTCATGCATTCTGTGCAAAAATGTTTTCAAATATAAATGTTATAACAGTGATAAATAAAGAGGTTAAAAGAGGTTCTCTATGCACAAAGCACAAAAAACAAATAATCAAAAACAAAATGATTCTAATCATCTTAATGGGGTAGAAAGAACATTATATTTGTACACATACACTACCAGTCAAAAGTTTTTGAACAGTACGATTTTTAATGTTTTTTTTTTTTTTTTTAAAGAAGTCTCTTCTCACCAAGCCTGCATTTATTTGATCCACAGTACAGCAAAAGCAGTAAAATGTTTTTACTATTTAAAATAACTGTTTTCTATTTAAATATATTTTAAAATGTAATTTATTCCTGTGATTTTAAAGCTGATTTTTTTAGCGTCATTACTCCAGTCTTCAGTGTCACATGATCCTTCTGAAATCATTGCAATATGCTGATTTGCTGCTCAAAAACATTTATTATTATTATTAATGTGTTGAAAACAGCTGAGCAAATTTTTTTCAGGCTTCTTTGATGAATAGAAAGTTCGGAAGAACAGCATTCATCTGAAATAGAAATATTTTGTAACATTATAAATGTCTTTATCATCACTTTTGATCAATGTAAAGCATCCTTGCTAAATAAAATTATTAATTTATATATCATTTCTTCCCTGATTTCTGAAGGATCATGTGACACTGAAGACTGGAGGAATAATGATGCTGAAAATTCAGCTTTGATCACAGGAATAAATTACATTTTAAAATATATTCAAATAGAAAACAGTTATTTTAAATAGTACAAATATTTCACAGTTTTACTGTTTTTGCTGTACTTTGGATCAACTAAATGCAGGCTTGGTGAGCAGAAGAGACTTCTTTAAAAAACATTACCACGATTTAATATAAATTGGAGCGTCTTCAGTGGGTTGTGATCTGTGCGCGATCTACCTGGACGTGATCATTTTCACCCTCTGTCTCTTGTCATCCAGCAAACAGTTTGTGAGTTTGAGGGAGGCTTTCATGGAGCTGTCAGAGTACATGTGCACAGCGGTGGAGATGGTGCCCAGTGTGAACTCTGCCAACTTCAAACTCTTATCACGGGAGTCTGATAACTGCATCTGCATGCATGCAAACACATAAACCGAAACTGAACCAGAACACAAAATATCCGAACCTGGTTTCACATGTAATCATTACACTCTTGTTTACTGTGAATTGAGAGTATTTTCTCACCTCGTTGCTGGGGCTGTACAAGACCAGTGTCATGGAGTCAAACTTGAAGTCTACTTTCAGAGTGTTCTTTAGTTTGCCTGTTTTCTGGCCCTCAACCACTGCTGCCGTCACAACCGTGTTCCCTATAACACAACACAAAAAAAGGGTTTGAGAACATCATCTTAACACTTTAATCATACTTTAATTATTACAAAACAGAAAAAACAATGCTGTCAAAATTAGCTTGTTAATGCATTAATTTTTCCAGTTAATTCATTATTTTTAATATTTAAAAATGTTACTTATTATAACAAGTAGAACAAAAAATTTATTATTATTATTATTATTATTATTATTATTATTATTATTATTTTACATTTATTTTATTAAGGAAAAATGACTGGAAAATTGTAAAGAATTCAAAAACATGAAGTTTGTCATGTTCTGATCATAAAGAACAGTTGAAAACCATAATTAACTGTTTGGTTTTTACAAGTTTCAAACTGGAGCAAAATCTGCCCTTAAACTTGAAAGAAATAAAATAAACTATCGTCATAATTGTTTTTTGTCCTTATCGCCCAGCCCTACGTGAAACTATTGCAACATAAAAGCATATTTAAAAACTTGAATGTTAGGTGGGATTAATCACGATTAATCGCAATTAATTTCAGAAAAATGTGTGATTAATTCGGTTTTTTTTTTTTTTTTTTTTTTAATTGATTGATCACTTAAAAAAAAATAAAAAATAAATAATAAATTATATATATATTATATATATAAAAAAAAAATAATAATATTTAATATTATATAAATATAATATTTAATAATATTTAAATAATAATAAAATAAATATTTTTAATTAAAACTTCTCACAATTATTTTACAAAAGAGCAAGGATTTTTTCACTGATACCAGTGACATTGAATCTTTGGTTAAAATGTAAAATAATTACATGAAAATTAAAAATGTTAAATTATACAGTATATAAATATATGTACATGTAGCTCACGATGAGTAAACAATGTTATACAGTGTTCGTTATTTTGGAAAAAAAAAAAAAAAAAAAAACATGCAAAATGCTGTGAAATTTAAATTTATAAGTCTTGATGTATATTGAAAGTAAGGATGTTTCACTAAAACCATTACCGAATTAAAATGTATTTAAAAATACATTGGTACATCTTAAACGAGGCAATCAAATACATTTACATTGTGAGAATTTTTTGTTTTTGTAAAAATATTTTCACTTAGAAAATATAGAATTATGACATTATTTAGAACACTTTTTGTAGAATGACCCTTAATTAACGCTTAAACAGCAGGATATCCATTGCAAAAAAACAAAACAAAAAAAAAATCCAAAGACACAGAAAGTACGCAGAAAGCATGCTTGATGTAGCCTATGCATTAATAATTGATAAAGATTCACAATCTCTATTCGTGAGCGTTTTATACCTCCAGAACTCTGAGAATCCTTGGTAGAAACTGTATCTCCTTTATCAGTGCTGGATGGAGCTGGAGGAGCATCAGACGTCTCTGACAGATTCTCACTCAGAGTCTTCAGCACTACAGTTAGGTCCTCCTGACTCAAGATCAGCTGGAATAAACGAAAATTAATATTAGCTGCAATGTCCCCTACATCTATAATCAGACATAGAAACAAACACAGATACAGTATGTGTATACTTACGCTCATGGGTTTGAGGTGCGCATTGATCTGGATGTCAGGTATGCTGTGATACCAGGAGGCAGAGAGATTGCGTTTGATTGACAGGTCCATGTTGACTGGTTTGAGTAACTGAATTTCCCCCTTAAATTGACTATCAGTGAATGTGGTCCTGAAAAAATATAAAATATAAAATATATATTCTAAAAAAATTAATATAAAATAAATACACTGAAAAAGTAATTTTAGGATTGTTAAATCACATTAATTAATTCAAATGTACTAACCTGTACATTTTAAGATCACTCAGTCCCACAGCCATTATGTCTATGACAGGGGGGATCTTGGCGTGTGTTGGAGAGGAGACAATTTCAAAGTGGTTCTTTACAGTCACTAAACCCAGATCTGCCACAATGACATTGTGGGAAACAGAGGACTGTGGGAGGAAGACAACTGGAGCTTTGATGTCTACGTCCAGTGAGATACGTGTGCTTCTCTCTGCCAGCTCCAAAACCCCTGTGGCTGCTTTCTCTGCTGCCTGGGCCGTGACCTCGGCCAATGCATTTTTAGCCTCCTGGAAATTATTAATAAATGCCTGAAGAGAAATAATGAAGAGCAAGGCCATTAGTCAACAGACAAGTAAATATGCAAAAATAAATGCAATACAGTGGCTAATAAAATTCAAAAAGGAAGTTGCATCATCATTCCCTTATTTGCTGTGAAACTTATACTGCCGTTCAAAAGTTTGGGATCAGTAAAATTTTCAGTGTTTTTTTAAAAAGATGTTTCTTAATAAAATCAGGCTGCATTTATTTGATCAAAATATAGAAAAAAACAGTAATATTGTGAAATATTATTGCAATTTAAAATAATGGTTTTCTATTTTAATATACTTTAAAATATAAGTTATTTCTGTGATGCAATGCTGAATTTTCAGCATCATACTCCAGTGTCACATGATCCTTCAGAAATCATTCTAATATGCTGATTTATTATCAATGTTGGAAACAGTTATGCAGCGTAATATTTGTTTGGAAATGGTAATACTTTTTTCAGGTTTCTTTGATGAATAAAAAGTTAAAAAGAACAGCACTCATGAAGTAGAAATCTTTTCTAAAAAATACGCTACCATTCAAAAGTTCAGTCATTTTTTTCTTCTTTTTTTGAAAATAAAACAAAAACTTTAATTCAGCAAGGATGTATTAAACGGATAAAAAGTAATAAAAATGAAGACTTAAAAATATTTTTATTATAATTACTATACTTTTAAACTCTTTATTCATTAAAGAATCCTGAATCAGCATAAATCAGCATATTAGAATGATTTCTGAAGGATCATGTGACACTGAAGACTGGAGTAATGATGCTGAAAATTCAGCTTTGCATCACATATTAAATACATATTTAAACTATATTAAGATAAATTATAATAAAATTTCATTTGTAATAATATTTCACAATTTTACAGTTTTTTCTGTATTTTTGATCAAACAAGTACAGCCTTGTCGACGCCAACAGCCTTTCTGGTTAGTGCGTCAACATATAGCGCCATTGCGCTGCGGGCGGCACAAGTTCGAATCCCGGCTCGTGGACTTTTCCCAATCCCACCCCCTTCTCTCTCTCCAACTTTGCCTCCTGTCCATCTACACTATCCTATCCAAATAAAGTAAAAAAATAAATCTTTAAAAAATAATAATAATAATAAAATAAGTACAGCCTTGGTGAGCATAAGAGACTTAAAAAAAAAAAAAAAAAAAAAAAAACACACTAAAATCTTACTGATCCCAAACTTTTGAACGGCAGTGTAAGTATAAAGAAGAAAATATATACTGAAAAACAAAAAAAAATTAATTACAAAAAAAAAAAAAAAACTAAGCAGCATTTTTTTTTAATTTAACCCTTAAAGACCTAGAACATTTTCATCAAGTGCTATATATATCATTGTAAACAGGAGAACTTGAAGTTCAGTAATAGATAATTTAAAGTCCCAATTTTCCTTTTGTCTTCTCTAAGAATAAATGAATTTCAAAAATTGTAAGAAAATTGCAAGCAACAATTTGAGTGTTTTTTTTACTGTTTACTCAAACAGAAACTCCTGAAGTTTGGATTTTTTTCTTTAGAAAGTTGTATTTGGGTGTTTTACACTTCCAAATAAAATTTTGTCATATAACATTCCCCAAGCAAGTTATAGCCATTTATTACAATATTAATATAGCCGTTTTTTAGTGAAAAACAGGTCTATTTAGTTTACTGACAATATAGATGTGTTCAAAAATACATAAATTCATAAAAATACATAAAAAAACATAAATTCCAGTGCTTTATCCAATATGTACCGCTGTTTCATCCTTGTTTTTGGTTTGTTTTATGTCAAAGTGCTCTGTCGTCTGTTTTTCTGTGCTTTTTTAGAGAATGCTGTCATGCATGCATGACGCATTTTACTTTCACTTTTGAGTTTGTTCAAATTTCCAAAGAAACATGCTAACCGATGGTTTAAAAGTGCAAAACCAATTTTTATTGGTTGAATATATGACAGTTTGAACCAATCTGGGCACGGGGGTGGGACTTAGCATCAACAATCGTTCCTGTTTGGCTCAGAGGAACGAAATGCATTGGTTTCTTCTGACGAATCAATGCGATCAAAATGTGATGACGTAATCACGTTCACTACGGAGCCTCTGAATATCCAAATGAGACAAATGTGATATCAGCTTTGCGGTACTGTTATACAGTATTCAGATTGGACAAGCAGTTCAAAAGTTATTAAATATTTAAGAACAATAGTTATTTTAGCCGCGGGCGGCTGTCTTGGTCTTTGAGGGTTAAGGAACTGTAGATGACCCCCAAGGTTTAGTTTTAGGCCCTCTCCCCTTTTAAATGTTGAATTTATAAGTGCTATAAAATAAAAATGATTATTATTAGTATCAGTATTACTATTTTTTTAACTAACTTTCTTTGGGTGGGAAATGGAAAATGCAGTGGTGCATGAGAGATGAACACTTACCAGTATTGAGGACACAAACTTGTTGAGGAAAATGACCTGAATGCAGCCCACTGTCAAAGTTACACTGGTGTCAACAATGTGCATGTCTGTGTAGGCGTCGCCCTCCGTTGCATCCACATGGTTCACCATGCGGAAATCAAACACCTCCTTACCCGCGATGGACACTGCCTATATGACATCATCATTCAATCATTAGCAAAATACGAAATAAATAAATAAATAAAAATCCCAATATTTCTTCGGGTCAAGTCAATAGGTATTTTTCCATATTTATAATTATTCTTACATAAACTTTGTGTTGGCCCAATAAAATAGAGAATTTAAATCAAACATGAAATAATTTGTTTTGTGATTAAAACGTGTTTTTTTTTTACACAATTAAACACTGTATAACAAAAATAACAGAAAATGTGTGCTAGTTCTCCACTGTTACAATTTAGCTTCCATTCTATGATTTATTTATCCTTAAAAGTACTACACTTTTTACCTTTTTATACAGTGCCTCTTTGTCACAATCCAGAATAACAATGTTCTTCAGGTTAGCCAGAATCTCTACGGACTTCTTTTTCATCTGAACTTGAGAAACCAGCCCTGGTGAGAACAGAGAACATGCAGCACTGTAACATATCCCGACCTTATTGTGTTTATGTGCATTTACAGAAATGTGCATTACCCTCTATGCTGATCTCAGAGATCCTGGCCTTCTCTCCTCTTATGAAGACCTTCAGACAGTTGAGGTCTGCTCGGATGTGCAAATTCACCACATCCTCAAACTTTGACTTCTTAGAGGCTTAAGAAAAAAACATAATATAAGAGATTAGAATTACATCATGACAAAACAAATGAACCATACAAACTGAACTTACAAGATTTCTTGGTAACGGCAGAATCCTCTATTTTTGCCTCCTCTTCTTCTTCCTCCTCTTCCTCCTTGGGTAAGGCAGGCTGCTCCTCTTGTGCCTCTTTCTTCAGTGGTGGGAGAAGGTTATTTAGGAAATTTATGGAGTTGAGGAGCGCCTCAGTGTGCAGGTGCACGTCCAGTGAGGAGAAGTTCACCTGGTGCAAAGACCATAGATTATGTATTTTAACAAACATTCACAATTGGTATGCAGTTTAATAGCTTTGTGATTTGATTGGCTCACATTAGCTGAAGAGAAATCCTGAGAAAGCTCTGATTTGTGAACAAGCTTACCTTGATTAGTTGCTCTGTATTTTTATACGTCGTTTTGAAATCTGGTGCATTTTTGTCCGCCTGAAAAAGAATGGAGTATTATTATCAGTATTGTTTTGTATCACTGATATACTATAATTTAATATTATGAATTAAATTTCATTTTGTATATTTGATATTTTTCATTTTAGGTTAAGTAAGATTAAGTAATTAATTTTTTTATAATATGACTATATAGTTTTTATTTTAGTTATTTTTGTCCTTCCGTTTTTAATATTTTATTTCACTTAATGTTTATTTTATTTCAAGCAATGAAAACATTTTATGGTTTTAGTTAAAAAATAATCTTGATCACTATATCAATGATTATTTTTCTCACAAGTATTGCATTAATACTTTAAAAAAAAAAAAAGAGATGTGAAACATATGGACTACAGGATGATTTAAATATTTCTTAAATATTATTATTAATTAAATATATATTTAATATATAATTATACATTATTAGGGTTTCTAAATCTGTGTTGTCAAGAGTTTGACTGAGAGCAGTAATGTAATTAAAATGAGTCATGCATCATGAGTCACAAATCTGTTTTTAGCTCTAATTCTGTGTTAATGTTTGGCTTAATAAAGCTAAAATTATAAAATGGCCTTCAAAACGGCTGAATCCCACTAGGCTTTTAACACCCACCAGCTGAGACCCAGCCAAAACCATGAAAACTGCCAGCGAGATTAGCTTTGATGCTTCACAACGTACAGAATCATGGTACATGTTGATGATAAATAGCACATATACATATACCAGGACCCAAAAAAGGATGACATGTAAATGATAAAGCAATTTACCTTGACATACTCCAAAGTGAGCAGATCTTCCTCAGTATTATCCAGAGTGGTGATAAGGTGAACTTTCTTGTCCTCAGAATCTTCACACAAACAGTTTAGAACTTTTATATTTGAATACAGAAATTATTCTAAAATGCTGAGTTGCCTCTCATGAAACATTTTTAATTATTTTCAATCACGAAAACAGTTGTACTGCTTCATATTTTGTGGAAACCAAGATACATTTTGATAAACAGAAGAGCATTTATTTAAAATAGAAATCTTTCGGAACATTATAAATGTCTTTACTGTCACTTTTGATCAATTTAATACATCCATGATGAAAGAAAGCAGTGCAGTGTAGTCTGTGCAATGCACTTACCCAGGTACTCTGAACACTCAAGGCAGATCTCTTGCAGGAAGGTTTTTGATGACATATCAAATGTGCGAAGGTTGAGTTCTGTCCCTAATCCATCAATGAACAGATGCAGAACGCTCACTTCCTCTCTGCCTGACAAGCGACACAGCTGAATGGACAGCTGGAGGGAAACAAAATAGAAAGAGTGTCACTTGAATGAACAGAATAAATGAAAGAGCCTTAAAATGTTAATGCAATTTCAAATGGACCATTTACAGTTGAAGTCAAAAGTTTACATACACCTTGAAGAATATGCGAAATGTTAATTATTTTGCCAAAATAAGAGGGATCATACAAACTGCATGTTGTTGTTCATTTAGTACTGACCTTAATAAGGTATTTCACATAAAAGTTGTTTACATATAGTACATAAGAGAATTTATAAAAATGACCCTATTGAAAAGTTTACATATACTCTTGATTCTTCAGAAAAATCCTTCAGGTCCAACAAATTCTTTGGTTTCTCAGCATTTTCATGTATTTGAACGCTTTCCAACAATGACTGTATGATTTTGAGATCCATCTTTTCACACTGAGGACAACTGAGGGACTCATATGCAATTATTACAGAAGGTTCAGACACTCACTGATGCTCCAGAAGGAAACGCGATGCATTAAGAGCTGGGGGGTGAAAACTTTTGAACGGAATGAGGATGTGTATTTTTTTTTTTTTTTTTTGCCTAGATATCACTTTTTTTTTTTTATTTAGTCCTGCCCTTTAGAAGCTACAGAGGATACTTGCACGTTTCCCAGAAGACAAAATAAGTTCAACTACTCTGATTTTCAAAATCATAAACTTTTCACCCCCTGGCTGTTAATGCATTATGTTCCCTTCTGAAGCATCAGTGAGCGTTTGAACCTTCTGTAATAGTTGCATATGAGTCCCTCAGTGTGAAAAGATTGAAAACATTTACAAAAAAGCTCAAAAACCAAAGAATTTGTGGGACCTGAAGGATTTTTCTGAAGAACAGCGGGCAGTTTAACTGTTCAAGACAAACAAGGGACTCATGAACAACTATCACTAAACAAAAAAACAAACAAACAAAAAAAACACAGCTGTGGATCATTCAGGTAACAACACAGTACTAAGAATCAAGTGTATGTAAACGTTTGAATGGGGTCATTTTATAAATTCAACTATTATTTTCTCTTGTGTACTACATGTAAATGTCTTTTATGTGAAATATCTTATTCAGGTCGATACAAAATAAAAAATAACATGCATTTTGTATGATCCTGCTTATTTTGGTAAAATAATTAAAATTTTGCAGATTCTGCAAGGCATATGAAAACTTTTGACTTCAACTGTATGTAACCATAACTTAACAGAACTAATGATCTTGTGTTGTTGTTAACAAATTAACATGAGCATAACCAGACCTTGCTTATCTCAAATCTCAAAAGGAACTCTGTCATGTTCTTCTTAGGGTCTTTGAGCACCATGGACAGACGCTTATCAGAGGCTGAACCCTGCAGAGAGTCAGACGAGGCCTCAAAGAACGGCAGATCCTCGATCGGTGAACTAGGGGCATCGAAGAACAACTCCTCCTCTGAAAAACACAAAGATTTTAGATTTATAGAGCAGATCTCTATATTTTATCAATGATGTTCAGTAGGTGTGGTACTCTGTTTTGCAAATGTAACTCTGTCTCGCTGTGCGTCTGTTTGTATTAATGTGTGCCTGACCTGAGCCGTATATGATGGATGCTCGCAGGTCATCTATGGCTGGTCTTCGAGGAGTGAGCTGAGGTGTGTTCCCTCGTTTGGAAGCCTAATGTAAGAAGCAAAAAAATATCACACGGCTACAAGAAAAAAAGAATTCTCGACAACACTGGTGGATAAATGCAAGCGAAATGGAAATATGCCCCCATAAATCAGATATAAATCGTTTTGGAAAATCTGTACTGATACTCAGCACTATGATATAAGGCCAAATATCAGCTTTATCTATCATTATTAATAGAAAATAAAAGAACAACAGGGCCTAAACTATGCAGTTCTATTTATACATAGCTTCTGTACCTAAATTCATTAAAGAAGGACTGAAATAAACTGGACTTGGGATTTTAAGAATTGTGAGAATGTTGAAGATCGGCAGTATATTTTATATAATATAATAAATTTTTATATAAATAAAATAAAATATAAATACAGTATTAGATAAAAAAAGAAAAAAAAAAAAAGAACAGAATTGTTTTGGCACCTAAATTAAATAAAATGAGTTAAATTTAAAGTACTATAGTTATACTAAAACTATAATTGAAATACATTTAAATTTAAGCTTATTACAAATATATAAATAAAAAAAACGAAACTAAAAATAATCTAAAACTTACACGCAAAAAATAAATAAATAAATTAATTAAAAAAAAAAAAATGTAAAAAGAAAATGAAAGCTGGAAGTAGCGTTGAAAGGGCCCTCGCACCCAGGCTCACCACCACCCGGTGTCTTTAGGAAAACAGCCACAGTGAGCAATGTGGATTTAAAGTGGTAAATACAGGAGAAATATGTCGAAGTCATTTATGTGTGCCAAACTTTCTGCTGCCAGCTGGTTGCACTGAATATTGGCATGTAGATGTCTTCAGGCCAGAGCTTTTATCAAACATATATAGTTTGGCGGAGACTGAACATGGTATGATTGAGTTAGTGTAAAACACGACATATCCTGCTGCCAACAGGTAGCGCTACGATTTTAACTGAATATTGGCCTTTACATCTTCAGGCCAGGACTCTTACCAAATATGTGAAGTTTGGGGCAGATCAGACATGTCTTGTTTTAGACTAACTTAAACATGCAATTTCCTGTTGCCAGCAGGTAGCACTATGATTATAATGGAATATTGGCCTTTAGATGTGTTCAGGCCAGAACTCTCGAACATGTGAAGTTTGGGGCAGATCAGACATTGTATGGCCGAGTTACAACAACAACTTTGTCAGGCCGCCACGGACACGCCCTTTAACGAAAACTCAAGATCTTCACGATTTAACACTGCAAAGGCATTTAGATTAGACTGACCACATATAATGTTGTTGTCATTAAATCTCTAGGAGGAGACCATTACAGTGTAAAACATGTCAATTCCTGTTGCCAGCAGGTGGCGCTATTTTGGTGCAGGTCAGACAATGTATGCCTGAATTATAACAACTTCCTGTTTCATGGCGAAACATCGAAGTTTGTCAGGCCACCACGGACACGTCCTTCGATGAAAACTCAAGATCTCTGCAATTTAATGTCACAAAGGGCATAAGATTAGACTGACCAAATTTGGTGTTGATCTGTTTACATCTTTAGGAGGAGTTGGTTTAAATACAATGCCTGAAAATGGCAAAAACAGCATAAAACTTGCAGAGAAAATTCAAAATAACAGACTTCCTGTTGGGTATCGGACTTCGTAACGGGGGACTTTTTTGTAGGTGTTGGTGTGTTACACGTGTCTAATGAATTTCGTACCTGTATGTAAAATACAGCTTGACGGGCACTTCGTTGAAATTTTATAGGTGGCGCTATCGAGACATTTTGCCACACTCACTTCTGACACCCGAATCAGGTGTAATTTTTCACCACTTTTGGCGTGTGTGCAAAGTTTCATGCGTTTTCGAGCATGCTTTGAGCCTCAAAAATGTAATTCATTTTATAGAAGTAAAAGAAGAAACTGAGCAATTCCAATATTGGTGCTCGGGCCCTAATGACAAAAAAAGCAAAAAAAAAAAAAAAAATATATAACTTACTCCAATTAAACAAAATAAATAAAAAGAGCCAATTCAAAAGATGAATAAATACTATATAAATAATACTAAAATAATGTTTTAGCTCATGACTGTAACATTTTCAAAGTCTTCTGACAGCCTTGTTGTTCTGTTAATTACACAATTACGAAAAATCAAAGGTCAGTTAATCAAGTGACAATGACAAACATATCTATTTTTGTCTAGGAAGACACACCCATAAACATTCTTTTAATTACCTTGGGTGTAACTTGTGGTGCTCTAGTCTGGGGCGACGGGCGACTCTCAGGAAGTGGAATGCTGCTGAGCAACGCCAGGACGCCACGCACTTTATCATCAGAGATACGCAAAGACAGCAGAGGGAGTTCACCGTAAATCTTAAACCTGACAAAAAAAAAAAAAAAGATGTTAGGTACAAATATGTCTATGCATAATGTATGATGCGCAAAACAGTTAAATCACGGAAATTTCTACTTACTTGGGCATTCTTGAGTCTGTCACAACCATGGCTCTGCTGAAGACCACCTTCAGATCCACAGGCTCCAGGATGTGAAAAGCAGACTGTCTGAGTGGACGAGCCCGCTTCCAGTCACCACCTGATAACACACAAAGCATATGTAAAGCCTTGTAGTCGACATGATATCAATCATTGTACAAGTCTGCGCACCTGCTTTGGTGTAGAGGAACTGTAAACTGCTGAGTTGGACATCGAAGCTGTCGTAAGCTCGAGACATGATGTCCTCTAAAGTGCTGCTGCCCACAGACAGCTGAGGCAGCTCGGCTCTGCTCTTACTGGACATCTAAACACAACAAACACACACTTTCAGCTAATTAAATATTATTATGCTCTCATTAGTAATGTCCTTTTTTGAATATAAAGGCAGCCATTTATTTTCATGCATGGAATATTTATATTGTGCAACATATAGTGCATAGCATAAATGAGTACATCCCCTCTGAAACTTAAATTCAGCATTTACACTACTTAGAAGACATGTTAGGGTTCTTTAGAAATAAGTCTGCTTGATCAGTTACCAAAGAAAATAAAACTGTTCAGGAAAATACAAAATGAGTACACCCTCCTGAAAGTTTCTCAATAAAACTAAATAAAAATTTATGTAGCAACTTTAAGGCAAGTTTTGATCAATAGGTAAGTACACTGTAAAAAAACAATTTGTTGAGTCAACTTAAAATAATTTGTAACCTGGCTGCCTTAAAATTAAGTTCAGTCAACTCAAAAAAAGTTTATTCAACTTGAAATGTTAAATTATACTGAGTGACAACTTAGATATTTTAGTTGAATCAACTTAAAATTCTAAGGCAGCTGGGTTACTTACCCATCTGTTAAGTTTAGCAAACACAAATATCTAAGTTGTTACTTAGTACAAACTTAACATTTCAAGTTGACTAAACTTATTTTAGTTGATTGAGCTTAAAATTTTAAGGCAGCAGGGTAACAAATTATTTTAAGCTGACTCAACAAATTGTGTTTTTTATGTTTTACAGTGTATGTTAAATCAAAAGTGTTAAAGGTAAGTAACGGCTTGACAATTAAAAGTGTTAAAGCCTACTGAATCATACTCAGACTTAATGCTGACAACAATAAAAGCACTTGAGAGATAACTGTCAAGAGATTTATTTCTTAGCATAAAAGAGGACAATGGTACAAAAGGAATACCAAATAATTGCTTTAAGTGTAAAAATATAGCAGAAGTAACACAGAAATTCAAAAACAATGGACTTGTGACAAGGTCCCTGAAATTATCAGGTCTTCACTTTAAGCTTTTATTTAGTGATGAGTGAGTTTTTGCTAGAAAAAGAGCAGGAGAAACATCAAGAAAGTGTCTCAGAGCCGGCAAAAGCTATGAAAAGAGTGACACTTTATCTCACAGAGTACGACGCAGCCTGCAAAAGTGACATGCATGGTTGTTTGTCCACGCCAGAACTACCTACTGTAGCCAAAGCACAATAAACTCATTTAACCTCTTCCAAAGCCCATATTTACAAAATATAAACTTCTGGGAATCCATACTCTCGTCTCAAAGTCAATCATTTCGGATCTAACAGCATCCAAAATGTTCTGGTGTTGCTAGAGGAGGAGTACAGTGAGAAGTTCCTGGTACCCACAGTTACGTTCAGTGGTAGTAAAGCTCTTCTATAGGAATGTATGAGTGCTAAAGGTATGAGGGAGTTGAGTTTTAGCAATGCTGTCATCAATTCACACACCACTGTGTGATACAATAAAAAAACTCCCCATTGAAGTCCAGGGCATTTACAGAGGTCCTCCAAGAGTTAAACAGGACAGATGTGACAATTCAGTCATGAACTTGGGTCAGAGCAGTGTAGTTGGAGGTATGGTGGACTTATATAATACTAGAATATTACGCATTGCTGAATTAAATCTAGGGTGTGCTCATTTCTGCAATCCTTCATTTAAACAAAATTGGCTAAGTTACTTATTTTACAGATATTAATGGCATATATTTCTGTGTTTTTATAAAAGGAGAAGTCCACTTCCAGAACAACAATTTACAGATAATGTACTCACCCCCTTGTCAACCAAGATGTTCATGTCTTTCTTTCTTCAGTTGTAAAGAAATTATGTTTTTTGAGGAAAAAATTTAGCATTTTTCTCCATATAATGGACTGATATGGTGAACTTCCAAAATGCAGTTAAAATGCAGCTTTAAATGATCCCAGATGAGGTTGTAAATGATTTATCTATCTTTTATCTAGTGAAACAATCGGTTATTTTCATAAAAAAAAAAAAAATACAATTGAAATACTTTTTAATCTCAAATGCTCGTCTTGTCTTGCTCTCCCTGAACTATGTATTCTGACTCAAGACAGTCAGGGTATGTAAAAACGCTGATCGTATTTTCTCCCTCAACTTCAAAAATCATTTCAAAATCATCCTACATCGCTGCAGAAGTACCGACTCAGTCTTTGCAAAGTGAACATGCAAAGAAGATCAAACACCTTTAACAAAAAAGGTAAACAGTGATATAGGATGATTTTGAAGTTGAGGGAGAACATGAGATGGGAGTTTTTCGACTTACTCTAACTGTCATGAACCGAAAAAAAAAAAAAAAAAAACAGTCCAGGTAGAGTAAGACAAGACAAGTGTTTGACATTAAAAAAAGTATATAAATTGTATTATTTTTATGAAAATAACTGATCGTTACGCTAGTTAAGACCCTTCTTTCTCAGCTAAGATCGTTTACAACCACATTTGGGATCATTTGAAGCCGCATTTAAACTGCATTTTGGAAGTTCAAAATCAGGGCACCATATCAGTCCATTATATGGAGAAAAATCCTGAAATGTTTTCCTTTCTTTATGACTGAAAAAAGAAAGACATGAACATCTTGGATGATAAGAGGGTGAGTACATTATATGTGAATCTTTGTGAACTTCTCTTTTAAGAACATGTTTAATATATATCAATTTTGCCATCTTTCTATGAATTATATTAATGATCATTAAGAAAATACATCTTTTATATTTAACCAGAGGGGGTGTACTCATTTATGCTGTGCACTACATGTATATAAAAAATAAATATTCACAAACCTATATTTAGACATGCTATTTTGTAATTAATAGCCACTGCTATCGAAATAATAAAATTATCAGTAATAATTTCATGATTTTCAACAACAAGGCAGTGCACAAGTTAACTCTGACTGAGTCCTAAAAATACATTTTTAAAAGGTTTTTAAAAGATTTTTTGTTTTTTGGACCCATGGGGGTGCTGGACCAAGTTTGAAAAGCTCTTTTTGCCAATTTTGAATGCTAAGCTTTGGCAGTTTGCTGGATTTTTCTTCTCTTAATGTTGATTTAAAAAAAACAGTATGACTCATTGGGGAAACAATTCCCAAGAAATAAGGAATTCACATTTCTTTCGATCATTCTGTTTGTCAGGCACTGAAACTTAACTTATTCAGGTATGCTGTAAAAAGTGATTAAAAAAAAAGAAAAAAAGATAAAGAACCATGTGCGCTAACAGTGAGATGATTTTACCTGAAAATGACCCAAATCCAGAATGGCAAGGTTGTGTTTGGGGTCATAAAAGCCATTTTCTGGTACAATGACATATGAAGCCATGAGGTTTATCTTCAGATCCAGAACCTTCTGAGTCTCAATAATGTACATGAGTCCTGTGAATAATGAACAATACTGTTTTAGTACAAGCTTCTATTCGATAATCACAGATTTTTTTTTTTTTTAAAGAAGATTTGATAAAAAAAAAATAATAACAATTCAATATAAAAATAATTTTATATTAATATATATATATATATATATATATATATATATATATATATATATATATATATATATATATATATACACACACATACATATAATTTATGTATATATTTATTTATATACTGCACATTTTTATTTAGTTTTTAACTTTTGTTTAATAATAAGAGGTGTAGGTTATGAGAGTGTTTTTTGGCTTACGTGTAATACACATTACACCACCAATTTCAGAACAAAAGCATCTAGCAAGCAAATATATGGCTTGAGAATCTGCACATGCCTGTGGAGGTCTTGTCTCTGAACTGCTCCAGCTTCATGAGGGTTGCGTTGGTCAGTTCATCCAGCTGCAGGTCTTTTGGAGGCATGAAGAAAGCTGACAAACTGTTCACTGTCATCTACAAAAAGAACAAACCACACTTAATATCCTATCCATTATCCATTCAAAGCATACGGCAGGGCTTCCAAATTGGAGGTTTGTGATGGGAAATGCAGGAGGTTTGTGAGTAATCATTCTAAATAAAGAGGTCTGCACAATTATTTTAAATAAAATTTACATCACAATTATCAAATCACAAAAGGCTTCACTTTAGAGAAAAAATTGTTGAATAAAGTTATTTTTGTTTTCTTTGCATTTTTTTTTCTCCTAGCTTTATGGCTTTGCGATAAATGGATAATGATAATTATCGCGCGATATGAATTTCCTCAATAAACGATAACAAGAGTTCGATAAATGATCGATATAATGTTTATGCGGCAAAGGCGGAACAAAAGAGCGCTAGGCAAAGCGCGCCACTCGGACCGTTTATCCGCTCGGACCAAAGTTCAAACAGCGGCAGGGCGCGAACTTACTAGAACAGATGCGTTAATTCGCTCAAGAATCTCGGTCACTAAACAGCGCCAATGTGAAGCCCATGAATTCAGTGAAGAACACAAATAATTACAGTTTAAAACCAGATGAAACAGCGCTGACAAACAGGAGAAACACTGTGCCCAACGAGACAGTCAGAAGGCTTTTTAATCTACAAATCGCCATCATTTACCATGGATTTACTGTAGTAGCACTAACTGCAGCGGTCACAAATGTGGGTATATTTGTGTTGAATTTTATTATATTATTATATTATTATATTATTATAATTATTATTTATTAATGTATTGAAGGAGAAGTAATGGAATATAATGGTAGTATTTTTGTGATTAAGTTATAGCAATTATGCATTTTTACTAAATGTATTTAGACTGGTGTTTTCCATACAAATACCTAGGAACCACATTACATTCTTACCATGCTATTGAGGTGCTATATTTGTGATTTTAATTGTTATTATGAACTATGGATGATGCTATAGAAGAGCAATGATTAAAAAAAAAAAAAGTCAGAATAAATAAATTTCATCATATAAAAATGAGATTCAATTTTTACAGATATTACTGATTTTGATAAAGAACATAAATCTACATCCGAGCTCAAGCTACTATCAAATGTGTACGTAGAGACAAAAAAAATTATTATTCATTTTATCAGGTAACACAAACCGGTTTCTTAATTTGAAACAATATTACTCATTAAAGCATTCAAAACTAAGACATTTTTTTTATTAAGATATTTATATTGACTTGAAAAAGTGTGAAGAATTTAAAAAACATGAAGTGTTTGTCATGTTCTGACCATAAAGAATATTTTAAAGCTGCTTTTTAGCCGTCTGGTTTTTACAACTTTCACATTGTAGCAAATATCTGCCTTCAAACTTGAAATAAATAAATAATTTGACATTTATCGTGATAATTATCAATATCGACTGATATGAAAACAAACAATTATCGTGATAATTTTTTGACCATATCGCCCAGCCCTACTTCATAACACTACGGTTGAACCACTGATGTCACATGGACTATTTTAACAGTGTCCTTACTACCTTTCTAGGCCTTGAATGTGTCAGTTGCTTTGCTGTCTATGCAAGGTCAGAAAGCTCTCAGATTTAATCAAAAATATCTCCATTTGTGCTCTGAAGATGAACGAAGGTCTTACGGGTTTGGAACACCATGAGGATGAGTAATTAATGACAGAATTTTCATTTTTGGGTGAACTATCACTATAACTAACTCAGGGTGCATCACATGCAAATGCGTTGTTAATTTTTTTAAATATTAACTTGTTCTCAAAGGGTTTCAACTGACAAAAGTTTTTTTCCCCAGTCATAGAGCGATGCTCCTTCACACTCACAGCATCATAGATAATCTCTAGCGGCTGGGATTCGATGCGGAGTCTCTGGTCCGCACTCGCGTCCAGTGGGTTCGTCTCAAACATGAGGTTCAGCAGAGACGTATCTGTCGTCCCGCCCACATGACGTGGACACAGCAGGATGGGGGCCGTCAAGCCTCGTGGGAGACCCGACACTTCAAACGATGACAGCTGGGCAGAGATCCTGACAGGTAAAACATTACATCACACAACCGCACACTCTGAGTTACAGCAATTCTGACAAACAAAAATTATAATTACGCTAATGTCATTACAAAGGAAGTCTATGTGGCAAGACACTCAGGAGTGTAAAAAAGCCAAATGTGCAACCTGTATTTCTTGTGCACGTCATGTGTAAGTTACAGCAAGATCTACTCCAGTGCAACATCTTGCCCCATAGACTTTTATCATTAGTGCACGACTGTAAATGGGTTTTGTGCTTTTTTCACAATTGAGGAACAAGTTAAAAGTATTTATCAACAGCAAGCGTGACACTAAGTTGTACTGAACACAGACAACTCCTTTAAATTAAATAAATAAAAGTGGGTGAGATGAGTGAACTTGAGAAGAGAAAGCAGTACTTTATTGCTTGGGCTGCAGGTCTTTGAGTCAGCATGGCTTTCAGATCAATGACGGACAGTTTGATTATCTCCGCCTTCTCTCGGCTCTCTTTGATCGACAGAGACAGGCGAATAAGCTGGAAACTTATCTTCATATTTTCAAACTGCAAATAAAAAAAGCCAGGGTTGTGATGCTTTAAGTCTTGCTTAAAAAAAGGATAAAAATTGGCCTAAAAATATTGTTCAAAAGTTTAGGATCAGTATGAATTTTTCATTCAGCATTAGATTGACTATAAGTTACAGTAAAGACATTTATAATTTAAATAAATGCTGTTCTTTTGACATTTCTATTGATCAAAGAATCCTGTGCGTTGATAATAAGAATTAATGATTTTTGAAGGATCATGCGACACTGAAGACTGGAGTAATGATGCTGACAATTAATGTCAATTAATGTATTAACTAGCAATGGGCAATACATTTTTACAGTATTAATATTTGTTCATGTTAATTACTAAAAGTGCAGCTGTTCATTGTTAGTTCTTGTTAGCTCAGGTACAATAATTAATATTAACAGATACAACTTTGAATTTTAATAATGTATTAGTAAATGTTAAAACTGAGATTAATAAATGCTTTACAAGCATTTTTCATTGTTTATGTTAACTTATGTTACCAAACGAAACCTTATTGTAAAGTGTCACCAATATATTATTTAAAAAAAGTTATTTTAAATTGCAATAATACTGATGATAATATTAATAATAATAAACAATATTACCAGAAATAAAAAACATTTTAAAAATTGTAAATATTCCTTTAATATTCCAAACTTTTGAATAGTAGTGTACATTTTTAATGTTTTTAAAGAAGTCTCTTATGCTCAAAGTTAGCATTTATTTGATCAAAAATCCAGAAGAAAAAAAAAAAAAAAAAACACAGTAATATTATGACATATTATTGCAATTTAAAATAATGGCTTATTATTGTAATATACTTTTAAACAAAATTTATTCCTGTGATGCAAAGCTGAATTTTCAGCATCCAGTTTCCAGTCTTCAGTGTCACATGATCCTTCAGAAATCATTCTAATAAGCTGATTTACTATCAGTGGTTTTCCTTCTATCTATATATATATATATATATATATATATATATGAAGAGTTCAGATGCAAAACCAGCCATCTTGGTCAAAAATGAGATAATGATACTGAGTGAATACTCCTGACACATATTATACGTCCATCAAATACTTTTACTTCAAACTCGCTAAATTTCATCCTCAGCCCAATCAGTTAGTAATTTTTATTTATTTATTCTTTTTTTTTTTTAATTACTAATTTTTTTTTCAGCAAGGATGTGCAAATTAATAGATTGTAGTGATGGTAAAGACTTATATTGACTTATGACTTATAGTACTTATATTACTATATACCAGATGTATATTTTGAATAAACATAAATCAGCATATTTGAATGATTTCTGAAGGATCATGTGACACTGAAGACTGGAGTAATGATGCTGAAAATTCAGATTTGCATCAAATTAATAAATTATATTTTACAGTATATTAAAAAAGAAAAGAGTTATTCTAAACTAATAATATTTTCACAAGATTAATGCATTTAAATAAATGCAGCTTTGATGAGCATAAGAAACATCTTTAAAAAAACATGAAAAATCTTACTGATCCCAAACTTTTGAACAGCAGTGTATATACACATGTATATACTTTTATGCAAGTCAAGTTGGTGAAAATATCTTCCATAAACACCTAAATCTAAGAAACTACAGTCTTCTAACAACTGGATTTGTATATTTTATGATAGTTTATCGCTAACCTTTTTTGGCAGGTTAGGATTAACGGCTGTCTCGCTGTATCCAATGGCAGCGTACAGTTTGGCTTTCTCCGCTGGGGTCATTAGCTCATCAAAACCTGAGAGATACAAAACAGGAGTTAAGCAGATCTATCAGAAATGAATGTGGAATTCGGTGTAATATTTATACATTACAATGAGCTGAAACTACTGTCAGAAAATGTCTTTCTGCAGAATTCTAGAGCACAGATTCTCTGTAGAGCTAAACAGATACAGAGTGGAGACAAACCTCCTGTTTTGACATCTTTGGTTTGTGTGCCGCTGTCTCCAGACCAGCCCCACATCCAGCCGAACCAGCCCTGTGACTGTTCTTCCTCCACCTTCACCCCAGGACGGTATATCCTGAGCCCCGCCTTTGAGGCCTACAACACCAGCCACAGAATATGTAAGAGTCAAATGGTGCTGCTCAGTCAGAAACCAGAGATTCAAATGTTGTTAGCTTCATACACAAGCTACAGGAACACTTTTCTGGGGATATGTGCCATAGGCCACACTGTATTAAGGATTTAAAGGTTCATGAAACCCCAGACTACTTTTTCTGAGATTTGAGGTGTTTGTGTTGCACATCATATATGACAATGTTAGCATCCATTAATTTTAATTGTTGGAGAAAACTGGTTAATCTTGAGCTTTTTTGCTCTATTTTCATCTTCCGGGTTTAAAATCTACATTGTGCTGACGTCACAGTTTGTGACGTGGCAATGGCCTATAGTACATCAATAACGCGTCGGTGTCTCATAATTATTCATGAGGCTGCGTGTTCTTATCCTATGAGAAGAGGCTTCGTCTAATTATTCACGACAGCGCGTGTTGATTTGTTATGACAGATGCTTCAAACTGTGAGATTCCTTACAATAACTGAGAGAAATGTTAATGGATTGAAGGAGACTGTTTGTTTTTGTAGTAGAGTTTGGCACAAACGCGATACCTTCATAAGGTGAGTGTAACAGCGGTTTTTACAACTCCTTAACGCAACCTATCAAAAGGATTATAAATGCCGCAAAATAAGCCTTAAAAGTTAATAGAGGTGCAACAGCACGTTCATATATATGTTTTCGATGCAGATTGCGAATGCCGGTGCATTTATTTGTGTTGTTAACTCAATGGGAGTGATATTAAACTGTCTTAACCCGAAGTTGACTCTCTCCCCTCTTCCCCCTCCGCTCCGCAGCACACCACGTCCACTTTTGCAGCATTTTCAAAACTATGGTAAGAACTAACCAGTGCTGAAACAGGGGGGTTTCATGACCCTTTAAATGATCTATACATTATTATATGTGTCAAATGTGACTATGTGGGAGAGTGTGAATGTGAAGTCACATCACCTCCATCTCAGCCTGCTGTCTTGCCATTGTGATGTTGAATATATCCAGGGTTCTTTCAGTCTCCTAAAGGATGAATAAAAATAAAAAGGTTATGTTCAAAACAAAGCTGTCACAGAAACGGCAACCATTTTATTTGGTTCTTCCCACAGTTTAACATTCATAAAAGGTGCTAGAAATGGATCTGTTGTGATCAGAACACACCTTTTTTGAGTAATGTGAACTAAGCGTGTTGCATTTTTTTCTATTATGTAAAATAACTCATCATGCATCAGTAGGCAGAGGCTCAGGGTACGTCTCAGTCTGTCCCCTAGCTCCTGAACTCATGAATCAGTATATCGGGTACATAAATCTGGTCACTAGTAAGGACGGTGGTTCTTTGTACTTTTTGTTATGTTTCAAATATTAACTAGATGTGTATTATGCTCACCTTGAAGGTGTATTTTTTAATAATTGCACGCTTGTGTCATTCCAAACCCACATGCTAGTATTTTTTAATATGAAAGGAAAATCATTTGAAATGTCTTTATGCAACTCTTGACAGTTCACAAAGACAGTTTCATAGTGACCACAGTTGAGAAACTCTAAAACTAAACAAACTATATTATATATATATATATATATATATATATAAAAAACAAAGCCATATTTGACAGTTCACAAAGACAGTTCACAGCAACCACAGCAGACAAACTTCAAACAAAACAAAAAAACGTATTTGCCAGTTTACAAAAACAGTTTAGTCACTACAGCTGACAAACGGCATAACAAAACAAACAAAAAAGCCTTATTTGCTAGTTCACAGAGCACAAATGGCAAACTCCAAAACAAAAACAAAAAAAAAAAAAACACAGCCATATTTGCCAGTTCCCAAAGACAGTTTATAGTAACCACATCTGACAAACTCCAAAACAAACAAACGAAACAAAAAAGGTAGTCATATTTGCCAGTTCACAGTAACCAAACAAAACAAAAAAAAAAAAGAACAAAACAAAAATAATCATATTTGCCAGTTCAACAACTTTAGTGACCACAGCTGACAAACTCCAAAACAAACAAACAAAACAAAAAAGGTAGTCATATTTGCCAGTTCACAGTAACCAAACAAAACAAAACAAAAAAAAAGAACAAAACAAAAATCATATTTGCCAGTTCAACAACTTTAGTGACCACAGCTGACAAACTCCAAAAAAAAAAAAAGAAAACACATACAGCCTGCTATTTGCTAGTGCTCAAAGACTCAAATTCCAAAACAAAACAAAAATCAAACAAAAAGAAAAACAAACAATGAAAAGCAAAACAAACACAGCCATATATGTCAGTTCAAAAAGTTTATAGTGACCATAGCTGACAAACTCCGAAAAACAAACAAACAAAACACAGCCATATTTACCGGTTCAGTGACCACAGCTGACAAACTCCAAAAAAACAAGACACGATCATATTTGCTAGCTCCCAAAGACTCAAAACTCCAAAACAAAACAAACAAACTAAATTTAAAAAAAAAAAAAAAAAAACACAGCCATATTTGCTAGCCCCCAAAGACTCAAAACTTCAAAACAAACAAAACAAAAAACAGTCATATTTGCCATTTCACAAAGACAGTTCACAGTGACCATAGCTGACAAACTCCAAAACAAAAACTAACAAAACAAAAAAAGTCATATTTGCCAATTCACAATAACCAAAGCTGAGAAACTCCAAAACAAACCAAAATAAAAACCAAAAAAAAAAACTAAACAAAAACAGCCAGTTTGTAGTGACCACAGCTGACAAACTCCAAAACAAACAAAACAAAAATACAGCCATATTTATCAGTTCAGTGACCATAGCTGACAAACTCCAAAACAAAATAAACAAAGAAAAAACCCACACAGCCATATTTGCTAGCCCCCAATCACTCAAACTCCAAAACAAAACAACAAAAAAAAAACATAAAACACAGTTCACAGTAACCACAGCTGACAGACAAAACAAACAAAAACACATTATTATAAACGTATATATTGGACAGTTTACAAAGAGTTCATAGTGACCATGGCTGTTAACGGTATTCTTATCATTTTTTTTGGTATTTTGTTTTAGGTTTATATACATATACACAGATTATACATATATATATATATATCAAGTTCCTATCAAGTTGAAAATAATTTTACCTCATCTACTTTTTTATGATCCTTGGATGCTAACATCGAAATCAACAATAAAATTTGCTTAATATCACAGCCACAGGCCTAAAGTGTAAGCAGACGTTTGATTGTTTAGTTCTGTCCTCTGTCATTACAGTTCAACGGGGTTTTCATATTGCGCGTTCAGTAGCTCCTCCGCGTGAGCGCGATCTCTCCTCTGAATTGCAAATAGCAAAATGCATCATAGACAAATGTCCTAATATTACTGTATATGAAAACAGCTGGCGACTCTGGAGAGATAGAATTGGCAACATAATGTATATATAGCAATAATAAATGTATGTGTATTTTCTTCAACTCTCCAGTACCGATAGCAGAACAGTTAACCTATCAGAGCCTATCGATACTCCGGTCTTTCATAATTTAGCACTGGGGCCAATTTAATACTGGGTTTTGGTACCCATCCCTAATTCTAACGCAGATGACGCATTTACGTGCTGTGTAGTTTGGCTTGAAGTCATCTAAAGCACTATTCGGATGGGACTAGTTTTCTAAACTACGTTTGAGTTTCGATTCTTATCACCCGACCTGTGTGATTTACATGTACCGTGTTTATTACAGAGGTGGGAGGGTTCTGCGCTCTGTATGCGTGCATTGCGTACAGACATTTGGATTGATTACCATCTGTATAGTAGCCAGTCTTAAAGGAGTCATCGGATGCCCATTTTCCACAAGTTGATATGATTCTTTATGGTCTTAATGAAAAGTCTCTAATATACTTTGATTAAAAATTCTCAATGGTTTTGTAAAACAACACCCTTTTTACCTTCAAAAATGAAGATCTGCAAAATGAGATCTGCAAAAATCATCTCATTCTAAGGGGTTGTTTCTTTAAATGCAAATGAGCTCTGCTCACCCCGCCCCTCTCTTCTCTCTGTGGAAAGACGAGTCTGTTTACTTTAGCCGCTAAACTTCCTAACTACCACGTTATGAGGAAAGGCGATCGCAAAGATTCATAAAAACCCCTTATACTCACTTTTGCTGTAAGTGAAGCTGGATCACGAATGATTTGCGCGAACATAGACAGATATGTGTAGATCGGGAGGCTCATTCCCTTCACAAACAAACGTAAATCACTGCATCTTCAAAAGCTCAGATGTAGGGAGTAAATGACGACCATTATGTTCATTATTACATCCAGCAACACAACACCTCAATCGCTCAGTCGGAGATATTCTTGTCTAACTTACATCCCTGCTTCGGCATCGAAATAAGGAAAGTTACTGGACTGTGACAGCTGGTCTAAGGTAAGAGCTCATGTGGTGGGAGCGGCCTCTGTCGGTGTGACGGCGCACCAACAGGCATCTGAGAGCGGCTCGGTTTAAAAAAGGGGATATTATTTTTACAGATTAATTAAAAACCACTGCATTGATTTTTATCATTATAGGGTAGATTTGTACATACACTGCCAACATACATTAATGTTCAAACAACATGAAAAAGTGAACTTAGCATCCGATGACCCCTTTAACAGTTTACATGATCTGGCTCTTGATTTTATTATTACTATTTCTTTTTATTTCGTTGTCGGGAGGCAACACATCAAAAATGCGTGCAGTAAGTCTACGGTAGTTCGCGTTGGCCAAAACACACAAGAATTATTACAGACGTTGTGTGAGAAAAACACAGACGTGGCAGATTCGAACGGGATTAAAAATCACGAAGTACGTCTGTGAAACAAATTTCTCTAATGACCCCCTGTAAAACTAGTCCCATCCGAATAGGGCTTAATATGATGTCTCTGGGCCAAAAGCAGCTGCATGAATGTGAACGTTTAACACAAAAATAAAAACCTCAACAAAAATACTGACTGTGTATACCCCTCCGTGTTTACAAATGATGTCACATAATTTACCGGCATTTTGAAACTGATGTATGAATGGTGCTTTACCGGTAAAAAGACAGAACACAATTGCCTGTGTGAACAGCACGTTTTTGTATTTACCAGTACATTAGTTCTGGTAATTTCATATCAATTTATAAGGGGTTAATCACAATTCATAGTGATCTTGGCTGTTAAATTCCATAAAAAACAAAAAACAAAAACAGCCATATGCCTCCTCAACAGAAAAACTAACAGCATATGGGTTGGGAACAACATGAGTGTGTAAATCACAGCAGAATTTCATTGTGTGAACTGTGCCTTTACTGAGCATGCTCAGTGCTTACCCACCTCAAGCTCCTTCAGCAGACTCTCTGCAGGCTTTTTACTGGTGATTTTGTTCTTATAGATCTCTCTGTACTTTTTCACATGTTGTCGATGGCGACGGATGTGTTGCCAAGACCACATGTGAAGGCGGGGCTTGACGTTGACCTCCAAAACGCCTGTGATCACATATCGCCACCTACGATACCCACAAATATGACTAAGCAAAAAGCCTCAGCAAATTTAATAACAAAGGGTATTAGTCAAGATCACAATCTCCAAATGCACTTACCATTGACGCGCATTAGTGTGAACTGCCACATCCGGACGATACTTCCTGTATGGTAGGTTACGGGTCATCATATCCACAGACCCCAACAACTCCAGAATGCTCACGTACTAGAAAACAATAAAAAAGTCAAGCCAGAATTACATTCAAAATACAGTGTCAATATTTCATTCACTTAGCTTGACAAAATTAAATTGACGTCTTCCACACCTGTGGCCGGCTGAGTTCAACAGCCACCTCGGGGAGGTTGACCACTAGATCCACTTTCGGTGAGGAGAAATCCACATCAGAGCGCGGATTCATGCGCAGCTTGGCGTTTGCAGATATTGGCCGAAAGACTAAAGCAAAAACACGCATAAACAAAGTTGGTTTGCACTGAAAAACTGTTGAATACATTCAATTTATGAACGAAAGAAAGCTGGAACTTACTGAAATGATAATCCTGAGGGATAGCATTCTGGATGGCTACACTGTGCTTCAGGTATCGCTATAAAAAATACAAATGTACAAACAATGAAAATGTGCAATATCTTTTCATCAGACTTGAAATGGAGATCTGAAGACCTACCAGAGCCTCATCAGGGTTGTGGTTGGAGTACAGCTCTGAATTCACATTCCAGTACGCAAACAGATTGTCCAGACGTACAAACTAAATAAAGTAACAAGCTGTATTATTGAATAATACTGGTGAACTTTGCTATTCATAACTGTAAAAATGAATAAGACATCTTTTAACCTTGAAAAACAGCTTGGCTTTCTCATCCAGAAGACATGGGTTCCAATTCTGATCAGTTGTCTGGAAATTAAAACAAAAATGTTTTAATAGAAACAGTTTTGAGTCTAAAATCTGACTGAATGAGCCATGCTTGAAGGTAAAATAGTCACGCTGCCTAGTCATGTTATATAGCAAGAACATTTAACTGTAATATACAGTCTCTTATGGCTTATTGTTAATCAGAGTTTGGAATGACACAAAAACATGGCTAGATCATATTTCACAATATCAAATTGGAAAAAAACAACAACAATATATTGTATTCATTAAATCATTTTACATGCAAACATATTTAATATTTAAATTAACAGTATATTTACATTAACCTGCTTATGTGTATACAGAAAATTTGTACTTTTAATTTTATAATTTTTTAGAAAGCATACAAAATGTTACTTTAATAAATGTAACACATTAATTACAATTTAATTAATATATTCTATAATACTGTCTTAATGCAAAAAACTTTTTGCTGTTTTATGTATATAGAAAAATTTTACTTTTTATAATTTTTACAAAATATGTACAAAATGTTACACTTTAATAATTTTTTAATACATTAATTACAGTTTAATTAATTAATATATTTTATAAATATTTTCTTAATGCAAAATACTTGCTGTTTTATGTATATAGAAAATTTGTACTTTTAATTTTATAATTTTTAGAAAACATGTTCAAAACGTTACACTTTAATAAAAATGTAATACATTAATTACAATTTAATTAAACAATATATTCCATAAATACTTTGTCTTTATGCAAAATACTTTGCTGTTTTATGTATACAGAAAATTTGTACTTTTAATTTTACAATTTTTAGAAAATATGTACAAAATGTTACACTTTAATACATTTTTAATACATTAGTTACAATTTCATTAAATAATATATTCTATAAATATTTTCTTAATGCAAAATACTTTTTGCTGTTATACAAAACACCAATTATAATTTTAAGTTTTAAATATGGATATTGTTCTTACTCAAATGCATCGTTTTGCTTCAGAAGTCTTTTATTAGCCTCCCAGAACCGTGTGAAGCACCTTTTATGATGGATGAATGCACTTTATAGGACTTCAAAATCTCAACACCCATTCACCACCATATTATAAAGCTTGTAAGAGCCAGGACATTTTTTAATATAACTCTAATTGTATTCGTCTCACAGAATAAAGTCATATACACCTAGGATGGCTTGAGGGTGAGTAAATCATGGTGCAATTTTAATTTTTTGGTGAACTACCCCTTTAAATATGACTAAGACTATGTCTAAGAGATTCGATAATGTCATACTTTAATCATTTAATTTATGATATTAATTATGGACGTACCTGGAGACTGAGGTTCTGCAAGGACACTCCGAATGAGAGCGGAGCATTGGGATTGGTGACCTGAACACATGGGTAACATTGAGAAAGTAAGGGCAAAAAGTCTGCTACACTTCAAATCACTCAGTTTTAAAGACGTAAACACAAACAAATGTACATTATAGTACAGGTTTTAGTATATAAAAGCTCCAAGCTGAAGAATTGCAGAGATCGCAGATGTCAAAATTACTCACATCATCCTCATAGCGGACGTGTATGTTGGAGATCTTCACCTGCAGGTTTTTGATCACCTGCGTAACCAGTTTCTCCACAAATGTGTCTTGCTTCTCTGCCTTTGGATTCTCTGAATACAAGAACACAAATGCAAATTCACAAACTGCGCTACCTGTCTCTGTATACAACCAAAATAGGCTCAAATGATTGACTGCACCTTTTTCTGCTGCTTTCTGTTTGGTCTCTTCGATCCGCTGCAGCTCCCTCTGCCGAGCTTCCTGTAGCTGTCTCTCCTCCTTCTCTGCGTCATACTTTATACCTGCATGAACAGAGATGCAAGAAGTCAAAACCGGCAGAACCACATGCATGCAATGATCTTCTATGAGGCCTGGCATTAAAATAAGTGTTATATTTCATGAAATGAACATCAGTGCTCATTATAACTGACACGGATTATATAACACAAATACTAATAACATCATATCATGAGGACATATGAATTTCCTTGCCACAGTGACTTGTACCAGGGGTCTGTAAGGCTTTGGAACAATATTAACTTAAATTGAACTAAACTGAATTCAATTGAACTGTAATCCAATTAGGATAGATTATTTTCCTCCTAAACAGTAAAAGGACCAACCATAAGAGTAAAATGTGATAAAGTCTGCCAGATCTTGCACTGTTTCTGGCCGTGATTCAGGCTCAATGTAATGCAGGTTTTGCACTATGGCAGATGTTCAAGAATGAGACCGCCGAGACTGGAAAGTGTGTGTGCGCTTAGCGGAGATGCATTAATTTGTTCAAAAATGCACTTAAAATGTAATATTGTGGACTGTTATTATGCATTTTAATATGTCATTTATTTCTGTGATCAAAGCTTAATTTTCAGCATCATTACTTCAGTCTTCAGTGTCACATGATCCTTTAGAAATCACTCTAATATGCTGATGCTTTCTTGTTATTATCAACGTTTTTGCTGCTGTGCAAAAACTCTCATTCAGCAAGGACACATTAAATATTTTTTAAAAATGCTTTTGAACATTCTATTCATCAAAGAATCCTGAAAAACAAAATTTAACATTGACAACAAAATGAACCATTATTAATATTGCAGTACCAATAATAATTGAGCAGCAAATCAGCATATCAGAATGATTTCTGAATGATCATGTGACACTGAAGACTGAAGTAACGATGCTGAAAATTAAGCTTTGCATCACAGGAATAAATTACATTTGAAAATATATCACAAAAGAAAACAGTGGTTTTAATTTGTAATAATGTTTCATAATATTACTGTTTTTATTGCATTTTTAGAGGGGTCCTATTATGCTTTTTCACTTTTTGAATTTTAGTCAGTGTGTGGTGTGCATGTTTGGGCATAAAAAAGATCTACAAAGTGCCTCACACAGCTCCGGAGTCGTCAATAAAGGCCTTCTGTAGCGAATCGATGCGTTTTTGTAAGAAAAATATCCATATTTAAAACCTAAGAATCACTTTAATCTAGCTTACACTAACTGCTTTGACAAGGGTCGTGGCTGTAATGAAACACTGTCTAATCGCAACGCATTGGGACAGCTAACCAATCACAACACGTTTCATTTTTCGGAAGGCTGGCCTTCATTAAACCCGGAACTAATCGAGACATTTGTGCCAGGCTGGGGAGAAAGGTATTGCAATAATGTAAATTATGTGAAAAATACTGCGTTTTTCGCATCCACCAAGCATGAGAGCATGTTCTAGTACACCCCAAAACAAAATCAAGACAAAAGAGCATAATAGGACCCCTTTGACAAATAAAATCAGACTTAGAGACGTCTTTATGGATGTATGTATCTATAAATTCAGCTCTTACTAGCTGTAGGCACGATGAGCAGGTAAACTTCATCTAGCGTGGCCTCCACAGACTGAGTGTACAGGTTCTTCCAAGGGATCTTCAACTCCAAACGACCTGACAAAAACAAAAACATTCACTGAATGAGCTCAAATTATAATTAACACCATTATAGTGTAGACTGGTTTTACAAAGCAACATGAAATAGTAACATATATACGTCAGCAACCATGATATGACACTTACCTATGTGTCCTGCTCTGACTTTGAAAGGAATGTCCAGTTGACTCTGTTTCAGAAATAAGTCACATCAGAGCACAAGCTAAGGAAGCACAACTTCAAAAAGCATTAGACAACAAATTGACATTACAGTGCATGTCTAACATGAAACATAAAGCAACATACCAACGCATTTTCCTTTATCTCAAGGTTTCTTAATATTGCATCACCTGCAAAAGAAACATTGACACAACACATAGTGCTGAATATTACGAGCCATTATCTAAAATAATTCATATATCACTGAGCAAATATTTACTGTTGCATTAAAAGCTACTTATCAGTAAGTCAATAAGACACACAGCATATCATAAAACTGTACAGGATGAGGGAAGTTTGAACATCCCTGTATTCCTTTTTCCTGGTGTTGTTGATGAATAAGCATTCACTACAATCAGTGTTTGGGAGTATCTAGTTACACGTAACAGCTTTTCTTAATTTAATTTCTAAATAAATGTAACTGTAACTGTTACAGAGAAAAAATGTGTAATTAAATTACAGCTACTTAGGAAAATGTTAACGATTACAAAGGGGGTTACATAGGAATATTTTCAGTAAAAGCTAGGATGTTATATTAGAAATATGCATTTTTTTTTTATGTGCACAATGCCTCCTGCCATTTACAGTAATTTAGAAAAGCAATCAAAAAGTATTAAAATGTAATCAGTTACATTAATAAAGTAAATGAAATAGCTACACTACTTTTTACATTTTAAATAGGGTAACTTGTAATCTGTAACCTATTACATTTTCAAAGTAACCTTCCCAACACTGACTGCAATAATTAATCATGAAACTATAGCAGTAATTCTCTTCACCCAAGCCCTCCTTTTTTTTTTTTCAAAGCTTGTTTTCAAACCTTATTAACAGAAACTTGGATTGTTAGTAAAATAAAATACATAAATTAAATAAAACAGTTCTTCATGGGGAAAATCATCTTGATTTAGCATTTTAATTAAGTTTATTAGAGTTCTAATATAATTAATAAATTATGACATAGTCATTCTGTGGTCCCCTTGGAAATTTGCTAATGCCCCCTGTGGGGCCCGGGCCCCTAGTTGAGAACCACTGGACTACAGGATGGTTTCAAAATGCTTTTCAGCCCATCTATGGATTTTGATCACAGTCAGAAAATGTCACAATGTTGTTGAAATATTATATAATCAAACTTGATTTTGCATATCATTTTTGATTATATAAGAGATGTTTCTACAGAAGGTTTTTTTACTAATCGGACCTACTTAAAACATGGCGTTGTAACAAACTTTGTAACTTCGTTTTCATAAATATCTGATGGCATTAACAAAAAGTAGTGATTCAGCAGTGAAAACGTAAAAAACAGGAATATTTTATTTTAAACTTCAGAATAAAGTAGACATGTTTGGTAACACTTTACATTAAGTTTTGTTAACAACAGTTAACTACAAATAATACTAATAAATAATATCCATAATAAATAATTGTAGTTAATGTTAGTTTTTAATATTTACTAATACATTATTCAAATCAAAAGCCTTATTAGTTAATATTAAGATACATGTGTTTCATAATGTTTTTAAAACAAAGAGAAATTGAATTAAAAGTTATTGTGTTATAACATATGGTAGTGATAATCTCTATTTAGTGTAATAATTAATATGTTCTTCTTTTAAAAACTAAAAACAGTCGTTTTGTTTTGTGTCAAGAACCAATGAAACACATATAAACAGAAGCTGTGTTCAGTGTCTCAGAGTGAAAGTGAATCACTCTCCACTCTTATACAATAAACAGTTCAGTCCAAAAGTGAAAATTGTCTCATGAATTACTTTTATGGTAGCTTTCGGTCAATTTCGTAACTTGACAGCAATAGCACCCATTAACTTCCACTCTAAAAAGCAGCTGGTCATTTTGAGCCACATGGGAGTGAACAGATGACATGAGCTTACATGTGGGGTTGAACTATCCTAGTCAAGGTAAGCTATTTTAGAGGAACAAATAGCTACCAAGTGTGGCTCATCAACATCCTTTTCCTATTTTCAATAACAATCTATCTAAACCACCAAAATATGCATGCATTAGTGGGTCAGCTTTTAGTTAAGGGGTACTGTAAACGCATGTTCAAACCTGTACTCAATGTCAAAGCATGACTATCAGATTCCAGCGTAAGGTCGAGCTGACTCTTTCAACGTAAGCAACCATATGTGTGTCTAATCACGAATGTATACAAACACGTGTATTGTAGCAAATCGAATAGCAAAAAAGCATTTGGATTTGACACCTGGCACGTTTACCTCCCCATATGCCGAGGCTGAGCTGCGAGCTGTCGAGGTTCACCACATAGTCCCCCAGAAACCTGTTTAAGACATCGACCACCACTGACTCAAACACCATCTTCACGTCCTGTTCACACAACCATCAGCATGCTTTCCTTCGTCTGCGATTCGTGGACCAGCCGAGAATGTAGTTGTATTTACTGACTGTCCCGTTTCCTGAAATAAACATCACTGGAAGGACTGGGAGGTACTAAGCACACTTCACTGCTCCCCCTGTGCGACACTGCCCTCTGCTGCTGAACATCCTGCGCGACACTGCCAGAGGCGACGACAAGACCTCCGCAGAACGTCGACGTGGATCACGTGTGCCCCCTGAGCCAATCATGTAATGACCTGCTGCGTTTTACCACTTGCAGCGTAGGTGAATCGGAAGTGGTTTAAAATGAATCGCGCCTGTTGCAAAATATGCTTAATTTATCTCGTTAGATAAATCTGTAAAGATCAAACTGGCAGTGGTAAAACTTGAGAAAGGCAAACAAGCGAAGGTGTGTCTTTAAAAAGAAGTGGAAGTTACTTGTGAGTTTGTTTTTCTCGTATCAACTGCTTTAATGTAAACTTAATTTTAAACATGCTCTAAGGTAAAAGTGCAAAGTGGAAAATCCCTGCTCTAAAATAACAGTTTGCTGAAAATGTACTTACCTTCAGGCCATCCATCATGAAGGTTAGTTTGTGTTTGCACTTATGACACGGTTTGGTCAGTTACCCGGATGCGCGGCCACATTGGAGATACTCGGATGTAAACATCAGTGATTGCACGGTTAATCTACTACTGAATACGTTGTTCTGCTAATGTATACTGTCTAAACCATGGGAAAAACGTATGTAAGCTGCTAAATCATATAGAGAAGGACTTAGTGAGCAGGAAAGGGCACAATATTTTGACAAACTGAAGTTAATAGGTGGTAAAGATATGTACAAGCAGTATTAATTAAGATATTAGCCTAATATTTCACTCACCGGAAATAAGAACAAACATGAATATTGTCAAGATTTGGATATCCTGGTTCAGTTTGGTCAACCACAAATGCCTTTTGTTCCTCGGTTTTTTTGTATTCTTCTCTTTGATTTGTTAAAACTTTTGGCAGTCTGTAGTACTCCAAATGTTTTTCGTAGTGAAAACACTCTGTAGGAACAGATTTTGAGAAATTTCGCATTACATCCTTGCTCACCAGTGGATCCTCTGCAGTGAATGGGTAACGTCAGAATAAGAGTCCAAACAGCTGATAAAAACATCACAAAAAATGTTCTTGTTTATCGAAAATAGCCATTCTTTCTATTGAGAATACACAAAGCCTTAAATTAACCCTTTAACTGTCACCAAAGTTTACTTCACCATATTACAAATAATTTCTAATCTAATCATGACAAACTATACATCGTTGGAAAGGTCTAAGACTCCTAAATAGATAGTTTACCATATTTTTGTGTTACAAATTGTGTAGGAAAAGTAATAGATTAATATATGTGAAGAGTGCAACTTAAAAAAATCTACATCATAACATGAGTTCTGACCTTTGTCACAAAAGACTTTCTTCATTCCTTTTTCCCTTTCACGCTTCAGATATCATAAGAAATTATATCAGTTCAAAACTTAAAATCTCAAAATTCATCCTTTTGAAAATCATTTTAAAATCAGACATTGCATTACCATGGAAAATGTACATCACAATCATATTACAAAATATTTTCATTCATGAATTATAAAATTTAAGTCTGGATAGTGCATTTTTATGTCTGTGTTCAAAAATGGGAGTGACAGTTAAAGGGTTAAACATGAGAATATTGTGGATGAATTTGCCCAAATAATTAAATTAAGTTAAAATGTGTAAATTATTATTATTATTTTTTTTCTGTCTTTTTGCACTTTGGGCATTTGCATTCAGTAATTTAGTAAATATGACAGTGTTTTAGCACCATAATGTTTTAAGAATAAAGTCAAAATTACAAGATTATAGTTCTGTTATATTGCATGAATAAAGTTAATCATTGAGAAAATTCTACCTACTCCAAAAAAAAAAAGGTCTAACTGGCGGTTAACTGGCTGATTTATGAAAATAATAAACAATGTTGGCAAAGTTATATTGCTGGCATTTTTGAGGTCAACGTTATGTTATGACTGTTATGACTATTCACAAGCTTTTTGATTGACGAAACACTGATTGATCGATTACATGAGTGTCACGAGTCCTGTCCGGTCTTCCCGCCACCAGAGGTCGCCTTGCCATCACATTGACTCTCATGCTACACAGACTGTTGCAGTACCCCCTGGATTGCATTTCCCATGCTCCACCCATTACGCACATAGCTGCAGCCAATCACACATAGTATAAACGCAAGGTCACAACTATCATTCCGGGCCAGTATTGTTGAGAGTTTATCACTCTCAAAGTGGTAGTTACATTACGGGCCATTTCGAGTTTTCTAGTCTAGTTAAGTGTTGTTCTTTGTCTGTTACATCCGTGTCTTGATCCTAGCCTGGTTATCTCGTCTTGTCTAATATCAGCCTTCCCTGGATTTATCGCCTGTCCTGGATTAACCCTTTGTCTTGCCATTTTGGACTCTGTTCGCCCCTCGTTTGGACTATTATCTGTCTGTTTAGTTTACCTGTTTGCCTTGCCGCCGATTGACCCTCGCCCTATCCCTGGGTTACTCTTGTGTCTTGCCTTGTTTGTATCTGTTTGCTGGTGTCGACCCTGCCTGTTTTTGACCATGTCTCTGTTTAATAAAAGCTTGCATTAGTATCTGCCCGCTTCACATCTTGTTCACTCCATAACAATGAGACAAGTTGTTCTGTTGTTTTTTTGTTTTTTTTCCAACATGTTTTCTGATATTCATGCATTTTTATTTTGTTCTGTAACTAGTAAAAAAGAGGAAAAAGATGATAATTTCACATGCTGCTTGAACTGAGGCAAATACAGTGATCTCATGCTAAATTAAAGAGCGGAAAAACACACTTATTGTTTGTATATTGTGTTAAAATTTTACGGAATTTAAAACTGTTTTGTGTTATATTAAAAGTAACAAAAGGCTTACTGCGATTATTGAGTGGCTGATACGCTACAAATAACAAATAGACTTGAAAATGTAAATATTAGGCTATTTCCAAGCATTTATACTGTCCATAAAACTGCTTGTGAAGAGACATGTATGTGACTTACCTCAGAAAAGAATTGGAGCCTACATTAGCCTATAACGTTTGGGGGGCAGTACAAATGTTTCTGCATATGGGCTTGGGGCTGACTAGCTATGCCACTGATTCCCATTTCTTAGGCCCATCATTGGCCTACAGTCCACAGCAGTCCAGTCAGTGAATGTAAGATTTATGTTTTGGTATTCTGTCTACTATATTTTAAAATGTATGTAAACACGCTCTTTGGATGCTGCATCATCTTGCTGGATTTGAATCATGAGTGTTTAAATCAAGATAACACAAGAATCATTTAATTTCAGCTCTGAATTTATTGCATTTTAATGATTTTCATTCACTGCATTTTGAACTCTTTGGTAATTTATTTTCTTCATTACTTTGAATATGTATTATTATGTATGTATTTATTATTAATCTTTTAGCTCTGGTTTAACAAACCTTCCTTTTCTTAGTTTGAACAGCAGCTACGCTAATTATGTTCCTATTTGTTCTCTGTTTTTGGCATGGGATTGACATCCCATGGTAACTAGGAATTCACAAGCTCCAGTGTGGATCCAGAACACTTAAGAAGAGATGATGCCAACCCCTCAGAGGACTTCAGATGATGCCAACCCTGAAAACATACAGCACTACCGAATTCTGCTACTAATTTGTAGTGTTCTTTGTCTGTTTGATTACGTCATTAATTGATCTTTACCACACATCTCTGCCATATGTACATCAAGCTACTACTACATATATTGTAAAAATGTCAATTTGGTGTAAAGCTGCTTTGCAACGATATGTATCGTGAAAAGCGCTATACAAATAAATTTGAATTGAATTGAATTGAATATGTATCTACTCATAAATCTGGTTTATAGCAGGTGTTAACAGTGATTAACAAGCATTACTAATGAAGGACGGGGTCGGGTGGGGTGCTATAAACCATTAAAGCTCATTTGTTTAGAGAGAATAACCACCCAGTCCTTCTTTTGTCAATCACCGTGTCACACACAACGTACTACACCACACCGGGCATTTACGACTCTACACGGCCCCCCCTGCACACCTACAGACCACTACAGCCCGGCAGGGGGGGCAAGTATACCGACTTCACCTGCTTTTACATACCACAGGGGGCAGTACTACAGAGAAACGTGTCAGTAATGCTGCGAGGAGAACAGGTACAGCTCACTCACATAGTGATGGGTCGTTCTTGAACGATTCGTTCATTTTGAACGAATCTTTAATGTGACTCGGGACGAACGAGTCGTCTCGGCGAGTGATTCGTTCAGTCGCGCATACGCAACATCCTATTAGGTCCTGTACTGGAATTAGTTCACCTGCTTTAGAGTCGTTCGTTCACCTTATGGGGCTGTCACGTGATGAACGAACGACTCAAACCCGAAGACTCAAAAGATGAACTAATCAATTCTCTTTCCGGCTCAGGCTGCATAGGTTAACATTACGGGGCTGTCACGTGATGAACGAACGACTTAAACCCGAGGACTCGAGAAATGAACTAATCAATTCTCTTTCCGGCTCAGGCTGCATAGGTTAACATTACGGGGGTGTCACGTGATGAACGAACGACTCAAACCCGAGGACTCGAGAAATGAACTAATCAATTCTCTTTCCGGCTCAGGCTGCATAGGTTAACATTACGGGGATGTCACGTGATGAACGAACGACTCAAACCCGAGGACTCGAGAAATGAACTAATCAATTCTCTTTCCGGCTCAGGCTGCATAGGTTAACATTACGGGGATGTCACGTGATGAACGAACGACTCAAACCCGAGGACTCGAGAAATGAACTAATCAATTCTCTTTCCGGCTCAGGCTGCATAGGTTAACATTACGGGGGTGTCACGTGATGAACGAACGACTCAAACCCGAGGACTCGAGAAATGAACTAATCAATTCTCTTTCCGGCTCAGGCTGCGTTGGTTAAGCTAATTGGGCTGTCAGGTGATGAACGAACGACTCAAAACCGAAATCTTGTCAGATAAGAGGTGAGGTGAGCGAATCATAGACTAAAGACACAGGTAAACAATGAATTAATATTTTCTGTTTCTTATAGCATTATAGTTTTGTTTTGTTTGTAGTGTGATCAACGTTTGTGTAAGCAGTAGATGTGTTAGGGAAGTAAAACGTGACATTTTAATTATATTTTGCTAAAATGAACAAAATGAACGAAATGACTCGAAAAAAGATTCGTTCATTTTGCTGAACGAGACTCAAAGGACCGAGTCGGTAAAATGATCCGAACTTCCCATCACTACTCACCAAGAGTCATTTAGAACGCTTTTTTCTTTACAGATCGCTTTGAAGGCTCTGTATGACGTCATATTAAGTCGACTCAGAAGTGTTTCGATGTGTGTGTGCGCGTGTGTGCGCGTCTTTTGTTAATAAATACGTAATATCTCCAATTCAAAGAACTCACCATCGCTGCTGACATATTACGCCATAAATACCAGGAACACTTGTACACATGGTGTTATAGGGGATCATATTTAGCTATATAAATATATATGGCTGGAGTTCGTTTTTATTAAAATGAATAATTTTTTTTTGGAAACTCGCATTCATTTTTTTATTGTTTATCTTTACCATTTTTACCACACCTTTACCACATTTGTTTCGAATGCATTATGCATACTGTAGTTTTTATTCTTCTAGTCTTTACTCTTAAAACTTTCAATATAATTTAAATTTTGATCTGAACAAAGGATAAAATAAACAATTTCTGTATTTATTATTTGAATGTGATTGACCTACATTTTTCGAAAACTTCCTAAAAAGTGGTGTTTCCGCATCACAGCTATTTGATTTTTTCTTTAAATTACTGGGTGGCTGGCTCGCTACAAATAATGAGTATACTTTAAATAACGTTAAATGTAAAAATACCGAAAGCCTGTACAAATGGGCTGACTTGCTAAGCCGCTGTTTTAAAGCATCGCTTCCGGCCGAAATACGTGTCCATAATAATCTATTATCACTTCCTCTAGTGAAAAAGTCCATCCCCTGTTGTCCTCTTATACCAAAATCCTCCCACATATTTGTTTATAAATGTTTTAGACTTTTTTGGCTTGTAAATGGTGCTTGACCTGTGCATATTTCTCTCCTGATTCAGACAAAGATGGCTTTTTCCACTGGCGAAAGCAATATTATGAAAAGAGGACTCGTACTTTAGCCGGAAACAAAGTTTTGAAGTTAAAAATGTTTTAATAATGGATTTATTTTTTAACAAACATGGAGCTTTTCGCTTTTCAAGACATTAACTGGACTGGAGCGTGGAAGTTTTTAGCAGCTGTTTGGACTCTCATTCTGATGGCACCCATTCACTGCAGAGGATCCACTGATGAGCAAGTGATGTAATGCTACATTTTTTCAAATCTGATGAGGAAACAAACTCATCTAAATCTTGGATGGCTTTGAGGGTGAGTACATTTTCAGCAAATTTTAATTTATATGTGAATTATTCTATTAATACACATTTTATATGTTTACAAAGGAAGTAAAAATGTCTTAGTTAAGGACAAATCAAAAATTTATGATAACTGTGATTAATATTATTATTTTTGATAGCTGGTTTTCTTTCCTCTGAAGTCACATTTATTTATATGGCACTTTATACAGTACAGTTTGTAGCTGTAGCAGATTGTACAGTTTCAGCTGTAATGCAGCTCTGCAGGAGACAAGTGTCATTATTAAGCTCAATTTAGTTCAGTGTTAATTCAGTTTAATAACGGTGTCGGTGTTGCAAAGTTAGTGTATAACTGTATAAAAAGTCATAAAAAAAAAAAAGGATCAGTAGAAAAACTGCAATACGTAATTCAAACTACGGGTGATCAATCAATACAGAAAATTCCTTTCTAATAACACAGACTTTTCTTAGGGTCTCAGTCTGTTAGTTTAAGTAGAGTGATTGTCATTTTAATACAAGTAAGAAAAACAAAAACCAAGATGAAAAGAAAGTTGAATGTTGAATTATTTGGTTGACTGTATGATTTATTTTTTAGCTATAACACTAATTATTTACAGGTATTCATATTATTCAGAAGCATCTGTACCACAGTTATCTGAAGCTTACTCACTTTTGAAATCTGCTACATCTTAATCACTGATCTAAATAAAACTTTACATTGCACATAATGATTTAAGTTGAACTGAATGAAATCTGTATATAATTGTTCCACATGGGTCTTGTAAATTCTGCAAGCACTGAACCTAATATTTCACCCTGTCTTTTCTTTGAAATATGCTTCTTTCTCACATATAAATGTTTGCAGTCTATAATTATTAGAGGTCATATACCTGATTGACTTCATTTTTGTGTTTGTTTTACAGTGTATGTGATGAAATGATAAGAGAACGCTCTCATTCTGACGGCACCCATTCACTACAGAGGATCCACTTTTGAGCAAGTGACGCAATGCTACATTTCTCTAAATCTGTTTGCATGAAGAAACAAACTCATCTACATCTTGGATGACCTGAGGGTGAGTAAATCATCAGCGGATGTTTACTTTTGGGTCAAATATTCCAAGGGAAAAGTAAAATGAAAAATAAATATTTAAAACGACACATTACATATCCTTCCGCTGACTATTTTTATACTCAAATGTAATGAAATATAATGAAAAAGGTCATGTTCTAACACATCTATTACACTAAAATTTATAAAGCGCTTAAAATATTTAACTTAGATAAAAGGTTGTATAAAAGACAGCTGCACACACACAAACTGTAATAGAAAATGAAACATGCTGCACAGAAAACTGCTTTCAAAATGTTCTTTTTCTTTTTTTTTTTTCAGTGAGAAAACATTGACTAAAACACTGCAGGTAGTAACAATGGCAACCAGATTACAGTGAACAAACACAAAAACTTGAAATACAAAAAGAAAGCCACTTGTGTTTTCACTGGCAGCCCATTTCCATGTCCAGGAACTGTGGTAGTGTTTGCTTAAAATCTCATAAGACAGTCAATGATTTGTGCACACATAATCTACAATGAACAAGACACCCATCTACTACTGATGACTGTAAAACACATTCACACAATCACACACTCACACACACACCGTGATAAAGTTCTTTGGGCCCAGTGCACTGTGCTGTTGTCACTTGCGATCGCAGTGTTCAGTGCTGGAATGATGTTTCCTCCATCTTGGCTGGTCTGATGTAGAGCATTTACAATACAGATATTCAGTTTGTAGTCCTAAAACCCAGAAGATGAGTGTTTCTAACAGGAGTTTCAGTTGGCTTTTAGTGGTCTGTTTACATTTCATTTTGGCACAGTTTGTTTTACAACACAAATTACACACATTCTAACCTCGAATGAGAATTTAAAACCTTTGTGTGCTTAAAAATTAGCTACATAAAGTGTAAACTCACATCCTTGTAGTAGTTCTTACTGTTTGTAGCAACTTGAGTTCATAAAGCACTCAAGGGTTTCCACATTTAAATTATTCATGAATCTTAAACTAGTGTTTCCCACAGACCTTATTTTACTCAACAATTAAAAACCCCTTATGAATTCCTGAGGGAACCTGTGGTGAATTAGCCTTCTGGGTTAGCATTCAAACCGACATTATAACTGAACAGCTCAGTTAGCATTCAGCCTAGAGCATTAGCCTAGAAGTTCAGTCAGTCTATGGTTTCCCTTAATGTTTTATCAAGAAAACATGCCCACTGAGTTCATTTGTGAGCTTCAGTCTCACAATACAGTGAGAAACTTAGTCAGGTCTGTTCATGTCTGTAAATGAGACTCCAGAGAGAGTTTTTGAAGTCTGATGTCAGTCTTCTCCAGAAGCTTCTGAGCACTACACCAGCTCATCCAGCAGTGTGCCTATGCTCTGATGCTGTTCGGAGGATCCCGCCAGGGGTTTATTACACATGGGGCAGACGCAACGCACCTCCAGCCACTTCACCACACACCTGCAAACACGCATGTGCTGTGTTAAGTTCTTTTATTCAAGTTGATGTAGTTAAAGTGCAAGCCCGTAGCCAGCTATGAGGTCACCGATGTCTGGACCTCTGGAAATTTTTCATGTTCAAATATAAAATATGTTCTCTGAATTACTAATTTGCTGCTAAACTCCTTATATGGATGTCTGCATGACACGTATAATTCAGTTTAAACAGTTTGCATGAATTTTTAGCGTCTGTGGAATGAAAATGATCGCGGAATGAACAAGGCTTGCGAGCAGGGTTGCCAGGTTTTCAGAACAAAACCCACCCAATTGCTACTCAAAACTAGCCCAATCGAGGTCCCCCATTAAAAATCGGCGTTCCGGGGGATAAAATACACGTTTTTTTGTCGGGGTTCCCCTGGTAAATTCGTATTTCAGGGGCTAAATATGACGTTATTGGGTCACTTATCAAAAACAAACCGCAGACTTGGCAACACTGCTTGAGAGAATTGTGAGTTGAGGGTGAGGGTGCAGCCAGATCCACCTATAATAAGCGTTTTTGGACTTGTCTTTTCTACTTAATTTGACACTCTAGAAAGTTAACAAAGTAGGAAGTTGCAGTTTAGGGTCAGCGACATCTTTATTTTATCTTATTTTCAAAAGATTTTAAATAATTTCAGTTCATTTTTATTTATTTGTAATTTTTTGTTTGTTTCAATAGCAATATCTGGCAACACTGCATCGCCGGCACTTAAACTAACAGAAATCAAAAAGCCCACGGACAGGTTATTGCTGACAGGATACTACACTGACCAAAATTATAAATGCAACACTTTTGTTTTTGCCTCCATTTTTCCATGAGCTTAACTCAAAGATCTAAGACTTTTTCTGTGTACACAAAATATTGTTCACAAATCTGTCTAAATCTGTTTTAGTGAGCACTTCTCCTTTGCTGAGATAATCCATCCACCTCACAGGTGTGGCATATCAAGATGCTGATTAGACAGCATGATTATTGCACAGGTGTGCCTTAGGCTGGCCACAATAAAAGGCCACTCTAAAATGTGCAGTTTTACTTTATTTGCGGGGTCCGGGGGGGGTCTGAAAACCAGTCAGTATCTGGTGTGACCACCATTTGCCTCACGCAGTGCAACACATCTCCTTCACATAGAGTTGATCAGGTTGTTGATTGTGGCCTGTGTAATGTTGGTCCACTCCTCTTCAATGGCTGTGCAAAGTTGCTGGATATTGGCAGGAACTGGAACACGCTGTCGTATACGCCGATCCAGAGCATCCCAAACATGCTCAATGGGTGACATGTCCGGTGAGTATGCTGGCCATGCAAGAACTGGGATGTTTTCAGCTTCCAGGAATTGTGTACAGATCCTTGCAACATGGGGTTGTGCATTATCATGCTGCAACATGAGGTGATGGTCGTGGATGAATGGCACAACAATGGGCCTCAGGATCTCGTCACAGTGTCAAAATGGCATCAATAAAATGCACCTGTCCATAACATAGACATGCCCATACCATAACCCCAGCGCCACCATGGGCCATTCGATCCACAACGTTGACATCAGCAAGCCGCTCACCCACACAACGTCATACATGCTGTCTGACATCTGCCCTGTACAGTGAAAACCAGGATTCATCCGTGAAGAGAACACCTCTCCAAAGTGCCAGACACCATCGAATGTGAGCATTTGCCCACTCGAGTCGGTTACGATGCCGAACTGCAGTCAGGTCGAGACCCGATGAGGACGACGAGCATGCAGATGAGCTTCCCTGAGACGGTTTCTGACAGTTTGTGCAGAAATTCTTTGGTTATGCAAACCGATTGTTGGAGCAGCTGTCCAGGTGGCTGGTCTCAGATGATCTTGGAGGTGAAAATGCTGGATGTGGAGGTCCTGGGATGGTGTGATTACACGTGGTCTGCGGTTGTGAGGCCGGTTGGATGTACTGCTAAATTCTCTGAAACGCCTTTAGAGATGGCTTATGGTAGAGAAATGAACATTTAATTCACAGGCAACAGCTCTAGTAAACATTTCTGCAGTCAGCATGCCAATTGCATGCTCCCTCAAAACTTGCAACATCTGTGGCGTTGTACTGTATGATAAAACTGCACATTTTAGAGTGGCCTTTTATTGTGGCCAGCCTAAGACACACCTGTGCAATAATCATGCTGTCTAATCAGCATCTTGATATGCCACACCTGTGAGGTGGATGGAGTATCTCGGCAAAGGAGAAGTGCTCACTAACACAGATTTAGACAGATTTGTGAACAATATTTGAGAGAAATAGGCCTTTTGTGTACATAGAAAAAGTGTTAGATCTTTGAGTTCAGCTCATGGAAAATGGGCTGAAAAATGGGAAAAAATACCATGATATTATCTGTCAGAAACGTAATCAACGCTGTCAAAAACAGTAGCATTTAACACCAGTACACAGATCTGTAGAACAAGTAGTTTACAGATTGAAGAAGTCTATGTCAGCATAGTAGTTAAATTTTCACAAATCATGCTATAAACAATCATAAAAGCACTAGACAAAGCAATAAGCTATATAGTTATTAATGAAATAGTTATTAATAAAAACTATAGCTATAATATGTATTGTAGCATTAATTATCCACCTTATTTTTCCCATAAGAATGGGTGCAGCTATTTGTAATTTTTTTGTGTCTGGCTTCCGGTCTCATCCACTTCCAGCTATTTTTAGCTGCACAAAAAGCTCGTTTTGCTGCTTGATATTGCAAACTTCTGTGTCTTACCATATTATTTTAATGTATTATCTTAATTATGAACACACTGGTTTGTAGTGCAAACTGTTTTACCATTTACTGCACTTCGATATTCTTCTTGTTATTTTCCTATGGCGGATTATAAACCGGACGTCTAACACATTACCAGAAAACAGCTTACTTCCGCATTGAAAAATAAGGTGGATAAACAAATGATAAAATTATCCACCTAACTATAATAAAGTAATAACAAATTTTGATGCAATAAATAGGGTATGATTTAAAAATGATTATCCCTCCAAAACAGAAAACATCTTTCACAAACATCTACATGTCTGTCTCCTTTGTAATTCTAAACATGAACAAGAACAACCCAGTAGATTTTTTTTTTGGTAAGCCTTTCTCTGCAAGCTTGTGAAAAAAGTTGCTTAGATTTCGCTCCCTCCGTGACGTAGAAAGGGGATCTTATTATAATATTACTAAATATACACTAAATATAACTTAATCTGTCCTTCTGTTTTTGCAAACGACAACGGTGTACCAGTACTAGCGGCATGGCAAAAGTTAGAGCAAAGCATACTAACTGTTCTGTTGTTGTCTGCACAGACGAGCACAGAACACTATTCAGAGTCCCAGCCTCAGAGGAGACAAGAGAGCAGTGCACTTATTGATTTATTCACTGTATATTCCACTGCTGCCACACAGATGTAATATACAGTGCCTTGCAAAAATATTCATACCCCTTCATTTTTTCACGTTTTATTTTACAGCCTTATGTTAAACTGCTTTAAATAACTTTTTTTCCCCACATCAAACTACACTCCATACACCATAATGATAAAGCACAAAACAGATTCATGACATCTTTGCAAATTTATCAAAAATGAAACACTGAAACAAGTATAATGCATAAGTATTATAAGTTATTATAAGTATATCAGTACTCAGTTTAAACACCTTTTCAGCCTCAGGTCTTTTTGGGTATGATGCAACAAGTTTTGCACATCTGCATTTGGCACATCTGCATCATGTCTTCACTGAGGAGAATTGAGTTTGGCTGCACCGCCATAAAGCCCAGATCAGTGGAGTGTTGCAGTGATGTTTGTCCTTCTCTAAGTTTCTCTCATCTGCATATATGAGCATGGAGCTCAACTAGAGTGACCATCAGCTTCTTGGTCACCAGTATAACCAAGGCCCTTCTCAATCAATTGCTCAGTTTGGCCAGGAGGCCAGCTCTAGGAAGAGTCCTAGTTGCTCCAAACATTATTCCATTAAGGGTAATGGAGACTACATGCTTCTGTGAACCTTCAATGCAGCAGATTTTTTTTTCTGAACTCTTCCCCAGATCTGTGCCATGGCACAAGCCTCTTTCTGAGCTCTACAGGCAGCTCTTTTGACCTCAGGGCTTGTTTTTTGCTTTGATATGCATTTTCAGCTGTTAGACCTTTTATGGAGAGGTGTGTGCCTTTCCAAATCATACTCATTCAAATGAATTTGCCACAGGTTAACTCCACTCGAAGTGTACTAACATCTACAAGCAATATGAATGCTCCTGAGCTCATTTTAAACTGTCCCAGAAAAGGGTATGAATACTTATGCAATGGAATCATTTCAGTTTTTTATTTCTAATAAATTTGCAAAGTTGGTACAAACCTGTTTTGTGCTTTGTTATTATGGTGTTTAGAGTGTAGCAAAATAACAAACAAACATAACAAAATGTGAATAAAAAGAACTGTAAACATGCAATTTCTTTCCCAGCTGTTCACCTTCACAGACATAACTGACTGTTTTTGTAACTTGTGTGTTTTTAACATAAACTTGTGTGTATTTGACAGTTTAAGCGCAATAAGAGAAGTTTAGTTTAGTACTCACATGCCACGTGAAAGCCACTTTCTGTGTGTGCTTCCGATGTGTGCACTCAGAAAACCCTATATCAGAAGTTTAAACTAATATCGCTTTAAAACCCATGATTTCCATGCGACTGACATGATAATTGAAACCAAACAGCTTAGGGCTGTAGCTATCAATTATTTTAGTAATCGAGTATTCTACCGATTATTCTATCGATTAATCGAGTAATCGGATAAGAAGTCATTGTTCTTTATTAAAAATACTAAATATACAAGAGAAAATAAGATAGGTAAAGACTAATTTGTTTCCTTTTTAGAAAATGTTACATTTTTATTGCTGAAATTGCATACATTAACAACCATGAAAACTAAACCCATTTAATGCATTTTTTTTGCCAAATTACATTCAAAATGCAAAAGCAAATATGTCATTAATATGTATTTATGTATGTATGCATATGTGTGAAAAAATATTAAAAATAGTACATGATGTTTATCTGAAAATGTAATGATGCAAACAGGTTTTCTGTAAGGGGTAGGTTTAGGGTTAGGGTTGGGTGGGGGGATAAACAGTATCGTTTGGTCAGTATAAAAACTATAGAAGTCTATGGACAAGTCCCCACAATTCACAAAAACAAACGTGTGTGTGTGTGTGTGTATATATATATATATATATATATATATATATATATATATATATATATATATATATATATATATATATATATATGAAATAAACGAATTAAAATGTAAAAATCAATTTCACACTACTTTACACAAAGGTAAACATTACAGCCTAAAACGTAGGCTTAAATCAAGAAATTGAGGCATTTAGATGTAGGCCTATTTACCCACTATTTAATTCAGCTCAGAGGGATATGAATGCATTTAACTTGCAGTTACAAATTCATAAATAATATTTTGTTATTTTTAACAAAACACTGAATACTGATATTGACATGTATTTTTAAAATGAAGATACTTCAAATGTGAAATCAAAGCTGCCAGTAGGTGGCAGCAAGTCACTATTAAGTAAGTGAGTCATTGCGATTGAACTGAATCATTTAACGGGTGATTCATTCAAGAACGAAACATGTCATGTTGCTCAAAGACGCAAAACAGTGCTGTGGTTGAGTTTGGAATGGTTATTTGTTGGCAAAATAGAGCAAAAACAGGCAATATGCTGTCTAAAATGTAAGTCTCTTAATATTAACTTCTTGTTTATTGATGAACTGCTGCATAATATATGTCCAGCGTTTATCGGTTTGTGCGTCAGTAATAATGGTCCGTGGGGAAACACAGTGTTCCGTGTGTAGTTAAATGGAGGCAAATAATTTGCCTCGATGATTTTTGTATTCAAGTTACTCGAGGAATTGTTTCAGCCCTAAAACAGTTGTGTTTTAGCAGAATATCTGAGGTACGAGCTCTAAAGGCACAGCTCTATTCTTAAAAATTAGGGTGGAGAGCAGCAGCTCATTTACATTTAAAGAGACATGCACGAAAACAGCGCATTTCTGCTTCTGAAAATATCTAAATAGGCATCATAACAAAAAAACAACAACGTGAAACTGAGAATGTTAAAGAGAAAAAGACCAGAGTATATATAAACATGAAGTATTGAGGATCAGTCTGGTCTCCTGTCATTCACAGAGCTGCTAACAATAGCAGGATTCTGTTGCTGCTGTTGCTTTATGAACACCAGCTGTTAGACTCCAGCTTATTACTCACCTCCTGTGAAAGGCATGTTGGCATGGCAACACTCCCAGCTCATCTTTCACCTTAAAGTCCTCCAAGCACACGGCACACGTCTGCTGTGGAGGGACGTCACACGCACCACAGGGGTGTGGAGACACAAATAACAATGAGGAAAAGTGAAAAAAAAAAAGAGTGGAAAGACATGGGTGGAAATAAAACAACTCTTGAAAGCGTTTCAAAGATATAACTGTGTAAAAAACACATTTGATCATGGGGTTCAGAAGGATATCACTTCAGGATGAGATCTACTTGCTTGTGGTATTGGGGTACTGGAGTATATATTGGAGTATTGGGGATCCAGACAGGGCAGTTTCTTACCCCATGAAGATTCAGCTTCTTCGGGTCTCCTTTTAAAATCACCTGTAATTGACACATATGCTAACAGTTAGTACAAATAGCCTTGATTAACATTATAGTTGGAATCATTATACTCTCTTACCTCTCTGTATCCAAAGCGTTCACTTTGGGCTTGATGTCTCAGTTTACTATTGATGACAAAAATAAATAAATAAATAAAGCATACAGTTAAAATGGTGAGAAATGTAACACAATTCATATATGTGACCCTGGACCACAAAACCAGTCATGTGTTTAAATTGTTTAATCATAATTGTTTCAAGCTGAATCAATATGTTTCCCACTGATGTATGGGTGTTAGGATAGGACAATATGTGGCTGAGATACAACTATTTGAAAAATCTGGAATCTGAGGGTGCAAACAAGCTAAATATTGAGAAAATTGCCTTTAAACTTGTCCAAATGGAGTTCTTAGCAATGCATATTACAAATCAAAAATTATGGTTTGATATATTTACGGTAGGAAATTTACAAAATATCTTCATGGAACATGATCTTTACTTAATATCCTAATGATTTTTGGCATAAAAGAAAAAATGTATCATTTAGACCCATACAATGTACTTTTGGTTATTGCTACAAATATACCAATGCTACTTAACGTTAACCCTTTTAAACCGTCTGTGTGCCGACACATCAAACCAAGCTGTATTTATCTTACCATAACTCTTCAACTGTTTTCACTATCAAAATAATTCATAATTGCTTCTGACAGCAGAAAATATGCGCTTTTCACTATGTATGGCTTATGCACCTTATTTTTCAATGCGGAAGTAAGCTGTTTTCTGGTAATGTGTTAGACGTCCGGTTCATAATCCGCCATAGGGAAATAACGAGAAGAATATCGAAGTGCAGTAAACGGTAAAACAGTTTGCACTACAAACCAGTGTGTTCATAATTAAGATAATACATTAAAATAATATGGTAAGACACACCAGTTTGCAATATCAAGCAGCAAAACAAGCTTTTTGTGCAGCTAAAAATAGCTGGAAGTGGATGAGACCAGAAACCAGACACAAAAAAAATACAAATGGCTGCACCCATTCTTATGGGGAAAATAAGGTGGATGGAGTGTTTTCACGTTACGTCATCACACCAGAAGTCGGCCATTCCGGCGGCAATTGAGTGTAAACAATTCCACTAAACCGAACGTAACTCGTGTATAGGCGAAAAAACGAAGAAACCAAAGTAATTCACAATGTCAGGATAAGAAATAGAAAGAAGAACTGTCGGGTCATCAGTCCGCGACAACGGAGGCAGAACGTACGGATGTTTACCACTCATTACAGGGCTGGACAATATGGACTGCCCTGTGGCCCGCGCAAGTGGTACAGTCACCGCACTGCATTCATGCTCCAAAATGTAATTTGTGTGGAAAATATTACGTTATTATTATATTTAGTCTGTAACATCCGTTAAAATCTGAAGACGGACATATACAGAAGAAAATACTGTAGCAAGCGGATCAATCTCACTGTTCACGATGCACAAAATATGGGAAGAAACCCATAATAATGAATTGGGGGTAGGAATTTATATCAATGTGTCTCTGAGGGGAACTGTCTGTTTTCAGAAAAGTTTACATGGCTTTTTCTTTTCATCTAGCGCATTATAACGCATAACGCATTATAAAGCAGCGTAGTGGAGCTTTGCGTACGGCAGTAACCAATGAAACACTATCCCTGCTTAGCACTGAGCCCTGTATTAACTTTAGTTTGTCAAAATAAAACGATCTTTCCTGCTTACGAAGTCCTTCTCTGTATGATTTAGCAGCTTCCACACATTTTCCGTGGTTTAGACAGCATAAATTAGTAGAACAACGTCTTCAGTGGTACACTAACCGTGCAACTAATGCTTCTGTTTACATATGAGTATCGCCGCAATAGCTGCGCATCCGGGCAACTGACCAGAACGTGCCGTCGGTGCAAACCCTCTATTGCGGTAATTTCTTTTGGATTGTGTAAAATAATAAACGAAATGAACAAAAACATGGCAAAGGAGAAGTAAACAGCACAAAAGGTGATCGGGATGATTTTTGATGAGACTCGGAAGCAGGCCGAGTGAGCTTTTCACATGTGGTGTGTGCATCTCTAATGTGTCCGTGCGTGTAAATGTATGTGCATGCCATGTGTATATGTGTGCATGCATGAACAAAATAAGTCTCTTGAATGAAAACTGTCCAACCCAGTGTCACAGAAACACTTATATATGTAATATGGTTGAATATTCAAGTATGAAGTGTTGGATTATTTTGACCATGTTGATCATGATCTCTCTTTATTTATACAAAAAAAAAAAATCAGAAAATGTATTATTTGTATTATTATTTATTTAAATTCTGTTTACAAACTCACCACACAACACAAATGGTCAATAACTGTACTTTTTGAAAGCCATTTGTTTTGCACTTAAAAAAAAATTGCACATTCTGTTAGAATTTTACAGTCAAATAAACAAAATATGTGAAAATTACCTGTTTTACCCTTAGGTCTTAAAGGGTTAAGACAGATTTTGTGGTCCAGGGTCACATATTTCACTCAATAGTTTTGAATAGTGTTCACATGGTGAGTTATGTTTAAAGAGAATTCCAGAACAAAACTATACAAGTAATTTGCTTGCCCCCTTGTCATCCAAGATGTTCATGTCTTTCTTTCTCCAGTCGACAAATTATGTTTCTTGAGGAAAACATTACCGAATTTTTCTCCATATAGTGGACTTTAATGGTGCCCCCAGGTTTAAACTTCCAAAATGCAGTTTAAATGCAGCTTCAAATGGCTCTAAATGATCCCAGCCAAGGAAGAAAGGTCTTATCTAGCAAAACGATCGGTAATTTTTTAAACAAACTGACAATTTATTTACTTTTTAAACCTCAAACGCTTGTCTTGTCTCATCTCTGCAATGCGCATGTGTAATCCGGGTCAATACAGTTAGGGTATGTCCAAAAACTCCCATCTCGTTTTCTTCTTCAATGTCAAAATCGTCCTACATCGCTGTTTTACCTTTTTTTTTTTTTTGTAAAGGGCATTTGATCTTCTCTGCATGTTCACTTTGTAAACACTGGGTCGGTACTTCTGCAGCGATGTAGGACGATTTTGAAGTTGGAAAAGAAAACAAGATGGGAGTTTTTCGACATGCCCTAACTGTAAAAACAGAGTTCATGCAAACTTAGAAAAGACGAGCGTTTGAGATTAAAAAGTATATACATTGTCAATTTGTTTTGAAAAAGGCCGACTGTTTTACAAGATAAGACCCTTCTTCTTCGTCTGGGAGTGTTTAGAGCCATTTGAAGCTGCATTTAAACTGCATTTTGGAAGTTCAAACTTGGGAGCACCATTGAAGTCCACTATATGGAGAAAATACCTAATTTTTTTCCTCAAGAAATATAATTTCTTATCGACTGAAAAAAAGAAAGACATAAACATCTTGGATGACAAGGAGGTGAGTAAATTATCTGTAAATTTTTAGAGTTTTAAAGTAAAGGTTTGCAGATTTGCAGTTTCTGTAAAACTACTTGCAATTTAGAAAAACTCTGCGAATAGAATTATATGGACTTGTAATGGACTGGTGTGAGCGGTGGATTCAGGATAAAACTTAGTGAGGCTGAATCTGTAACATGGACACAACAAAATGAATCATGGTGATTCACGCAGGCGTGAGTCATTTTTAGAGCTGGGATTAAAAACCTGAGTTTAATTTTACTGGTGAATCATTGATTTGCACGGTAGTGTTTGCTGCTCACGACACAAGCTCTTGAGGATCTGAACACTTGTTCTGACACTGCTCTTCAAGGGCTTTCATTTGCATTTGACATGATTTACATGCTGTCCAACAGTCAAGTGCAATGAGAGAAAAATATAAAATGAAATGTAGAAGTCTTCTGTCTCTGCTTTGCAATTTATTTATAAATATAAAAGAAGAAAAAAAAAAAAAGAAAGGAAAAGAGGTCAGATAGATAAGGAAATAAAATAAAAGATTAAAGACAAGAGAAGAAAAGATAAGAAAAAAGGCTGGATATATATAAGGAAAGGAAAGGAAAGGAAAGGTTATGATAGATAAGGAAAGAATAAATAGACAAGAAGAAAGAAAAGAAAAAAGGTCAGATATATAAGGAAAGAAAAGAAAAAAGGTAGAATAGATAAGAAAAACAGGTAAAAAGAAAAGAAATGAAAAAGAAAAGAAAAGAAAACTAGGTAGAAAAGAAAAGAAATAGACAAGGAGAGATGAAAAGAAAAAAGAAATGTTTCAAAAAGGTCAGATATATAAGGAAAGAAAAGAAAAGGGTAGAATAGGTAAAAGAAAAATAGGTGAAAAAGAAATGAAAAGAAAAAAGAACTAGGTAGAAAAGAAAAGTCTCAAAAAGGTCAGATATATAAAGAAAGACAAGAAAAAAGGTAGAATAGATAAGAAAAAGAAAAATAGGTAAAAAAAAAGAAATTAAATGAAAAGAAGAAAGAAATGAGAATTAGGTAGAAAAGAAAAGAAAAAAAGTCTTGATAAATCAGATGTATAACGAAAAAAAGAAAAAGGGTAGAATAGATAAGAAAAGAAAAATAGGTAAAAAAGAAATGAAATGAAGAAAAAAGAAAAGAGAACTAAGTAGAAAAGAAAAGTCTCAAAAAGGTCAGATATATAAGGAAAGAAAAGAAAAGAAAAAAGGTAGAATAGATAAGAAATGAAAAGTCTCAAAAAGGTTAGATATATAAGGAAAGAAAAGAAAAAAGGTAGAACAGATTAAAAAAACAGGTAAAAAGAAATTAAATGACAAAGTAAAGAAGAGAACTAGGTAGAAAAAAGAAATAGACAAGGAGAGAAGAAAAGAAAAAAGAAACGTCTCAAAAAGATCATATATATATAAGGGTAGAATAGGTAAAAGAAAAATAGGTGAAAAAGAAATTAAATTAAAAGAAAAAAGAACTAGGTAGAAAAGAAAAGTCTCAAAAAGGTCAAATATATAAGAAAAGAAAAGAAAAAAGAAAAAAGGTAGAATAGATAAGAAAAAAAGGGAAAACAGAAATGGAATGAAATGAAAAGAACAAAGACAAGAGAACTAGGTAGAAAAGAAAAGAAAAGAAAAGAAAAGAAAAGAAAAGAAAAGAAAAAGAAAAAAAGAGAACAGTCTCAAAAAGGTCAGATATATGGGCCATTCTACAGAATTGTTTCAAAGTCAGTAATTGGAAACGTCTTGAAAACAATTTGTCTTGCAAAAAAATCTAAATATTGATCTAAAATCTAAATATTGATCTAAATTATCTAAAATCGCCTTTAAAGTTGTCTAAATGAAGTTCTTAGCAATGGATATTACTAATCAAAATCACTTAACTTTTGATACATTTACAGTAGGAAATCTACAAAATATCTTCATGGAACATGATCTTTACTAACGCTCCTAATGATTTTTGGCATAAAATAAAAAAAATCAGTGAAATCATACAATGTACTGTTGGCCTGTGCTACTTATGGTTTTGTGGTCCAAGGTCACAAATTTTGTATGTATGCAAATTGTGTAATATCCAGGGTACACATTTCAGTAATTGTGTAGTTAATTCTCATATTGTATTTTCAGAAAGTTTTGAAATATTTTTCCTCTCCCCAAATTTGTCACTACTGAAACACAACAATAATTTAATTAGAAGAGTTTTATTGACCTATTAAGACCTATTTTGCTTACATCTTTCTTGTAAATATATATTTTTTCTATTGTATTAAAAAGTTTTCAGAGGTAACAATTACAATTGTAACAATATTCCGGGTGTGATATATGAGATTTGTTGGATTTTGAATCAAAATTTTCTTTGTAAAAGGCAAAAAGTTGATCATACAGATTTCAAAGTTAAGGATTCATTAGTTTGAATATACACTGAACCAAACACTATCATAACATCTTAGTTGATAATTAATATACTTTATTTTCGAAAAAACATCCCATGTTTCGGTTGTGACTGCACAGGTAGCGACTACATCACATTAGAGAATTTAAACTCACATACTTAAACACTACTAAAACATACTAAAATACTAAAAATGTGCATAACCGTACTAAAATTTTGTTTATTTACTCCAAAATAAAGGATTATGTGTTCCCTTTTGTCACTTCCGAAACAATGATGACTTGTTTCGGTTGTGACTGTGATGGTAATGACAATTTTATGGGATAACACTCAAAAAAAAAACAAAGATGTCATTACTGAAACTTCACCAAATGTTTTAATCGCGACTGTTTCGGTAGTGACAATTTTAGATACTTTTGAAGCTAGCTCAAAGATGCTAATCAGCACATGGTTAGCTAGCACAGTTCTGAACAGTTGTACACATATAAAAAACTAAATGTTATGAAAAAAACTCTTTATGTTTAATGTATAAAAATGGTGTTCGGTAGTGACGTTCTTTAAAGTTAGATTTTCACAGATTTTCACACATTCACCTCAAAATGATGGGGCCTGTCTACTCAGCATGTAGCTACATGCTAAAAAAACAAACACACACAATTTGTTGAGTCAACTTAAAATAATTTGTTACACTTCTGCCTTAAAATTTTAAGTTTCTATTTTAAATTTTTATTTTAAGTCAACTCAAATAAGTTTAGTCAACGTGAAATGTTAAGTTGTACCCAATGAAAACTTATATATTTCAGTTGACTAAACAAAAAAATTGGTTTGTTAAACTTAAAAGCTGGGCTTGTTACCCAGCTGCCTTAAAATTTTAAGTTGAATGAACTCAAATATTTAAGTTGTCACTTAATATGTAAACTTAACATTTCAAGTTGACTAAACTTTTTTGAGTTGATTGAACTTAAAATTTTAAGGCAGCCAGGTAACAGATTATTTTAAGTTGACTCAACAAATTGTTTTTTATAGTGTATGAGAGAGAGTGACACATAAATATTTAATGATCATAAATGTAAGGGTGTAGTTAAAATCAGTTTTAGACAATGGACAAAAACAGACACTGTTTCAGTAGTGACATGAAAATGCGCAACATCATTTAGAAAGAAGAAAATATAAAATAAATATTTTTTTGAAATTCACTTTAAAAAAAATATCAAAAAGATATTTTTTAAAATGAAACAATGGAAAAAAAATACAAAAATTATTTCAATATAATTTTCATAAGTTGAAATCTAAGGGTTAGGGGTTGGGACAGCCACCTCCCAACTGCCCACTAAGTGATGATTTTATGTATATTAAACTTACTGATATTTTGAATATTATTGTGGATTTCAATAGATAATAGAAGGATCTTAGTAAACATCTAAGATTTGAATACTTAAATGCTTTTTAAATTGGTTGTGAGTCAGCAGTGTGCACCAATTCTGCAGAATGGCCCATTTAAGAAAAGAAAAGAAAAAAAGGGTGTATACATAAAAATACAAGAAAAAAAAAAAGAAAAGAAAAGAAAAGACAAGGGTGGGATATTTGTATTAGCCTCTAACACAATAGCTCCATTAATAACAGCTCATCTAATGTGCTGGTGTCATGAAGCGTCCTGCTGACGTCTGCATGTGTACCGTCAACACTGCAATTTCCTGTTGACTTTCACCGCCGGCCTGCCACACTATTGTTCTACAGCAAATCAGTGATCTCATAAGATACACATGCCTGTGTGCAAGCTCATGTGTGTGCGTGAGATCACACTCACCTTATAAAATAGCAGCAGAATATGAGGCTGAGTACGAAGACGAAGATGCCTGTGCCGAAGATCACCATATAGATATTCAGAGGAAGGTCTTGGAAGGTGACGGATGGCATAGTGCAAGTCTTATTGGAGTAGATCAGTCCCAAACCGCAGAAGCACCCTATACAGGGAGTGAAATCTTATCAGCAACACATATAACAGGAAAAAACCCCACATCATTCAAACAGAACTAATCAGTTACATGTCTATATTAGAGAACAAATATAGCCCTCCTGTCATCTGACTACAGCGTTAATGACTAATCTAAGTGTTTCAGACTTGAGTCCACCACTCACTGGACAAAAACAGGAAATATTAAGGGCTTTCACTCAGTCTAGATTCTCCGTAAGAGGAAACGCAGGTGTGTGAACTGCTAACAATCATTACATCATTAGAATTTGGTTCCAGAATCCTGAATGATTCATCCTGCAGAATACAGTGACCATCCTTTATAAAAAAAAAAAAAACTGTACTGTACTGAATGTTTACTTTGAATATATATATTAAAATATATCTAAAAAGCTGTACTTGCAATTAAAATAACTGAAATAAAATGTCACTTAAAGGGATAGTTCACCTAAAAATGAAAATTACCCCATGATTTATTCAACCTCAAGCCATGCTAGTTGTATATGACTTTCTGCTTTCAGACGAATACAATCAGAGTTATATTAAAAATGTCCTGGCTCTTCCAAGCTTTATAATAGCAGTGAATGGGTGTTGAGAATTTGAAGTCCAACAAAGTTAATTCATTCATCATAAAAAGTACTCCACAAGTCTTCTGTGAATCGGTGCGTTTTTGTAAGAAAAATATACATATTTATAGCTTTATAAACCATAACCTCTAGCTTATGCTAAATGTTGTACGTGCGTTCACAAGAGTGGCGTTCCAGCGGATGCCGTACACTTTAAAAAATGGCCGTGAATTTAATGGTAAAAAAACGTAAAAATGCTACGGTAAAAACCTGTTAAATGGTTAACGGTAAACACCGTAAAATTTACAGTGAATAACTGTAAATTGACATTCCCAGAATTCCCTGTGTTACATTTTTTTATTTATTTATTTTTTTTATTTGATGTTTGTTTTTTGTTTTTGTTTTTTGTTGAAATAACCCTTTCTTCTTAGTTTGGGTTGTATGTTACATCTAATGTTGTTAAATGAATGTTTATTGCATTCTTTCAGTTTCATGTGTGTTAACATAATGGTGTTTAGTGTTTGTGTGAATGACACTCTGCACCTTCTATGTTAATATTTAAAAGATGTTTGTGATGAGCTTTGGTTCATCATGTGACTTTCTCATCACCACCTGCTTTTGGTGATTATCAGTGTATTACAAAAGTACAAAACAGATTTCAGTACTTCTATAGGGTGGTATATTAACATTATATTAGTTAATGAAATTACGGTATTTACCTGTAAATTTAAGTGAAAACTGTAAAACGTTGCTACCGTATTTTTTATGGTAAAATTTTGGCAACCACAGCTGCCGGTTTTTTACCATAAATTTTACAGATTTTTTTTTTTTACAGTGTAGGACGTCAGTGTAGCGTAAGCTCCTTTGAGAAGTGACAAACGTGGAAGCACAGAAAAGAGAGCAAAACAAAACCTGGTCATGAATTAGCAGTACAAAACGAGCATTTGTAAAGAAAATTGTGGGAGGATTTCAATATAAGCCAAGAGGAGACTGGTTTTCCTTTGCTGTAAACAAAACTAGAGATTGCATAACATTTATAATGTTTTAAATATGGATATTTTTCTTGCACAAATGCATCAGATTCGCTACAGAAGGCCTTGATTAACCCCTGGAGCCATATGGAGCACTTTTTATGTTGGATGGATGCACTTTATTCCACTTCAAAACCTCAACATCCATTCACTGCTATTTTAAAGCTTTGAAGGACATTTTTCAATATTTTCCATATTTTTCAATAAGGACATTTTTCAGTATAACTCAAATTGTATTTGTCTGAAAGAAGAAAGTCATATACATCTAGCCTGGCTTGAGGGTGAGTAAATCATGGGGTAAATTTCATTTTTGGGTGAACTATCCCTTTAATTCTTTGTGGCATAGATTCAACTAGGTGCTGGACAGGGTTGCCAAGTCTGCGGATTTCCCGCAGAATTAGGCTACTTTTCCACTGTTGCCATGGGTTAGTTTTTAATCAGTGGGTTAAAGCGATCTCACCGGAAGGCTATTCCATGGTCACTTTGAATGGCCAAGAGTCCATATGACTGACAAGTAAAATAACCAATCATGTTTAGTTTTGTGCTGCATCATGTTTATGGGTGTGGAAAAGTCCCCAAAATAACAGGAAAGGTGTGTAAAACTCCTACATGTGTCGGAGTCTATACCGCGAAATATACATATTTTACATACATTTGTAAATGCAACATTTAGTTGATCCTGATAAACACTCATTGTCATAGTTGTAAGCATGACAGATTTCTTCTTTCATGAGGTTTGGCATCATGACAACTTCGTTTCCAGGTGGAACATTAAAGAACGCAGCACGCATTTACCGGAAATCATGTAGAATTCAACCAATCAAATGAAGACTTTAAAATTTTGGGTGCCATATACCAGACGTTCAGCCAATGATACGTCTGAGGCTGAGACTAGAAAACCCATGGGAAAAAATTGTAAATAGCAATGGGGTTAGTTTTGTTTCACAGACCTGGCAACTCAGAAACATTTCTGAGATTTTTTGGTCCATATTGAAAAGACAGCATCATGCACTTGCTACAGATTTGTCGGCTGCACATCCATTATGTGAATCTCTTGTTCCTCCCGTACTACTCAAGAATATCTAAAAACGCTATTTGCTTATTGAAGATATTGCGTTAACATGATACGATTTTGAACAGGCATTACAAACGGCGTCAAACATAGAAAAAAAATTAAAAATATAAGGCAGCACAACAGTTTTTAACATTGCTGATATTTTTTTTTTTCTTGGGCAGCAAATCAGCATATTAGAATGATTTTTAAGGATCATATGACACTGATATAATGATACTGAAAACTCAGCTTTGATCACAGGAATAAATTACATTTTAAAATATATTACAATAGAAAACAGTTATTTTAGATAGTATATTTTACAATACTGTTTAGATATATCTAGATAGATAAAGATATCCGAAACATCAAGCCATTTTTTAAGCATATATACGTCTTGACGTAATACACCAGCCTCATTAAATAACAATATCATATGTATAGTATTACATCTGTAATTCACACTGGAATTACTGTGACTTTTAAAGAAAAGTGAGGAAAACAGATCTAGAACCTGATGAATGATTCAAAGCTCTCCAACTTCTCAATTATCAAGAGGTCCCGTGGGTCGCTGCTACACTTAAAGTGCAATTAGAATGCTGATTGAGTCTAATTTCCCTCAGTAACTCTTGAATAATCACTGATTTTGAGCAGCTGGCTGAAATGAAAATTCCACCAAGCATTGCCACACCATTACACAACATAGACTGGGTTTGCAGTCCAAGCACACAGCAGGACATTGCATTCTTTAGTAACACATCTGTGATCTGCGATTGGACGAGTGCCCACTATAACTTCCCCACTTGCTGTGTTCACATTGTTCAGGAGTAGAAGTGCCCAAACCACTCTGCTAATGAATAGGTGCCTGTGGTTTGTATATTGTAGACCTTCATTATGCTCACAGGCATTTGATAGCAGCTCGTACAAAGCAACCAAGAAATGGAGGAAGCTCAAGGACATTTCAACGGATTATAAAGAAAATATCTTAAACGTAATGTTTTAAAAGCTAGTCTGATGTTTATCAGTATCATAAACATTCTCAGGAAATCATTTGCCATTTTGTGCCCAATGTGTTTCTCCATGACCTAAAATATTACTACAATTTCATATAACTGTTTTCTCCTGTAATATGTTTTAAAATGTAATTTATTCATGTGATGCAAAGCTGAGTTTTCAGCATCATTACTTCAGTCTTACCAGCACTGGTAAACCATACGGCCACACTTCATAAGAATACAATTGCAGAAACACATTTGGATGGCACTTGGTACAAGTTTCAAGAAATGAAACCAATAAACACCAGCTCTTTCATCTATGCTTTCTCTGTCAGCTCTTCGCAAGTTACCTGGGCCAACGAAAATCAATAACATTGTCATTTAACATCATTTCTGCCGAAAGTGAGACACGTCAGCCTCAAGTACAGCCGCGCTTCCTGGGAGGAAAATCGATAGCAGAGCACTGGCGTAGTCTCAGTCTCTCCACTTCATTCTCACACTCCCTGCTGACAAAACAACTGATACTGGCCTCAAGAACCTCAATTAAGTCTTTTAAATATATTATTGACAGCTGATTTAAAATAGGTGGCTTTGTCTTGCTCCAAATCTTAAATATTACCAAATGCTGGCAGATGATCACAGTCAGCTGTCTAGTAATTGTTTTTCAATGAGTTCTTTTCCTCATGTGTCTGCTTGAATAAACATATCATCTGATAAACATGTCGCTTTTTTCCCCACACAGTTTATATTAAATGTTTTTCCAAATATTTACCATATTTTTACTAATTAAATATTTAAATTTTCTACACATTGTATTTTGTGTAGTAGAGTATTATGAAAGAGAGATGGACTGAGCGAGTTTGATTAACTGCATCTGAGACAGCATTCATTCTTCAGATCAATCTCATATTCACAATAAAACGTTAGTTTGAACGTCTGCTGAGGAAAGTGTTATTGTCATGCATGGGCGTTGTGTTTGTTTTCATTCGTACCACTTGTTAGTTTGACCTAGTCTCTGTCATTCTTTACACCTGTGTCTAGTTTATTATACTCATTTACCAGTGTACTTAAGTTCCCCTTTGTCTTGAGTTTAGTTGCTGGTTATTGTATTTGGTTACCCTATGCATGTGGATGTTTCCTTCATCATTCCTTGTGGATTTATTAAAAGAAGATCCCAGCGTTTTGTTTTCAGTTTTTGTAAGTTTTTGGTTTATAAAGTTATGGTCAACCCAGAGCCCATCCTACTCCGGTCTCCTTCCTGGCTCCTCCCACTGTCTGATCCACCATGGTTGCGTTGGATTCCACTGTGGCTCCTCCCTCCGTCATCACCAGCCCTTGGGTTGTCTGCCAGCCCTTTGCCATCCCCTCTCACCAACCCACATTCATTCCTTTGTCCCCCTCCTAAGTCTCCGTCCCACCCTTTCTTGTCTGATACTTTAACACTGTTGCCACAGGTTGTATTTGATGTCCGCGGTTAAAAACGACCCCAATAACGTTGGTTTTAGTCCCTGAACTATGAATTTACCAGGGGAACCCTGATAAAAAAACATGTATTTTATCCCCCGGAATGCGATTTATTTTTGTGTGTGTTCGTTTTTCCCTTTTATTATGATAGGACAGTGGAGAACAGACAGGAAGTGAAGTGGGAGATAGAGGGGGTCGAGATTGGGAATATATATGTCACGCATGGATGTGGTGTTTGTTTTTATTCTTCCCACGTGTTCCTTTGACTTCATTATCCTCATTTACCTGTGTACTTAAGCTCCACTTTGTCTTAAGTTCAGCTGCCGGTTATTGTATTTGGTTACCCTATGTGTGTGGATGTTTCCTTCATCATTCCTTGTGGATTTATTAAACAAATTAAGATTACCTTCTTCCTTGTACACTTTCTGTCTTCATTACAGCACATAAGCGTGACAGTAATCTTTGTCGTAACGTTAATATCATTCCATCTGTTAAGGGTGATTTCTGATGACAGCGCTGCTCAGTGCATTTGTGCCCTGCGTCATACATGTTGTTGAAAGTAAAAATAACTTCCTTGTTTATGATTGTTTCAAACTTTTTCAATATAAAACAGTCTTTTGTCGCCATCTAATAGCGGAATAATGTAACTAAAATCACAATCACAAACCGTTACCATGAATCACATTTCTTAATACTAAATACTATTATTAAATACTACTACCATTTATATAAAATATTATTTATTGAATAATACTATTTAATAAACAACAGCAGCCGTCATAAAAGTTGTTAATTTAATCAAAAGGACAAAGGCTGTGCTCTGATATACGGCATTAAATTTACACAAAATATAATGTGATGAGATTTTGCCCTCAGCCAAAACTATTTGCTCTGGAACAAATAATAGATTAATGAGACCAAAGACTGCCTGTTAGATTTATCCAAAACGAATTATCTCACGTTTAACCACTGTAGAAACATCAGAGCCAGTGGTAAATTCAAGAAGATCTGGCTGAGGTAAGGCTGCTCTCGGTGGGTTCATGAGCACTGAACGGCAGCTGACGCCCTGGACCTCACATCTCCGAAAATGACTATGCAAATTTTCAAATAGACATTATCTTTACTAACAAGGGACCAGAAAGAACTGGTGTATAAGTAATAATAATTGACGACAGACCGTTGAATTATTAGACTATAATCCACACCCGAGGTTGTGATATATATAAAATTATTTTTCATAAATAGTTATTTTTATTGTTTCTTGTGAAAAAAGAAGTACACTTCAGCATACTTTTATCAAAAGTACTTATCACAGAAATAATATATTTTATAGAAAATACTTAATTGCAAATTGAATGTCATGTTTTCAGATACGCGTGCTATTTGCAATTAAATTAAAATGTTTTATAGTTTAAATTTATATTACATGTAATTAGTTAACTTAAGTATGACTTAGGTACATCTTTATATGTCATTTAATAATTACTTCTGTTGTTTTTGAAATACAGTTGAAATGCTGTTGAATAGACTGACATTTACAGCAAACTAAAATCTTTAATGTCATTTTTAGTGAAACTTGTATGTGATGTATTTAAAGATATTTGTAATTACACATTTGTAATTATGATGATACAATTTAGTACATTTAAAATGTATTAACTTTAAATGTAATATCAAACACAATACAGTTATATTAATTATAATTAAGTACTTTACATATGTTTTGCTATGTTAAAAGATTAAAAGATTATTAAAACAATGATTTCAAATGTACTGGCATTAAGTATATTCTCTTTAAGTACTCTTAAGATGCCATTTATTTCATTAATATTATATTATCTGCAAGTACACAAAAATATAAATATGTATAAGATTTGAAGTATACGCTACAAGTGCACATTCAATGACCGCACTTCTTTTTCACAAGAGGTTGTATACTGTTTGTGATACAACATAAATAAAAAATCAAGCAGGAGGTGAGATGAGGGGGCATGTGGAAGAGACATACATAAGAAGACGTATAAATGCACAAACTAGGTCACTAGAGTTGCTTGCCATTTAACAGACACATTTGCTTCAGTAACAGAAAGGCATTTGCGGAGGCCGTCCCGCAGGAGCAACCTCGGGGTGAGGAATCTCTCAGCGGCACAGCAGTGATAAAGCAGGGTTGAGTCACCCCTTCTTGGGATTTAAACTGTGCTTTTTGTGTTGGCAAAGCAGATCCTTAAACAAACCACACATTTGCCAGCAGAGCTCTCTGCAAACCTGCTGACCTATATTGCGAGGATGATGCCGGTGTGAAAAAGACGGGCGCTTCCTGTTCTCTGTCTGATATCAGAAAGATGCAGCAACACAGACACATTTTCAATAACTCTGAATACATAAATAGCTTAACATTACCGATAACTGTTATCATGCAAGTGTATGTTTTACCTTCAAATGAATGCTAAATTGCCATTAAAAGAATTATTCACTCAGAAATTAAAATCCTGTCATTGTTTACTCTCTTTCTTTCTTCTGTGGAACACAGGGACATAGTTTACTAAAATGGCTGCTTTTTTTGCATAAAGTAGACCAAAAATGTGCATTTCAGCTCTTTCAGAGCTTTTTCATTGAGTTTTACATGAAATATTAACAACCCCATGAGATTATAGAGGGCTCTCTCATCTGTGAAGCACTTTCAAGACAAATATGGAATGACCTATAAATATGAAACAAGGGTGTAATCAACATTTTTTAACAGCCCTCAATGAGTCTCAAGAATCTAGAAAGAATGAGAAGTAGATCTGTATCAAGTATGGTCAGACGAAACCCAAAGCTTTCCTGTATTGGGAAATATTTAATAATTTCTTGAAATATCTATTGTAGCACGCTGTTTGTCCCTTTAAGTGGCATTAAAAGTGAGTGTGAGGTGACAACAAGTTGTCAATCATATAATCTATGCTCCTTTAATAAATAGTTCATGTGTATATAACAGTTGGAGAGAGACTATAATGAATATTTGTATTATATGAAAATAGATATTGTATATGGGTCAATAATATGACACTTTTGTCTGTATCTTTTTAGTTATTCAACAATACAGCAAAAATATAGTTACAAAAATGCTTAAGTACATCTGTTCATAAAAAATGTTTTCAAATATTAGCCATTTTTATTAATTTATTATAGTGTTATTGGCATTCTTTATATATTTATAATAATAAATAAATATATATGAATATATAATTTATCAATATTAATATTAAACCACTAAATCAGTGTCAGTGCGGTGTAACTAACTTGATGGAAGACTTTTTATAACACAATAAAACCATAAAACAGAGAAAATCCCTTTAGACCAATCACTGCATGTGATTTGCTAAAAAATATTACATTTTGACCTTTTAACGACAAAAAATACATCTTTTTGTTCAAGTCAAATTAAGTAATCCCTAGAAAACGTCATATACAATATTATCATGAAATATTCATGACTTAAAAATGTATCATAGCTGTAAAAAATGCCTTGAAAAGCACATTCGAAAATTTCCCCTTAAAGTGTACTTAAGTGTACAAAGTAAGTAGTATTTGAAGGTTCCACCACTTGACATTTTAGTCATTCAATCAAACTTCTTTGAAATTAATGTGAAATAATCTTTTTTTTTAAATGTCTGAAACTAATATGGACACAAACATTATATTTCTAAACCTGGCGTTTGCGTTTTAAACTAGCATTTTCTAAAACATCGACCTTTTTCGTTATCCCAGAGAGCTTTACTTGTCATTGACCCATATAGCAACATCTCATTGTTATGAACGGTGTTTGTGTATGAAGCCAGTCAACCCTCAAGCTTTTACCTTCTTTTGTTGTTTTAATATATCAGCCTATAAAATCCTACAATATTCCAGAAAGGATATAAGTGGTCTTACCGTTGCACCACTGGAAAGGGTGCATCAATCCACCCGTACGGTTCCTTTATATGAAGGGATGTGTGTTTATAAACAGAGAGATGATGCCCTCTGTCTGTCTGTCGCTCTGTCAGGCCATTCAGCACATCTGGATTCATCAGACTAAACGCAGTCCTCACACGTCTTCATAGCGATCTCAGTCCTTTCATCCGGTCAGGCAGTGAATACATTGACATTCACGACATTTGACTCGTATTCTGCCGTTCGCTGGCGTTTACGTCCGGTGAACAAAACACGTCCTTCGTTTTACATCTGATCGCGTGTCGTGGCTGATGTTGGCATCCATTGAGAACTAAACAAGAGCGAATTAAAGTCCCTCCCAGCCGGAGTGATGGGCACTAAATCGAGCCAATCTTCTTCAGCACACTTCTCCACTGTCATCTGTGACTCACATATGAAGACATAAACAAGACGGGCTCTCTGGCTGTCATTTTGTGCATTCATATGACACATTAAATGTCATGTAAAAGTAACTGGAATAAAAATACAATAGCGATGTGTAATTAAAAACAGTTCTTAAAAAATAATTACACTTTCTGTAGAAAATTTGAGTGGTGTTTGTCAGCACAACACTCATGACCATTATGCTGGATTTTCAGGTATGATGGCATGAGTCAGGAAATCACCCTCATTGCTAGTTCTGAGATATGACAGGGGCCCCCAAGGGCCCATAACGAACCCTTGGATTATAAAGAGCCTACCCGGATGTCTTCACAATATGGTGGTACTGAGATATTGGAGGGGCCCCTAAACAGCCACAAGTGAAGGAGTCCACCCAGCATGTCTTTGTCCTGAGGGGCCCCTGAGGGCCGCAATACACAATACTCCACCCCAGTGGTTATATGATGTTGTGGTGCCAAGATAAGGTCTGTAGGTGGTTGGCCGGTTGCCACAGTATCCATTTCTTGTTTTTCAATCATTATTAAAGCAATTTTTTATATATTTTTAACCTTTGAAGATATGAATATATGATAGTTGTATTGTTATTTCATGATTTGTATAGTACATTGAGCAAAATAAGTATGATACATCAATTACATTCATTAAAAAATTAATTACATTAATTTTAAATATGATACATAAAGGTTTTATTGCACACTTAAAATTAAGAAAGGAATGAATATGTCATTCAGGAATAACACATGGCTTGTAGATGGGAAAACTTTATTCATTTTCATATTATAACATATATTAATAACAGTTAATCATATGTATACAGCAGTGTTGGGAATTAACAGGGCTTGTGGCAAAAATGGCACTAAAAAGAACAAAAATGCCCCATAAATTCAAAACAAAGGGGCAAAAACTGCCCCTGCACAATTAAACAAGGTATTATGGCTGTCGCGATTAAAATGAAATGTGAAAATGAATGGAAAGTGCATCCGATTGCTGATTTGTGCAGCGTTAAGCCTTTTAACCAATCAAACGCGTTTCTGTTGAACTTAGGAATTGGCCATTGGCCAATCAGAGGCGATTAGATTAGTCAACGCTGAAAACGCGCCAATCAGATTCATTTAGATTAATCAGCGCTGAAAACGAGTGAGTTCCTCATCATACTGATCATAACGAGAGTTTTTGCATAACTTGTGTTCGACTACTAGGCTAACGTCATGGACCGATATGTTTGTGAAGCTAGATTGTTACGTGCCCAAAACGAAACAAAAACGTTTTATATTGTTTTCTATATCGATATTAATATTCAATATTACAATATAAAGAGCAATAATGAACAATAATGATTTTTGTCATAATATTGCAGCATTATGAGCTCCTGTTTTTCAGATGTATAATTAAGATACAATTTTAAACAATTGTTATCGACAACAGTTTAAAAATATTGATTAAAGTAATTGGGTAAATCTAAGTATGTAACCTATATATAAGTATGTATACATTATATTTTATAATAAGGTGATGTAAATATGTAAAATGCTACTGGAAATCAATTCCAGGGGGCAAATATTTGCCTCTTACTTAATATATAACTATTGTTAAACAAATTCTGTAGACTATTTTATTTTAGAAAACAGGAAAAACAGATGGAATGTATATGAATATGACAATACTGCCCTCTTCTGGCACATAAATCATAACGTCTCCTTAATCTTTAGTAATAACATGCTTATATATAATACCATTTATTCTCATTAAGGAATGAAATATGTAATCATCTTCATATTTAATGAGTGTTATAATAAATCCAAAATCGTTTAATAAAACATTGATTATTTACATAGTCTTTCAGTTAAAAACACAACATTCTTAATATGAGATGAGGTCTGTGATGAGGTCTTCTACAGTACATTTGTTGGCAAAAACAAACATTTTTGGTCTGAAATATCTTGACAATTGTTTTCTTTGTTAGTCTTTCTCAACATCCTCCTATACTGTGTCTCTCAGAAGAAATAAGACTGCTCATATGAAGAGATATTTGCCATATACACAGGGTTGTAGTTGTATATAAGCGCACTGCTCTCTTCTGTTGCATCACTGAAGTGGTGTGAGCTTCTCCTACCTGAAAACACACACATGATGCATTTGCTCATTCAAAGTCATACAAATGAGGAACAAGCTAACACATAAAAAGTACAGTATGAGACTGTAATTACCCTCATTTACAAAAAATTCAGCCAGTAATGATGACACACGCACAGCGTTGCTGGAATGAGGAAAGTTGTGATGAGGTTCCCACTGAAAGCGGTTCACTTCTGGATGCCACTGTACCCCATAGAAAGGGTAGGTTTTGCCTGCAGGCCAATACATTTCACACATTTCATCCTTTTATGTTTGTACATGGTGGTTTTAAATGTGAAAAAATGTCTGTTTTTCTTACCTTCCATGGTAGAAACAAACTCAAGGCCATTCTCGGCTATGTTTGTGGACAGCACTGAAAAGAAGCCACTTAATTTCTCATTACCCATGAAGGTCTGAAAAAAAGGAAGAGTCCATAGACCATAATCAGGTTAGATGTTATATTGAATTTAACACGGAAGAAAACAAGACTGTGAGGGATAGACTTGCAGTTTATACAATGGCACACACTGTATAAAGGTCCTAGATCACATACAGTTTTCAAAACTCACAACTTTCAAATCATTTCGTGGAGTTTTTGTCTAGTGAAAGTCTTTTAGAAAGAAGTTTTGTCAGCTGATCAATGGGTGTGTTGTTAAATGACAGTACACTTCACTAAACACACTGTATTTCAATCTGTCACAACCTCGTTTCATTCTTATCAGCAATTAAATATCCTATTACATTGTTACTTTAAATAGCATGATTTAAATGAATATTGTGTGTTTATAAAAGATATACCTCTTTAGTCACTCCATAATGGTGAAAATTTCCAGTAAGCGGCTCCTGGGACAGTGCTTTACGGATGTCAGATGGGAAGTTGGTAAACATTCGACTGGATGAAGCCTCTGTTAGTGGATACAAAAGTACAAATGGAGATTAAATTTTAAAAAGGCCTAATAATAATGTATATAATTCTCTTTAAAAAGTCTCTTAAGTTTAACGAGGCTGCATTTATTTGATCAAAAATACAGAAAAAACTGCAATATTGTGAAATATCATTACAATTTCAAATAATGGTTTTCTATTTTAATATATTTTAAAATGGAATTTATTTCTGTGATGCAAAGCTGAATTTTTAGCATCATTACTCCAGTCTTCAGTGTCACATGATCCTTCAGAAATCATTCTAATATGCTGATTTATTATCAATTTTGAAAACAGTTGTGCTGCTTAGTGTTTTTTTTGGGAGCCGTGATACTTTTTCAGGATTCTTCAGTGAATAAAAAGTTAACAAGAACAGCATTTATTTAAAATAGAAATCTTTCTATCGCTTTTTATCAAAAAATGAAGAAAAAAATGTACTGACATCAAACTTTAACTTTTTCTTAGTTTGAAGAACATCTTAATAATCTACCTTTAATAATCAGCTTTCTTCTACTATAAAGAACCTTTTATGCAACGTAAAGATTCCATGTTAAAGGTTCTCTTAAAGGATAAGTTCACTTCCAGTGAAAATTTCCTAATAATTTACTCACCCTCATGTCATCCAAGATGTTCATGTCTTTCTTACTTCAGTCAAAAAGAAATTAAGGTCTCTGAGGAAAACATTCCAGAATTTTTCTCCATATAGTGGACTTCAATGGGGATCAATGGGTTGAAGGTCCAAATTGCAGCTTCAAAGTGCTCTACAATATCCCAGCCGAGGAATAAGGGTCTTATCTAGCAAAACGACCAGCCATTTTCAAAAAAAAAAAAAAAAAAAACTAATTTCTATACTTTTCAACCACAAATGCTTATCTTGGACTAGCTTTGTGATGCACATGCGCGTTTCACGGCGTTAGTTCTTTGTCTGTGTACTTTGGTTTATAAAGGTAGACAAAAAACTCCTTCTCATTTTCTCCTCCAATTTCAAAGTCGCAAATATCATTTTACCTTTTTTTGTAAAGGGTGTTTTACTTTCTTTGCATATCCGCTTTGTAAACACTGGGTCGGAATTTCCGACTACATCGTGTACATGATTACGTAATTCACGAGGTCGAGCTAGTGCAATATGAGCATTTGTGGTTACAAAGTATACATTTTTTCTAGAAAATGACAGATTGTTTCACTAGATAAGACCCTTATTTGTCGAATTGGATCTTGTGGATCTCTTTGAAGCTGCAATGAAACTGCAGTTTGGACCTTCAACCTGTTGGCCATCATTGAAGTCCACTACAGGTGCATCTCAAAAAAATTGAATATTGTGAAAAAGTTCATTTTTTGTTTGTAACTTATTTAAAAAACTGAAACTTTCATATATTCTAGATTTATTACATGTAAAGTAAAACATTTCTAAAGTTTTTTTGTCTTAATTTTGAAGATTAGAGCTTACAGCTCATGAAAGTCAAAAATTCAGTATCTCAAAATATTAGAATAATTACATTTGAGTTTCATTAAATGTCCATCCCTACAGTATAAATCCCAGATATCTCTTGTTCTTTGAAACCACAATAATAGGGAAGACTGCTGACACGGCAATGGTGCAGAAGACAATCATTGACACCCTCCACAAAGAGAGTAAAGTCACATAAGGTCATTACTGTAGGTTTGGGTGTTTATAGAGTGCTGTATCAAAGCATATTAAATGCAAAGTTGACTGGAAAGAAGGAACGGGTAGGAAAAGGTGCACAAGCAACAGGGTTGACCACAACACTTGGGAGAGCTTCACAAGGAGTAGAATGAGGCTGGAGTCCGTGCATCAAGAGTCACCACGCTCAGATGTCTTCAGGAAAAGGGCTACCAAGCCACTTCTGAAACAGAAACCATGTCAGAGCCATCTTACCTGGGCTGCGGAGAAAATAACCTGGACTGTTGCTCAATGGTCCAAAGTCTTCTTTTCAGATAAAAGTAAATTTTGCATTTCATGTTGAAATCATGATCCCAGAGTCTGGAGGAAGACTGAAGAGGCACAGAATCCAAGCTGCTTGAAGTCCAATGTGAAGTTTCTGAAGTCAGTGATGATTTGGGGTGCCATGACATCTGCTGGTGTTGGTCTACTGTGTTTTATCAAGTCTAAAGTAAATGCAGCCATCTACTGGGAGATTTTGGAGCACTTTATGCTTCAATCTGCTAACAAGCTTTATGGAGATTCTGATTTCCTTCTCCAGCAGGACTTTAGCACCTGCCCACAGTGCAAAAACCACTTCCTAGTGGTTTGCTGACCATGATATTACTGTGCTTTTTTGGCCAGCCAACATGCCTGACCTGAACCCCATAGAGAATCTATGGGATATTTTCAAGAGAAAGATGAGAAACAGTCGATCCAACAATATACAGACAGTCTGAAGGCTCAATAGTGCCTCAGCAGTGCCACAAGCTGATCGCTTACATGTCACACTTTACTGATGCTGTAATTTGTGCTAGGAGCAAGGAATTTGCTGTAATATGTGCTGCCGACCAAGTACATGAACATACTTTGAAGAACTTGAACTTTTCTGTTTTGCATATCCATTTTTTAATTAATCTTAGGAAATATTCTAATATTTTGAGATACTGGATTTTTGACTTTCATGAGCTGTAAGCTCTAATCATCAAAATTAGAAAAAAAACTTTAGAAATGTTTTACTTTACATGTAATGAATCTAGAATATATGAAACTTTCACTTTTTGAAATAAGTTACATACAAAAAATGAACTTTTTCACGATATTCAAATTTTTTAAGATGCACCTGTATATGGAAAAACATCCTGGAATGTTTTCCTCAAAACCTTAATTTATTTTCAAATGAAGAAAGAAAGACAAGAACATCTTGGATGACATGGGGGTGAGTAAATTATCAGGAAATTTTCATTCTGGAAGTGAATTCCAGAATTTTAGTGAGACTAAATACCTGAAGTGAAGTTGAGTGGATAAGCGACATTCTCTGCAGTTGTCTTACTCAACAGGTTTTCTCCGGCCACCAGCACAGTGAGTAGCTGAAATCCCAGGCATGTTCCCCAGATGGGAAAGTAATCACCCTCATCATTCGCCTGAGACAGCACGAAAAAAACTCTCAATAAGAGTGTCTCTTGCAGTTTATTTCCTGTCTTTTTAGTTCCTAAAACAGTTACAGTAATGGCACATGATAACATCTAACTGTTCCCATAAACTGCAGTATCCTAGAACAATATGTTGATGATAAAAAAACAAACATAATTTTATTAACTAATTATTCAAGAGACACAAGGAGCACCTTATATTCACTTTCACAAATTCACCTACTTTAAGGGCAAGTCTGAAGTAAATCCCAGCAGTGTGAGCGAAGTCAGATGTCTCCAAATTCACAGAGCCTCCGATGAGAAGAAGACTGAGGGACAGAGGGGGAAGTTTATGCAAACATTGTGTGTGAGAAATATTATTGTATTAATGTGAACCACAGATTTTGTTTACTTTCTGTATGCTTCATTCAAATATGGTGTGTAAGCATTAGGGTGTAAATCAAAATTGCACAGAAAATATTTCAATTATAAACTGGCAGGACTGGTAAAATATAGGTTACTGCAATTATGTGTTCAGTGCTTACTGTACATAACATAATGGCTAACAACATGTATCTAACGGCTTAAATAATGAAAAGATAATGATGTGTCATCATAACAATGAGGAACTCTGGGTGTGACAGACTTGTTCAGGTAATGTCAACACCACATAATCTATAATGTCTTGTCTAAAGCAAAATGGAGAACATACCCATTTATCGACCTGAAGATCTTTTCATGCTCTGCAGAACTCTGGTTGAGCCTGTAACATTGAATGCATGTATGTTATTAGTATGACTGTTAAAATAACACATTTTGGATACAGACTTGCTGATTTAATTTAATTATATTCTACCGTGTGTTATTCTCTTAAATGTACTGTTGTTGTTATTTCTGATATGACTCTTGTGAAACAATTTCCTTTAATGACTTAAGTCTCCAACTGACACACTCTTAAAAAAAGGTACAAAAGCTGCCACTGAGACAGTACCCTTTTAAAAGGTATACTTTAATACAGTATTTACCCCTAAAGAATGCATACAAGTACCTTAAATGTACATAATAGTACCTAAAATGTACATATTAGTACCTAAATGGTCCATATGTGTACCTTTCAAAAAGGTACCGCTCCAGTGACCGCTTTAGTGCCTTTTTTTTTCCGAGAGTGTATATTCATGTTTGTAAATCACTCAATTGACTCTGGAGGTTTATACTTTAACTAATTTAAAAGACAATAGAAGTAATTAGGAAATAATTTACCCAAATCCTACTTAAGTGGGTCAAAAACGCACTCTTATTAAGTTATTATATAGTTATTAACTAATTGTATTTAATATAGAGTGTTTTCATGACGCGTCATCAATCGGCCATATTGGCAGCACTGAATGACAATGCCACCGAACTGAACGAAACTCACATATTTTGCTGATTATTGCTGCTGAAAATGGTCAGTTATTGTAATGTTTTGGGCTGTACTAATCGGTCGGACCGGGAAAAACATCTGAAGTACTATAGACTGACAAACATTATAACAAATCAAGGAGAAGAGTGCAAAAAACTGTGAGGAACAAAGGCGTTTGTGGTTGGCCAAGCTGAGCCAGCATTTCCAGGGCAACAATCTTGACGACATTCATGGTCAGGTAAGTGAAATATTAGGCTAATATTTTAATTAATACTGTTCATACGTATCTTTACCACCTATTAACTTTAGTTTGTCAAAATATTGTGCCCTTTTTCTGCTTACTAAGTCCTTCTCTATATGATTTAGCAACTTTCACACGTTTTTCTGTGGTTTAGACAGCATAAATAAGCAGTACAACATATTCAGTAGTACATTAACGTGCAATCCATGCTGTTGTTTACATCCGAGTATCGCGAGTATGGCCGCGCATCCAGGTAACTGACCAAATAGTGACGTGTAAACACTGTATAAAAGTAAACTATAATACAATAGTATATAATAGTATCCTAAAGTATCCTATATTCTATTAAAGTATATTATATCTGTAAAGTGCACTTATTTTTCACAAAGTGCAATAACTAAACAAATCGATTAATTGTTTCTGAAAATGAATCAGATCTTTAAATGTCAACAAACAGACTTACCTAATCGGCACAACTCTCGCTCCCCCGGATTCGATGTACTTCACATATGATGAAGGGATGTATGTTTTTCCAAACTTTTTCATATAATCATCAACCTCTTGTGTCAGAATACCTATAGACAAAGTGTAGCTTGATTCATGTGCTCAAAGGCTACTTACACTTTATAGCGTGTGTTTGTTGCTATTTATAAATATGCTAAGAATAAATTCAGTCTGTTAGCAAAACTAGATTTTAAAGTAATACTGTTAAATCGCGTTCAGCGTCAAAAGCTTTAGTGCAAAACTCCGTCCACCTGTTCTATAGGCTATACAGTATGAAGACAAGAGGTTTACCGATGATCGGTCTGTCGTTCTCAGGCTCGATTCTCTGCGGGAGTTTAAACGGAGCGGCGCTGCACAACACTACCACACAAGCGCACAGGAGCGCACCGAAACCCATGCTGACCCTCTGATTCTCACATGAAGTCACCTGAAACTGTGTGCGAATTTAGTTATTTCATGTTTCATATAGTATCTAAACTGAAAGTAATGAAGGAAGTCATGAGATATGGGCGGGGTTTTGTACTTTTTGGAGGAAGGAAAACAAATGTTTACATCAGTAAATGCCGCTCATGCCAGTTTGCTTGGGAAAATACTGAGGGTGAGTTAGCGAAATACTGCAGTCGCATTTTCCACACACCAGACCAGAAGTTCCTAATGGTTTTAGGAACTTGTAATTTCCAAAACGTTACCAAAATTGGTGGTGGTGGTGGTACAATTAAACCTCAGACTGAATTTCGTCGACTATGGTTTTTCCTTGAATTTTACACAAACCAATTTTCATTATCATCTTTACCAACACAGTAACAATGGAAATTAATCAACTGGCCGTACCATTTAGAAAAAAATGTGCACAAAAATGCGTATTTAACGTTAAAAATGAAATCAAAATTACTTTTCACTTGCATGTAATGTCAACAATTTGAATTTGAGTGTAGCACGAAAATAATATACTTTTAAAAAATATGTGAACTGATTTCAATGTTTTCAGACACCTATTTTTATATCTGCAATTAAATAAAAATGCACCATAGTTTAAAGTTATGAATGCAATTAAGCACTCTTAAGTTCAACTAAATGTATTTGATATAAATTTAACTAAACGGGTACATTTCATATTGCATCATTCCATATGGACCTCATCTCTGTCTTTAGTTATTTGTATTTGGGGCTAAACTGATAGCTAAAGGCAGAAGAAAATAACCACTGCAGTAGCTATAACAGGACACCAGCAGGAAATCATTCAGCAACCTGAAGCACTGGCAGGGAGTCATAAAATAAAATAATGAGCAGACTATTTATAGGCCTCTTCATGAGTTGACTGGTTATTTACTGTACAGTCCCTCTGAAACACAATAGAAAAAGTCGATAAATACATGATTGCACAGTGGGATTGTATGCAGTGCATTTTCATGACCCCATCATATATCTGAATATAGTCAAGAAAATATGAAATTTGTATTGAAAGTTGTAAAAAATTACAGTTAGTGACTCCTTGTAGTGGAAGTGCTGCTGAAAACATAGTTTACATACATCTGGCAGACTCTGCAAAATTATTTTACCAAAATAAGAGGGATCATACAAAATTCATGTTATTTTTTATTTAGTACTGACCTGAATAAGATAGTCCACAAGAGAAAATAATAGTTGATTTGATAGAAATGGCCCCATTAAAAAGTTTACATACACTTGATTCTTAATACTGTGTTGTTACCTGAATGATCCATGTGTTTTTTTTTTTTTTTTGGTTTAGTGATAGTTGTTCATAAGTCCCTTGTTTGTCCTGAACAGTTAAACTGCCCACTGTTCTTCAGAAAAATCCTTCAGGTCCCACAAATTCTTTGGTTTTTCAGCATTTTTGTGTGTTTGAACCCTTTCCAACACTGACTGTATGATTTTGAGATCCATCTTTTCACACTGAGGACAACTGAGGGACTCATATGCGACTATTACAGAAGGTTCAAACACTCACTGATGCTTCAAAAGGAAACATGATGCAATGAGAGCCAGGGGTGAAAACTTAGAATTTGAAGATCAAGGTAAATATTAGGGGTCAACCGATTATATGATTATCGGCGCTGATATTAGGCATTTTTATGATTATCGGTATCGGTCATTTTCAAAGCCGATTCGCTAAGAAAAAAAATAATTTTGAAATGCGCTATTTGGCTCTGATGCTGATGCAGCTTGTCGAAGCTCACCGTTTCATATGAGTAATTCTATCGTCATATCATATAATAGGCTACAGAAACTCAAAACGTCATCAAAATATAAGTTCTGTTTAGCTTAAATTGTCAGAGATATTACTGTGGTGCAGTAGAATATACGTAATACTACTACTACAACAATTATTACAATTTTGTTTGTCATAAATAAAGAGTTTAACTCTCATTTGATTAAAAGATAAATGAAAAATTGTTTTATGCCTTCATTTGCACTGTATTCTAAATTAAAACTAACTGAAATTTCTAGTGTCACATAGGAACATAAGTTAATCCATTGATGTGCAGATGAATTGAATAGCCAACTCTACTATTTTAGGTTATGTTTTAGTCATCAGAAAATAAATAATGAGGAATTACGAGAGGTAACGGTATTACACATGCATTTCTAACATGTAAATCATTGAAGCCAAATACTGTTTAGCTGTAGTACAGTACTCATAGGCTTAATCATGAAGCATACAGTCAGCAGGGATTCAGTGGCCCCATTTTTAACTCTCTTTATACTACCCTTATTGAAGATGGATGCACAGAAGTAGATAAGAGAAAGAAGTGCAGTGTTGAAGTTCTACACTCAGTTAACACCAGGGAAGGCAGTTTTCATCAGAGCCCCTGTTATTCTTAATTTTGACATTAATTTTAATTTTTACACTAGACATATATATCAGTTCAAAATATCGGTTATCGGTCTACTTGATCTGTAATAATCGGTATCGGCATCAGCCCTGAAAAATACATATCGGTCGACCCCTAGTAAATATAACTTTTTTGTCTTCTGGGAAACATGTAAGTATCTTCTTTAGCTTCTGAAGGGCAGTACTAAATGAAAAAAATCATGATATTTAGGCAAAATAAAGAAAATTTACACATTCTGTTCAAAATGTTTTCATCCCCTGGTGCTGCATGGTTTTTCCTTCTGGAGCATCAGTGAGTGTTTGAACCTTCTGTAATAGTTGCATATGAGTCCCTCAGTTGTCCTCAGTGTGAAAAGATGGATCTCAAAACCATACAGTCATTATTGGAAAGGATTCAAATACACAAAAATGCTGGAAAACCAAAGAATTTGTGGGACCTGAAGGATTTTTCTGAAGAACAGCAGGCAGTTTAACTGTTCAGGACAAACAAGGGTGTAATGAAGCAAGGGAGACGGGAAGCAGGCAGATCCATACGCAAAGCTTTATTGAACAAAGACATAGTCAAAACAGCAGGCAGGGTTGAACATTGGCAAACAGGTATATTTGGGCAAGACACGAGTAATCCGTAAGGCAGGCGAGGGTCGGTCAGTGGCGAATGTAATCCAAGGAACGAGGCAAATGGCTGATCCAAAAAGACAGGCTAGAGTTCATTCAAGAAGCGAACAGCGTCCCGAAACGACAAGGCAAAGGGTTAAGTCTACGACAGGCGAAACGTCCAGGGCAGGCGGAAGGCAGACAAGACGATATAACCTGGGGTGCGTTTCCCAAAAGCTTTGTTAGCCAACTGTGGTCGCAAGTTCCATCGTTACCAACATAGTTCAATGATTCGGTGTTTCCCGAAACCATAGTTCAAACGAACATTCGCAAACAGCGTCACAAACTTACGTGGTTGAAACTACAGCTCTCGATCTGTGGTTAGAAGCGTAGTTCCTTGTTAGTAAGACATATGGGCTCAATAAATGATGCTCTTGGGCACAGTAAGCAAGCTAACATGCAGTGCAATCTATATCTTTCACTCGATCTAAATATAAATGCATTTTAATCTATTTATTTTTTTAGCTTCCTCTGCAAGGGAGGTTTTTGAATAGTGCGCATGCGCATAAACGCCTACGGGAACCCCGGAGTATGACGTAAGAGGGAACCCCGATGAATGAAACATAAAATAAAGCGAAATCACATGGAACAAAAAATAGCAAGTTAGACATCAGGTGCCATGTTTAATATAGCTGCATTTTAGAGATCTCTATAAGTTAAATAGCATAAATTATTACTCGGTGACGTCATTAACAAAGGCCCTACATTGTTGAACTAATGTGGTTCAAACGACGGAAATGCGACCGTGTTCGGGAAACAGTCGTCACTAGAAAGTTCGTTTCCACAACAATGCATCGTACTATGGAGGTTAATCAGCGAGTTACGTCGTTGTACGGGAAACGCACCCCAGGCTAGAAAACAAGACTAGGCTAAACTAACTAGAAACACGACTGAGCTAGACTAAGGATGAACGAACCGGCTCCGTACATTTGCTAACACAATGAGAGTGCTAAACGCAATACAGTACTCTGCAAATAGGAAGAGGAAGTCCAAGGCTTATATAGTGTGTCTGATTGGTTGCAGCTGTGGGTGTGCAATGGAGGATGGGAAATGTAGGTGTGGTGTGGTGTGCAACAGTCTGTGCAGTGTGAAATGGCAAGGCGACCTCTGGTGGCGAGCGGACTCATGAACAACTATCACTAAATCAAAAAAACACATTTGTCATGACTTCTCACAGCACTTCTCACAGTCATTTCAGCTTCTCCTTTTTTAAAGGTTTTATATAACCATTTAGTACAGAAGTACAGTGACTTAAGCAAAATAGAGCAACAGTCACTTCATGAGGAGCATTTCTTTCTGATCACTCTTCATATCAGAGTTTTTATGAATCTGCAGCAGTTTCATCCTTATTAATCACTGAAAATATGATCAAAGTAAACTTTTAGTTGTTATAATCCAAGTAGCTGATAATTTATTATGTATTCATTCGGCTTTATGAATGTTTTATTAAATTAAACAAAGTAACGTACATGTTTAGTAATGCAATCAAGTCAGATTATGTTTGGATGTACACTATAAAAAGTGGATATACATGATTTAACATTTTAAAAACCCAGGTTGATTCAGTCATATTAAATGAAAATAAACATAAAACTATATTTGACTTGAACAAAGCCAGTTAATTTAAATGTTATCACATGAGGAATGATTAAAGCTTATATGACAAAACGGTTTTTCCAGCATGTCTTATGTTGTTGAACAGCTGCGTCCTGCTGAAAGTTGCTGTGTGGGTTTGGAAGTGATAGTGGTTAAATACGTAGAGGAAAGGATTGAGGCAGGCGCTGACAAAAGTAAATGTTATCAACAAGTCGCAGCTGGCATTAAGCACATTTTTAGTGCCTGTAAATCTGCTGCGGCAGCTATCAGTGCCAAGCCATTAAACAGGTGCAGTGGCATTCAGAATGAAGCGGACACGACTGTGAACAACCGCGTCATCCTCATGCTGCTGTTGCAAAGATGATGGAAAACATCAAAACAAACCCCAACTAACTCTGCTCCAGAAAAACTAACATTTTGTCCAAATGCTGCCACAGTAATTATCTTCACTCATAACAAAGAGGCAGGTAAATGATTGGAGAACTCCAATATACATCACCACAGAAAAACCTGTCATTTCAGTAGATTTGGCTATCCAGCACATTTGATTAAAAATTATAAGATCAAAAATGTATGAATGAATGAAACAAAATATAACCTGAACATTTTAGGCTATTTAGAAATCTCAGCCAGGAAAAAAAAGAGGACATTCAGTCATCGTATTTTATAACACCTTTTACAACAAGTCACTTTTTTTTGGCAAATTTCGCAGTTTTGAATCAAAATATGTAATACAGTCTATGTGAATGGTGTAGATCTGAAGAGTTGATCAATCAGAATCAAGGTACATCGTCCTCTTAAGGGTTGCCAGATTTTCACTACAAAACCCACCCAATTGCTACTCAAAACTAGCCCAATCGCATTTCGAGGGGGGTCCTCTGTTAAAAATCATGTTCCGGGGTGTAAAATACACGTTTTTTTAGTAGTTTAATGAGTGTGTAGATGACACGGAGCTGCCGACGTTAGAAACAGATGGACGCTATTTGGGTTCCTATGGAAACCGGAACAGAAGAGCATCCAATCGGATAGTTTGTGATAGTTCCGGTCCTTGATTCTGATTGGTTGAGCCGTGTTCGAAGCGGTTGTAAATTACATTACAAAAATACACCTTTGTTTACGTCTGTGTGTTGCTCGGCCACCACTTTGTTGCAACCACAACCGTTTTTGAGGAACTACATTGTTTGGCAGAAGAATAATGATTTTATTAAAATCATTGCACTTTATTTGCTCTGTTTTATTTTGTGAAACCTTACTATGTATATGGAATAACTGTTGTATAGAAGCAACAGGCTCCTTTAGCTGTTATAAATTCACTATAAACCATGGCTTCTTGGGGATTATTGCTTTAATTTTGTCTTAACAAAAATAACATTAAAAACAATTTTACAGGTCAGTTTATAAGCTTTAATATTATAATAGCAATACAGCATAAAATATGACAAAAAAGGATATTTTTAAGAACTGTCCCTGCTAAAAAAAAAACCCAAACAAACAACAACAACAAAAAAAAACAGCTAAAACCAGCCTACTAACCAGCTATGACCAGCTAAGACCAGGCTGGATGTTTTTTTTTTTTTTTCAGCAGGGGTACTATTGTTTAAATTTAACACTGCATTAATAAATTATAAGTGTTTTTAGAGATCAACGTTAAGTATTTGATGACACATAAGTGTGAAAAAAAAAAACATTCTGTGTCTAATATCAATTTATAACCAATATGGTATTGTTATATTTTGCATCCCTATTTAATATAGCTACTCAAGTTGGGCAGAGGCCATAAACCATAAACTTGATATTTGTTTCACACAAAACATAATCATGCAGCAAAATCAGTGTTTCCATTATCTAACTAAATACAACAGAGTGCCTAAAGGGACATGACGATGAAAAAAAATATGAGATGGGTTTTCTAAATGTTTTAAACAAGTTTTGCAAGCAAATGGAAAGTCTCTCAGGGGAACGCAAAACATTAGCCTGAAAATGCAAAGCATTCAAATAGCATTTTTTGCCACTTTAGCCACTCCATAATATCTAGAAATTGATGACTGAATATTACTCAGAGGAACAGTGTTCTAAAATACAATAAAATCTAATTACGCTGACCTTTTTATGATTACAAAAACATCCTGTAATGAAACTCACATATGTAAGATGCCTGTCAGCACAGTCCCACCACTAGCAGGCTGATTCAGGGTTTTAAAATAATTAAAAAAAATAAAAAGGAGACATTTATGGCACGTTTTATTAACTTAAGCTTTAACTCAAACCCAGTTTTTTTTTTTATAAATGTGTTATTTATTGGCACCCACAATATTTACATGTGTAATAGTGTCTCATCTTGAAAAGACATTTCGTAAATTCTCAAATAAATTTCCTTGAGCATACAGTATAAATAAATTCCATTCGCTCAGTTCTTCACCTGTGACAGTACATGGGAACATTTCCTCACCAACTGATTTACAGCATTCAAGTGAATTATTGGCATTTCTAGCAGCCGCTCCTCAAGCTCTGTTTTCCAGAAGAGCCTGGAAGTCAGGTGAACAAACCAGCTTGTGTTTAATGTGTCCCAGCACAGACATGTCTCCCCTCCTGCCCTCTGTATTAACTGAGACCAGCTCCTACAAAAACACAGAAAAAGACAATGTAATACAAATACTATACACTATACAGATAGTGTACAGATTGTGTGTAAAGATTCAGACCCAAAGCACCATGATGTGCTATAATGTGCTTGGTCATGTGCTTAGAAAGCTTTTGTCACCAATTTAATTTATGGATGCATCGAAAGTTCGACAACCCGAAATTATTTTCGGCCAAACACCGAAAGAGCTTTTTTTTTGCTATTTCCAGCTGAATAATTTTGGTTGCCGAACTTTAATAATAAGCAAAAAAACCTGGATAAATTATACAGAGCAATGACGTGATGCGATCAAATGCAGCAAACATGTCGGCAATGTGGAAACATTTAAAACTGTCCGAGAAAGAAAATCATTACAAGCACCGACAGCGAGAGACTGTTTAGTACAGCATCGCATGTCTTCGATTAGAAGAGGAAGGGGTGGTTGTTGCTGGTTACTGTATGATGACTAAAATCGCAAAATGGCCTAAAACCATTAGTAAATAAACTACAGAACGTTATGTTTAATTGTATGTATTCTGACAGCGCAGCACAAGGGTTCAAAGTCCAAAGCGCGAGGAAAATCTGTGCTGAAACAGCGAAATGAGAATCATTCATAAATCTGCAGCTGCCAACAAAAAGAAGTACTTAGGTCTTCTTGCGAATTTCCGCAAAAATAAGTCAACATTCATTAATGTTAGTATTGTAATTTTACTGTTGTTCTGTAAAACAAAATAAAAAGTAAGACAAAAATAATAACAATAATTACAGCAGCTCTATTAATACATTTATTATGACATTCACACATAGTGTTCAAATTGGGATCTGTAAGATTTTCTTATGTTTTAAAAGAAGTCTCTTTTGCTCAGCAAGGCTGCATTTATTTGTACATTAAAAAACACATGCCTGATTCAAGAAGGGGGTCTTAAAAATGGCCAAAGAATACTATTTTACTAACTTTGTGAATTAAAGGTAAATTGTGCTTTGTTGGTAAGCTATAATGTCTACTAGAATGTTAAAAATGTTCACTTAAGTAAATATTTTAAATTGTTGTTTTGTATTAGATTTTTTTTCTTTGAAAAGCAAGAGAAAACTGTAAAAAGTACATTTTGTTTATGCAATGGTGAAAAAAATTGGCAAAATACATGGAGAAAAAAAAAAAAAAAAAAAACAGGAAAAAACGTGCTCGGTAATCAGCCTTCGGCCTTCAGCCCAGTGTTTCATTTTGTTCGGTTTTGGCTTCAGCCAAGAATTTTCATTTTGGTGCACCCCAAATTACATTACATTGTTTGGCCACTGGATGCTTTGGTTCTACTAATGCTGTCATAACATTTTGAAACCAGCAGGTGGCAGTGATTCTCCACCAAACAACTGGTTAAAGGAGTACTGTAGTTAATCCAAAACTGAAAATTTCTGAAAACAGTACTGAAAAGTACTGACCTTTAGTGCATTCAAGATATAGAGGAGTTTGTTTGTTCAAAGGAACAGATTTGGAGAAATGTAGCATTACATCACCTGTTCATTAACAGATCCTCTGCAGTGAATGGGCGCCATCAGAATTAGAGCTGATAAAAACATCACAATAATCCACAATTAACCCACACCACTCTAGTCCATCAATTATCATCTTATGAAGTGAAAAGCTGCATGTTTTTAAGAAACAAACTCATCAAGGTTTTTTTTTTTTTTTTTTTTAAAACTTTAAACCGTTGCTTCTAGCCAAAACACGAGTCCATTATCCTTCCTTCAGTGAAAAAGTCCATCACCTGTTGTCCTCTCACATCAAAATCAACCCACATTTAGAACCGTTTTTGCTTGTAAACAGTGCTTGATATGTGCATATTTCTCTCCTGATTCAGACAAGACGACTTTTTCCACTGGTGAGAGCAATAATATGAATTATAGACTCGCATTTTAGCCAGAAGCAGTGGTTTGATGTTAAAAATGTATCAATGATAGATTTGTTTCTTACAAACAAGCACCTTTTTACTTCACAAGATGCTAATTGATGGATTGGAGTGGTGTGGATTAGATTATGGATCAGCTCTTTGGACTGTGACGGCACCCATTCACTGCAGAGCATCCACTGGTGAGCAAGTGATGTAATGCTATATTTCTCCAAATCTGTTCCCATGAAGAAACAAACTCATTTATCTTGGATGACCAAAGGGTGACATACTGACCTGCAGGAAAGCACAGGGTGTTCCCAAGGCCACATCCAGGGTGACGTTACCCAGTATAAGCTGCACTTTGCCTGACTTCCTCACGAGCATCTTTCCCACCAAACCCTCTTGTAGATCTTTAAGACAACAGGTGTTCTCATCTTGAGATTCATCCTGGCACACAAACACACACAGGAGAACAAAAAACACATGAGTATATGTAAAAACTGACAGACACTAGTCTGTGACCTAAAGCTAGTCGGCGCCAACCTGAGTTTCGGTCTTCTGCATCATGGTCTGTCCGTCGCTCGACTGCACCTCTGTTTTGGCGGGCCGGGCGTCACTGGTGGGCGGCTGGCCGGGCAGACTGTCAGGAAGCTGCATGAAGAGAAGCTCCTCCTCTTTGCAGTGATTCCACACCTCCAGTAAATCAGGCAGCAAATCAGGTTTGGGCAAGGGCGGCGGCCTGAACATGGGCTCCGCCTTCTTCAATTCAGGGATATCCAAAGGCTCCTGCTTGACTGAAGGAAGACGGGGTGGAATGGATGACAAAAAAAGGCTATTGTCAAAAAATATATTTCTATTAAAATGCCTGTGAAATTTCACAGAGCAACATTACAGTTTGCTAGTTTGAGGCATGATTAAGTTTAATTAAGTTTCTCCTACTCTTCACTTCAGTTCCAGTGCTGTCAGTGCTCATCGGTTCAGGATCTGAGGAGGCCTTCCCTGATTTGAGCGTCTCCTCAGTAAACTCCTCTTTGAACACCCATCCTGACACAGCCAGTGGCAGCTGCACAGGACAACTTCCTCTTTCTCCTCTCAGGTGAGGGTCATCCAGAAACTATGGCAACACAAAACCAAAGGCTTGTGGGTGGCTTATTTTTCTCAGTTAAGCAGGAAAAAAACAAAACAGGACAGATTTCACTCTAAAACCAAAATGCAAAAAAAGAAGAATAAGGAATAAAATACCATACTTTCCAGTAGTGATTCTAATGACTAAATGTGCTGTTTTTATTCTTTTTTTTTATTTTAATCACCAATGAAAAGTAGTACAAGAAATACTAAAATGAAATTCAAATGAAATAAATAGGGCTGCCCCCTAAAAGTTGATGAGAAGAGGCTTGGTTGACCAAAAATTTCACTTAGTCGCAGAATTGTTTTTTTTTTTTTAAATTTCACAGGAAGTGGCTAAGTCATGCAGTCCATAGTGGACAGATCATTAACGGCGTGGTAATATAGTACATTGGGCAGCTCACCTATCATTCATCGACCTCAAATATGGCTTATCATATGAAATATCTAAGTAGTAGCAACTTTACATGGACACTCAATCTAATGCTAACCTAGAAAAATGTGCACTTTTCAAGTGTCTGTGTGGAGTGTGGAAGCTGAACAGTTGCACGCTCATTGCATGACAACTGGAGGCACCGGTCACTTGCTCTTAAAATACTCCGTCATTTTTGCTCATACAGATAAAAGTAATACATCTTTCTTTTGAATCTGTAAAGACTACATTTATTTGTGTGCATTCAGAATATCAACGAAACATTGCGCTTTTGTAAAATACTAAAAGCAAACAGGATGTGCTTTCTGCCATCTCGTTCTCAATGAACTTGAGCAGGAAACTCCGAAACTCTGTGTAAACTTGCCTTATAGACAATATTATGCCTACTTTTTTAAATGAGTCAATTCAAACACGCATACAGGCGAGTCAGTGTCGCCGACTTCATCTCTTAAAGGAGAAGTCCATGTCCAAAACAAAGATTCACATATAATGTACTCACCCCCTTGTCATCCAAGATGTCTTTCTTTCTTCAGTCGTAAAGAAATTATGTTTTTTGAGGAAAACATATCAGCATTTTTCTCCATATAATGGACTGATATGGTGCCCCGATTTTAAACTTCCAAAATGCAGTTTAAATGCGGCTTCAAACGATCCCAAACGCGGTTGTAAACGATCCCAGCCGAGGAAGAAGAGTCTTATCTAGCGAAACGATCAGTTATTTTCATTAAAAATAATACAATTTATATACTTTTTAACATCAAATGCTCATCTTGTCTTACTCTGCCTGGACTGTTTTTTCCCCGGTTCATGACAGTTAGGTTATGTCGAAAAACTCCCACCTCATGTTCTCCCTTAACTTCAAAATTGGACTATATCGCTGTTTTACCTTTGTTTACCTGAGTTTTTCGACATACACTAACTGTCTAAGAGTCAGAATACAGAAAGAGTTCAGGGAGAGCATTGCAAGACGAATGCTTGAGAATAAAAAGTATATAAATTGTATTATTTTTATGAAAATAACCGATCATTTCACTAGATAAGACCCTTCTTCCTCGGCTGGGATTGTTTACAACCACATTTGGGATCGTTTGAAGCCGCATTTAAACTGCATTTTAAAAGTTCAAAATCAGGGCACCACATCAGTCCATTATATGGAGAAAAATGATGAAATATTTTCCTCAAAAAACAATTTCTTTACGACTGAAGAAAGAAAGACATGAACATCTTGGATGACAAGGGGGTGAGTACATTATCTGTAAATCTTTGTTTTGGAAGTGGACTTCTCCTTTAAGCCGAAAACAAAAAAAGCACTAGTTTATGATTTATATGTTTTTTTTAATAAACATGCGACTAATAGTCGGCTAATGCTTAAAATGAACGACTACTACTCAAACAAAAAAATCTTTAGTCAAGAGCAGCCCTAGAAAAAAAAAAAAAATTATATTTTACAATTGAGTTAATAAGTTAATTAGTAGTTAATATTATTATTTTTTTTTTTTTTTTTTTGAACACTTACATTGTCCCTCTCAAGTTTGCGCAGGATTTCTTTAGTCTCCTCTTCGGTCTCTCTCTCCTTTTTGATGTTGATGATGGGTGAAGGGCCAGTGTTTGCTGTTTCTCTGGTATCATCATATACACCTAATCAAATAAAACAAATTAAGACAGGAGGGATTACTGTATTAGCATTTATTAGCAAGTCATTTTATAGAGACTGCATTCACAAAGAGCCATTTCTGTTAAATGAAATATCTGATTATGGTTTTCCATGATTTTTAACATTTTATACACTGTTATGACTTCCAAGTCTGGAAAGCACAATTATAACATTTCCTTGATAATTCTATTTTTTTTTTTTTTTTTTTTTTAGAAAATAAATACTTTTATTCATCAAGGACGCATTAAATTGATCAAACATGACAGTAAAAAAATTTATAATGTGACAAAAACATGTTTGTTTCAAATAAATGCTTTTCTTTTTAAATTTCTGTAAAAAAAACATCAAGGTTTCCACAAAAATATTATGCAGCACAGCTGTTTTCAACATTGATGATAATCAGAAATGTTTCTTGAGCAGCAAATCAGCATATTACAATGATTTCTGAAGGATCATGTGACACTGACAACTGAAGTAATGATGCTGAAAATTCAGCTTGGCATCACATGAATAAATTACATTTTACCATATAACAGAAAAGAGTTATTTTAATAAAAATAAAATTTCACAATATACCTGTTTTTACTATATTTGAATCAAATAAATGCAGCCTTGGTGAGAAAAAGAGACTTAAAAATAACATCATAGATATTTTAATGTTCCGTTGTTTCTGACAACTGTAAACAACAAAGTAAGGCTAATTAACTACAGTGTATTATTAGGCAAAAGAGCTGTTAGTTGTTATTAGCTAAAAAAAAATACATAATCATGAATCATTAATCACTGGGTCATATTTCTATTTCTGCTGGAGCATAACAGCAATAAGCTGTGTATTACAGTAATTTTACTATGGTCAGAAGGTGCTGAGATTAGGCACAACACAAGTATTACTGCTTTAATGCCATTTAGTGTTTCTAACAACATATTCTGGCTCGAAACGATTTCTCAAATCCTCCCCTGATGACCTCCTTTACCTTTCCTCTTGGCCATCATCTCTGCAGGACCCTGTTCAAAGATAGAATGTGACTGGATGACCTCAGGGCGACCTCGGCCCCTCCCTCGGCCGTCCCGCTGCCGACCTCGATCCACATCCTTCTTATCCCGTCTCGTTCCTTCATCAGCCTTTAATCTGCGGCAAAGTAAAACAAATAAGGCCATCTTCACTTATAAATAATGGCGAGGGATTCATTATGCCAACATAAATTATTGATGGTAAATAGACAAGTCCATCACTTACTCTTCTTTTGATTTTCGACCAATAATATTGGGCGTGAAGGTTTTCTGCAGGACAAATGATAAGAAAACATTTTAAATTGCAGTATAATGCATCTGAAACATCTTGTATGACTATTGTTCAACTTTGGATGTTTACCTTTTTGACTCCTCCTAATGTGAGGTCTCTGGAGCGCATTGTGGGGAGGCGTCCCGGAGAGATTGAAGCAGGCAGCCGGCGACCCATCGGCAACCCTCTGGCTCCCCCTACATGCGGCGTCCGTGGAGGCCCGCTGGGGTCACCAGAGCTCTCCATCCTCACTGATAAAAGAAAAGAGAACAACGTTGCCGCAAATGTCAAATTGACATGCAAACTCCACGTGCTTTGACAAAAGCATGCAAAACTTCTATATGCATTTTTTTTTTTTTTTAGATGACAAACTGGAATCAGTTTGCTACCAAATGTTTAAATTCCACTAATCTGTCCCAGTCCAAAACACACACACGTTTGTTTTTGTGAAATGTGGGGACTTTCCATAGACTTCTATAGTTTTTATACTGACCAAACAATACTGTTTATCCCCTCATCCAACCCTAACCCTAAACCTACCCCTTACAGAAAACATGTTTGCATCGTTACATTTTCAGATAAACATCATTTACTATTTTTTTTATCATTTTTTTTTACATGCGGTCCCCACAATGTCAAAAATTTCAGGTTTTACTATCCTTGTGGGGACATTTGGTCCCCACAATGTAGCAAAAACAAGTACACACACACACACACACACACACACACATATACACACACACACACACACACACACACATATATATATATACACACACACACAATCACACACACATACACACATACATACATATATATATATATATATATATATATATATATATATATATATATATATATATATATATATATATATATATATACATACATACATACATCACGTGTTATGTTGGAATCCCCGTAAAAAAAATCCCATTGGGATCCTTTTGGATTCGTTTCAGATTATGATTATGAGAGAAATTCTGTACAAATTGTTACCACAGTCGGATTTTTGACTCCGATGATGACACGCCACGTTATTTTGAACATTCAGTCACACATATATTAATGCATCTGAAACAGATATTTCCCACAGACACCGGTATTTCCACGTTTCCGAACACATGGCGAGACACACACGCATCCAGACTCATGACTGTACACTCACCAGTGCGCTTCCTCTAGTGCAGAGATTCCTTAAACACCGGCTTAAAAGATACTACAAAATATAACTTTGTTACAGGCAAAGTCGAGAGTTTATGATGATGATATCTAGTGCAAGTTTGTTTAAGGCGGAGTTTTACGTGTAATGTCACTTTGACCTGTGTGACGCAGTGATGTGGTTGATGAACGTCAACGCTGCACCACTTTGCGCAGATTTTTTTTAAAGGCACAACACAGGATCGTATACAAATAAACTCACATTTCAAACAAGCGCTATTTTTAGCACAAAATAAATTATGAAATAAAATAAAATAAACATGGCATTTAAAAAGCCTATTACAATTTATAAAGTTTGTTATTGTAATAATTACAATAATAATAGTTCGGGGTTATCGAACAAAACACCATAAAGTTGGAACTTTTCATTCACTCATTAATGCAACCTCACCTTTGTCATGATGTGTGTTAATAACGTATTTCTGGATTGGACAGATTTTCAATTAAGAGAATTAAAGGTGTCAATAAAAGCTAATAAAAAATCATTTTAGTGATAATTGTGCATTCGGCATACATAAACTTATAACATGCCGTTTTTGGAACTGCCTATCAACTTGCCTTTTTCTTGTAACAAATTTTCTGAATACAGAATATAAAATATTTAATGATTATTAAAATGCAAAACAGCAACAAGAACTGATAAATGAATGAATGAATGAATAAATGAATGAATGAATGAATGAATGAATAAATAAATAAATAATTTAATCTCTATAAAAATTCATCTTTAAGCTGTTTTGTTCAGTAACCCCAGACTATTATTATTGTGTTTATTTTCATCCAGTTTTGCACATATTTGATGTGCTTGTCAATAGGAAAATACTTTTATATAATATATATAATATATATCATTTTTACATTAAAAATAAGAACAAGTATTATTTTGATTGCACTATAAAATTAAAAAATTATATATACTTATTATTTTATCATCATTACCTATAATATATATATTACATAAACTATATAAAATAAAAAACAGGGATATCTATATATATAATTTTGCTTTATCATTTTTATTAATACATCTAAATTATATAATTATATGAAATTATCTAAATTATATAATTATATGAAATTAAAAACAAAGATATATATATATAATTGTACAATATAAAATACAAAAATAAGACCAAGTATTACTATGATTATATTAGAAAATGTAATTATGTATATTATATATATTATATTATTCTGTGTTCATTTTCATTCAGTTTGCACTTATTTTATGTGCTTGTCAATAGAAAAAAAAGTTTATATTATAAAATGTAAAAATTATAATATAAAATTACAAAAAATTATATAAATATAATAGTATATTTTTTCCAATATAAAATATACAAATAACAAGTATTATTATGATTATATTAGAAAGTGTAATATATTCTGTGTTCATTTTCATTCAGTTTTGCACATACTCTATGTACTTGTCAACAGAAAAATAAATAAATAAATAAATAAATACATACATACATACATACATACATACATAAATGTTTTCCACACAGGAATGATTTTTGATAATCAGCTTTAGAGTGAGCATAAAATCAGGTTTGGAATAAAATCAAGTAATGATGATGAACATAATGTTGAACACAAATATATTTTGAAGAATGTGGGTAATTAAATGGTTTTTGGCCCCCATTGACATTTATAGTATTTTGTCCAATACTATAGAAGTCAATGGCTACCGTCAACTGTTTGGTTACCAACATTTTTCAGAATATATTTTACGTTCAACACAAGAAAGAAACTCATGGTTTGTAACAACTTGAGGGTGAATAAATGATGACAGAATTTACATTTTTGTGTAAACTATCCAAGTCTTTATTACCATAATCACAGCACTAATAACTAATATCAGACTACACATTTATTAGGCTGAATGGGGAAATTAATCTTAAGTAAGTAAATAAGCATTTCAGTCCACTAATAATTTCAGTTGACAAATATTAAAATCTGTACATCTATAAGGACTTTCATCCTTACATGGCTGTCAGGGTCTGTTGAGTTTTAATTATCTGTTGTCCATTAATTACTCTCCATCCTGAGATAATTCAAGTCATCTTCAAAGCAGCCGAGCGCAGAGAGAGTCCCGGTGTGATCCCATCAATCACAGACAGGCCGTTCACAATGAGTCAGGAAACACAGCTCTGATCATCTGACCTTCACAGAGCTTCAGCGTGTCATGGCAGTCAGACGTGTTGTTGTGTGGTGTTTAGTGATCGCTGTGCGTTTGCATTGCAGGGGATGTGCTGCTTGTGACCATATGGTGCAGCATTTGGTTAGTTCCTCTGTAGGTTGAAGCATCAGATCGTCCTGTCCTTGAGTTATAACATGCACGAGCGGACGCTGGTATCAGTGTAGCAGATCCACACGAGCATATACGTGAGTTATAGTGGCGTCAGAGTGTAATGAATGTAAAGTTTGGCCCTCAGTGCAGTGGTGACCTGCTCCATCGTGCGCTTGAGTTCACATGCTGCTATAAATGTCAATGATTTGACTGAAGCCAGCTTCATTTCTCTCTGTGTGTGTGTGTGTGTGTGTGTGTGTTTTCCTGCAGAGCTTGAGCTCCTTAAATCTCATTCTTAAGTTTGGTTATGAAACTCGGATTCTAAATCTGACAGGAAGAATATTAGATATGGTTTTACACCCTAAAATAAAAATGGTCACACAGTGAATCCTGGGCTACAGACCATCTGCAACTCAAGAGGGGGTGTGAGATACATGAACACACATTCACTCTGACATATCACAACCTTTGTATGGCAATATAAATATAGGAACGAGCATTATAATAATTATATAATTAAAATGTAAATATATGTACCAAAATAATCATTATTATATACTGTATTATTTACTAAATAGACAATTCTTAATTTATATTTTATGCTTTATTTACCTTTTTATGTTTCTTTCATACCTCATAGACTACTCCTAGTGATTTATGAACCGTGACAACTCCAAATCATAACATTTATTTATTCACAAAGGCTTGACTGTAATATTGAGTACAAGACTGTCAACAAAACATCCAAACTACAAGGTAATTTGAAACAAATGAGATAAGTGAGCAAGGGAAGCAGGTGGTAAGTTGGTGATCTTGAAACAATGGTGACTTTGCTGAAACAACTGGAATTCTCTTCGCAGGTTGATGATGAGCCACAGATGAAGCTGGTAGCAGAGCAGGCTGAAGTGAAATGTATATGAAACACAGGCTATCCAGCATTTTTAAAGGTATTTTCTCCACGAATATGGAAAACAGTGATAACCAGAGATGGCAAAAGTACACACATCCTTCACTTAAGTAGAAGTACAGATACTTAAAATGTTTAAAAATACTCTGGTAAAAGTAGAAGTACTGATTACACTTTTTACTCAAGTTAAAGTAAAGAAGTATGAGCTCTGACATGTACTTATGTAAAAAGTACTCATTACTACTACCTGTTTTAGCGTCACGCTGGTAACTGGACCTCACGTCATATTGACACATTACTACGAAATAGCTTATATTTAAAATTTTGTTAGCTAATGAATGTATCAAGGCTGAACAGCCACTATGTAGAACAGGGCCGGACTTGGACAAAAATTTTAGGCCAGGAAATCTCACACTCGTCCAGGCCATCCCATTCACCAACAACAAATTCTGAAACCACGGAAAACCCTATTTTTTGTATGGCCATCACATTTAAAAAAAGGTTTAAAACCTTATGCTGGGGCCGTGCAAAATAATTAAAGGTTCTCTCTTGAACTGCACCTTAAAGGAGGAAACAAAGATTTCACATATAATGTACTCACCCCCTTGTCATCCAAGATGTTCATGTCTTGCTTTCTTCAGTCGTAAAAAGAAATTATGTTTTTTGAGGAAAACATTTTAGGATTTTTCTCCACATAATGGACTGGTACGGTGCCCCAATTTTGAACTTACAAAATTTAGTTTAAATGTGGCTTCAGACGATCCCAAATGCGGTTGTAAACGATCCCAGCTGAGGAAGAAGGGTCTTATCTAGCGAAACGATCGTTATTTTCATTTAAAAAAATACAATTTAAATACTTTTTAATCTCGAACGCTCGTCTTGCGTTTCTCTCCCTGAACTCTGTGTTTTCTGGCTCAAGACAGTCAGGGTATGTCGAAAAACTCAGACCGTATTTTCTCCCTCAATTTCAAAAATCGTTTCAAAATCATCTTACATCACTGCAGAAGTACCAACCCAGTCTTTGCAAAGTGAACATGCAAAGAAGATCAAACACCCTTAACAAATAAGGGAAAACAGTGATATAAGACGATTTTGAAGTTGAAGGAGAACATGAGATGCAGCTCCTGCAGAGCTTGAGCTCCTTAAATCTCATTCTTAAGTTTGGTTATGAAACTCGGATTCTAAATCTGACAGGAAGAATATTAGATATGGTTTTACACCCTAAAATAAAAATGGTCACACAGTGAATCCTGGGCTACAGACCATCTGCGAACATGAGATGGGAGTTTTTCGACATACCCTAACTGTCATGAACCGGTACAAAAACAGTCCAGGCAGAGTAAGACAAGACAAGCAAAACCATAGCTAATTTGTGGTTACCATGGTTTAACTGCAATAACCATGGTTTTTGGTTTTATTTGTCGTAAAGGTTGTGTTGTTATCTGCCCTAGCTCCCTCTAAACCTATTATAAAGTGATGTCTTATAACATTTGTTTGCTAAATTACTACTGTAACTTTACAGTAGATAATAATGATGTCCTTTAGCACAGAGTATTTTGAGTGATGATAGTAATTAATTAGGGCCTGAGCACTGCAGTGCGAGAACCCTATTGGAATTGCTCTGTTTATTTAGTTTAGTTTACACTAGTTATTATTAATCCTCTGGCTACTGCTAAGAGTTGCTAGCGCTTAACTAAGTACACAAATACAAAACTACAGTAGCCTATTTACAGATGAAACTAACCCGCACTTGAAGTCCTGAGCAGGTCAGTAGTTTTGCCCTTCTGATCCACTCTATTCTCGAGTCTCTCACATTGATTACTCTGATAGGAACGTTTGGCAGAAACACGGAGCGTACACAAGCCAAATCTTGTTGCCAGTACAGACTAACCGATTCATGATTTAGAGATTTGTTATCGAATGGTGATCCACAAATTTGAAACTAAAGTTACGAACCTGTTTTGAAAATGTAAGAAGTAGAAAGCACAGATATTTGTATAAAAATGTAAGGAGTAAAAGTAAAAAGTAGTCAGAAAAATAAATAGTGAATACTGATACCAGAAAAATCTACTTAAGTGCAGTAACAAAGTATTTGTACTTATGCTCTTTCAGTCGCATAAATTGTGTGTTTACATTTCTTCTCTGCTACCACAAGCCCACGACACACAACAAAAACAGCTTTGATCACGGCATCCTCCATTCACCGGTTTTTGACGTTTGTAAATGCCGCACATAAAGACATCGCTGTCGGACGCTTCAGAGTCCCTGTTGCAGGTACGAAGAGAGACTGAGGGGGAAACGTGTTCTCTAGGAACCACCATGCTGGCTAGTTCCTAGAACTACGCAGTACGAAAGCCCCTTATATCCTTGGGCAGTCTGAAGTATCGGAAGACATTTTGGAACAGTCCCTGATAGCACACGTACATCTCGGAAATGTCTATTTGACGTCTGCATTTACATCTGCAAGACATATTTTTTTAGAGTGTTTGGTCATCTGCAATACGGCTATTGAACTATTAGATGTCTTTAGGATGTTTATGATTTAGAATGTATGTAAAGCTGGGATCTGAAAGACATCTGTCAGTTGTTTGTACACAGCAGGTGCTTTCCAGATCAAGCCATCTTTAACAGACATCTTGCAGACATACGTGTGCTCTCTGGAGTAGTTCTGCTGTCTCAAAGGCGGTGTGCTATCCCTTCAAGGGGATTAGCTTGCAGGCTTTTGAGAACCTATCGACAAGGATGCAGATATAAGACTCTGTGGGTGGTAGGTCGGTAACAAAATCTATTCTGACGTGGGGCCATGGTCGTTGAGGATTGGTAAGGAGGCCAATTTCCTTTCAGGAAGGTGTCAAGGATTTTTGGATGGCACAGACTAAGCAGTTTTGGACACTGGGAGATATTCTGGGTCATGTTGGGCCACCAGTAGTGATTTTGGAGTAGCGAGAGGGTTGACAGTGGTACATGGCAAGAAGTGCATTGTAGAAGCTTGCACTTCTTGACCTTCCTGCAGAGCAGGTTGTGACCGAGTTGCTTCCTGTATTTGGTCGTTGATGAACCACTGGGTGGAGCTCACAGTGATGGCTGGAGGGAGAATAGACTCTGGTGAGGTGATGTGTTTGCGTCAGGATGATGCATAAATGAGAGCACATCAGCTTTCAAATTCTTGGTTCCAGGTCAGTATATGATGATGAAGTTAAAACTGGGTAAGAGCTAGGCCCATCGGGCTTGCCTAGGGTTCAGGCGTTTGGCATCACTGAGGTACTCCAGGTTACGGTGATTAGTGATGGCTTCAAACAGATGTTTAGCTCCCTCAGCCAGTGTTGGCACTTTTGAAGAGCCAGATTGATGGTGAGAAGTTCCTGCTTTAAAGTATCATTGTTCTGCTCCACTGGGAACAGTTTCTTGGAGTAGAAGGCACATGGATGGAGGATCGGAGGCTCACCCTGGTGCTGGAATAATACTGCTCCTACCTTTCCTTCAACTAGGAAAGGAAGATCTGGATTGGGATGAACCGGGGTAGAAGCATTACAGAAAATTTCTTTGAGTTGTTGGAAGGCTTGGGTTGCTACAGGCGCCCAGGATGAAGACTTGGGCCAATTCTTGAGAAGAGAGGTGAGTGGAGCACTGATTTGACTGAAATTGGCAATGAAGTGATGATAGAAGTTGGCAAACCCCAGAAACCACTGTAAATCCTTGATGGTAGTGAGCTGTGGCCAGTTACGTACATGTTTGACCTTCCTCTGGTCCATGTGAATGTCGTACTGGTCATACCCGAGGAAACCTGAGGAGCAGGCTGAAGAGGACTGATGATGATGGCAGGTATGTATCCGGAGCTGGGAAAGTTGACAGGTAGTGACAACAAGACCAGACAATGTGGAAGTGCAGAGTGGTATCTTAAATGCTGGGTGTTGATGAATGAATCAATACTCCAGAGATGCCAGTGGTTCACAGCTGGAACACCGGATGGCTCACCTGACCAGCCATTGATATAAATGATCACAAAACGGTGAAGGAACTCCTGGAACACCTCATTCATGAATCCTTGGAAGATGGAAGGTGAGTTGAACAGCCCATTTGGCATCAACTGATATTCGTGGTGTCCAGATGGCATAATGAATGTGGTCTTGCAGTTGTCACACTCACAGATTCAAATAAGGTTATGTGCTCCGCAGGTCTAGTTTGGAGAAGATGTGAGCTCTACATAACTGCTTGAGGGCTGCTGGGGACCAGAGGAAGTGAATAATAGCATTTGACTGTCTGGGAGTTGAGAACACACTAGTCAATGCATGGCTGCAAGCCCTCTTGCCGACATAAAAAGAAGCTGGAGACAGCAGGGAATGTACATGGATAAATTATTATTTGAGAGCCTCTTCAATATACTTCTCATTGGCCTTCTGTTCTGGGATGGGTCCCCTCTGGCAGGGTCGCCTGGGTAGTCACTAGCACAGTGGCCGGTTTGGTGGCTGACTGCTTACTGAAAACATCCTGGATTGCCCTGTATTCGTCAGGGATCTCTAGAGCAACGTTAGTCTCTGGGCTTTCAGTAGAGTTGAAGTCGACATCAATAATGGTGGTTGAAGATGTTGTGAGAGCCAAGGGCATCCAGGATGATGTCAGCCGTGGATCCCTCCTGCACCAGAAATGAAATGGGTTCATGGTGTAGACAGCTGATATGGAGCGTGATGGGAGCTGTTGATTGACCTGGCCGTCTTACCTTAGACCCACCCTGAGTGAGCTGTAATTTGTCTGCCATTGTTTCGATGCCAGAGCAGACAAGAATTTCTCCTTAGCGATTGAGGTGTTCTGTTGTTGGATATAATAATGAACATAGCAGTCATCATTTACTCCCAACATCTGAGCCACTGAAGAAGTAGAGGACTACTTTCATTTTTGAAGGGAATGCGCCCCCTGATCTACCTAAATATGTCAAGTTCATGCAAATCATTCACGATCCAGCTTCACGTGCACCTTCACTTCTACAGAAGTTTTTTTTTTTTTGAAGAATCCTTGCAAAGTGCCTTTCCTAATAATGTGCTAGTTAGCAAGTTCTGTGGCTAAATGCGGCTAAAGTTTACAGTCTCAGAGAGAACCACTCATCACCCCACGGAAGAGAGGGGCGGGGTGAACAGAGCTCATTAGCATTTAAAGGAACATGCACTGAAACAGGTCACTGTGAACAGACCTGTTTTTGACAAAGTAATAAAGGGTGTTTTTCCCTACCATTGAGAGATTTTAAACAAAGTATGTTATAGATTTTTCACTAAAGAATCATATCAACTTGTGGAAAATGGGCATCTGATGACCCCTTTAATAACCCCATCGCAGGGTAATTGTAACTTACATCACATGATGAATCATATGTGACCCTGGACCACAAAACCAGTCTTAAGTCACTGGGGTATATTTGTAGTAATAGCCAAAAATACATTGTATGGGTCAAAATTATTGATCTTTCTTGTAGGCCAAAAATCATTAGGATATTAAATAAAGATCATGTTTCATGAAGATATTTTGTAAAATTCCTACTGTAAATTTATCAAAACTTAATTTTTGAATAGTAATATGCATTAGTAAGAGCTTCATTTGGACAAAGGTCATTTTCTCAATATTTTGATTTTTTTGCACCCTCAGATTCCGTATCTTGGCCTAATTTTGTCCTATCATAACAAACCATACACCAATGGAAAGCTTATTTATTCAGTTTTCAGATGATGTATAAAGCTCAATTTCGAAAAATGGACCCTTATGACTGGTTTTGTGGTCCAAGGTCACATATATCCTAAATAATATCATTGCTTTACTATATTTTTTTATACTGTGATGTAGATTTGTTAGTTTTTAAAGAAAAGGTGTAAGAAAGACCAAAATTTAAAATGATAATTTTTAGACCAGAATGATTATTTTAGGGCTGTCAGATGATTAATCGCGATTAATTGCATGCAGAATAAAAGTTTGAGTTTGCCTAATATATGTGTGTGTGTATTATGTTGAATTATGTATACATAAATACACACACATTAATGTATATATTTAAGAGAAATATGTTATTTATGCACATTTTTTTATTTATATATAATATAAATTATATAAAAATTATAATAAATACATATACTTGTAAATATTTCTTAAATCTATACACGGATGTGTTTGTATTTATGTATACATAATAATTACACACAGTACACACACACATATTAGGCAAACTCAAACTTTTATTTTGCATGCGATTAATCGTGAAAAATCGTTTGACAGCCCTAGATTATTTTGAACATTAGTTTAAAGAAATCATGCTCATTAGGCTTAATGCTGTTTTTTTAAAGATTACATTTTTGAATTCAGACATTTTTATCATAACTATTTTTACAATTGACACGACAAGCAATTTTTTACCTGCTTAGCAGCAACAGTATTTGTTATTCATGCCACTTTTTTTTAACAATCCTTCAAAATATTTTTTTTTTGTTGTTAAAAATCATAAAGTTATATGACTACAATCACACTTCTTCTCAAGCAGAGTTTATTTTAGCCAGCATGTGCTGAAGATGTGTCATCACTCTCGCTTGTTATGACCGGAGAAAATCGCTTCATTTGTTGATGTAAAAATGCAAGTGCTGTCGCTCGTCTCTGTGAAGATGGAGCGCCTCGTGTGGCTCAGGCATGAGTGAGTAGCTTGTTATATCACTTTCACGGTTCATTGATGCTGCACTTTCTCCAGGCTCTTTATTTCCCTTTGGTATACAGCCGTAGAAAACACATATACATGCGAAGAGAGAGAGAGAGAGAGTGAGAGACTGTGACGATAAGTGAAAGTGCGCACGAAGGGGCAAACGAGAATCCCCTCGATCTCAGTTTCATCCTCGTTTACGGAGCGGGCAGCAGTGAAAGAGAGGAAAAGACGAAGAATTGAAGCCACACTCATTCATACAGCTTCTGTCTGTGAACACTTCCCTTCTTCTTCATCACAGCTGCTTCTGAACACAGAGGTACATCTCTCTTTTTTTATTCATTAAACGCAGAACTGAGAATATAATATAATATGTAAAACAATAAGGCATTCATTCTCCAAACCACTTATCCTATGTATATAATATAATATATATACATTTATTGACTTATTCACTTTCACTTATTTTATTTTTTATTATTTTTTACATTTATGCTTTTTTGATATCTTTCTTATTTTCAGTTTTCCCTCTTCAAATTGTTGTTTCTTCTCTGAAGTGCAGTGAATTGAGGTCAGGACTGCCTTGTAGACTTTCACCATCCAGAGGAGAAGCACAGATAATGAGATTAGAACATTTTGTTCAAAGTGTGCTTTCTTGCACTGATTTTCTTTCCTGCTATTGTAGTTCTGTCTATCACAGTGAAATGTAGAACAGTGTTGCTTTTAATAGTTTCACTCCCACCACAGTAGAACTGCATTGCAGATACATATGAGACTGGCTCATGAAGAGAAATCTGAACCATGACAAAGTCATTAATACTGTGAGAATCAGGCTCTCGTTTCTCCAGCAGCTCAGTCCAGCGAGCGATTCCTCAATGAATCTCGTTCAGTTCAGATGCTGCTGTTTGTGCATGAGATCATTAATCATGTGTGAATGTGGCTTTCTTCTTTGTGACTGACCCACTGATATGCTCTGGATGCACGTTTATGTTTATTTTAGCACATATGGGAATACACTTATGCTGAGGCTTTATCAAAGCGAAGACAAGGAGTTTTGGGAAAAAAATGTTTTATGTCCGAAAAAAAAAAACCGGTTTATATGATGATTGCATCTCTGTAGTTCTGCATACACAAGCATGTTGTTGTACATGTATACTGTATATATGTGCCCACATATTTACACAATCAATACAAATAATTTTCTTAACAGACCCTGTTTATTAATGCTTTTCTGCTCTGTTACACTGCTGATTGAATCTCGTAAGACCGACTGCAAAATCACAAGAAAAAAATATATTGTGCATTTTACTTGGACAAAATTAGGCCTAATTTTAGGACTTTTTTCTTTTTGCATTGTGACATCATTTTCATTACATTTAAGCATAATTGTAATTATCATTACTATAATACATTTGTTTATTTTATTATTATAATGCAGATGTATTATTAATAATGATATAATTCTAGATAATTTTAAGCATATTACATAAAATATTAGTTGCTTTGTCTTTAAATTATTTCTATTGTTTTACAGTCATTTTAATGTAACATTAAATTTATTTTGACTTAAAGTGTAATATCAAATAACACACCAGTTAATTTTTTTTCAACACTTATTTTAAAATTTGAAATAAATAATTAAATCAACCTTAATGAGAATCAAATATTAATGTATTAATTCTTAAAATAATGAAAAATACATTGCTGATTTTTTAAATAATAGTATAATAATGCATTACCATAAAGCATTTGTTTATTATATTATTATAATGCAGATATATTATTAATAATTATATAATTTTAGATAATTCTAAGCATTTTACATACATTTTTGGTGTCTTTAAATTATTTCTATTGTATTATTCATTTTATTGTAACATTTTTTTTTCAATTTTGACTTAGTGTAATATCATATAACACACTACAGTTATTTATTTATTTATTTTTTCAAATTTGATTTAAAACTTTTACATAAATTATTAAATCAGCCTTAATATTTATAATTAATTATTTAATAATTTATTGTTTCTTAAAATAATTACATTAATTTTTGTTGACTTTTTTATATAATAATGCATTACTATAATGAATTAGTTTATTGTATTATTATAATGCAGATATAGTATAAATAGTGATATAACTCTAGATAATTCTGGATCATTCATTTTACATAAAATATTTGCTGTAATGTAATATCAAATAACACATTATAGTTAAAATTTGTTATACAAATGTTGAAATAAATTATTAAATTAGCCTTAATGAGCATCTAATATTTATTTATTACTTTTTAAAATAATTCCACTAATTTGTTCTGACTATTTTTCAGTGCTTCATACAATCTTTGCAAGAAAAATTACAGTGACATTAATGAGAATTTAATGAGAATCACCACTAAGAATATTGGGAAATACACACACACACACACAAACAAACAAACAAACCCCAAAGTAAAATGTCTGGCTGCATTACAGTAATGAGTCTTTGGGAAAATAACTTTTAATTGTCATGAGAAAAAAAAGTCACTTTATGGTTCTTAAACATGCTTTATTTTCTTTATACAAAACAAAAATGGTTCTTTCATTTAAAATGTGATCTAAACATGTTTTCTTAAGATTTCCCTGCCATTTTTTGAGGCTTATTTTATAACAGACAGCATGCGGCATCTTGATTTTTTACTGAGCACTAGAGCAAAACTCAAAAATGTTCAAAGGTTTTTCTAAAATAGTAAGCAAGCGGCAGCACTGCGTGTGTATATTTGTGTGTGTGTTTTGCAGCTTTGATGCAAGTCCTGTGAGGATGTTTATCATGGCCTACATTCCCTTTGAATGAAAGGCAGCAGTCTGGGGAGTTGATGTGTTTCCATGACATTATGGCAGTTACTGCCTCCATCCCCACTGCTGTAATACCATGTGCAGAGAATGAGGACGGATATTTAAAAACTTACAGTTCGTTAATCTTAAATTACATTTTAAATTATGTTCCATCATAAGGCAAAGCAGATGATCACTTCAGGCCACGCACACAAACATATGTCCTCTGTGGAAAAAAAAGAAGTGCGCTTAATTGCAATGAATGTGCACTAATAGTGTACTTCAAATCTTAAAGAGATAGTTCACCCAAAAATGAAAATTCTGTTATTAATCACTCACCCTCATGTTGTTTCAAACCTGTAAGACCTTCATTCATCTTCACGACACGAATTAAGATATTTTTAATGAAATCCGAGAGCTTTCTGACCCTGCATAGACAGCAATTCAACTGAAATGTTTCCAGACCCAAACTGCAACTTTATCATTACAAATGTGTAATTACAAATATATTTAAATACATGGCATACAAGTGTGAACAGAAATGACATTAAAGTATATTTTAGTTCATCATAAATGCTTGTCATTGAACATGAATCCTACTTAAGTGAATAAAAAAATCACTCCTAAGTTCAATAACAGCATTTAATATCAATTTAAACTATAATGCATTCTTATTAAATTGCAAATGGCATGTAGTTAAAAGTCCAAAAAATTACATTCAGTTCACACTTAAGTATGTTATTTAAAGCATAATATTTCCATAATAAATTCTCATTTAAAAGTGTATTTCTCTTTCACAAGGGATGCCATATGTCTCTGAGCCAAAGCATTCATGTGTGAAGTACTTGCTGTAAAACATATTCTCATTTTCTGGCATGCACACATTTGTGCCATCCAGCATTTTCATGCCAGTCTCCTGGCATTGCGCTGCCTCAGCATACTGTCCATATGGGAGATTTATACCAAAATACACCAAATCCGTGACATTTTAGCTTACATGTACATTTTACATTTACAGCTGACCCCTAAATGTATATGAACACTTAAAGGACTAGTTCACTTCTGGAATAATGTACTCACCTCCATGTCATCCAAGATGTTCATGTCTTTCCTTCTTCGGTCGAAAAATAAATGAAGGGTTTTGAGGAAAACATTCCAGGATTTTTCTCCATATAATGGACTGATATGGTGCCCCGAGTTTGAGCTTCCAAAATGTAGTTTAAATGCGGCTTCAAATGATCCCAAATGCGGTTGTTAAGTGATCCCAGCCGAGGAACGATTGCTTTTTTTTTTTTTTTTAAGTTACAATATACTTTTTAACCTCAAACGCTCGTCTTGTCTTGCTCTGCCTGAACTCTGTTTTTTTCCAGTGGTGGACAGTAGTTGTACTTCGTTACTGTACTTAAGTACATTTTTCAAGTATCTGTACTTTGCTGGAGTAGTTTTATTTTGAGTAACTTTCACTTCACTACAAGCGTAAGATCTTACTTTTTACTTCACTAAATATCATAAAACATATCGTTACTTCTTATAATATATCACGTGCTCCCAGACGCAGAAGCCGTGTCTGATTCATGAACAGATTGATTCTTTTCAATGAACCTGTTGAATCGATTCGCAAATCGCACCGAACGATTCATTCAGGAATTGGAATGATCCGATTGCAGCTGTTCACGAGTCGACAACTCATTGATTCAAATGATCCATTTAGAGCGAGTCTCCAGTGAACTGAATTCACAAGTAAGAACCGGGAGATCTTGTGAGTGCGCGCGCGACTGATGCTGCGAAAAGTAAGTTACTAATGTCGAATTTTAGGATTAATTATTGTAACTGAAAACCATATTTAGGTCAAAACTGTCCGTTGTTTGTAAATTAAATCTGCTGTAAAGGGTGATCTGTCTAAGCCCACTGAAATGCTTGAATTCAGACACATCAACATAAGTGTCTATATTTTAGGTCAAAAAACGAAAAATTAAAATAACAGATTAAATAAAATAACTCATGCACGTTCATATTCCCCGCTGCAGTAACGTTAGCAGTTTTATTCAAATGCTACGCATTAAGCCCTACGTGACGTCTGTTTTTATATCGTTTACCAACAGTATGACATGTTATATTGTTTGGATCAAATAGCCGAGTAGACAGGTATGAATGTTTATTCACAACCATCCTGAAAATAGGTAAATATTGTTAGCTGATGCTAACTGTCTAGCTAACAAGCTTGCTGGTGCTAAGTTGAGGTAATTTTAGATATAAAGTCCAAATATTTTTATTTAACCACCTAGACAGATTACATCTGAGGGAAAAAGAAAGGATGTGATGTTCAGAACATGGTAACTACAGCAATTATCAAATAGGAAGTGATGCCCTCACTTGGCATTTGGCCACCCTTGTCAAAAAATCCTATAGGATTCCAATGGGAAACCTGTACAGGATTCTAATAAGAATTTCTATCATATTTTGGAACCATTCCTATAGGATTCTGATAGGAAGAGTCTTATAGGACAAGACATTAATATTCTGTAGGACTATTCCTATAGGATTTTAATGGGATCCAATTAGGCAACTGGTCATATCTATATGGAAATTCTTTTTTATTTATTTTTTTAATTCTAAAGGTGCATTTTCCACTGTATTTGTTTTACTAACAGATAGTATTTGCAGTTTGCTTAAACTCACCCTGATATAGACATTGTTCATTGTATGTTGCACAGCCTGCAGTAACATTGTAAACAACATAGGAGGTGATTTGTGCAGCACATAGCATTGGTGCAAAAAATTTCTAAAGCACTAATAATGGATTGATCTCACACACACACACACAAAATAATAATAATAATAATAATAATAATAATAATAATAATATGTGTAAGTTTTTTCCTTCACAGGCAAAAGAATAACTTTGTTGTTCTCAAGGCAAATCACATCATAACACAGAACACTAAAATATTAAACAATATAAATTTAATAAAGTTCAATTTGTCTGAAATAAACTTTGTTTGTGAGTAATGTAAAGAGAGGGAGAAAAAAAAAACATCTAATTCAGTTCAGGAAAAAAAAAAGTAGGAAGAAGATCGTATCCAATCTATTTCAAATGAAGCAATCACTCCTAATGCTCTGTATAAAGTAAAGGTTCCCAGTCAACACAACAGGTCCACACGCTGATGAAGAGATGAAATTCACAATTGGGGTTGCCTCGCCAGTCGCCATCTTAATTCTCTTGTTATGCAAGTCTTCTCCATAAACACACACATTTCACGGAAGAATCTTTGTCCATGTCAAACTTTTTAACTGGAACCTAACCTGGACAGGCCATAAGAACATCATATTACTCCACAAATAATTAAAAGGCAGCAGCTATTTTTACTTGTAAGTAGCCTCTGGCAACAAGGCGAGCTATTTGCACTTAGTGTAAATAACGTTAAACACTACATAATTAAACTAACGCTATACAAAACCATCAACGTTGTTTTGTAAACAGCTCAAACAGCTCAAAATGGTGGTAGAACGGGCATTTTGTACTCTACAATGAAAATTCATTATACAGAGCATACATCAATATTTCATTAATATCAGTTACGCAGATTCATAGCTTTTGACGTACGGCAGACTGCTATGCTAATCACCAGAAACAGTCAAACAAGTTCAACAACTCACCGACAGATGTCGTTCACCCAAAATTGTACGTATAGGATGCAGACCAGATAAGCGTTACCAGTATTTCTTCCTTGGTAGTGTCTTACAGTCAACTTTTAACGAGTTAAACAACGTTATCACTCAGCTTCTTCTCTCCGTGACCGTTACTGTTCAAATATGCGCGCTACAGTTGCACGCTCACTACATTCGGATTTCTTAAAGGGGAAGCGTCAGGACAATACCCTATATAGATGTTTGTGTTTCTGTGGATTCTTAGTCACATATAATACACGTAAACTTATTCGTACATTATAAAATATCATATATATTATCTTCGTCTTACTGTAATATTATGGATTTCAGTGTTTATATTTGTGTTTTCATATATGCTGCATTTTTATTGTGTACAAGTACACACACACACACACACACACACAATTAAAAAGTAATTGAATAACAGAATCAAATAAGATAATACAGGGCAAAGTGAAATTCCATTTAAAAATCACAAATTCCAATAAGATTCCATGAATCAATAAAAAGTCAGGAGAAATTAAAATACCCTTAAAAAATAAAAATAAAAAAATCCTACAGGACAAAGTAAAATTCAATTAAAATAAATCAAAATGTGTAATAAGATTCTAAATTCTTATCGGATAAAGTGAAATTCCATTAAAATAAATCTGAATGTCCAATAAGATTCTAAAATCCTATAGGACAAAGTGGAATTCCAGTAAAATAAATCAGAACGTCCAATAAGATTCTAAAATCCTATAGGACAAAGTGAAATTCCTGTAAGATAAATCAGAATGTCCAATAAGATTCCAAAATCCTATAGGACAAAGTGAAATTCCATTAAAATAAATCAGATTGTCCAATAGGATTTTAAGAATCCAGTAAGATCCTAAAGGATAAACTAAAATTCCAATAGGATTTTTTGACAAGGGCAGGGGTGTTTTTACACCACAGACAAGGTTTAAGAACTGTGACCTTATGCAAAACAACAAACTTTAAAAGATGTTTTTCTTACTGGTGAAAATTAGATGGTCAAATCTGTTTTCCATCAGGTACATCGCAGTGCAAGCTTCACAGTGAACATTACTACATCACTCTCATCAACGTAGTCCATATCAACAACAAACTTTTTTTTACTCCATATAGTGGTTATTTTGGGAAAATCCCAGGTATTTTGAGCCGTAGGATTATACAAAAATATGTGCTAATATAAAATTAAATTAAGTAGCCTATATAAAGTTGAAAAATAAATCTATCAGTACTTTTTTTACTTAAGTACATAAAAAATCTGGTACTTTTGTACTTTCACTCGAGTAAAATTTAAAAAAAAGCACTTTTACTTTTACTGGAGTAATATTTTATTATATGTATCTGTACTTTTACTCAAGTACTTGATTTGTGTACTTCGTCCACCACTGTTTTTTTCTCATGCTCACTTTGCAAAGACTGGGTCGGTACTTCTGCAGTGATGTAGGATGATTTTGAAATGATTCGTGAAGCTGAGGGAGAAAATGAGATGGGAGTTTTTCGACATACCCTAACTGTCTTGAACTGGAAAAAACAGAGTTCAGGCAGAGCAAGACAAGATGACCATTTAAGGTTAAAAATTATGTAAACTGTAATAAAAAAAATTATTTCAAAATAACAGATCGTTTCGCTAAATAAGACCCTTCTTCCTTGACTGGGATCGTTTACAACCGCCTTTGGGATCGTTTGAAGCCGCATTTAAACTGCATTTTGGAAGTTTTTTTGGAAACTTGGGGCACAATACAGGTTCAGTATGGAGAAAAATCTTGAAATGTTTTCCTCAAAAAAGCGTAATTTCTTCACGACTGAAGAAAGAAAGAAAGACATGAACATCTTGGATGACAAGGGGTAAATTGTCTATAAATTTTTGTTCTGGTAGTGAACTTCTCCTTTAAAGGTCCAAAATGCAGTTTAAATGCAGCTTCAAAGGGCTATAAACTGAGCTGAGGAAGAAGGGTCTTATCTAGCAAAAAATCTGTTATTCCAACTTCAAAATCATCCTACATCGTTGCAGAAGTACCAACCCAGAGTTTACAAAGTGAACATGCAAAGAAGATCAAACACCCTTAACAAAAAAGGTAAAAACAGCGATATAGGATGATTTTGAATTTGGAGGAGAAAATGAGATGGGAGTTTTTAGATGTACCCTAACTGTCATGACCGGAAAAAAACTGTTCACACAAGGCTCGACAAGATGAACGTTTGAGGTTAAAAAGTATATACATTGTCTTTTTTTTTTTTTTTTTTAGAAAATACCAGATCGTTTCACTAGATAAGATCCTTCTTTCTTGGCTGGGATCGTTTAGAGCCATTTGAAGCTGCATTTAAACTGCATTTTGGAAATTCAAATTTGGGCGCACTATAGAAGTCCATTACATGGAGAGAAATCCTGAAATGTTTTCCTCAAAAAACATAATTTCTGTATGACTGAAGAAAGAAAGACATGAACATCTTGGATGACAAGGGGGTGAGTACATTATCAGGAATTTTTTATTCTGCAGGTGAACTAATCCTTTAAGAAAGGTAAAAGTATGCTTAAAATATGCGAAAAATGTAAAAGTCAAAGAGCAAATTCAAAGAACAACTGATACGGGAAAAAGGACAGTGAGTAATATGAAGGCAGTGAAAGGAGAAAAGGAAAGAGATGTGCTTATAAATCACCCTGCCGTCTCTCTCCCAGAGTTATGGGTGTTTCTCAGAGCACAAGGGTAGATAATAGATTATGTGACTTCACATTACTCTAGGGTCAGCGGTCACAGGAGCAGGAAATGACAGCTAATCAAACACAGCCTCATTCACTGCACTTCACACGTACTCATGGCAGTAATCACACACTGGAGGAGAGCAGAGCATTACTCACACCCGCACTTCAGCAGAACCCATCACACAACGGCCTTATTATCTCTCCACTGAGAGGCAGCAGTCAGGTCTGTGAAACAGGCCTTCGCCGGTTTGATTAGATGATCGGCTAAATAATGTGTTTATCTGTTAAAAAGTAGGTCATTTGGATTTTCGAAAAATATCTTTTTTGAAGTTTGTAATGTAGCTATCCTTCAATGTGAACAGTCTGCAAAGCTGTTAATCAGAAAAGTGCATTATACATAAAGATATTGTCTCTCAATAGAAAGAGTCGACTCAGAATCGGCTTAACGAGTCTTTTTCCCAAAAACCCAAACATGACCTTACATAGCTGCTTTAAAACAATCTATATTGTGTAAAGTGCTGTATAAATAAAGGTGATCTGTAGGAATATGTGCATAAAATAGCATCTATGCTTGCTACTGTCCACCATGTTACCTTCCCTGCCCTGGTGAAAAAACCAGCATATGCTGGTAGGTATGTTTTGATGCTGGGATGCTGGTTAGGTAGGTTTTGATGCTGGTTTAAGCTGGTCCTTTGCTGGTTTATGCTGGTCATTTGCTGGTTCATGCTGGTCCTTGACCAGCAACATGACCAGCAAAAACCAGCAAAGGACCAGCTTAAACCAGCATCAAAACCTACCTAACCAGCATCCCAGCATCGAAACATACCTACCAGCATATGCTGGTTTTTTCACCAGGGTGGGTAACACAGTTGACATTTTTGTGTGGGCCTATATTTAACATGGAAGCCTAGAACTGCTGAACATATGGTATGTTTAGAAATATATTTTCATAAACAAAACATACGTTTTAGTTAAATTGTAATGTTAAAATTTGCAGCATTAATACTTATATAGCACTATTGACAGTCAATTAATCCACCCTTGACACAGGTTTGCTAGTTTAACTAATATTAATGGAAAGAAAGAGAACATAACTTCTAGTGTTTCATCCATGTGCTTCAAATATCATCATACTGTGCAAATTATGCGAGAATGGGACAAACCATTCCTTTTTGAGGGGGGGTTTTCTAGTGGGTAACTTAGTTGACTATGTTGACTAAATAAAACAAGTTATATCACAATAAACACATTATTTTTGAAGCGCACACTCAAATGTCTTGATAACCAAATCTAACTGAAGGCAAAACTATGAAATTAATTTATATTTGAGTTCATTTTCATGCTTAAATGCAGAGTAGAATGAGCAACTTTACAAAATCGGACAGCTGAATACCAAGGTTGTATGTGATACGAACATCATTTTTGAACAAAAGATATGGCTTTTTCAACATATAGTAGTGTGATTGGGAAAAATATAATTGTGTATTGGAAAATTAAGCATTGGGGCTTTATATTGATGAAAATACATTAAAAATATACTTCACAGACATGAGATGTACCCACAATTATAGAATGACCCATCTATTTTTTGTGCTAATATATGATGTATACCTAGTGCAGCTTTAGGTTTCCAGGTAAACCACAGTATTACTGTCTTACTGAAATTGTTCTGATAATTCGCTGTGAACCCATGCACTATTACCTAAGAATGTGTCAATTAATGTAGACTGTCATTGTTGTAATTACTTTGTTTAATAATAAAGAATGTAACTTGAACATATTTTGGTTTACAAACTGTGTTGTTTCATCGGTTAGTAAAATTAGCACCCGGTTAACATATCCACCACATAAGTGTTAAACAAAATGTTTTATGTCATAATTTTAAGAACAGATTGGAGCATTTTATTATTTTTTTATGTAAAGGTGCAGGGTTGCCAGGTTTTCACAACAAAACCCGCCCAACTGCCTCACGTTTTGAGGGGGTTCCTGTCACAAATGGCGTTCCGGGGTGTAAAATACATGCTTTTTGTCGGGTTCCCCTGGTAAATTCACATTCCAGGGGCTAAATATGACATCATTGGGGTTGCTTCAACCCGCAGACATCAAAAATAACTGCCAGCTTGGCAACGCAGATGGTAGCGCTCACTAACTTGCTCAAGTACTGCTCTCTGTGCCAATCACAACAGGCTTGGGCAGCTGACCAATCAGAGTAGAGTGGGCTTATCGAGGGAGGGGTTTACAGACATTTTGCGCCAAACTGGTTGAACAAATTGTTTTGAAATCATTGAGAAATGACTCTATGTATAAATGTATATTCCGAGAAAATTACAATCTTTTCTGACGTTAGATGCATTAAAACTTGTTTTAAGGTCTCCTGCCTTTTAACAGGCTGCATCGTCAGCTAAATTAATATGTATTATTATTTAATTTAGGGACATAAATATGTCTTCATTCAATGAAACGGTGGATGGCAACAAAATTGAGTTTCAAATCAATTCAGGTTTATTTGTATAGCATTTTTTACGATACAAATTGTTGCAAAGCAGCTTAAGCGAATAGAGAAAAATTTGCATAGCTGCTGCTCCAACCAACCACAAAATGATGTGTTCAACCCAAGCAAACGAATGATAATATGCGTTTGATCAGATATAGCTGAAGTACTGTACAAGGTTATAAGACATGTGAGTGCCTGGCTAAAGAGATGTGTCTTTAATCTAGATTTAAACAGAGAGAGCGTGTCTGAACCCTGAATGTTATCAGGAAGGCTGATACTTGATAAATGCTCTACTTCCTTTAGTGGACTTTGCTATCCTAGGTACTACCATAAGTCCAGGGCCTTATAAGCAAATATAATAATTTGTAACTGATACAGAATAGGTAGTCAGTGTAGAGCTTGTAAAATTGGGGTAATATGATTATATTTTCTTGACCTGGACTCCAGCAGCTGCATTCTGGACTACCTGTAGCTTGTTTATTGAAGATGCAGGACAACCACCTAGCAGTGCATTGCAATAGTCCTGTCTAGAGGTCATGAATGCATGAACTGGCCTGTCGACATTAGAAACAGGTAACATGTTCTGTAGCTTGGCAATATTTCCAAAATGCAAAAATGATGTTTTTATAACATGTGAAATATGATTTTAAAAAGACATGTTGCTGTCTAATATAACACCAAAGTTTTTGACTACAGGAGGTAAGAGTAAATCCGTCTGAGATTCTGTGTACTGTTTTTAGGTCCAGTAAGTAATCTATCCCTGTCTTATTCGAATTTAATAGGAGAAAAGTATTGGTCATCCAATTTTTTACATTTTTAATAGGGCTGCCTTGTCAGGAAAAAACACAGATTCAGTTGCAGGTACAACTTAAATATTTATTAGTCTCAAAAAACACAAAAACACTGCCGGGGCAGAAGGCAGGGAGCCGTAATCCAGGGCAGAGAGGGATAAGGCGTGGAGAGAACAGAGCACAGAGTCCTAGCATCAGTGCTGACGCAGCGTCAGAATGTGGAGAGAATAGAGTCCTAGTGTCAGTGCTGATGCAACGTCAGAGCAGGGAGAGCACAGACTCCTAGCGTCAGTGCTGACGCAACGCCAGAGTGGGGTGCTCCCTGTTGATTGAGCTGAAAGAGGCAGGAGTAGAGAAGCTGTAACACAGCTCTGGTAACACCAGGGCAGGAACTGGGGAACAGGGATCTGGAGAAACGAAAGGCAGCGAGGGGGCAAGAAGAGAAGGCAAATAGGAGAAACTAAACTGTACTTGGAGTCCGGGAAACCACTGCAAGACCTAACAGGACATAAGCAAAGCAGCGCATGTACACACAACAACAGTCAGACACAAGACTGCACACGAGAGGAGTTTAAATAGAGGGAGAAATGAGGGATTGACTGGTCACAGGTGTGACAGCAGCTAATGGTAGTTAATGAGATAACGATGATGAGGGGGAACCACAACGAGTACATGGCAAACTGTAAAAACACACATGCTCCTGACAACAAACACATACAAGACAAAACCAATAACCCGCCAATCAGACCGAAGTCATGACATGCCTTGGATTAAAGATTTTTCTGGTTGACTAGTAGTCGTTCATTTTAAGGATTAGTCGACTATTAATCGCACATTTAATAAGCCATATAAATAATAATAATGAGCCTTTAACTGCCTACATAGCCTAATTAGCGCTTAAGTCCATGCAAAAAAGATTGCTACAGTGCATCGACAGATATAGTAATTATAAATGCTTCAGGGAAAAACAGCAAGGACACTGCATTAATGTTTTAATAATTTATTGATAAACTAGCTTAGCGCTTTCTTTGTTTTCGGCTTAAGAGGTGAAGTCGGTGACCCTGATTCGTCATCTCCGAAGTAGTGATGCGCCTGTATGCATGTTTCATACGGATTACATAATCTGAGAATATTTGTTTTCTATTTGAATTGGTTGAATTAAAAGTAGACGTTTCACTCTCTGCAGACAGCCTATATTTTTCATGTCTGTAAGACAAGCATACACAGAGTTTCAAAGTTTCGCGCTCAAGTTCACAGAGACAGAGACAGCAGAAAGTGCATCTTGTTTGCTTTCATTATTTTACAAAAGTGTGACGTTTCATTGTTATTCTGAGTGCACACAAATAAACATTGAGTCTTGACTGATTCGAAAGATGTACTACTTTTATCTGTATGACCAAAAATCTCATGCAGTAAATGCGATACTGTTCAGCTTCCACACTCTGCACAGATACTTCAATAGCACACATTTTTCTAGGTTAACATTAGATTGAGCTGCCACGTAAAGTTGTTACTACTTACATCTTTCAGATGAAAAGCCATATTTGAGGTCGATGAATGATAGGTGAGCGTTTGGATGTCCTGCTCGATGTACTCTATTACCACATAAACCAGCTGTTAATGATCTGTCTGTCACAGACTGCATGACTTCACCACTTCCTGTGGAATTATTTTTTCTGCGACTCATAAAATTTTGGTCGACCAAGCCTCTTCTCGTTGACTAACGATTAGTCGACTATTAGGGGACAGCCCTAAATTTTAACACAGTTGGGTCATCCCATAATTTCTAATAATGTTACTAAGGGGCAGCATGTATATTGAAAATTGCAGAGGGCATAACACCCAAAAAAATATACTTGGGGGGGTCCCCTGGTTTTTCAATAAAAATATAATACTTAAAACATAAAACTAAATGAAAATGCAATGAAAAGATTCGATTGCTGTTTAGACCTGCTCACATTAAATCATATTTTATTTTTACGCGTTTGCACATTATAACCAATCACACACGAGTTAGAATGCAGTCAGAGGTGTTCAGAACAGTCATTGCTGAAACCTGAAGTTTTGTTCAGATTGAACTCGCGAATTTCCTCATCATAAGCAACAAAGTGCAAATGAACGAACTATGTAAGTAAGGGGGTGTTAGGGGGACCCCCCAAGAGCTCTGACAGAATTCGAACACTGGGAGAGGGCCTAAGACAGATCCTAGCAGCATTCCATACTTTACTGCCATTAATTGAGATGATTGTCCATTTAAATATAATTATTACAAGAGTTTATTTGGATATTGCAAGGTTACAAAGGGAATTTTATTGAGTTCTATCCACCTTTTTCTTCGATGTAGAAGTAAGTCTATGGGTGAGACTTTGGTTCATTAGCTGCTATAGAGACATAATGAGAAGAATAACAACGTGCAGTAAATGGTAAAAACTGTTTGCACAAACCAATGTGTTCATAATTAAGATAATACATTGAAATAATATGGTAAGACGCCAATTTGCAATATCAAGCAGCAAAACTTGCTGTTTCGTACAGCTAAAAATAGCTGGACGCAAATGAGACCAGAAGCCAGAACCATACAATTTTTAAATGGCCGTGCCCGCTCTCTACTTTTTAATCTGTTGTTGTTTGATCAGTTGTTTATAGTATAAAATAATGGTAACAGAGTTGATATTTTACAATTGTCTTCTACAGACAAATGTAAAAGTGCTAAAGTGTAGTGTTGGGTTCAAGTCCACCTAAGTCGTGTCCGAGTCCAAAATGGGCCGAGTCTGACTCAAGTCCGAGTCTCAAAGCGCCGAGTCCGAGTCCAAGGAAACACTACTGTTTGTCAGTATCTTAACAGTATTGTTTTAACCTAGGGGTGCCCAAACTCCATCCTGGAGGGCCGGTGTCCTATAGAGTTTAGCTCCCGCCCCAGTTAGACACCCCTGAAGCAGCTAATTAAGCTCTTAGGCATACTAGAAACCCCCTGGCAGGTGTGTTGAGGCAAGTTGCCTAAACCAAGAACCAGGTCCGAGTTTGCGCACCCCTGTTTTTAACCTTTACAACTAGAAAAACACAGTGTCAATTGAAATTTAAGAAAAGCAAACCTCTATTGGATCTTGCCATTTTGATTTTTGTCATCACACCATCTCATAATTAGTGTCCTGCTCTACTTAGTAAACTTAAAGTCATGTAACAGAAGTTATGGCTGGCTTATGTCTTTTGACACATTTCAGAGTGAAACAGGTTTTAGAATGTGAAAAATTATAGCGCGGGACTTGACTTTCATCGTTATAGTAAATGTATAAATTCAAGGGTGGTGGTAAAGAAGTAGGTATCTTGGTAAATGAGACCTTAAGAGCAGAAAACGCACCTCTTATCTCTGATTGTGGCTGTGTGTGTGTTGGGTTTTTATATAACAAATGGTTATACCTGAGAGAGGGCATTTTTAATTTTTGTCTTGGATGAAAGTGAGGCTGTGAGGGATAAACCCAGTCTTTACAGCGGCACACACTGTGTAGGCTATAAAAGCCCTACATATACTTTCAGTCACAGCCAGCTCTCACCAGTTTTATTTTGAATGCATTTATAGTTACATTAATTACAATAAATTACAGTAAATATGGTTTTGGACCCATAAAAACAAATATTGCCACAAAGATGTTAGAAAAAATATTTTTCTTTGAAGCTATAAACTGCCACCATCTTTAAAAAATAATAATAATAATTTTAATACAGCAAAACCTAATAAACTAATATAAGTAATACATTTGCTTACTGGAGGCAAGTAAACATTCCAATTTTCCATACAAGCAAAAGGATAAATATATTAATCAAAAATACTGATAAATGTGAAATATTTATAAAAATAGAATCAGAATTTTTTTTTAAATATATATATATATATTTTTTTAGATTTTCAGATATCTAAAGGCTACTACAGAAACAGCCTACTACAGACATTAATATTTTTACATTAATAAATGTAAAAATAAAACATTGCAAAATCTTCACTGTATACATTAAAGATGGTTCTTATTAAAGTTAATAAGTGATTCAATCAAGAACAGTGAGTGATTTTTTTCTTTTTCTTTTGTTGTTTGATTAACATTTATAACGCATTCGGGGCCTGCAGATTTACGCTGCTGTCGCTTTAAGATCTGACGCACAGATCAAATATTTTGACGCATCAGTATTTCCCCCAATTGCTCGGTAGGGCTGTTCGATTCCGAAAATTTTGGAATCGAGTCCGATTCTGATTCCTGGTTCAGGAATCGATGAGATTCGATTCCAAGAATCGATTCCTCACTGTTGTTTTCAATTCTTTTTCAATTCTTGTTTTTGTTAGAGTGGAGAAACCTAATTTCGCCATGACTGTAGGATATAAAGGTCTTAAAAAGTAGCCATATCATAATATGAAGCTTTATTTTTTTCAATTATGATACATTTCTGTAATTAAATTGTAATTTTGTCTGCATTGCACATGAAATTAGTCATAGCTCATAACGCAGTTCAGCTGAATGATGTGTACTTCAACGGTATGCTTTGCGCAAAATTAACTGTACACTGAAACAAAATAACCAGAACAACAACACTGATATAAAAACTTGTTGTTTATCTGTCAATCAAATGCACTCTTTTGGCCACTGATCTGTGCTCTTGACATTTTCTTTCAGAATTAGCATTGGCTAATAGAAAGGTTAATAAATAGCAGTTTATTTAAGATGGAAATAGGATCAAGACCCTCAACCATGATCTATTCTGTCGTGCAGCGCTCAAAACTGTGGACAATATAAGGCTGTTCCACTGTAAAATAACTTCTGAATCGTTTTGAACTGGTTAATTAAAGGGGTCATCGGATGCCCATTTTGATATGATTCTTTAGGGTCTTAATGAAAATCTATAATATGCTTTGGTTAAAATTTCTTAATGCTAGTGTAAATAACACCTTTTTTACCTAGCCAAAATCAGCTCTGCAAAAATCATCCTGTTCTGGTCAAGTTTGCTTTAAATCATGGGCGTCGGAACCATTGTATGTGGGTGGGACAGGAACCACCCACTTTTAAAGACCAATGATATTGGACCCACCCACGTTTACCGTCTCTAATTCAGCAAATATATGAGGAATGCCCTATTAAATTAAACTCCATTTAGCTGCAGCCTTGAATTCCATGCTACGTCTTTCTCAAATTCCACTTGTCCCATATCAGTTAACTTAATTTAATATCCCGTTAATATTATCTAGTTACTTGCGCCTGCTACACGGCCGAGACACAGCCAAGTAAACAAAGCGTCTTAGCTTACCTGTTAACCGATACTTTATTTCAACTTTCAACTGTTTCCTTTATTTTTATCTTCACTGAAAATAACTGCCTTACTGTTGTGATGCGAGATGTGAAAGGGAGAAGAGCGATTTCAGCAAAAGGCAGACGCAAACTCCGGTCTCTCGCGTCAAAAACTTTATGCTATGTGGTTTATCATTTACGCCACTGGTAATGCAATTTATCCGCCATCTTTTGTAATGTTGTTACGCTAGCGGCAACAAGGCGGCCTATTTCCACTCTGTGCAAAAAGACACTCCGTTAATTAAAAGGCAGCAGACTACAGTAAATGGCATATACTCCAGTAACTATTTTCTGGGGGAGGACCCACCCACATTTATTTTGCTTCTGACGCCCATGCTTTAAATGTTAATGAGCTCTGCACGCCCCGCCCCTCTCTTCTCTCGGTGGAGTGACGAGCCTGTTTACTTTAGCCGCATTTAGCCGTGTTTAACTTGCTAACTAACACAATATTAGGAAAGGCGATCGCAAAGATTCATAAAAAAAACCCTTATACTCACTTCTGCTGTAAGTGAAGTTGGATCATGAATGATTTGCGGAATATAGACAGATTTATGTAGATCGGGAGGCGCATTTCCTTCACAAACAAACGTAATCCACTGCATCTTCAGTGGCTCAGATGTCGGGAGTAAATGACGACCACTATGTTCATTATTACATCCAGCAACACAACACCTCAATCGCTCAATCGGAGATATTCTTGTCTAACTTACATCCCTGCTCCGGCATCAAAACAATGGCACTCGGACTGTTACAGCTGATTTAAGGCGGGTCTGAGGTAAGACGCTCATGTCAATCAACTATCGTATCGGAATATTTTCCGAGTCCAATATGCTCGAGTCCAAGTCAAGGACAAGTAAAATACATCCGAGTCCGTGACCTGAGTCTGCTAAAAATTGTGCTCGAGATCGGACTCGAGTCGAAGTACGAGTCTGAGTACCCCAACCCTACTAAAGTGATAAATATGAGATCTGGACTTGTCCTAAAGGAGTCCAATGACAAATAAATTATGGAATAATACTATGGTAACAGGGCTAACAGCAACCGAAAAGTCATTTTATGTTCAATATAATCTAAAAACTGCGCTACCATTGAAATGTTTTGGGGTCAATAAGATTTTTTTTTTTAAAGGAGTATGTTCTATAAATTACATTTATTTGATCACAAATACAGTACAATCAGTAATATTGCGAAATATTATTATAATTTAAAGTAACTGTTTTCTAAATGTAAGGTATTTTAAAATGTAACATATTTCTGTGATCAAAGATGAATTTTCAGCATCATTACTCCAGTCTTCAGTGTCACATGATCCTTTAGAAATCATTCTAATATGATGATTTGCTGCTCAAAAAACATTTTTTAATGTTGAAAACAGTTCGAAATATAACATTTATTTTAAAAAACATATATTTTTGTAACAATATGAATGTTCAGTTTTAATGCATCTTTGCTGAATAAAAGTATTTAATAATTTTAATTTAACCAAATCTGACCAAAATTTTTGAAAAGCAGTGTATATAGACATTAAAAATGCTAGATTTCTTTGCATATTTTTTTTAAATCATCATTAGCTTTTTTGCAAGGGGAAAAAAGCAGAAAAAGGCTTCATAACAAAGCCTTTGTAACATTTGTTTATGTGTTTAGAAAAATGTCTTAACATAGTAAAAGTTAACATTATCTAGACATTGTTAAAATTATTTTTGCACAAGTACCTCACTGTATGGCTGCATTTGCAGCTATAATGACATTGCAAGTATGTCATAAGTTTCCAAGCATAACATAAGCACATTTTCCTCATTTGTCCTTTTCGTGTAGAAACAAAGTGGTTAATGAATAAATGATGAGTAATTCAGTCAACTGTATCTGAAACCTACAGCTGCTGTGCTGCCTATTCAGTCAATGACTAAAAAGATTATTATGACATCCTGAGGAAACTGGTTTCAGACCGGCTCATTTAATTAGAACAGACATGAATGAGCACATATTTAAAAACTACAGTACTTATTAAACAGAAATCAAGTTGAAAAATGGATATTTATAACACAATTAGCTTATTTATAGATTAATTTAATTTACACTATGTAATTCACAGGTTAATTGAATTTCATGAGGACAGTAGATTGTTTTTCCACTAACCGGCTGACGGTTTCTGGTGTTTTGTTCCTGCAGGTGATGGCTGAGGTGGAGCTCCTCTCCACACCCCATAATATTCAGATCAGCGATGTGACCTGTGACTCGTTCCGGATCACCTGGGAAATGGCCCATGAGGACTCGTCCCGAGTGACGCATTACTTCATCGACTTGAGCCGCAAAGAGGGCAGCGAGCACAACCGCTTCAAGCACAGAGTCAGTATTCGCTGTCATTTAGTCACTGTCGTTCCGCTCCACTGTTGATCTCACAGGATAAAACACAGCTCTAATTCTGTGTCACACAACGAGTGCCAGTGGAATTTGTGAACTTATTATGAACTTATTACAGAGACAGTCCCTTCAGGACAGTCTGGGGTTAAGCAAGGACACAATAGTGAGGACTGTAGCCTGTCACATCTAATGTAATATAAGGACGAATACTTATTTTTAATCTAATTTCATGTTCTTTAAACTGAACATCCCCTGCTTTCCTGTCTGAATAAAGGTTAAACTGAGGACAGAGAAAATAAAGCAAGCGCTGGAGAGGCAGATGGCGGGACGGGGAGCAGGATGGGGGTGTAAGAGGTGACTGTAGGTGTGTTGGTACTGAGCAAATCTGACAGCCCGGCGCAGGCCAGCCCTTCAGGGCTACTGTGATGCTCACGTCACTTCCAATACAGGAGCATGAGAAACTTGAGCAAAACTGCTTTGAGCGGGTAATGACTCACCAGGACATGTTTCCTGCCCAGTAAACACATAATCCCCTCAATTCCAGCCCAGGCACCTCTTTAAAAGCATGTATGATATTGCTTTGAAACAATTTCTAATTTAGTACACTAGTAATTTGGGGCATTGTGTATTTAGTTAGTTAGTTGGTAGCAGTCCTTGCCACTTGCACATGAAAATCTGCTAAACTAAAATTAGCTAAAATTATTGTGTCTCCATTCCCTGGCCAACTAACACTTAACATATCTAAAATTTGAATATTGTTTTGCAAAAACAGTAATTTGTTTATTGTTTAATTGTTTTTATGCTTTTTTTTCAATAAAAAGTTCTCCACAGCAGTTTTATAAAGAAACTCAAGTTTTTATTGCTAAATAACTGTATAACTGTGTCCCCAATCCCAAGACAACCACCCCTTTAGAAAAACAAAACAAAACACAAAACTAGGATTAGGATTTTTTGCCAAAATAAATAAATACATAAGTAAATAAAGAAACAAGAAAAACAAGAAATTCTGGTTCAATTATTAATTACTTATATTATTTTTTTTAAATGGGTTGATTAATTACTTAATTTCAAATAAATAAATGAATAAATAAATAATAGATTTAGTACACTAGTAATTTTGGTCATCATGCACCTATTTTTTATTCATTTATTTATTTTAAGGTGTTTATTTATAAATGTATGTATTTATATATTTTAATTAATATTATTATTTTTCTATTTAATTAATTAATTATTTTGTATTTAGTTAGCGTCCTTGCCACTTACTCATGAAAATTTAGATATTGCTTTGCAATCAATCAGTCAATAAATCAATATAGTGCACTAGTAAGTTTGGTCATCATGCACTTGTTTTTATTTATTTATTTATTTTAAGGTATTTGTTTATTTATTTATTTTTTATATTTTAATTCATATTAATTTTTAATTCATTCATTCATTAATTGATTAATTTTAGTTAGTTAGAGTCCTTGCCACTTAGTCATGAAAATTTTGATATTGCTTTGCAATAAATAAATAAATTACACTAGTAATTTTGGTCGTCATGCACCTATTTTTTATTTTCTTATTTTAAGGTTTTTATTTATTTATGTATTTATTATTATTATTATTATTATTATTATTAACTAATTATTTTACTTAGAGTGCTGCTTACTCATGAAAATTTAGATATTGCATTGCAATAAATAAATAAATAAATACAGTTAGTACACTAGTAATTTTGGTTACCATGCACCAAATTCAAGTACTTATTTATTTATTTTAATTACTATTATTTTTATTAATAAATTAATTCATTTTAGTTAGTTGATTACAGTCCTCGTCACTTACTCATGAAACTTTAGAAACTGCTTTGCAATAAATAAATAAATAAATAAATAAAATTATTTGATACACTAGTAATTTTGGTTACCATGCACCAAATTGAAGTATGTATGTATGTATGTATGTATGTATTTATTTATTAATTTATACTCATGAAAATTTTAAATTGCTTTGCAGTAAATAAATAAAGAAAAAATAAATAAAGAAATAAATAATTTTGGTTACATGTACCAAATTCAAGTATTTATTTATTTATTTATTTATTTCTATCAGTTTTATTAATAAATTAATTCATTTTAGTTAGTTGATTACAGTCCTCATCACTTATGAAAATTTAGATGTTGCTTTGCAAGCCAGCAAGAAATAAATAAATAAGTAAATAAATAAATACATTTAGTACACTAGTAATTTTGGTTATAATGCACCTATTTATTTATTTATTTATTTATTGTGCAGTAGTCATCGCCACTTACACATGAAAATCTGCAACAGTGTTAGAAACACTTGAAGAGTTAATTTGCAAAAACAGATAACTCAGTTTTTAACAATTTTCAAAAATCATGTTTTTTCCATTGTGCATTCAAATTAATCTCAATCAAACTGCAGTTGGGTCATTTTGAGATAAAGTAAAAACAACAACAACAAAAATACAGCTAACTAACACACTTGAACATAATAAAAACATGATAACATAATAAAAAAAAGAAAAGAAAAGAAAAAGTTTTTTGATTTATTTTGAATTATATTGAATTATATTTTGAAAATTAAAACAGAGTTATCTGTAAATCAATAATAATTTTGTCCCCAAATCCCAGGCCAACAATTCCTTAAAATACACATACTTATACACTAATAATTTTGTGCATGACACACTTTTTTAAATTTGTTTTTATTTTTGATTTTTAAGATTTTATATATTTAATTCATTTTATTTTATTTTTGAGATGGAGTCCTCTCCACTTGCATGTGAAAATCTACAGCAGCCTTTTAAAAAGACTCATTTTTTAAAATCTAAAATAGTTGTGTAACTTAAGTATCCAGTCCAGCTAATTTTCTTGAAAGCTGCATTCAAAGTTTGCTTGACTATAAAATGTGAGAAGACACATGAACAACTTAATTGCCAATTCAGTGCACTATTTATAAGTGTTGATGAGATCATCAGAGCTAAATAAATGTGTTCAGTTTTTAAAATTCTTCCTGACCAAATGAAGCTACATAATGTAGGAGTATTACCAGTATCTAAATAATACAGGCATGAACTGCTGCTAAATGCTGCTGAAATTACATCTGATTTCACCACGGCTCTAATATTGCATTTGCGGGTGAAAGAAAAGGACTTGCTGAGGGGGTTGCTATGGTTACGCCCCTTTGAGCATTTTATAATTGGTTCTGCTTGTCAGAAAATGGAGCCTCCACAACAAGACTAATTATCTGTGATCGAGCTCTTATATCTGAGAGGAAATATGTTACGCTTTAGTGAAGTTTGAAAATGTCTTTCACCTTTCAACAAAGAAGAGTCATCAAAGAGATAACAGGCGTGAGATTACTGCCCTGAATGTTACATACAGATACGGATACGGATGTTAACTGCTCACAAATCATATTGTCTCACTGATTAGGCTGCATGCATAATTCAGGCAATAATCAGGCAATTAGTCTTATGATTCATTTTAATGGTAAACAATCAAATCTTATCTATCAGTCACATGATTTACTTTATAACACTACAATGTATAAATAAATTATTAGGCAAATACTGTAGATTAGAATCATTTTCTAACCACAAAAATTACTCCTAAAGGAGACCTATTATGCCCCTTTTTACAAGATGTAATGTAAGTCTCAGTTGTCCCCAGAACTGAAGTTCCAGCTCAAAATACCCCACAGATTATTTATTATATAATTTTAAAAACGCCCATTTTGAGTGGAAACAGAAACACGCTGTTTTCGTGCATGTCTCTTTAAATGCAAATGAGCTGCTGCTCCCCGCCCCCTTTTCCAGAATAGGACTGTGCCTTTACAGCTCATACCTCAGATACTCTGCCTAAAAAACATGTCTATCACACTGAAATCACCCAGTCACGGATTAAGATCTGATAACAGAAGGCTACATCAACAGAAGTCATTTTAAGCTCAAGTAGAAATCCTTACAAAATCAGGATACCACTTTTTACAGTGTTCTAAGATTAGATATAAATCTGAACAGTATGCAGCAAATTCAAACATGTTTTAACTAGTGAAACTAGCTGTTACAGGTACAGTGTTGGGCAAGTTACTCTAAAAATAAATTACTGATTACTAATTACTCCTTTAAAAAGTAATCAAATTACTGTTCTGATTACTTTATTTCAAAAGTAATTAGTTACATTACTTGTTACGTTACTTTTTTCTGTACATTCAATTTACGTGAAATAGTGAACTTGTGTGTTGCCTAACATTCCAGCAGAAATGCTCCGATAAAATATCTGTTATTAAAGCATCAACATTCACAAACCGCTGTTATTTTAACTAAAAGCAATAGGCTGCTGCGTGCTTGTTTGCAGAATGCACGGCTTTTCGAGCGGTGAGTGGATTCTCTGATTGCATTTCAGAAATCAACATTGTTCAACGCTGCAAACACGTTATAAATAGAAACTCTGCCTATGCTTAAGCCTGTTAATCGTTTTTGTTTTAAATAGTTGTTCTCGTTGCTTTTGTGCAATACATGAATAGCAGTTAATTTGTTTTAGATAGTTTATGTTTAGACAGTTCTATTTTAAGGAAGTCCCGCAAATAATTTTATTCTATCGCATCCCGCACACACGAGTCTCTGCCCGCCCATGCCCGCACCCGCACTCGCCCTCGCCCTCGCCCATCAAGTACCGCGCAAGTCTTGTACTCTCTGCTGCGTCGAGTCCAGTGCCAGTGGATTAGAGACCACTCTCGCTGGACTCGACGCAACGGCGCGTACGACAATAGAAGCTGATGCGTTGCTCTCCGCACCCGTTACGTTCTCACGTTTTAATGTGCTGCGTGCCCTTTCAGAGGTTTCAAATTGGATATGTTGTTTTTCACGGTTGAAAAGGATTTCTTCCCCTCTAATTGACAACGCACAATAATGTTCTTGCCTTTGACAGAAATAAACTAAAAATAATGATTGTATTTCCAGCTACAGAACGCGTGCTTTCCTCTCTCCATGCTGACTGTTTTCATTGGTAGTATCCGCCTCATAGGCGCTTACCAGTCAAAGTAGTTGACGTTGCGTGTGCTAGCCAACACCCTTTTTATAATCATCAATTATGTAACGCAGCGGTAACGCATGCTTGTAACTATACTCTAATTACTATTTTGAAAATTATAACGCGTTAAATTACTCCGTTACTAAAAAAAGAAGCCCAACACTGTACAGGTATAATAATAATCCAATCTGTTCATCTCATCAGACTCTATGGCCAACAAAGAAAGTGTGGATAGTGTTTTCAGAGCCGTTATTGTCCTCAGTTCATTTTTCATTCATTTATATTTAATTTTACTAAATAATTTTCGAGTGTTTTATTCCCTTCAAAGAAAGGTGTAAAATGGGTGTTTTCAGAAATGTGACAATGAGTGCATTGTCTTGTTGCAGGGATGGGCTCTATTTCAAATACATGTATTTGAAATACAAAATACTGTTTTGTCTTTAAATATCTTTGAAAAAAAAAATGCATTTAAATACATTTAATCTTAGTATTTTTTTACTTTGTCAATCAACCTCCTTATTAGGCTGCTGATTTCCTGCAGGAATGGGCAGTATTTCATATACATGTATTTAAAATACTATTTTGAATCTTTGTATTTAAATACCTTTGGAAAAAGTCAGATATATTTTGTATTTAAATACATTTAATCTTAGTATTTTTTGTATTTAGTATTTTGTGAACCTGTTGATACAGGAAATCAGCAGTCTTATAAAGAGTTTGATTGGCAAAAAGTATTTAATGTATTTTGAAAATACAAAAATACTAAAGATTAAATGTATTTAAATACAAAATACAAAATAGTATTTTGTATTTCAAACACGTTTTTGAAATACTGGCCATCCCTGACTGCGCTTAACAAATTTATTGGACCACCACCCAATGTAAGGTTTGTACCACAGCTGCCCTAAACTAAGTACTGGTGATTACCAAAATCATTTTTAATGTTTCTGTAATTGTTAATCCACCAGTATGTGTAAGATCTTTAGTCAAAGTAGTGTTTCTAATGCTAAAATATAATTATTTTTTGAGATTAAATGAATTCAAGGATAGATTGCACAAAGATTAGATTAGATTGCATTTGGATGTCAGTAACAAAAGAGATTGTGGAAAAAGTGCATTAAAACAATGTCAGCAAGAATGCAAGCTTTTACCAAGGCCAAAAGAGGCATATAAAATAAAAATAAAATATTTATTTATTTGGTTTATTAGTTTTTGCTTATTATGTGTGAATAAAGACAATTTAGTGGTTTGTTATTTGCCTAATAAATGACAATACAATTTTAGTTTTTGATGGGTGGTCCAATAAGTTTAAACACTGTATATAGCTGCATAGATTTATGAGGATTTAAACTGAAAATAAAACTTACAAACTCACTTGTTTACACTCTGCCCCTTTCTTGATTGCCAAAGGCTGCAAAGCACAACATGAAAGCATGAGGCTGACGCTCTGTAGCAAATTCACACATATATAAGTGAGGCATTTTAATTTCAGTTAAAGAGACAGGAGTTGCGCGACGCACCGCACAGAATGCTCCTAGAATCTGGTTGAGTAATATATAGGTGTCGAAACAAAAGCGCACGGGTGAATCTGGCGATAGATCGCGCATCCACTGATTAACGCAGGAGAAAAAAAACTTTCAACAAAACATTCAGGGGACTCAGAAACACAGAAAGCAGCTGTCACATAGCATGTGAGTACTAAACTAAGTTCTCTTTCATGTCTTATTGCACTTAAACTGTCAAATACACACGAGTTTGTATTAAAAACACACGAGTTACAAAGACAGTCTGTTATGTCTGTGAAGGTAAACAGCTGGGAAAGAAATTGCATGTTTATATTAGATCTGTGTGTCAGCAGCGAAATATTCAGTAAATAAATCAATAAATCCACTGCTCTCTTGTCTCCTCTGAGGCTGGGACTCTAAATAGTGTTGTGTGCTCATCTCTGCAGCCAAAGACAGAACAGTTAGCATGCTTTGCTCAAACTTTTGCCATGGCATTAAAACTGGTACACTGCTGTCGCTTGCGAAAACTAAATGGCGGCACTGTGGGTGGAAACATGCAGATTAAGGAGGGTAATATTATAATAAGATCCCCTTTCTGCATCACAGGGGAGCAAAATCTGACACACTCATTTTTTTCACATGCTTGCATGCAAAATTACTGGGTTGTTCTTTTTCACATGTTCTTGGATGGTAGATGCACCGGGGACCCAGTTATAGCACTTAAACATGGAAAAAGGCAGATTTTTTTAATTCTATACAATTAACAAATAATAAGCAGCTAACTAAATTCACTGAACTGAGGTTTGAGGTTTATATTGTTTTATATTAACTTCTTATGTCTATTTTAGAATGGTTTTCTACATGCAAAGTGGTCAACTACTGTTGTTTTTATTGTGCTTTATTGCATTTTTATTGTACTTAAAAAAATTTGATTTGATTTGATTAAAGTATATACATAATTATATACAAATATCTATCTATCTATCTTTCTATCTGTAACAAAGAGTCCACTGAAAAGCGAGTTGTGAATGAATCCAAGTGCAGTTTATTTACACAAAGACAAAACATAATCCAAAAGACTTGACTTGAGATAGACTTGACATGGCATGGCATGAACAGACTAGACTAGACTAGACTTGACTTGACTTGACTTGACTTGAACAGACTTGGCATAAATAGAAACACAAACTCACCAATAGCAGGTTACACAGTTCAATACATGACAAGAGACAAGGGCAACATAAGGGCCATATATATCAAACAATACAGGCAGGGTTGCCAGGTTTTCACAAATAAACCCGCCCAAATGCTACTCAAAACTAGCCCAATCACATTTTGAGGTGGGGTCCCCTGTTAAAAATCACATTCTGGGGGATAAAATTCACTTTTTTTTTCCTGCTAAATTCTCATTTCAGGGGATAAATATGACGTTATTGGGGTCGATTTAACCCGCAGAACAGTGTCATATTTCAGTCCATTTTCAACTCCAAACAGTCCAACTAGCTATAATAGTATTTACATACTATTATAATATGTATTATATAATATTGTGAACAAGCTTTTTTGTTTCAGTTTCATTTTAATTATATTTTAAGTTTTAATATTTTCATGTGTTTTTGTCATTTTTTAATTAGTTTTTTGTTAATAATATTTGTATTTAGCTTCAATTTATTTGATACATTTCAGCTTAAACATATGTATTATACTAATATATAAATAAAGATATTATAATATTTATTTATTATAATAATAGTATATTTATTTAACTTAAATTGTAAATTTGTATCTACATTTCTATTCTAAATTTTACCTTTTTAATCTAATATTTATGTTTTATTTAATTTCAATAAAAAAAAAACTTTTAAAACCTGATCTGGCTCCCAGTTTCCATTAATAATCCAGCCATAGTCCCACCATTGTGGATCATCAAATACCATCCTTTAAATCTTTTTTGGCTGATATTGACATTTCAGCTTGTGGTTTTTATTAAGTGAGAGTTGTTTTTAGCTTTTCTTACCTTAGCAAAGTCTCTGACAACCTGACACCTCCTACTCCGGGTAAATGACAGTTGTGCTGGCAGGAGGCTAAAAGGTTCCTTCACAATTAAATCTTGACAAGCCTTTTGCAGTTTTTGCCCCTTTTCTTCTCAACACACTTTTTGAAAACCCCAGTGGACTGTTAAAAAAGCTTGTCAACTACTGAGGCATTATAATTAGACAATCACATATCATCTGAGAGTCTTAGCTTAGTCTGGACATTTCTGGAGTGCAGACTCGATTAGATCTCTCTTCTTTGGTCCATTTTAACAGTAGTTAAAACTAAAACTATATATAAAATGCTTAAATACACTACATGACTTTTCAAAACTTCACTAGGCGTCACTAAAGGACTGAGAATCATGCATTACCAGACTTGTAGGGGTTTAACAAACAAAAAGTCAAGTATTATAAAACTGTCGTTGGATATTCTCTTCAAGGCAGAACACAAACTCTGTGAGCCAACAATTAATTATCAGCGCCCTCTGCTGTTTGTTTTTTCAGGATGTCCCAACCAAGCTAGTGGCAAAAGCAGGACCTCTGCCAATGGCTGTGAGAGGCCACTGGTTCCTCAGCCCTCGAACAGAGTACTGTGTTGCTGTGCAGACGGCCATCAGACAGCCGGACGGAGACTATCAGGTGTCTGAATGGAGCCAAGTAGTGGAGTTCTGCACTGGGGGTAAGTAGAGACAGAGTAACAGAGATGTAAATGTGTTTTCAATATTAAAATACTTCCTTCTACACCAACTCAATATGCCAAGATTACTGACAAAAAGATATCATCAACTGATGAAAAGAAATCATTGGTCTGTTTGTTTAAGCAGCCCAACATAGCAACAGGCTCAACCAATGGTGTGTGTGTTTGGGGGAGGGGCTGGTTTTGTCCAGCCAGTAGCAAACAGGAGGACTATCTGGGGAAACTTATCCAGAAACAACCATCATTTCTGCACTTCTCAGCACAGAAATTACACTCTAGCATACTGTTTGAAGTGTCATGATTATCTTAACTTATACTACGGGGCTGTTGAATGCTTGAATCTGATTGGCTGACGAAAGTTCTAAGGCAGGGGTGGGCAATTAATTTTCCCAAGGAGCCACATGATAAACTTGGGCGGTTGCAGAGGGCCGGACCAATACACTTAACTCAGTTCTGGCCAATATATTTTATATCTCTTTATAAAAAAAAATCAATAAATAAATAAACATTAAATGAAACATTACAATCAAACAATGAAAATGTGGAGCACATATTTATATTACTATTTAATGAACATTCACAAAAAACAGTTTAAAAAATATTGCAGTGTTTCAAAGACTACCATCACAACTTTGTACAAAAAAGCAAGTATTTCAAAGATTAGCATGACACAGATTCAGCGTTATGGACGTGACATTTGCAGTCAAAACCTGAAACATAAATTCTCATAGAATGTATTCATTACCAATAACTTGTACAATCTATTTATGTTTTTCTAAAACCTTGAGAAAAGTATCAGTATCCACCTTATTTTTCAATGCGGAAGTAAGCTGCTTTCTGGTAATGTGTTAGACTTCCTGTTCTTAATCTGCCATAGAGAAATAACGAGAAGAATACTGAAGTGCTGTAAACAGTAAAACAGTTTGCACTACAAACTATTGTGTACATAATTAAGATAATACATTAAAATAATATGGTAAGACACACCAATTTGCAATATCAAGCAGCAAAACGAGCTGTTTTGTACAGATACACATAGCTGGATGCGGATGAGACCGGAAGCCAGACACATTAAATTTACAACGGCCGCTCCTACTCTTACGACAAAAATAAGGTGGATAAAAGTAACAATATTTGCTGGATGGAGAAAGGTTGGCAATTCACAAAACATAGGCTATATGACTTTTTTGTTTTCTTCAACAAAATTCGTTTTTTTTTTTTTGTTTTTGAAAAAAAAAAAATCAATGTTACGGACGTGACAGTTCTGAAAGCGGAATTTATCCGACTACGGAAATCCGTATGAAATGCTTTAAAAACGGAGACGCCTTTAGAGACAAATGCAAACTTCATACAGATTACATAATTAGTATTTGTAGGGTGTTAGATTTCCTTTTGAAGTTGTTCGTATAAAAGTAGACATTTCAAACTTTCTATAGATACATTTCTCATGTATGCGAGACAGTCATTCGATGAGTTTCGGTTCTTTTTTTGTGACGCGCTTCAGAGACAGATGGGAGAAAGCGCGTCCTGGGGTGCGTTTCCCAAAAGCAACGTTAGCTAACTATGTTCGCAAGTTCCGTCGTTACCAACATAGTTCAATGATTCGGTGTTTCCCGAAACCATAGTTCAAACGAACATTCGCAAACAGCGTCACAAACTTACGTGGTTGAAACTACAGCTCTCGATCTGTGGTTAGAAGCATAGTTCCTTGATAGTAAGACATATGGACTCAATAAATTATGCTCTTGGGCACAGTAAGCAAGCTAAAATGCAGTGCAATCTATATCTTTCACTCGATCTAAATATAAATGCATTTTAATCTATGTATTTTTTAGCTTCCTCTGCAAGGGACGTTTTTGAATAGTGCGCATGCACATAAACGCCTACGGGAACCTCGGAGTATGACGTAAGAGGGAACCCCCGATGAATGAAATATCAAATAAAGCGAAATGACATGGAACAAAAATAGAAAATTAGTGATCAGGTGCCATGTTTAATATAGCTGCATTTTAGAGATCTCTAATAAATTAAATAGCATGAATTATTACTCGGTGACGTCATTAACAAAGGCCCTACATCGTTGAACTAATGTGGTTCAAACGACGGAAATGCGACCGTGTTCGGGAAACAGTCGTGACTAGCTAGTCCGTTTCCACAACAATGCATTGTACTACGGAGGTTAATCAGCGATTTACGTCGTTGTACGGGAAACGCACCCTGTTTGTTCTCATTACTCTACAAAAGCAATTGTTGTTGTTATAAGTTTACAGAAATAAAATTAGTTTCATTATCAGGAAAAATACAAGTGATCGCGCGGACGCTTCTCTGTCATGCATTAGGTGAATTCCAGAGTCCGCATAAACAGGTTTATTAAAATAAATCTTGACCTGTCTACATCCGAGACAGATGCAATTATAACTTACAAATTGAAGGCTATTTGACGTTTTAAAATGATCTAACGGACTGAAGCCGCTTATTGATCTTTATTAGTTCCATCAAGATGTCGCTTTCAAAAAAATAAAATCTGTTTTAATTACCAATTTATGAATTAATTAACATAGGTACAAAATAGGTTAAGTAAAATATGCTGAATATATAATATTTTACAAATATTTATAAAAATGGTAGCCTATGCGAATAAGACTGCATTTTCACATTTTGCATCTGCCTAACAAAGTACATTATTTTTTAACATGCAATGATACGAAATTAGACCAAACAAGACATGTAATGAAGAAAAATATTTAGACAAAAAAGAATCTCTTACGGCTAATGGCAAACTCACATGAACGGATGTAATTGTTACGTAATAATAATAATAATAATAATAATAATAATAATAATAATAATAATAAAAGCAGTGCGGTTGTATTGCTTGCACATAATTGCACCTTTTGCGATTGACTTTTAATTCAACAATTACCTCACGTGGGCCGGTCAAGGATAGCCAGAGGCCCAGATGTGGCCCGGGGGCCATACAATGCCCAGGGCTGCGTTTCCCAAAACCAACTATGGTCGCAAATTCCGTCGTTACTAATAGAGTTCAATGGACCTAACCACCATAGTTAGCTAACGATGCTTTTGGGAAACGCACCCCAGGTCTGTTCTAAGGTGTGCAATTATTTTCAGGGAAAAACACGGCGAACGTAGTTCCAGGTAGCTCTTGACGGCATTACATGGCCATATCACTTCGCCACACCATTTAGTTTATTTCAAAGGTCCTTACAGCCAAAAACAACACAATAACCAAAACCCACAACGACACTGGCAACAAATAAATAAAGTAAACAATAGGATAAAAACGACAGATCATTTCCATGTTTTTGCCACAAAATTACATTTTATTATGTACGGAAAGCACATACTCTTGCAACGGAGGCGTTGGATGAGCTGCTTAAGAAATTAATCCTACTCACAATAGCGTTTTAAGTATGACGGGCCAAAATGTCCAAAAATAAGGCTAATGATTTGTCGCGGGAATTCACTATACCATTTCCAGTAGTTACTGAGTTTCCCACTGTTAGGCCTCTCCTCACACGGCGGGCGACTCACTTTTACTAACTCTCCTCATAGTGAATCACTTTCCTCACATGGCGGATGACTGACTCTCCTCAGCTGGTGACTCACTTTCCTCACTCAGTAGATCACTGACTCTCTTCTCATGTACAGGGACCGAATATTATAATAATACCTGTAACCTTTTTAAACTGCGATGGCTGTGTAACAAACATTGTTGTTCTATTTTGTGTTGCAGGCTAAATGTCATTTATTGTGAATCAATATTCCAATCAGTGTTCTGTTAGCTGTTAAATCAGCAGGTTAAATTTATTCTCATTGATTTCTTTCTTTCTTTTTTATACATTTCTATAGTCATTTTTCCATAACCCTTTTAAATGCTGGCTGTCTCTTTCGTACGGTGAGGCATTGCTGTCACACATATTTTTTCCATCAAATTTTCTTTTTATAACAAGATGTTATGTCGTCAAAACGACATCTTTTCCCATAAAAACGAGATGTTATGTCGTTAAAACGACATCTTTTTTTTCCCCCATCAAACCAGTAATTTTTGAATAACCCACTCTGGGCTTGGAGTATTTCTTTATTTGAATGATTTAAGTTACTACATTGAAATACGAACATTTGATTTTCTACTGTTTAAAGAAATTTAAAAATGACAAATGGTTTGATTTTATTATTATCAGAGCTTATTAACTTTTTTGCTCACCAAAACCATTCATTCCACTCTAGAAGAAACAAGTAGCTGAAGTGACATTTAGATGCATTTACACATTTAATGAGCCTAAAATGCAGCATTGAAGCATTTACATTGCAAAATTGCAACAGTATAAGTGATATTATACAAGTGACTGTCTTAATGAATGAGTCATCGAGTCAAGCCTCCAAACGATTCGTTCAGACGGCTGATTCATTCTAGAATGAAGCAAGTGCTTGTCTTTATGAATGGACCATTGACTCAATGACTCAGATGATTTTTCAGAAACACTGAATCATTCAGTAACGAAACACGGCTGTATGTTGCTCAAAGATGTGTGACTGTTCTACTTTTATCTTTGTCTTTAACTATTTTCGTTAACCAAATCGAGCAAAAACAGTCAACATTGACAATATTGTACTAAATGTATATTAACTACTCGTTTGAACTCTTGTATAAAATCAATGTCGAATTTACAATCGTGGTTTTTAGGGAAAACTGCACTCATTGGTCGTGTCATGTTTATATATATATATACAGTGTTGGGGAAAGTTACTTTTAAAAGTAATGCATTACAATATTGAGTTACTCCCTAAAAAAGTAACTAATTACATTACTTAGTTACTTTACTTTTGCGTTACTTTTTAAATCTGGGCAGGGCTTGCTTGTTTGTTTTTAATATAAAAAGTTCTATTTTTGGCAAATGTAAAAGCCTTTTCACACCAAAAGCTTCAGGCTTTGAGAAAAGTAAATTCATGTCTGTGCAGTAGACCGCAGAAGAAATATATGTCAACTCTTCAGCAATAAAAAAAGGAAAATAAATGTTAGATTATCTTGAGTAATTTTTGCTTATTAGTATGGTTGAATTGAATCATCGAAGGTCGGCAGCAAAGACAACGGTTAAAAAAACAGGATTAAATCCATAACATATTTAATTATTGCAGGTTTGCGTCATATTCTTGAATTCCACTGTTTTTATTCACTTTGAGGAATACTGAATCTGTTTTTTTTGTGAGTGAGATGAATTAATGCATGTTTTAGAACTAACATCTTACTCCTGATTTCTCTCAACATGGGGACAGGAGAGCTCTTAATCAGTAAATGGGGGAAAAAGTAACTGGCATTACTTATTTGAAAAAAGTAACTCAGATATTTTCTTGTCAATTAAAAAGTAATGCGTTACTTTACTAGTTACTTGGAAAAAGTAATAATATTACGTAACTTGTAATGCGTTACCCCCAACACTGTATACATATATATAAATGTATAAATTTAATCATATCTTCTATAACGGAATTATATAACATATTGCTTTTATGACATAATATGTCGTTATTATGAGAAAATATGTCGTCATTGTACATTATAAAACAGTATGCAGTATGAGTGTAAAGTGTCATTTTAATAGAACAACGTCTGTTACACAGCCGTGACAGTATTTAAAAAAGGTTAAAGGTTTTATTATAATATTCGGTCCCTGCACACGAGGAGAGAGTCAAAGGATAGTGATTCGCTAGCTGAGGAGAGACAGTGGTCTGCTGAGTGAGGAAAGTGAGTCGCCCGCCGCATGAGGAGAGTGTGTATGCAGATGCACCGCCGGCCTGTCAGTGGGAAACTCAGTGACTACTGGCAATGGTATAGTGAATTCCTGCGACACATCATTAGCCTTATTTTTGGACCTTTTGGCCCACCATAGCCTGTCATCAGTTATTTCTTACTTAAATGGGAAGTTCACTTCCAAAATAAACATTTCCTGATAATTTACTCACTCCTGTGTCATCCAAGATGTTCATGTTTTTCTTCATTTAAAAAGAAATTAAGGTTTTTGAGGAAAACATTCCAGGATTTTTTTAATGCAGCTTACCTAGCAAAACGATTGGTCATTTAAAAAAAAAAAAATTATATGCTTTTTAACCAGAAGTACTTGCTGGGATCATGTGCAGCCCTTTGAAGCTGCATTGAAACTGCAATTTGGACCTTCAACACATTGATCCCCATTGAAGTCCACTATATGGAGAAAAATCCTGGAATGTTTTCCTCAAAAACCTTAATTTATTTTTGACTGAAGAAAGAAATGAACATCTTGGATGACATGAGGGTAAGTAAATTATCAGGACATTTTTTTATTCTGGAAATGAACTTATCCTTTAATCTTTATGACACTAATTTTTCATTGAACATAAAATAAAAATTATGAACACATTTAATAGTTGACTCTGTATATTATGCTCAGATAGAAGACACAATCAATTGGAAACATCTTCCTTTTTCTCACCTTCACTGTCATGTTCAATGTCAAAAGTGGGAATATGCTTTATAGGAAGCACTTATGTATTATATTCATTAATAATGGTTTTAAATGTGTTCTTTTCTGCAGATTATGCTATGGAGCATCTCCAGCAGCTGTTAGATAAAGCTCAGGCTGCTGCTGGGAGGATGCTCAGATTCTCTGTCTTCTACCGCAATCAGAGTCCTGAATACTTTCATTATGTCAGGTTAGTGTCATCTGTCATCCTCAGTCTCTCTGCTGCTCTCTACACACATCTTTCCGTGACAGCTCTAAGACTGCAGTGTATCATTTTTTGAGATGATTTGAGAATGCAAGGTGAAACCGCCTCTATTTATTTCATTCACTTTGCTTGTTTCATGTCATTTCAAGATAATAACTATAATGATAACTTTTAATAATCATTCTTTTAGATAGGGGAGTATATTATAAGTAGGAAAAATATGGTTGGTATCACTTTAAGAAAGAACACTGAAAGCCAATCAGAACGCACCACTTTAAAGTGATGGAGCATTTAAAGCAAGACAACACGCAGTGTATGCTTATAATAAACATTATTATCCACTTGGGGGGGGGGCATTAAATGAGACATCGGATGCCTGTTTTCCACAAGTTGGTGTGATTGTTTAGGGTCTTCATAAAACATACTTTGGTTAAAATTCCTCAGTCGTTGTGTAAAAAACAACACCCTTTTTACCTTGTCAAAAACAGCTCTGTTCACATCGACTCGTTTAGGTGCATGTCTCTTTAAATGATAATGAGCTCTGCTTACCCCCTCTTCTGTTTTTTGTGTTTTTGGTGACACGTTACCATAAAAAACAAAAAGCCACTGGGGACGAAGTGGATTAGTTTTTGTTTTTTTATGGTAAAGTGTGCTGCGATCTGCTCCGGTGGCCGTGTCGGAGCCGCGCCGCAGACGTGTGCAGTATAAGGAGTCGAAACACATATGGAGGTGTAAACACAAGTATTCATAATACAGCGTAGATAGCTCTTCAATTATAACTCGAGTGTTTTTAAAATGTATAAACTCGCACTAGACTAGGCTAGGCTAATCAGTGATGAAGTTCTTTGCTTGTTTTCTGTAGCTGCTTTTTGAATAACTAAGGAAATGTAAGCATTATAATTAGTAACTTACAATGTTTTTATTAAATTGTTGTCATGTTAAATATAAATGAACTCATATTAAAAACATTAGGCTGCTTTTAGCCTTATGCTGGTGCTGGTTTCGGGCAATGAAACGAAGTATGTAAATACTTAAATAAATTAGCACGATAATATCATGTATGAATGATCTCGTAGGCTGACGATAGGACCAAACACTACTGTAGTGTATTATTTACTCACCCTCTATGCATCCTAGGTGTATATGATTTCCTTCTTTTAGACGAATGCAATCAGAGTCATATTAAAAATGGGAGAACTCCCAAGCTTTAGAATGGCATAGATGGCATCAGTCCAAAACAAGTCCAATAAAGTGCATCCATCCACAATAAAAAGTGTCTCACACGGCTCCGGGGGGGGGGTGCCTCCTGTAGCAAATCGATGCGTTTTTGTAAGAAAAATATCCATATTTAAAATGTAAGAATCGCTTTAATCTAGATTTCGCTAACAGTTGGACACAGGACTTGCTGCTTTGGCAAGGGGCGTGACAGTACTGAAACACCATCTAAGCTGTTCGCCAATCACAACGCAGTGGGACAGCTATCACAACACATTTCGTTTTCACCCGGAGGCAGGCCTTCATTAAACCCGGAACTAATCAAACCATTTTTGCCAGTCGGGGAGAAAGGTATTGTAATAACGTAAATGATGTGAAAAATAATGCGTTTTCTGAACCACCAAGCATGAGAGCATGTTCTAGTACACCCCCAAAACAAAATCAAGACTTTGTAAAAGAGCATAATAGGACCCCTTTAAAATAACAGATTATTTATTATTCTACATGTCTCTACATAGATCAGAGTGTGGTGGTGCAATGCTCCCATCCTTCAAAGACAACAGTGGAAGTCACGGCTCCCCCATCAACGGAAAGCTACGTGGCGTCTTCCTCAGCTGCAACACTGAGTTCGACACAGGCCTCCCACCCAAAGACTCCCCATACGGCCCTCTGCGCTTTCAAATTTCCGCAGATCGTCTCCTGAACCCGAGTACAAACCTCTACTTTGCAGATTTCTACTGCATGTACACAGCGTACCATTATGTAGTGCTGGTGCTGGCCCCTGCTGGATCGGAGGGGGATAGCTTTTGCCAGAGCCACCTTCCACGACTGGACCTGTCAACCAATCCCTTCCTGACGTACACACCCGGAGACGTACCGGCCTTCTGTCACGCCAGCGATGTCATTCTGGAAGTGTTGTACACCGAGCCCTTGCTTCTGGAGCACGGCATACTCGCTCAGATCAGCGGCCGTCACCAGCTCATGAGCCTTTCCACTGCAAACGCCAAAAAAGACCCAAGCTGTAAGGTGTGCAATATCAGCGTGGGCCGCTGAAATGTCAATGACAGCTGTCACTGGAAGTGCAACTGGAAACCAGACCATGGGAACCTCACTGGTCTGAGAATCTGAGTAAATATTCAAAGAGGCGGTATTTGGAATCTAAAATATGCCAAAGGCATTGCCCAAAATAGGAGAATAAATAATATAAACATGAAAAATGAATAAGGTCATGACAGTTTGGCTGCTAGTCTGGCCACTTGTTAAGAAACCAAGCCATATGATCTGTGAGGCAACTATTCAGATCTTAAAGAGACAGTTCACCAAAAAATGTTTCATCATTTACTCACTGACTTTTAAAACCTGTATTATTACAACAAGGAGGAAAAAGGACCATAAAAGTGGTCTGTGTGACTCGTGTTATATTTTGAAAGTCGTCTGAAGCCATATGGTAACTTGTGTAAGTCAGACTCATGAAGAGTCATGTTAGTATAATGTAAATCAACTTCCTTAAGACTAATCATATATAAATCATATTTAGTGATATCATTATTGAGTTATGTAATTGATTCTGTTTATTTTTTATGTCATTTGTCTTTGTGTCTGAATTTAAAATAAATAAATATATATAATATGTATGTTAAATTAATTGTACAGAATGCTTTAACAATAAAACACTTCTGAGAGTTTCTGCATGTTAGTTTTGTAGGTCGTCTGTGTGAAAATTATTGTATTTCAGTATAGCGCTGAAAAGTTTTATTCATAAAACACATCAAAATGTTGTAAGAAGCTTATTAATGTAGTACCTGCATGGGTACCATGGACCAAACCATTCACATCTTTGCTTCGGAATTACATGTCAAAACAAATTCTAGACATGTCAAAACAAAGTTCTAGACTTTTCTGTATTTGAGTGCACTGAAATTTTTCAAATAATATAACCAAGTAATGTCACAAATTCACAAAGCACATGGCAGCCATTATAGTGGTAGTTCACCCAAAAATGAAAATTACTTCATGATTTACTCACCCTCAAGCCATCTTAGGTGCATATGACTTTCTTCTCTTAGATGGATACAGTTGGAGTTATATTAAAAAAATGCCAGTGAATGGGTGTTGAGATTTTGAAGCCCAAAAAAGTGCATCCATCCATCATAAAAAAATATTTCAAATGGCTCCAGGGGGTTAATGCAGGCCTTCTGAAGTGAATCAATGCGTTTGTGTAAGAAAAATATCCATATTTAAAACTTTATAAACCATGATCTCTGCTGTTTCGCTAACTGGAGTACTTTTTATGATAGATGGATGCACTACCAATATAAAGCTCAGAAGAACCAGGACATTTTTAATACAACTCAGATTGTATTTGTCTAAAAGGAGAAAGTCTACACCTAGAATGGCTCAAGGGTGAATAAATCATGGGGTAATTTTAATTTTTGGGTAAACTATCCCTTTAAATCACTGTTACAGATTCGCAAACCTCTGTGGTAATATTTGGTAACTGAAGGTGGCCAGTGTCTGCATGTAGCATAATCTGATCAGGGCTGATTATGAACAGGCCATTCATAATCAGACTGAACAAGCGCTGATCTCTCTGTCTGTCTGTCTGCAGCTGAGAAAGCAGGATTTATCTGTGCTGCAGCTCGACACGTCCTTAACACTCTCACACGGATGAGATAAATTACAACGCAAACTCTCAATTTCCCTAACAGCAGGAATGATTTCTTTATGGCTTCTGCAAAGCATTTTGCACAGCAGTGTAATATCCTGGAGGTCAAATGAAAGAACTACACTGGGTTTAGTTTTCCAGCAAAAATGCAATGGTAGTCACAAACCTAAAACATACATAAATGTGACCCTGGACCACAAAACCAGTCATAATTAGCATGGGTATGTTTGAAGCAATAGCCAAAAATACATTGTATGGGTCAAAATTACTGATTTTTCTTTTATGCCAAATATAATTAAGATATTAAGTAAAGATCATGTTCCTAAAGATATTTTGTAAATTTCTTAACGTAAATATATAAAAACTTAATTTTAGATTAGTAATATGCATTGCTAAGTGCTTCATTTGGACAACTTTAAAGGCAACTTTCTCTCAGATTCCAGATTTTCAAATGGTTGTATCTCTGCCAAATATTGACCAATCCTAACAAACCATACGTCAATGGAAAGCTTATTTTGAAACCTCAGTTTTTTTTTAAAAAAATGACACTTATGACTGGTTTTGTGGTCCAGGGTCACATATAATCTCTCAAACTAAATAAACAACATCTTAAGTTTCCAATCAAGGGTTCTCACGTCAATGCAAAGGCCCGTGTCAGGTACCAATCAGGGAATTAATGGATTTAAATGGATTATAGTGTCCAAGACAAAAACGTCCTGGGATTTGAATGAACCTCCTTGATCCAAGTTCGTGTCCTGCACGAATTTGTTTCTAGTATTCGTCACCAATCTGAACGCTGTAAATAATAAAAAAATATTTTGTCTCAGAGCATACTGGAATAAAAAAAGTATAGAAATTTGACCACAGAAACTTTCTTTCATACAAAAAAGCAATATATAAATGCAAGTGAAAATGACCAGTCATTAGGAAGCAAGTTCAGTGCTCTTTAATTTATATAATATTTACTATAAAAACTTGATTACCCCAGTGTTTTATAAACTTGCTTAAGTGCTCAATAGTACAAAATAAATGGCACTTTCCTACAATAATGTCTTTAAAAATAGAAAATATAAAATCACATTTATTTAACACAATATCAAATATTTTCCACAGTATGCAAGGTTTAATAAACATTTCCACAGTATATGAGATATATTAACGCCTTTAAATAAATTTAAATTTATAAAACACATTTGTGATCTTTGGTCGTGGCAAAGGTTTTCAGTCAGTACGTGCTAAACGGGTCAGCATGTAGGTGACAAAGTGCAAAAAAGTTTGTAGTTTTTAAGTTTGTTGACGCAGTGTAAAACCATCGTTAGAAAACAGCACAATCAGTCACACTTTAACACGCATGAATACAGTAGTTTTCGCCATTGTTATTGTCCCATTGAGCAGCACCGAATGCAGCCGGTAAGTAAGATACGCAGAACTCGATGCGCTCGTCCGGATCAATCCGCTCAGGGACGGCGATGTTAAACTCAAACACGTCGGTTCCAGGTTCCCCATAACTCTGCTCCAGATAAGTGCACGGCACGTCCTTGTAACTGCGCCAGGTGTCGAAAGTTATACGGATCTGCACCGCTTTCTCAAAACAAACGTTCTTGACGCGTACGGTTCCCAGAATGGAGCATCTGGTGACTTTACAGCTCTCCAACACAACCATATGATCCTGAAGCCGACTTCTGAACGCCTGGAAATCTCTACAGGGCTGTTCGAACCCAAGCCTCAACTTTAAATTATTATTAACAGTCTCCTTAGTGCAGCCCAACTTCTTTAGTCGTGGTATCTTCACCGGTCCTCGCGGGATTTTGTCATCTTTCTCGGAGAACAAGCGTACCGTGATGAGGGAAAGTCCTTTGGCGTCGGCGAACGCGACGCGTTTTTCTCTGCGGCTGCTTTTGGCGGTGATGAGGCCTGTTGAAGGGGAGTGTCTGTACTCAAACACCGGTTGATGGGAGATGCAGGGCCGCAGGGGTTTGGGTGAAGACACGCCGAGCAGGTGGTTGATGTTCGGTGATCCTCTGCACCTGAAGCCCACGGTCATGTCCACAGACCTCACCGAGACAGGCGGGGCAAACCTCGACATCACACTGGAGGTGCAGAAATATGATAAAATGATGATTTACATGGTTGTTTTTACTTTATAGTATAATATTACACACTTAATGACCAATTTACATAAGTTTTTCCATTAGTTTTTCAACCGTTTGTAATGTTTACACTCAGAAACAGTAGTTTCTAGTCAAAGAAATGTTTCAGAACAGCTGTTTTCTAGAAATATTGATTACAATATTGTTCAAAAGTTGATTCTAGCACTTTCCGTAACTTATCCAGGCCTGGAAACCACACTTCTCCAGTATTATTATTTGATATTTCCAGGTTTTCAATGACTGTGGGAAAATGTTTATTTTAATCAGGCAATAAACTTACTTTACACAAGTCATCTTCAGCGTATAATAGTGAAACTGTCCCAAAGTGTCCCACTCTTTAAATTCAGCTGATGCTGTAAAAACACAGACATAAGTTGTTTTAGCAATTTGACACAAGCAAGTCAATCAATAGTTTTTAACAAAACTTGAAATAAAGAAAAATCTTACTGTGCTTTAATTTTGAGCATTGGATTATCCGACGAAATGCTTCAAAATATGATCTTTTTTTGTTCTGAAGGACACAAGTTTGTGATGTCTTGGACTACCTGCTCAGCTGAGCTTCAGGAAGCATTGTGTGAAATCTTGCGTCACATTATCTTTTATAGTAGCTTGAGCCCTCCTCCAAACACAAGCCAATGAGCTTTGCAAAGGCCGGATAGGACTTAACCAGCTATTTATGACCTGATCTGAGGGCTAAAGAGTAGGAGACTAAATCCTAGGGCAAATACATTTGAATGCTTGACAGATATTAGGAACAAGAATTTAAAAATCATTAGGATTTTAGGTTAACATTCATATGAATGTTTAGGGAAAATAGCCATATTGTAGTTCCTGCATTTTTAATTTGGGAAATGTATTTATTTACTTATATTTTATTTATTATTATTTTTAAAATTTTCATTTGAATATATATATATTTAATTTATTCTTTTTTTTTTTTTGCAGGTGACTAAATAGGTAGTCCTAAATAGTCCAGGGTGGCAAATGAATTTATTTTTTAATGTATAAATACACCATGTAGTCTCTCAACTAATGTAAGTAAAAACACCATATGACATGGGAGAACTTCACAACTTTAAATCTTATTTAGAACCTAAAGAAGTTATTTCCTGTAATATTTTTAGTTTTTAAAATGTAGTTTCTAATTTTTTACTTTTTTTTTTTTTTTTTTGCTTCCACAATTTACACAATGCAAAAAAAAAAAAAAAATTTAGAAAATATTTTGGATGGATGCATTACTATAAGTTTTTTTTTTTTTTATTTAATTAATTTATTATTATTACTACAAAAAGCTATTTCTCAAAAATAAAAATGTATTCATATGTCTCATTTACATTTACACAATGAGTGGCACCATTTCCAACAAGTCTGGAAAGGCAATGATGAAATTTCTACTGCGATGTGGTTTATGTAAAATTAACATTATGCCTTAGGATAGTGAGGAAAAGTATAAAAACTCCTCAAGGCCATCTACCCATAAAACAACCCAGTGAGCATGATTTTTAACCTCATTAGGCTTTCATTCTTCATGCTTGAGGTTCTTTTACAAAAACAACAAGAGCAAGAGAGAAAACTACCATTGCTGCCATATCAGGTCTGTAGTGCGGCACGTAGCACGGATGAATGTGGTTTGAACTCTTGCCAATCAAAGCCTCAAATACAGAAATGGCAATCTGACTCATTGACACTTTGCTTAACTAATTCTAGTTAAAAGCAAAAATAACTTGGTAATGGAAAGCAGTGCAAATGATATAATATACGGTACTACAGCAAATCTATAGCGTCTTTCACTGAAAATATGAAAATGTTGTGTTGACAGGGCCAAAAGTGCCCATGTAGTAAAATCCAATTTTATATTTATCAAATGTTTACTAAAGAAGCAGATCTGGGCATAAACATTGCAATATTTCACGCGGAAAGATCATGAATAGTTGCATTGCTGTGTGAAATCACATTGACATGATCGGACATGTTGAATCTTGGGGTATTATTTGGGAAAGCATCAAACTGAAAACATTACTGAGTTAAAATGAGACACGACTCTGGAAGTGACATGTCTGACTTGTTTCTTTTAGGATGAAAATGCATAATGAATTTGGCAGAAATGCACTGCTGTGGAGTTCTGAAACGCTGCCTCTGTTGTCTGCTTCCTGCTGCGATGATTTCAAGTAGATCTGTGGGTGTCAGAGAAAGACAAAATATCCAAGATCAGTGTTACCAAACCTTTTTTGTCTCATGCACCCCCACAAAACTCCTTCATCAGCACCAAACCTGAAACATGCTCATATTAACTCATAATGGCTATTATTTAGCATCAGCAAAATCTTTCTATGATAGTTTTCGGAGAGCAGAAACGATGTTTTATATGCCCGTGATGCAAGATTACAGATGTCTTGTTTGTTTCCTGATTATTGGTCGATGTGTGCACTTCCTGTGCCTCATAACAAAAGACTTCACTATTCATTCCAGTGTTTGCACAAAGCATTAGCCAATAGCTGTATTGTGACCTAGTTTGCGAAAACTGATAAACAGTTCGCGATTTTTGCCAGAACTGTCCATGATGGACAATGTGGGCTTCCTGTCACTCAAGGGGTTAAAGGAACTCACTGTGAAATCGGAAGCAGTGACTAAGGCCAATAAGCTATCATTCAGAGTTTACAAAAATCCCACATTACCACGAATTATGTTAACTGACGTCAGTGAACTCTGGGTGTGACTGTGTGACAAAAAGTGGCTGATATGAGTGCGCTTACTACTAAATTTCCATTTAAGATAAAGCTAAAAAAAAAACTATTTCTGTCATCATTTGTGACCCTGAACCACAAAACCTGTCATAAGGGTCAAGTTTTCTTTCATTGATGTATGGTTTGTTGGGATAGGACAATTTTTGGCTGAGTTATTTAAAACTCAGGGTGCAAAAAAATAAAATGTTGAGAAAATAACCTTTAAATTTGTCCAAATGATGTTCTAAGCAATGCATTTTACTAATCAAAAATTAAGTTTTGATATATTTACGGTAGGAAATTTACAAAATATCTTTACGGAACATGATCTTTACTTAATATCTTAATCATTTTTGGCATAAAAGAAAAATTGATCATTTTGACCCATGCAGTGCATAGCTGGCTATTGCTACAAATATACCCGTGCTATTTAGGACTGGATTTGTGGTCCAGGATTACATTTACACGTTGCTCCAAACCTGTATAAAAGTTTTTTTTTCATAATACAATGAAAGTTGAAAGTTCGAAAGGGGTTCGAAAGTTATCTTGTTTTGGACTCCATCGAGTTTAATTATATTTTCAACTTTTCATACAGATTTGGAACATGTAAATAATGACAGAATTTCATTTTTTGGGGGTAAACTAATCCTTCAAATGCCATTTAATAATAAACTGATAAGAACTGCTATTACTTTTATAAACAAAAACAGCTAAAACATGACAAATTGTATATTGTAATTGCAAGGGATAGTTCACACAAAAATGAAAATTAGCTTTAAATGTACTCACTCTTAGGCCATCAAAGATGTAGGTGAATCTTTTCCTCAGTTTAACAGTAAAGAAGATTTTCATCTGAAAATGCGATCGTCTGAAAAAGCATATACAGCAACACAAAATTAATATCCGTGGCTCCAGGCGATATATTAAGGTCTCTTACGTGAAGTGAAACGATCGCTTTCTTCATGAAACTGATCATTATTTACAGCATTTTACCTGTAATCCAGCGCCTCAGGCAAACGGTCCGTTTGGGAATTTCGCACGTTTCCATTTTCCCGATTTTCCGTTCGAGAGTTTGTTTGTTTTTTTTGAATTCGCCTATTGAGCAACAGAAAGCTGCTTAGTTTAAAAGTGACTTTTGTGTGAGCCGTGCTTTATATATCGCTACATTATTGACGACTGACAGACGTTTTTTTGCGAAATTGCATTATAATATTGTTGATGTGACTGCAGCTCGTAACAACCGGTTTTCTTTGCATTACGCGTGTTGACTCAATGATTCGGTTTAAAATGTCCCTTTACACATACTTTAGTATTTAGTTGGCCATATTTCCAGGATTCTGAGGTTTATCTTGATGTGAAATCATGATTCTAGACGAGGACCCGTCTGTGGATCAGGCCTAGCTCAGTGAATCACACATTTTGTAATACTGGAACAATAATAAAAGTACTTTATTGCTGGTTCAAGCCTGCAGGCAGAGGTTTCAACACGTGAAGCCACCACAACCACAGGTGTATAATTTAGCTTGAGGAATTATCACGTACACAGCACCGGAGAAGTGTTAAAAGGGTCAGCACAGGATATGGAGCAATATGTGTGTTTCTCAAGGTGGAATAAGAGAGGTGAAAGACTAAGAGTGAGATTAGGCAATGTTATTTGTCAGGCTACAAGGTGAATGCAGGGCGTAGTGGCTTTAATGTACCTGAAACGCCAAAGCAATGTCTGGTTTCCTGAGAACTGGTGGAACTTGTTGATTTAAATAATAATACTGAAGAATTTGAAACCTTTTGGCCCCCTAAAATGAGGGATTTTAACCCAGTGATAATTAAATATGCATTTTTTAAATGGAACAGTTTAAAAATCTAAAACAGAAAAAATAGCATGTATTATGTTTTGTATCAGTTAACAAAAAATAAAGAACCAACAGGCACTGACTGTGCCCCTCAGCATAACAGTAATGACTTTATGAACTACTTTACTTCCAAGATCGATACTATTAGAGACCAAATTGTCACCATGCAGCTGTCAATTACAATTGCATCAGCTATAGATCTCCTGGGGAACAATTTCACTCATTCTCTACTATAGGTCAGGAAGAATTGTATAAACTTGTTTAATCATTTAAGCCAACAACTTGTATGCTAGACCCTATTCCATCTAGGCTACTAAAAGACTTGCTTCCAGATCTCAAAGATCCTCTGTTGAATATTATTAATTCATCACTGTCATTAGGATATGTCCCCAAAACCTTCAAACTGGCTGCTATTAAGCCTCTCATTAAAAAACCACAACTTGACCCCAACAAATTAATTAATTACAAACCAATCTCGAATCTCCCATTTCTGTCAAAGGTATTAGAAAAGGTTGTATTCTCACAATTATATTCCTTCCTACAGAAAAATGGTATCTGTGAGGATTTCCAGTCAGGTTTTAGACCGTACCATAGTACTGAGACTGCTCTTATTAGAGTTACAAATGATCTGCTCTTATCATCCGATCATGGTTGTATCTATCTGTTAGTGCTACTGGATCTTAGTGCTGCGTTTGATACTGTTGACCACAACATTCTCTTGAATAGACTTGAGAATTATGTTGGCATTAGTGGTAGTGCATTGGCATGGTTCAAATTGTACTTATCTGACCGCCATCAATTCGTGGCAGTAAATGAAGAGGTATCATATCGGTCACAAGTGCAGTATGGAGTACCGCAAGGCTCAGTACTAGGGCCATTACTCTTTACGCTTTACATGTTACCCTTGGGTGATTATCATCAGGAAACGTGGTGTTAGCTTTCACTGTTATGCTGATGATACCCAGCTCTATATTTCTTCACGGCCCGGCGAAACTTACCTATTTGAAAAACTAATGGATTGTGTAGTTGAGTTAAAAAATTGGATGACAAGTAATTTCTTACTGCTAAATTCTGAAAAAACAGAGGTGTTAATTATTGGGCCTAAATCCTCAGCGTGTAATAACCTACAACACTGTCTAATACTGGATGGCTGTTCTGTCAATTCTTCGTCATCAGTTAGGAACCTAGGTGTGCTATTTGATGGTAATCTTTCCTTTGAAAACCACATCTCTAGTATTTGCAAAACTGCATTTTTCCATCTCAAAAATATATCTAAACTACGACCTATGCTATCAATGTCAAATGCTGAAACATTAATTCATGCATTTATGACCTCACGGTTAGATTATTGTAATGCTTTATTGGGTGGTTGTTCTGCTCGCTTAATAAACAAACTCCAGCTGGTCCAAAATGCAGCAGCTAGAGTTCTTACTAGAACCAAAAAGTATGATCATATTAGCCCGGTTCTGTCTACACTGCACTGGCTCCCTATTAAACATCGTCTAGATTTTAAAATCTTGCTAATTACTTACAAAGCCCCGAATGGTTTAGCTCCTCAGTACCTGAGTGAGCTCTTATCACATTATAGTCCCTCACGTCCACTGCGTTCTCAAAACTCTGGCGATTTGATAATACCGAGAATATCAAAATCAACCGCGGGCGGGAGATCATTTTCTTATCTAGTGCCCAAACTCTGGAACAATCTACCCTACAATGTTCGGGACGCAGACACACTCTGTCAGTTTAAATCTAGATTAAAGACCCATCTCTTTAACCTGGCTTACACACAACACATCAACATATTCTTATAATTCAAATCCGTTAAAGGATTGTTAGGCTGCATTAATTAGGACAGCCGGAACCGGGAACACTTTCCATAACACCCGATGTACTGGAGAATGGCATCTACGCTAATATTAGTCTGTTTCTCTCTTATTCCGAGGTCACCTTAACCACAAGATCCAGTCCGTACACAGCCCAGATGGTGGATCAGCACCTAGAGACGACCTCTAAAGCCCTGAATGTCAGCGGAGACCACATCGACTAGATGAGCCCCAGAGACGGGAACCAGATGAGTCCTCTGCGTCTGGCCAGAGGAGAACTGGCCCCCTGACTGAGCCTGGTTTCTCCCAAGGTTTTTTTTTCTCCATTTGTCACCGATGGAGTTTTGGTTCCTTGCCGCTGTCGCCTCTGGCTTGCTTAGTTGGGGACATTTTCTCTTTGCACAATATTGTATTTTATTTAGTTGTATTTGATTAACTGCCTTTACCTGAAAATTGAGTGTTTTTTGTTGCCCTTTTGCATTGTTGATGTACTATTTCCTATTTAATACTGTACAGCCGCTTTGTCACAATTCTGTATTGTTAAAGGCGGTATATAAATAAAGGTGACCTGACTTGACTTGACTATCACAAAATTTTACAGCCCATATATGATATAGGAGAATATGGAACTCATGTTCATAGGAAAAAAAAAAAAAAAAAAACCCTGAAAACAGTGAAAATGTAAAATATTCTGATAGCTTATGTAACAGTATAACAGACTACTTGTATAAAATCCATATAAATATCAGTTGTTACTCTATATCTCCAAATAATGTGTCTTAGTAAGATGATTTAAATGTTTAGTTTTACGTGAAAATTTCTGTAGTTTTAATTGTGGAGTCAAAATGCAGAACACAGTGCATTACAATGATGTTTGAGAGATGAACAAATAAAATCTTTCTTTAAAAGCCTGATGCAGAAACACTGCTTAAGTCTAAATATGTACTGTAAATGTTTGCAATGCGAATATAGCGACATTTGTACTAAATGTCTCCTGTAGTAAAATGCAAGACACATTGCTGAGCCTGTTTACTTTCAAGCATGTCGGAAATTGAGGAACAAAATTTTTATGTGGTAACTGACATTATGCCAATCCTGTTAATCCTGTTGACCTGAAGAGTTTAACAGATGTGTGACTAGTCAGTCTAGCTTTAATACACTACAAAACAACATGCAGCAGACAACACAAAAATCATAGTGAACCAATATAGAAACATACATAAATAGTTTTATTCTAACACACCAGCAAAACCCAAATGACCGTTTAAACGACCACACACACATACAAACCAACTTCCCACTTACAGAGAAAACCACAGCTTCCGTTTCAGAGCGGAAGGGTGTCAGGTTCACCAGTTTCTGATCAGAGATTGCAATAACCAAGTCATCAATATGTGAGACAATCCAGATACTCAGAATACACTGAAGATGGTTTGTTCTTATAGATTAGTATTTCGTTCTTCATTCTTTCAAACTCAATAACAATCCATACTGATTAGTATCAGTTTCATGATGAGAATGAAAAAACAGAAATCTTTTAGATTCAAACATGTGGACGTGGTCAGGGTCCAGACAGGATGTGTATGGTGCTGGGACACTATGATTGAAGCAGACGAATGTTCACAGTTGGCCATCTAGTATCTTAGGGTGTAATACGCAGATGATCTGTTCCTCTGTGGCGTCCTTTATTCAGTTCCTGAGGCTCTGCAAGTTTAAATAAGTTGCACTGCACCGTTGGCCACTAGAGGCGCTATAGTGCGGTAACGCATCAGGTGCTGTGACCCTTCATCCAAGTCCACAACGTACTCCCTGAGAAACACAACAGCAAAGAGGTTAAAAAAAAAATCTGTTTATGAACTCACTTATACTGCCTTATCTCAACCAACTATTTAAAATGAACAGGAATGCTGCCCTCTATAGGACAATCCATGGCATTTTATTCATTTTCTATTTTTTGTACTTTGTTTATAAGGCAGCAAGTTCTGTTTCAGAAGCTAGTGAGGATCACTTTCATCTCCTGCCCTCAGGCCACTGGCCTCTGACACCATATCCTAACTAGGCTGTAACCAGATTAGTGGATTATCAGATTAGTGATGAAGCAATATGGGTTTTTCAGTGGATGGATTGGATGCATTCCCAAACTTTGTGCGTGACCGATTGGAGTTGAATAAAATGGTGTTAATACCTCTGCTCATCCGTCTCTGGCTCCACCAGGATATTCTCCTGCCTCTCTTTCACTCTCAGGAACACAAACGAGTCCAGACACGGCTCAGGAACTTCACACAAACAAACACACACCAATTAATCAACCGCTGCCAGCAGATAAAACCACCTGCTTCAAAACATCCAGATATTCCCTAACAATTTATTTTTTATTCTAATATACAGTATTGGAAAATGTAATTTATTCCTGTGATGCAAAGCTGAATTTTCAGCATCATTATTCTAGTCTTCAGTGTCACATTCTAATATGCTGATTTGCTGCTCTAATTTTTTTATTTTTTTTTTATTATCCATGCTGAAAACAGTTTTGCTGCTTAAAATTTTTGTGGAAACTGATTTCTTTCAAGATTCTATAATCAATACACCGTTGTCAATGCACACTGCCACTTTCAAATAGGGCTGGACGATATGGCAAAAAAATTTAATCTCGATTTCTTTTTCAGAAAGTTTGGCTGATTCTCGATTTTTAACTAGTCAACTTAAATATGTAGCTACAACATGATTCAAGTACCTTTTTCTTTATTAACCCCTTTAGTTGAAAAAAATTCTATTCCAAGTGCACCACACATGAAGTTGTCAACATGATGTAAATGTTAAAAAAAAAAAAAAAATCACTTGTTAGATACATGAACTACAATTACATCCTGTACAAACTTGTGTTATACATGTTCAGAAATAATACGAGGAAAATGCTTTAAAAAAATTCAAGATAATTCAAATTCAAAATGACTGAAGGTATAACACCAGTAGACTATTATTAACTATAAGTGTTCTGTAAAAACAATGCAAACAGCAGCTTTCAGCCTGTCACCATGATGCAAACATAAAATATCAAACATACATATTAGTTTGTGCTGCTTAAACATGGCTGCGTTTGACTGTTGCACTTGAATCTCTTACAGCTTGAAAAGGCATTCTAACAACTTGGTGCTCAAGTTAAAAAAAAAAAAAAACAAAAAAAAAAAGTTTAATCCCATGTTTTTCCTATTCCACTGTAGAAAATGGCTGAAAAGCTAAATTCGAATTTAGTACTTAAATATTATCAAAAATCACATTATATTCGAATTGAAAAGTCAAAATTTCAGTTAGGAGAAAAAAAAAAAAAAAGAAGCTTTTGGCTTTTCTCCTGAGGCCACAACAGGGCGCATTGAGCAAAATATTATTAATCCACAATTCTTCAAAGCAATAAAACAGGACTATCTTTGCATAATGTTTAAAATAATGTTTATAAACCATATATAGTTAAGTAGCTTAATTATAAACAAAACAGTATCATGTATACATAGTTTAATACAAAGCACAGAAAACCAATAACAAAGAGTAACGTTACTTTTTCATTTTAAAACATGAGATGCAGTGGAATGGAGAGAGACCCATCCCTCCATAAAGTCTTGAGACATGTTTTTTCAAAGTTGAACTTACAATAATCATAAATGGCTTTCTAAACATCCGACTCTCTTGCGCGAGTGCAATGTTGATAGATGTCCCTCTAGAAAATGCGCAAAATATGCGTTCTCTGTGAATGGCTTGGTTTCAGTTTTGATGTAAACAACATCATCTCCCATGACTGGAAATTAGTGATGCGCGGATGGTGATTATATCCGCGGGCACTGCAGATAATCCGCGGGACGGGTGGGTCAGGTAATAAAAAATGCATTCTGATTATTAGCGGGCGGATGAGATAAATCAATAATGATGCAAATATTAACTACATTTTCTAAAATGTGAACCTGTTTTAAATACTTTTTTCCATCAGGCAAACAATTTCATTTGTGTGTGTGTGTGTGTACCTGGTATTTATCACGTTATGGGGACCAAATGGATAGTAATACCAGTAAATTTTGACCTTGTGGGGACACTTTTGAGGAAATAGGCTTATGAATCATGCAGAAAGATTTTTTATTGAGAAAGTAAACGTGTGCACAGTCTCCTGTGAGGGCTAGGTTTAGGTGTAGGGTAGGTGTAGGGCGATAGAAAATATGGTTTGTACAGTATAAAAACCATTACACCTATGGAATGTCCCCATAAAACATGGAAACACAACATGTATGTTTGATGATTGCGCCTGATGCGCCGCACCAGATTTGCTGCCTGTTCATACACGAGAGCATGTCAAGGGAGGCACGCCGAGTATTAAAATAAGAATTATTATTGATTACAAATTTGAATCAGTACAGTACAACGAAAACAATACATTAAAAATGTAAATAATAGATTTTTACGATCAGAAATTTCTTAAACTGGGTGAACCCCTCTAAACTTTTGTCCAAGGATCCAATAGGCGTTCAAACACCCAACCGATTTCATCAGAGATTGCGGAGAGTCACGTTCAGATGTCAGTTAATGTTATTCTTTTTAGCGTGGAGTTGGCTTAAAAGCATGAGTGATTATAAGCTTATATAAGTGTGCAGGGATGTGCAGATATGTTAAAAATGAACCATCCATTATAACCATCATTTCATCATGCAAAACTAAGAATTAGAATAATTGTAAATGGTGATTAAATGGGATGGGTGCACCTAACTTTTGTTAGGTGCACCAGTGCAACCAGTGCAACAAGTTAGTCTAGAGCCCTGACTGAATAGTCTTAAAAAAAACAAACAAACAAACATTAAAATAATATAATGACACCTTCCTACTTCATCATTGCGTCTTGTGTGCCACTGATAAGGCTGCCTGATGCACACCTAAAATTTGAATGCAACGTTTTGCATTCAAATGTTGATTTTTATTTTAATAATATTTGAAATTTGAATTTTTTTTTTTTTTTGACAGCCCTATTCCACTGCCCACATTGCATCTCTGTCAACACTCCAAGGCTCCAAGGCTCTGGAATTCACTTCCTTTAACATTGAGAACTACGGGTTCTGTAGAATCTTTTAAAAAACACTTAAAGACACATCTTTTTGGACAAGCTTTTAATTAACAATATGGTTTAGCTGATGTTGATTTCCTGTGATATTTGTAGTCGTTTCTTTGTTTGGTATATTTATCGTAAAGCACTTGTGACTCCTTGTCTGGAAAGTGCATATAAATACATTTTTACTTACTTACTAACACAAAAGCGCATTCTGTGTGAATGGCACCTAGCAATATGCTTGCGTCACACATGAGCGGTTAATCACATGTGCCGACATTCAGTTTTTTTCTCTTCACTGTCACTGGCATATTGTCAAACTGTCTAATTTTAACATCTGGTTATATTTTTATTCAGAAATTGCGATTCCTAGATTTCTAAAAAATAAAATCATGCCAAAACATTAAATTCAAATTAATAAAATCTGAAAAAACACCCAGCTCTATTTTCAATCAATTCAATGCATCTTTGCTCAATAAAAGTATTATTTTTTAAAAGAGATTATCGTTTATAAAAGTTTTAAATATGGATATTTTTCTTACATAAACGCATTGATTCACTTCAGAAGGCCTTTATTAACCCCTGGAGCCATGTGGAGTACTTTTTATGATGAATGATGCTTCAAAATCAACACCCATTCACTGCCAGTATAAAGCTTGGACATTTTTTAATATAACTCTAATTATATTTGTCTGAAAGAAAGTCATATACACCTAGCATGGCTTGAGGGTGAATAAATCATGGGGTAATTTTCATTTTTGGGTGAACTATCCCTCTGAGAGTCTTAAAATATCCATTTAAAACAATAAAATGTTTCTCACCAGCCTTCAGCATGTCAATGCTCTGCAGGTTCGGAGGCATGTGTTTCAGAGCCACGTTTCGGAGATACATCTCTGTGTTGGCCAAATACCTAAACAGATATATATTTATACACACAACATATATTATCATGAATTACGTAAATCAAATGACTAACACACAATGCCAATGCCCCAAAACATTCACTCTAATAGAAGTTAAAAAAAAAAAAGCTTGCCTACAGCCTAACACAGACAACAGAAAGGATTTAGAATGAACTCACTCTTTAGCGAAGGCAAACTCTTCAGGAGAGAGAAATGAAGGATCTCCATCCGCACGTGACTTTTCTTTCTCCAAAACGTGTGGGAAAAACCTCTCTATCTGCAGATGAGAACAACCATATGTATATCCAAGTACAACATTCCTATAAGGCAATTTACTATTGCTTCAACTGAAAGCGCACAGGATGCTGAAGATCTAGAGCAAAAAAACACCTTAAAACAATCTATAAGGACAGCTACACATTTCTGGACAGGCAACTGACAGGGTCTAGACACTGAACACTGTCTATGAGAAGGACACATTTCCAAAAGGTTACTCGAGAGGGAGCTGTCTGTATAACATTTTAAAGGAACACTCCGCTTTTTTTGAAAATAGGCTCATTGTCCGAACTCCCCAAGCGTTAAACAGTTGAGTTTTACCGTTTTCAAATCCATTCAGCCAATCTCCGGGTCTGGCGGTAGCACTTTTAGCATAGCTTAGCATAGATCATTGAATCTGATTATAGCGATAACATCTCGCTCAAAAATGACCATATATAATGACAATATTTTTCAATATTTAAAACTTGACCCTTCTGTAGTTACATCGTGTACTAAGACTGACGGAAAATGAAAAGTTGTGATTTTCTAGGCTGATATGGCTAGGAACTATACTCTCGTTTCGGCGTAATAATCAAGGAACTTTGCTGCCGTACCATGGGTGCAGCAGGTGCAATGATATTACACAGTGCCTGAAAGTGACCAGCACTAAGTTTGTGTAGATGCAGAGTTGCAGCTGGCAGAGTTGATGGCTGCGTAATATTATTGCGCCTCCTGCACCCATGGTACGGCAACAAGGTTCCTTGATTGTTACGCCGGAATGAGAATATAGTTCCTAGCCATATCGACCTAGAAAATCACAACTTTTCATTTTTTGTCAGTCGTAGTACACGATGTAACTACAAAAGAGTCAAGTTTTAAATAGGAAAATATCAAAACTCTTTGGTCATTTTTGAGTGAGATGGTATCTGTCTAATCGGATTCAATGATCTATGCTAAGCTATGCTAAAAGTGCTACCGCCAGACCCAGCGATCGGCTGAATGGATTCGAAATTGGTAAAACTCAACTGTTTAACTCTAGAGGAGTTATTTTCAAAAAAAGCGGAGTATTCCTTTAAGTCACTTTGAATAAGAGCAACAGCTAATTGACTTTCATGTTCAGGATACCTTCTGGAGTCTTGAGCGCAGGTAGCTGCTCAAAACAAAGCGGATGCGATCGATCTCCATGCGATGCACACTGGCCTTTACATCACCTTTCCTCACCCGCTGCAGATTTTCCTCCTGCATACACAAACATTAATGACTGATAAGAAATTTCATGCTATACTTCATCCAGAAATATTTGAAATAGCATTTAAACATTTTTAATACTTTTAAAATGATAAAATTATCATTATACATTTTTTAATTCTTTGAATTTTTGAATTACATAGGTTTATGATTTACATGTTTTTCTGACCTGTTCTTTAACAGAAATGCTGAGATGCACATCATGATTTTTTAAAAATAAATAAATAAACAAACTGTGTAAATATGTACACACCATTCATAGATTGTTAATTTTATACAACTGGGTTGTATAAACTTACTATGTAACTGTTAAAACATCCTGTTTTTAAAACTGAAAAAAAGTAATTCATGTAATTTAAAGTACATTACATTTATCTAAATTATTTATGCTGATTGCAATTTTAAAGAAAACAATCAAAAATTTACATTTTTATAATTCTTGTTTATTTATTACACATATAGTGTTGTTTTCATATTTCTTATTTAAATTCGAAAATCTATTAAAGTGAAGTGACTAAAATGTGATTAAAATAATAAAAAAATAATAATAAAACAACATAAAAGAATTAGGTTTCCAGTTATAACACACACATATTCTTTTCCTTTCCATTTAAAACCTTGATATATGAAAAAGCATGTCAATGTTAATGTTTCACCAGCGTTAAAAACACCGAACACAGATCCACACCATGTGCGTGAGCTGCTCCATCACACACTCCACCAACTCTGACTTGTTCTCCAACAGTTCTGGAGAAAACTTCTCATTCAGCCAAGCCTGAAACACAGGAAACTGATTCACACACACTGAAAAACACTGTTCCTGAAAGCAAGTGTCTGCTCTGGGATATGAATCACATTATTATCTAATGTATGCATTTATATTTCCAATTTATTATTTCCATAATATGCGGCACTTTTTAAATACTAATCATTTTTAGCAAAAGTTTAAGCATAAAACATAAATTTGACTCAATATGTTTCTAATTAAAACACATTTTGATTATTTTAATTTACTTATGAATGCTTAAAATCAGTTTTACGAAATTTTGAATTTTTTCTTTTTCTGCTGTTCTATTGAACTTTGTATTTCTCAAAGAATCCTGAAAAAAAGTTCTCAAAATATTAAGCAGCATAATAAGAATGATGATAATAAGAACGATTATTAATAACTGAGCGTCAATAATAAATGTGACCCTGGACCACAAAACCAGTCTTATGGTATATATTTGTAGCAATAGCCAAAAATACATCGGATGGGTCAAATTTATCAATTTTTCTTTTATGCCAAAAATCATTAGAATATTAAGTAAAGATCATGTTCCATTTTGTAAATTTCCTACCGTAAATATATCAAAACTTAATTTTTGATTAGTAAAACTGCTTTGCTATGAACTTCATTTGAACGTTAAAGGTGATTTTCTCAATATTTTGATTTTTTTTGCACCATCAGATTCCAGATTTTCAAATAGATGTATCTTGGCCAAATATTGTCAGATCCTAACAAACCATACATCAATGGAAAGCTTTTTATTTATTTAGCTTTCAGATTACATATAAATCTCAATTTCTAGAAATTTACACTTATGACTGGTTCTGTGGTCCAGGGTCACAAATGAGCATCAAATCAGCATATTAGAATGATTTCTGAAAGATCATGTGACACTGAAGACTGAAGTAATGATGGTGAAAATTCAGCTTTTCACCACAGGAATAAATTATATTTTGAAACACATCACAATAATAAAAAAGGATTATTTCAAATCAACATATTACTGCTTTACTGTATTTTTGATTAAGTAAATGCAGGATTGGTAAACAGAGACTTCAAACATTTAAAAATCATAATGTTTACAAACTTTGTACAAGTATGTAACGTTAGTGACCAAAAATATTACGTAACTCGTTTCTACGTGTGTTCCATTAGTTATGATATCGTTACTATTCGTCTAAATAGTAATATGTACAAATGTGTCCAAACTTTTGACTGGTACTGCATAACTACATGGGCTTTATTCATAATATGGAAGCTACTTTCATCTTACTTCAAACCGGTGACCGTGAGCTTGTATGAAAACACATTTTCACTGTCAGTACTCAGTGTTATTGTTTCTTTGAGCACATGTTAGATGTCTGACCTCCTCCAGTTTGGCGATGAGCTCTGCTGGGGTCATCACATCCTCCTGGGTCTCCTCTCCTCCGCTCAGATCGCTGGCGTCTGACAGTCCGTCTGCCATCCTGACACACCGTAACACTCGCCTCAAACAAAAGCGCTGGGGTCCGCAGCTTTAGCCAGTTTAGCCAGATAACGGTAGAGTGAAAGTCACGGATTCAGTTCGGCTTCTACAACACTCCGGAAAGTCAAACTGCAGTGCAAAAATCACAAGAACACGAAATTAAATTCCAAAAGAAGCGCTGTTTACGTTCTCATTCTCATGCACGTTCACTACGGAATTTCGCGCCAAAAAACAACTACACGACACCGTCATGACGTCAGCGTGTCCTCAAGCTGGTTGAAGTCGCGCAAGTCTGCGCAAGGCTCACCAAAATAAAGATGGGGTGTATTTTTTTTTTTGTCTCCATATGACTGCAACCTGAGATTTAATTAATTATTTAATAAAATAGCAAAATAATAATTATTATAATTATAATAACTAGATTAAAAAGTTTGTAGACAAACTTTAAGTTGGCTTGAAAAAGCCTAGCCATGAAAGTTTAAAGTAACAAGTTTATTTAGCAAAAACAGCTAAAAATCAGCTAAAACCACTTGATTTAGAAACCGCTAAAACCAGCTAAAACCAGCTGATTTAGCAGAACACAGTTAAAACAAGGTAAAACCAGCTAAACCCAAAGAAAAAGCAAGCTAAAAAGCAAGCTAAAACCAGCTGATTTAACAAAAAAAAAAAAAAAACAGTTAAAACCAGATGATTTAGCAAAACCCATCTTAAAACCAGCTAAAATCAGATAATCTAGCAAAATGATCAGTTTAAAACAGCTAAAAACAGGTAAAACCATCTAAACCTAGTTAAAACCAGCTGTTTCATCAAAAAAGCCAGCTAAAAACCAAGCTAAAACCAGTTGATTTAACAAAAAACAGTTAAAACCAGATGATTTAGCAAAACCCATCTTAAAACCAGCTAAACTCAGGTAATTTAGCAAAATGATCAGTTTAAAACAGCTAAAAAACAGGTAAACCATCTAAACCTAGTTAAAACCAGCTGTTTCATCAAAAAAGTCAGCTAAAAAAACCCAGCTAAAAGCTGATTTAGTGAAAATCCCTAGCTGCAATCAGTTAAAACCATCTTAAATCAGATGATTCAGCAAAAACCTGAAACATGAAAGTTTGAAGTAACAAGCTTATTTAACAAAAACAGCTAAAACCACTTGATTTAGAAACCGCTAAAACCAGTTGATTTAGCAAAACAGTTAAAACAAGGTAAAACCAGCTAAACCCAAAGAAAAAGCCAGCTAAAAATCAAGCTAAACCCAGCTGATTTAACAAAAAACAGTTAAAACCAGATGATTTAGCAAAACCCATCTTAAAACCAGCTAAAATCAGATAATTTAGCAAAATGATAAGTTTAAAACAGCTAAAAAACAGGTAAAACCATCTAAACCTAGTTAAAACCAGCTGTTTCATCAAAAAACCCAGCTAAAAGCTGATTTAGCGAAAATCCCTAGCTACAATCAGTTAAAACCATCTTAAATCAGATGATTCAGCAAAAACCAGATGAAAACCAGCTGATTCGGTTAAAAACCACTTGAAAACCACCTGATTTAGTGGAAAAAAAGCATTTAAAAAACATTTAAAACCGGCAAAAAACAAAAAAAAACAAAAAAAAAACAGCTGAAACCAGTCAAAACCAGCTGATTTAGCAAAAAAAAAAAAAACTAGCATAGTAATCAAATGATAGATAGATAGATAGCTTTAATAGAATATCAGTAACTTAATATTACTACTACTACTAATTAGTGGAGCAACAATTAATCGCATCCAAAATAAGTTTTTGTGTATATAATGTATATGTATGTACTGTGTGTATATATATGTGTGTGTATATATAAAAACACACACTATATATTTTGAAAATATTCACATGTATTTATATTCATATAATATATATATATATATATATATATATATATATATATATATATATATATATATATATATATATACATGTGAATATTTTCAAAATATATAGTGTGTGTTTTTTATATTTACATAAGAAATATACACAGTACAAACACACATATTATATAAACAAAAACTTTTATTTTGGATGCAATTAATCGCGATTGACACAATAAAAGTTTCTCTTTTTTCGTCTTAGCGTTTCAGACGTCCAGACCGCTAGATGTCGGCATTGCGCTTTCCTCCGGTGCTCTTCATATGAAGCGCACAGCGGCTGAGGCGCATGCGCAGTATTTCGGTAAGAATGGCGGCCAGGCTTCTTTTGAAATCAGCGACCCGTACTGCTGCTGCTGTTTACAGCCGCCGGCCTCTGCCAGCTCAAGCTGTCGTTAGGGGGCTAGCATCTGGAGGTACTGGTCTATCAGTAGCTTTGTTTTGTGTGCGTGTTTGGACGGTTTGCACCGGAAAATACAGCTTTGATCGAAAGCGATATCGCCTGTTTGAGTAGCAACAGTGTTAGTCGCCCACCGCCTCAAACATATATACAGCTATAGATAAACAAGCCTGAATGCAACTATTATATCATTAGTCGCTACAACTTAATCGATATTTTCTCCTTGAAGAGTTGTCATTGAAGTCGTACTTAAGTCTAATCCTCTTACTCGCTGTCATCCTACTTAGTCACACTTGCAGGAAATAGAAATAGTTGGTTGCATGCTAACAAGAATGACAGAGAAAAATAGTTTGCATTTCATGCGAAATAGATGGCAGTTTCTGCCACATAAGCCAGAAATGATTTAGTAAATCATAATTGTAAAAGATCAAACAACAATAACAATCATGAAAAAAAAGATAGAAATTATGAAATAAGCTCTCAGTGTTCACTCATAATGACAGAAGACTTAATTATGAAAAGCAAATTCATAATTAGGAGATAAATCGAAATTATGACCAAAAAGTTGATCTTTTTAATTATATTTATGTCATGACTAGACAATATAGACCAATGATTCTAACAATATAATCCTTTCGTCATTAAGATAAAAAGGCATAATTATGATAACTTGAAACTTATGACCGAACATTTGATCTTTTTCATTACATTTATAGTTTATGTCGTAACTATTGCTTTCTCACAAGTTTGTCACAATTATGTTTTACCGAAGCATAATTTTTGTCTTTATGAGGTTCAGATGGGTTTCTAGTAGTGATGATTTGCAAAAAATTGTGGAGAACAAAAATAAAATGTTTGTGGAACATCAATACACCTTGCGATTATAGTCTGTAAAATTATTAATTTTATGAACTTGTGTTCAGGCATTCCCACAGATGATGAACAAGCCACTGGTCTGGAGAAGATTGTGTTGGAGGCGTCCAAGAAAGGAACTGTAAGTGTCTTATAATGTGTTCTTTTGTCCTGTTGTGGCTTCTTGTGAAATAAAGAGTGCTGTGTAAGTTAAGAACAATCGATGCGGTCTTCTTCACTAGGATCCATATAACATCTTAAAACCGAAGGAGTATGCAGGTTCCAAGCAAGACCCTCATATCGTCCCCTCCATAACCAACAAGAGGATTGTTGGCTGTGTTTGTAAGTCGAAGTATAATATAGTGTAACAACCTAATGATCTTTGGTCAAACTTGTTAACCTACGTGTCTTTTTTTTTTTTTTTTAAGGTGAAGAGGACAACACTGCAGTGGTTTGGTTTTGGTTGCATCAGGGTGAGGCTCAGCGCTGCCCATCATGTGGCGCTTACTACAAACTTGTTCCACACGAGTTACCCCACTGAAATATACACTTCACCGCACAGGCGGCCTAAACACTCCCATACTGACTCAAACACCATAGATACTCTGATTTATGCACAATCTCCTTCACTAATCTCTGTCTGAAGAATAGAATTGCACTTTATAGGGTCCTAGATAATTCTTTCTCATTGGTTGCTTCACAGAAGCAGATAAAGCAATTTAACATAAAGAAAACTGGCTTACTTTAAATCTGAAATGCAAGATTTGATAGTATTATCCTAATTCTGATGATGGTTTTGTTACTTTTGGAGGAATAGTTTACATGCCTTATTGTTTGCTATGCAGTATCAGCTTCTTAAACATTCCATATTTTCCTTAGAAATGCAATGCATTCCTTGTTCTGTTACATAAATGAGCTGTTACTTATAATCTAAAAGCATTACAGAAGTTAGCACATTCTTGCAAAAGAGATGTCTACAGGTGTTTATATGTTTAGACAAAGATAGCACATTCCTGATTCTGTGGGACTCCAAATATGCTCCATTTACTTTGAAAGTCTTGAGATTGAATACTATCCTTTAAAATAAATGTGTTGTTTCAATATGTTTGTGTCTTGTGTGCATCTCATTGCTAGAATCTTTGCAGTTGATTCACAGGAAGACCTGAAGTAATCTTGACAAATTTATTTTATACAAAAATATTTTTTACATTCTGTATGCAATGTACAACTATACATTACAGACATTTTTCACATTATTGGTGCATTGTCAAATGGAATGATCTTGTAAAGGGCCTTAAGACTGTAATATAAATGATAAAAAAAAATATTAAAAACAATTTCTAAGATGTACCCTTATGTGAATGTTCCCATTTGAACCAGACTAGCCCTGGAAATGATTTATAAAGATGTACAAGTAACCTGATGATGATTATGCTGGACCCTGAATTGTACCATAAAGTAATTTGGATTCATAAGAAGAACTGCATTAAAAAGTATGTTCATGCTTATTCCACATCAACTAGGCAACTATTCTCTTTTGCAGATATAGGCACACTAATAAACATTTAAACATAGCATAAACGTAGCATTTACATTTTAACAGCAATTGGCATTCACTTTAATCCAAAGTGATTTACAGTGCATTCACTGCTACATTTGATCAGTATTGTGTATACACTGGGAATTGATTCCAAAACCTTGCCGTTGCAAGTACCATGTAATAACAGCTTGTATGTAACAGTCTTTCAGTTAGCATTAGTCATCAAAATCAACATGAAACACTTCACAACCCATTTTACTTGATCCTGAAACTTGATCCTTCAGTATCAGAGTTTATAGTTTGTAGTTATTCTGAAGAAGTCATTATTGAAAAAGTAAATTCATTAGTTTTGGGTTCACGTTGATCTATAGTTCTAAAGAATAACAAGTCTAAACCATAAGGACCAGTCCTTTCAGAATAGTTCAGTATGGCTGCAGGCCTGCCATGTTGTACCCAGCGGGTGGATGCCAGATAGGTAATGGGTAAGGGGAAAAAGGGGGCAAAGCAGCCTCGTAAGAACCGGGAAAGGAGGTTCCCACTGGTGGGCAATGCATAGAGTGGGTCTGAGCAGGGGGTATTAGATTACTCGGAACAAGGACAGGTTGAAAAGGCAGAGCCTTCAACTGTTCAGTTAAGTCTGCCCGTCTCTCTAAGGTTGGCAAGTAGGGCATTGTTAGACTGGTATGAGGGTGGAAGAGGAACTGCTGGGTAGGCAGAGGCTTGGGCAACCCTGTCTTTGCTTTCTCTTTCCTGTCTGTAATGCGAAGTTGAGAGGGTATTGGTATCTTCTTTAAGTAGGCTTCATCGATAGTGGGCCTCTTTAGGAGGTGTTGTGGGTAGGACATGTGCGGTTTAAAAGTGGGCTGTAGTGACACAGGTCTACAGGGATCTCGTGGTAAGACCTTGGAGAAGCTGGAGTCATTCGGGACCCAGCAAGTTTTGGTGTATGCAGGTGAAGGCAGCCTGTGGGATGCAAATCTGGTGCCGGATTTACCATCCAAGGTCCATGGTGAAAGACTCCTCTGTGTCTTTTCGGAATGGGTAAGGCCACCTTGCAGGAAATCCCTGTAATGGTAGCGGTGATAGTTGGCAAGGTCTTTGCTGTTGGGATAACATCCGAGAGGCTTGCAAACTCCGGTGCTAGCAACCTTAGATGTGGGGAGACCGGACAAGCGAGAAGGTGTCTTAATTTCGGGTTCTTTGGAAGGAGACTTCTGGGTCGTCACGGCTATACAGTCCTCAGACGAGACAGAGTAAGGAGAGGGGCTACGGGACAAGGAGCCAGACGGAGAGGAGACTGGAAGGGGTGAGCCATCGGAAGAATGGCGGGTGCGAGTAGAGGAAGGACACACAGGAGACTGGGAAGAGTGGGACAACTGAATAACAGAGGGTCTCTCCAGTTCTGCACCATCCTCCAAGGTGCCAGAGGTGGGGATGGTCAGGCTAGCCTGGGCCAGACGCTTCTTCTTCTCCAAGGGAGAGATCACCTCAGCCGGGTTTGAAATATGAAGGAGAGGAATCTCTCTGGAGCAAGTGCCAGGGTGGGGACCGTGGAGAGAAACCGCGGATGACTGATCAGAGTCTAGGCGATCGGAGGATGCCAACCATGGACTGTGATGGGAACACATGCCTCTGTCACAGTGATGATCTGATCCCATTTTCTCCTGAAAACAAAAGGGACATGCTTCAGGACAAGGAGCAGACAGATACATCTCCTCACACAGGACATTTGGAGATATATATATACTATGCATGATTTAGATTTATATTGTTGTATGTGATACTGCATGTAGGGCTAGGTCAGGGCTCTCCAAACACGATCCAGGAGGGTCTGTGTCCTGCTGAGTTTAATCAAACACACCTGAACCAGCTAATCAAGGTCTTACTAGGCGTTCTAGAAACTTCCATGCATGTGTGTTGAGGCAAACTTTACAGGACACTGGCCCTCCAGGACCTAGTTTGGAAACCCCTGGATTAGGTGATATAATCATGCTGGCAATATAAAATTAAGCAACACTGTGAATATTTTTAAGGTTCTGATGTGCCTTTTATTTGGCTGTTAAGTTTTCTAAAGAATAGTTCTGTGCTCCCTCCTTTACTCAAGACTTGAATTTTGAAGCATTTAGACCTGGGGTCTCCAAACTCAGTCCTGGAGGGCCTGTGTCCTGCAAAGTTTAGCTCCAAGGCAGGTGTGTTGAGGCAAGTTGGAGCTAAACTCTGCAGGAAACCAGGCCTCCAGGACAAAGTTTGGAGACCCCTGATTTAGACCAGGGTGGTCAAACTTTTGGAGGGCCACAGTCCTACAGAGTTTAGCACCAACCTGCTTGATTAGGACCTTGTATTAGACCATGATTTGGTTCAGGTGTGTTTAAATAAAATTGGAGCTAAACACTGCAGGCCCTCTAGGAACTAAGTTTGAAATCCCTGATTGAGACTATACACTATATTTCCATGAATGGGTTCAAACACAACTATGGTTGCAAATTCCATTGTTATTGAGTTTAGTGGTACTTGAGCCCATAGTTGGCTAACAATGCTTTTGTGGTCTCCAAACTTGGTCCCGGAGGGCCAGTGTACTGCAGAGTTTAGCTCCAACCCTAATTAAACACACTTGAATCACCTAATCAAGGCATGCTAGAAACATCCGGACAGGTGTGTTGAGGCAATTTGGAGGTAAACTCTGCAGGACACCGGCCGTCGCTCCAGGACTGAGTTTGGAGACCCCTGGATTTGGGAAACACAACCCAGGGTGTTTTATTGCCTACAGCCTAAGGAACTTGCTCCAACACAGGACAATCAATCTGTTTGCGTCATTACTTAAAAACATACCGCCAAAAAGCTGAAGTTCTCATATCGCCCAACCCTAACTGTACATTTAACAAAGAGTTTCTTTAAACCAAGTGCATTTTCTTCCTGCTCACCTCGCACTCTTCCATCTTCCTCTTCTTCTTGCTCTCTGGCTTACTTCCCCTGTTCTCAGGGCTCCTCTTGTACTGTTTTCGAGGTTTGGAAGGTGGTAGCGGTTTATCCTCCTCCCCTCTCAGTTGCCGCTCAAAGGGCAACACCAGCCTGTGCAAAGAAAGAGTTTTACTGTTGGAGCCATGGCTTAGTGGTCACTACACATTCTCTGAAACCTCAACTGAGCAGTTGTGTACATGTGGGTATTGTGAGTTAGAGTGATTAGCCTGGTTCGTTACAGTTTACAAGTGAGTTTACCTTTCATAATGTCTACGTGTGCAGGTGGCTGCACTAGTACTGCCTGGACTACCACCCAGCTCGTCATACACATTCTTCCATAGCCTCCGCGCTGTTACCTGAAAGCAAACACAATGTTATTATACACCCTCAGAAGAAAACAGAACTGAATTTAACTACATACTGTATATTGCTATTTCTTTGGCAATAATTCAATTACAAAGCCAGATGCTAATGACTAATTTATGAGTTTGCACTTATACATGTCCTGCAAGAGCAAATAGTATGCATATTTGCGTGTTTTCTAAAGAGGACGGCTCTGAACTTGGCATTTAGCCCGAACCCAGAGAATTCCTCCATATCCCAAGCTAGGATAGGAATAATTAGGATTTCGGATGGAGGAGGGATGCCGGAAAGCTGTTGTGGGACAGAGGTAAATTGGCTGTGTATTTACTTTCGTGCTAATTAAGTTGACAGTCTGATTCCCGTCCCCTTCTCTCTCTCCCACTTGCTTAGTGTCATATCTCAACTGTCCTATCACAAAAAAAATTCAAAAATGCCCCCAAAAATTTGTTTGGTGCTTTGTCTGCGCCGATAGCCTTGTGGGCAGTGTGCCGACATATGGCACAGCTGCACTTCTGGTGTCCTAAGTTCAAATCCCCTCTTGTGGATCTTTCCCGATCATGCCCCCCTCTCTCACTTGCTTTGTGTCAACTGTCCTATCACGAAAAAACGCCACAAAAAACAATTGTTTGGTGTTCTAAGAGTCCGGTTACATTTACCTTTGTACATCAAAATTCTGCAGGCAAAATGCATTCTCCTCAATGGGAATTTCACATGAGCGATAAATTCCCAAAGTGAATTTTGCTTCAAATTCAATTTTGTTTAACTTTGAACATGCAAATTTGCAGTGTTGAACAGTATAAAGCTGTTTAATTGGGAACTGACTTTGAGTAAATGGTGATTCCTCCATCACTACTGACAATGGACAATGGACCTTTGCCCACAAAGTTTCACTGTGACCGCACCTTAAGCCGTGCAGTGTGCAATTCTAAATTAGCATCTAGCATTTTGTTTTCTTGGACTGACAGCATGTGTATTGCATGTACTCCATTATCAGTCTGATCAGTCTTGTCATAGTGGAACTTCATGATTAGTCACTAGTTAGTTTCAGAGGTTGCCTCATATGTGTCTAAGTACATACCCCAAATTTATTTTCACAGGCTGATAAAGGTTTCAGCTTTACAATGGTACTACCATACTTACTGCCTGACACATTGCTAAATCAATTAATGACTGAGGTACTTTTATGTTTTTACAGGTGTCAATCCTCTGAAGTTTGTTTAGTGACTGCAATCGCATTTAGTTAAGTTGTGTGACTGGAAAAAAAAAAGTTTCACTGATGCAATAATGGCATTTTTTTTTTTAGCAAGACTCTTTTTAGAGTACAAGGTCAGACTTTCCACTCCCAGACCCAATTCACACACATGCATAAGACCTCCTTTGACCAAGACTAAAATTATATACAGACAGACAGACAGACAGACATTGTTTTGTCAAACATCGGTTTTACTGACCACACGCACACTCATTAAAAATACACACACTTTAGCACCTTAGAGTGAGTGGAAACTTAAGTGTGAGAGAACAAAGCTTTGAAGCACCGACTTTGGGCAGAAAGAGTTAGGTGGAAGATGGACCCCCGTTCTCATTGTGGTCATAACGGTCACTGCTGTATGTATGGTGTGGCCTAAAGCTATCATAGTTTCCACTGTGCAAGAGCAAGTGGCAAGTGCATGACCTGCTTCTCAACTTCCTCATTAGGTGCGGAAGCCTCGGGCAGTTGGCATACTTGCACAATATATCGACAAGATAATGCTATCAGGGGTGTGAATGAGAGATGGGTGAGATAGACCAGCACCAAGTTGTGAAAGGTCTGTCTGGAGGTTTGTTTTGCTCAGTGTTGCATGAGCATACTTACCGCATCATATCCTCCAAGCGTCTCCACAGCTTTGTAGATTTTCCACAGGTTGACTGTAAAAAAGACAGACATGATTGCGTCAAATATACAATCGTGAAAATCAAGTTATGAGTTATAGATGGCATTTCTCATCAAAACTAAAAAAACAGTGAAATGAGTTGCTTTTCATTTTAAGGAAGTCAGAGTAAACGTTATATGAGCTGTTTTACTTATTATTAATTTTATATGAGGTATGCAACCCTGTTACCAAATTTTGGGACATTTTGAAATACAGTTTAAAACATTGAAAAAAAAAAAAAAAAAGATAAAATAAACACTGCAAAGTTAGCATAAATGTAGCCTCACTCAGTAGTTTGTAATTATTAATAAACATATATTCCATATTTTACACAGCAACAATTGTAAAAACTGACTAAATGGAATAAGGTTATGTATTGTCTTTCTGTCCCACTTTTGAGTATAATATCTGTAATAAGGTAATTTTGGTAATTAATTTAAATTTGTTTTTAATACAATTATAATTAAATACGAGTTCAACAGATTGTCAAAATTATGACTGATGTCAATTTAATTTAATAATAGCTTCATCACTGAACTAATTTTAGATTTATTTTACGTAACCGTTTATCTAACAGTTCTCAGAACAAAAATAGTGTGATTTCTATCTCATGGTTTAAAGAAAACGTCCTGGCACACCAAAGTGTACCACATTCTTGGAAAGTGGCAGATACAGTACATGATTTAGTCAGCGTGTTGGGTTTTTTTTAATATTAGTGGTTTTAATTGGTGCATCGCAACCCAAAAATTGCTTGCAGTTGTGTTCTGTTCTGAACAGCCATGCTAAATGTAAGTAATAAAATGCAATTTACTAAACAGTTGTGCATAAAGGAGAAAACCTTTAACTTTGTATCTGATCTTTCTTGTATCTGAGCTTGTCTAGTCAGATCAGACAGATTCCAACACGGATGTGTTGTGTAACATGCCCTCATACTCAAAAACCATGAACAAAACTATAGAAGGTAAAACAAAAGATGAGCCTGAGACAACACTAAACATGGGTTTCACTTGGTTTGTGGCTACAAAGTGTTTTGGTGAAATGAATTATGGCTGCAGAGAACTTTAAACTAAAACTTTGCATATTGTTGAACCTACACAGTTCTTGGTAATACAAAAACAACTGCATTTACATTACATTTTTTGAATTTCAGTACATTTGCATGATTTTGAGACTATTTGAGGTTTTTGTGTTGGGCCACCACATGATTTTCAATGTGAAATCTACATCTTGAAGCAAAACCAGCTGAAAACCACTGATTTGAATGCTGTAATATTATATGCAACAGTATTCAGACTCACTCTGTTTAAAGCCAAGATGGGGAATTCTCTCTATAGGCGTGCCTCTTTCCTTCATGAAACAGTAGAGATTGGTCACAAAGGTCCTCTCTTCACTCTCAGATTGGTCGGTTCTGGAACCTTCCTCGCTGCTATTGGTGGACACTATGTTCTCCATCTCTCTGGTGGTCTATTGGAAAAATAGAGTATAAAATAAGACACAAAATTAATAAAGTTGTCCAAAAAAAAAGTCTGGGTGCTTTAACTTGAAGAAAAAATATTTTAGGAATATTATGCATATTCTTTGTTGTGACAGTTGCTTTCATAAACCTCACTATTATACTGTGATAAAATCTTACATTTTATTTAAATATTGTATTTATTTTTAAAATTGAAATGTGACCTTGGACCACAAAACCAGTCATAATTAGCATGGTTATATTTATAGCAATAACCAACAATACATTGCATGGGTCAAAATTATTGATTTTTCTTTTATGTCAAAAATCATTAGGATACTAAGTAAAGATCATGTTCCATGAAGATATTTTGTAAATTTCCTACCATAAATACATCAAAACTTCATTGTTGATTAGTACTATGCACTGCTAAGAACTTCATTTGGACAATTTTAAGGGTGATTTTGTCAGTATTTAGATTGTTTTGCACCCTCAAATTCAAAATTTTCAAATAATTGTATTGTATTGCCCTATCCTAACAAACCATACATCAATGGAAAGCTTATTTATTCTATATTTATACAGCTTTCAGGTGATGTATAAATCTCAATTTCAAAAAACTGACCCTTATGACTGGTTTTGTGGTCCAGGGTCACAAACAGTAATCAATTACGGTAGTATTTCTTCAAACAATAAAATTAAAAAAGAATTCTGTTTAAATAATAAGAATTTGGACCTGGACATGTTTTTGTGAGATTCACCCTAGATGAAAATTTTTCAGTTTCATATAACTCAATTTCTGTCCAGTTCAGGAGTTTCCAACATAACAGTTCAATAAGCAATAAATCTACAGTATGCATGTGCACTGTACACGATATAGGCAATATATGAATACATGTGGGTGAGTTTGTGTCATTTACAGGAAGCAGCGTAACTGTGCTTCGAACAACCTTCGAATTTCACTTTCACACAAATAGGCTGATAAATCTTCTCACTGATTCATTTAGCCAAAGCCTCATGCAAAATCGCAGGTGATATAGGTGTTCATGCAACTCTGTTCCGAGACCAGTCATATTCAGAGTGTGAGACTGAAAACACAACAGCTTTGGCTTTCACCACCACTTTCAATAAGTAACCAGACATCCTGTTTGAAGGGAAACCGAACCACTGGTGGGGTTTTCACAAAGGAAAGCTGCACTAGTGCTGTACTCCACGCTGTGATAAAGACACAAGTGGTGCAAACATGAGAAACTTTGCAGTTACTGCAAGAGGGCGGGAGCTGGCTGTCCACAAATCTTGTGATTTTCAGCTGAAACGCAAGGCTTCGGATGTAGCCTTCCTTATCTATATGATACTAAAAAGGCGAAGTGGGATTATGAGATATATTCCTCACTTCCAGCTTTCGCACAAATTGATCAAAGGCCTTGTGGAAGAAGCTAAACTCCAGAATAAAGGGCTTCAATAGTTTTAAAAGTTCACACCACAATTCTAACAACAATGACACAGAGGAACGATAACGTTCCAGTCACTTTCAGAATGATTTTTTTTTCCAGCTGATGAATGATAAAAACATTGACAGGCAATCAGAATCAACATGACTTTAAAGAGCATTTAAAGCAGCAGACGACAAAACGACAAAACTATTGTGGGCACTAATACAGTTATCTTTATATTTACTGTTCCTGGTGTGAACAGGTCATGCAATGGACCACAGAAATCTCACTATCAGCCATTATGAAAAAGAAGTGTGCTTTACTGTATTGCATGTGCATTTTTTTTTTAATCTTTAAAGTATGTTAAAATGTGCTTGCAGATATTGCAATATTAATAAAAAAGGCCAAGTGTACTTCAATAGAGATAACACAATTTAAAAAGTGTAAAAATTTAAATTACGATGTGTTAAAACACATGAAAAGTACTTGAATGTAAATGTTATAGTGTGTTATTCAGTATTACATTTAAGTGTACTAAACTGCAACTTCATCATTACACATATTTAATTACAAATACATTTAAATACATGACATACAAGAAGTTTCAACAAAAATTACATTAAAGTGTGCCGAAATAGTGAATCTGTGTTCGGAAAGCCACGGAAAATGAATAACGCCTTCTGGGATATGGTTAGCCGCTTGCTAGCGGTAACTTGATACATTACAGTACATACTGTAATTTCACTTATCACATACACAGAGTAAGGTGAGATGACTGATAGGATGATGGCGAATGATTTGCAGATCCTGAGCACCACTGACAAACATCTAATCTTGTAAAATATGTGGTAAGTACTGCCGCACCAGTCCCATAACTTGGAGTATGTGTGATCGCTCATCTCGAAAGTGAAAGTAAACACTGAGCGAATATTCAAAAGCGATTTCAGTGCCCAGCGTATTGATAGCGGCTCACTGATGCCCGCAATTTAAATAGAGTATAATGACCCACTGAAATATATTTTTCATCTCATCTCGTACTTATTCCTTTTAGGGGTTCAGTAGTACGTCATTTCCTTTATGAACACGATATTCGGATTCGGGCACATCACTATATAGTACTCCGAAAAATACAATATTTAGTTTGCAGTAGGCCTACATGCTTAGTATATTAGAAGTAGTCTTTTTAAAAGCGGTACAGCTTAAACCAAGGCTAATATCGACAAAAACGAGAAATGTGAGTAGTTTTGACACTTGCACATTATATATATATGGTTTCTATTATGTTTTCTGATGATTGCTGTAGTGTTTTAAGTTGCTGTTAGGTGATAAGATTACTTACAAATTGCAGTCCATTACTGATTATAAATTACATTGGATTGGATTGGATTACATTCTGACTGCTTTTTGATTACTTTAGATCTAACTCGTAAAAAAAGAAATTCCATTCTTTGTTATAAACGTCATGAAGTGCATTAAACATTACATTACACCAGGGTTTCCCAAAATGGACTGCAGAAGAACACATTTTGTGGGCTTTTTATTTTCTGTGTAATTATAGTCACCTGACTAGTGGTTGGTGTGCACCGTTTTATAAACCTGGAACACTTTCTAAATGCACAGTTGAGGTCAAAAGTTTACATACACCTTGCAGAATCTGCAAAATGTTAATTATTTTAACAAAAAAAAAAAAGAGGGATCATACAAAATGCATGTTATTTTTTATTTAGTACTGACCTGAATAAGGTATTTCACATAAAAGACGTTTACATATAGTCCACAAGAGAAAATAAAAAAGTTCAAAAGTTAACATACGCTTGATTCTAAATACTGTTTTTTGTTTAGTGACAGTTGTTCATGAGTCCTAAACAGTTAAACTGCCCACTGTTCTTCAGAAAAATCCTTCAGGTCCCACAAATTATTTGGTTTTTCAGCATTGTTGTGTATTTGAATCCTTTCCAACAATGACTGTGTGATTTTGAGATCCATCTTTTCACACTGAGGACAACTGAGGGACTCATATGCAACTATTACAGAAGGTTCAAACACTCACTGATGCTGCAGAATGCAAACACAATGCATTAAGAGGTGGGGGGTGAAAACTTTTTGCATTTGAAGATCAGGGTAAATTTAACTTATTTTTGTCTTCTGGGAAACATGTAAGTATCTTCTGTGGCTTCTGAAGGGCAGTACTAAATGAAAAAAATACGATATTTAGGCAAAATAAGAAAAGGATACATCTTCACTCGATTCAAAAGTTTACACCCTCGGCTCTTTGCATTGTTTTTCCTTCTGCAGCATCAGTGAGCGTTTGAACCTTCTGTAATAGTTGCATATGAGTCCCTCAGTTGTCCTCAGTGTGAAAAGATGGATCTCAAAATCATACAGTCATTATTGGAAAGGATTCAAATACACAAAAATGCTGAAAAACCAAAGAATTTGTGGGACCTGAAGGATTTTTCTGAAGAACAGCAGGCAGTTTAACTGTTCAGGACAAACAAGGGACTCATAAACAACTATCACTAAAAAAAAAAAAAAAAAAAAAAAAAAAAGTCATTCAGGTAACAACACAGTACTAAGAATCAAGCATATGTAAACTTGAATGGGGTCATTTTTATAAATTCAGCTATTATTTTTTTTGGTGGACTGTATGTAAACATCTTTTGTCTGAGATAACTTATTCAGGTCAGTGCTAAATAAAAAACAACATGCATTTTGCATGATCCCTCTTATTTTGGTAAAATAATTAACATTTTGAAGATTCTGCAAGATGTATAATTTTTTTTTTGACCTCAAATGTATATAAGCAGCAGGATTTTTAGAAAGGAAAATTTAAAAGAGTCAAAATTAGGGCAAATCAATACATTACTAATTTACTGCCATTATATAAACAATACGTAATCATGTAATTTATTAAAAAAAAAAAAGTAATTGTAGTCTGATTATGAGAACTCTAAAGTATAATATAATCTAATAACAAGTACTTAATTTTTGGAATCTAATTATGTAATCCAGATTACATGCAATCTGTTACTACCTAGCACTGCCCACTGCCTTATCTTAAGTCTATAAGATTCTTTTATATAGCTTGGATCCCTCGTTCAGTGTACTTTAATTGATTTTCGCCTGTTTATAAGTCTGATAATTTAGAAACACCTCTTCTCATGATTTGAGGTATGTTGCATGTCTTTAGCACAAACAGTTCAGAGTTACGTTACACACTAATTGCATTCATTTTAGCAAACATCACTATGAACAAGTTGGCATAGACGATTAACACCTTGTAGATGTTCTTGCACAGCAAGGAAGGAACAAGCCCTGTCGAAAGAGGGAAGTAAGTGAACGTTATCTAGAGAAAAACAGCACATTCACCCTGAGTGGCAAAGTGCTATAAGCTGATTGGGCCAATGTGGAACTGCTAGCAACTTGCGCGCAAGCACACAGGACAATGACCCACAGTCCAGGCAGGCCGCAAGTGAGAAATGAAAGAGTGAAGGCATGCAAAAATGAACGCCAGCTGTCACAGGATCGCCCACTCAGTAACAATACACATGACTTATATAGGAGAGGGGCAGAAAAGCGGTAAACCCCAGAAAATAAGTTAATGTAAGCAAATTATGACAGAAGCTGCGTATGTATAGTTGGGTATACATTGCGACTTGATGCATGAGAGGCCAACTGGTTTAAGGAACCATGGGAATAAAAATTGGAAGTTTATTTTTCAGATGTTAGCCAATCATAAAAGTGGTCATTTAGATAAAGAATTCTTAAAGATACAGTAACAGGGTGGAAAATAATTGTAATCAATAATCTATTTATTAAAGCCAAGTGTGAATCTCATCGAGTTAGTGTTTTTAAGCATTTTACATTTATTCCAAAATAACTCAAGGCAGAGACATTATGTTCAGCTATTCTTTTTATTAGCTTTTAACTATTTTTGAATTTTTCGGATCATCAGTCATCAAAGCTTGGTAAATATTGGTCACAGACAGGGAGATTTACTTTAAATTTCACCAAGCTGATTACTCACTAAAAACTCCCATTGGTCATGTTTTCATGCCATTTCAAGTCTTACTTTGACGCAACAAATAATACGTCAGCGAGCTGTTTACTTACTTTTCAAAATTAGTCTTCCCATTAACGCCTTAATATTGTTCATTCAGACCGATTTGCGAACGCAGAACGCGCACGAACACAAGAGGCGGGATTTATGAGCCAATCGCACCAGAACATAACCACCCCTGAAACACCCCTGGTATAAAGCGTTGTAGAAATATGTCTGTTTGCTCGGTTTCAGGATTTCTAAGCAAAGCTTAGACTGGTTTCGGCAGTTTTTTTTAACAGGCTTAATTGTTTGTGGAAACATTTTTTGGAAACAGCGTTTGGTTAAATCACAATCGCCCGCCAAAAAGGTAAAAAGACAAAAACAATTCGTAACAGCTCGCAAAGAGAAATTCCCCGGTGACTCTATGTTCTACGCACAGAAAGCTTTGGATTTCCATTTGATGACTTTGGTGGTTGATCTCAGTCGTTTGCTGCCAAAGCAATGTTCAGTCAGTGAGTTTCACACTGAATAGAGTTCCTCAGAGAGGGTAACTTCTTCCCAGAATAAGGCCTCTACAATGACTAATATTGTGCATATAGCGCTTTATTCTAGCCTCTGAGTAATATAGAAGATAAGAAGGCCCCTTTTCAGTGTACTGAAATGAGTAAACATTGAGGCCCAAGTTTATATCTCTCTCTTGTGAAGGGAATAATATCATACACGAAGGCCCAAAAGCTGGGGCAATCTCAAAGAGTCTGATTCATTCTTTCCCTCGCTTTAGTCGTAAATACAACAGAGAAAAATTGACACGTCTTCTGCTATGGGTGCTGCTGAGCTCCAATCTGTCCTGAATTGAGTCATCTTCACTGAAATTTCATATACGGCTTTATCTGATTACCATCTACCCAAACACTTCCTGTTATATTGACAACACTGATAACCAGCTTTGAGGAATAGCTTGTTAACACTAGTTCTTGGAATAAATATTTGAATATCTGTTCATCAAGGGAAATGGGTTTTTGAGAAAGATGCATGTAGTATTTTTTCAGAAATTGGTTTAAAACATTTGGATTAAAATGTCAGAGTTGTCCTAAGACAAGAACGGGTATTGTTTTGGTTTTAGGACAACTTTGATGAAAGGTTTTGATCCGCTTCGAATGTTGACTATTGTATAGTAGCAAAACACATAGCCAGTGTAGACATTTTGTGCATTTGTGTCTCCTTTATCTAATGAAATTGCTAAAAAAAAATCGTCCTTTAACCGCAAACTGAATCAAATAACGCATATTAAAATGCCTGAAACATGCTCTCTACTATTTAGGCCACTTGGTATGTAACAAAAACATAAGAATACTCGTTCAATTTAATACAGTCATATCAAGACCACAATAGGGAAGAGCTTAGCTCTTAAACGCTACCTTCGAGTTTCAAACAGGAAGGGTTTTTTTGTGTGCTGAGAACAGTGCCCCCGTCCCTCTCGCACTGTGGCTAAAAGTAGCACAGACCCCAGTGTGAGAGACTTTCTGCGAGCTGCAGCTCTCAAATTTCCACCTCATTCAAATTTCGGAAAAGTGCGTGGGTTAGTCTGCAGCGGACGTGTCAATAACACTCTCAAAATGAGAGTTTATACATGCTGATGAAGACGCAGTGGCATGGCCAGCGCTCGCCACCAAAACCACACGGCTTTCAACTTCTGACGCCACCCTGGAAATATGATGCATCTTTGCACTAGCGTACAAACGCTGTTTTCAATTACCAGAAGTGTGAGAGAAAAAAACATCTGTGATTGTTTATATGCGTATCCGTGTGCGTAGCATAAAGAAATGACTATACATGATACTCAAAACTCACTCATTCACTTGCTATTCTGATGCACTGCCGAAATGAAGAAGCGAAAACTGTAACCGAAATAAATGAGACCAGAGGCTGTTGAGTCAACGCATGTAAATATACTGGAATACGGATTTTTTTCTGCACACATCAGAGAACAAAAAAGTTTTTTCTTGCAAAATGAAAGTCAAATGGACTATCTAACCACAAGGTAACGCTTGTCATATCTCATGTGACTAACTACTGTTACTGACATCAGCATTCTCCGTAACCGAAATACTGCAATAATACCAGAAATCAATTTGGCAACAGTCATTAGATCGAAAGGGGAAGTGAGATGTTATTTTTACAAGCTAAATTTGCACTTCAGCCACATCAGGAGAATCAGTTATATGAAATTTACATAAACTACACACAAATTCAAATTCACGCTTACAGTTAAATTTTGGGAGATGATCCATAATCATGCCTTAAAGGGACAGTTCACTCAAAATGATACAAATTCTCTCTTCATCATTTACTCCGAACCCTTTTCAGTGGAACCCAAAAGCAGAAATTTTGAGAACTGTTACGTAGCTTTTGCCACAGAATGACCACCATAAAAATAGTCAGTATGACTGAAGTCATATGATAAACTATAAACTGACAAAAAAGGTTCTCGAAAATGTGTACTTCCACACCATACAGACATGAGGAGGAGTAATAAGTGTTTTTTTTTTTTAGGCGTGTCTTACCTGGTTTGGTGAACTCAGCTCCTGCTGTTTCTTTTCACAGTCTTCTAGCTCTCCTTCTCCAACATCGACCTCTCCTCGAGGGTCCAACACTAAAACAAAGCCCAGCGTACTAGTTACACACAAATGAAGGTGTAAGCACGCAAATACATCAAAGAAACTGTTTACTTGTGCTCAGCCAATTGGGTTTTTCAGTGGCCGATATTGATGCAGGTATCTGATCATCTACATAAAGCTGATATAATTCTTCAGTGATAGCAGTTTTTATGAACACTGACATTTCCAGAGAAACTCCCACAGAAAAGCAATGGTGAATTTTCAACACACTTTGGAAAGCGATTGGGTAACTACAGTATTTCTTTGAAAGATAAGTTCATGCAGAAATTGTTATGCAAACATTTATACACCCTCATGTCTTTCTAAACTGTATGAAATTCTTTGGCAGAACACAAAAGAACAGAAATGTTTCTTTGTCCACACAATGAAAATGAAATGAAAACCAGTGTTGTTTTGGGCTCTGCTGACTTCAATTATATAGTTAAAAACTGGTGAAACATTCTTCAGTGTTATTTAAGTATTAATTATACACTAATAAAGTATTTATTAACATTTCGAATGAGCTTTTATTTTAATACTTTCCGTTTTCATTTTATTTTTTAGTTTGAGTAATTTTGTTACATGCTGTTTTCACTTTTATTAGTTTTTAGGATTTTAAATTTTTTTTAAATTAAATTACATTTTTTACGTTTTTAGTTTGAGTCATTTTGTTATGTGTTTTTGTTTTCTATATAGATTCACTGTTTTTTTTTTTTTCTTCAGTTTTAGTCATTTCAGTACTAAGCTTTTACTTATTTCATTTTGGTTTTAATTTTTTTTTTTTTTAATTTTCATTTTTTTTTTAAGTTTGAGTTGTTTTTAGTTTAATTCATTAAATTACATTTAATTTAAATTAAATTTAATTTAATTACATGTACACTTTCTAAACCTGTCTGAGTTTCTTTGGCAGAATACAAAAGAATAGAAATGTTTCTTTGTCCACACAATGAAAATTAAATGAAAACCAGTGCTGTTTTGGGCTCAGCTGACTTTGATTATATAGTTAAAAACTGGTGAAACATTCTTCAGTGTTATTTAAGTATTAATTATTCACTAATAAAGTTAGTATTAACATTCTGAATGATCTTTTATTTGAATATTTTCCATTTTCTATACAGATTTACAAATTTTTTTATTTCAGTTTTTGTAATTTCAGTACTTCAGCTTATCCCAGAATGCTGCCAAGACAACATTTCTAGTTTTCAAGTTATTCAAGCTTACGTTTTTCAACTAATATTTATATATTTTTTTGTATTTCAACTTTATATCAATTACCAAAAACTTCTGAGTCTGAGTTTTAGTTAACAATAACACCACAGTATCCAAAATGTCTTCGTTAGCACTCAACAGAAGAAGGAAGTCAAACAAGTTTGGAAAAACGAGGACAGAATTTTAATTTTAGCTTAAACCATGACTGTACCAACAGGATTTACAGTTATTAGATCTAAATAAACATCCCTCAACTCTACACACTTAAAAGAATAAAAGGTACAATGCTGTCATTACCTACAAAAGCTAAAAGGCACATCTTTGTACCTTTTTTACCCTAAGTGGTATATATCAGTACCTTAAAGGTATATAATATTGCATTAAAAGTACATATTTGTTCCTAAAGTAAAAACATTAGTACCTTTTGAAAGGGTATCGCCCCAGTGACAGTCTTGTGCCTTTTGTATATCCTGTGGATCCCACTGACACTAAATAACAAAATCTGCAGCTAATTTAGCATGAGCAGAGCAACGCTCTGTGTTTATCCAGCCTCTGCTTCATAAATGAAGTTTTGAATCAAGTATTGAATTAACTGGGTGTGTAAGACAGAAAGAAAGAAAGAGAGAGAACATTCTAATATGAAACCACATGATTACAACACTACTTCCTGTCTGTATGCATAAACCACAGCTATGTGATACTCTGCTCGAATGTAAAAATAAACATTTGTGAGCTGTCTAACAAAATTGACACACTATTGCATCCTCTGATTATAATAAAACCTATATCTTGTATAAACTCACTGGTCTTGTGTTCATTACATGATCTTCTATCATTCAGACTTCGGCTCGGGCAATTCAACACTGCTGTTTTGTTTTTAATTAACTGGATTGCGAAGGTCGAATGTGCAGTGATTGCATGTTTAGAGAGTTGTATTACTTCAGGAGTTGCCGGGGAGGACACTATCATCACGCTGAACTTTCGGTGGCCAAAGTTCAGGTCAGAAATCACACACAGGTGAGCATATCAAGCCATCTACTGTTCAGGCATTTGGTGTGAATAGAACCAGCACAATGTAACCATCAGGCACCTGACAGCATCTTATTTACAAACCACACAAGCACTGAATTATAGGTTCGCTCTGGGTAGCCTCTACCTCAAAGTCTCCACTTCCCTTTCTCATAGCCTCCTCACCGCTCTCTACACTCATATCTCTGTCTGTAACATCCAGCAACGCTTCGCTTTCGAGATCAGACGTTTCCTGTGCCAGGGCACTCAACAGGCTTCTGTTATTTTACTTCCCCTTCTGAGCCACAGTGCAGAAAGATTGTGACAAGTTCGACTGATATTATCACTGGTGCGATAGCAACTTCTGCATTTCTTCTGGCAGCCTGCTATTGTTCGGACGGGACAGATGGGATTAGAAGACATAAACCCAATTGTATTATTCAACCGAGCATCACTACAAACATCAAAAGACTTTAAACTGTGGCTTTCAACCCATGAATTTGTCATATCCTGGACTGCCTCCGAAAAAAGCCGTAAAGTGTGATAACATCACAATGTAACCCTGCGATAGCGTCATAATGTCACAAACAACATCAAAGCACGATAAAAAGTAATCAAATCAGTGATAATTGATAAACTAAACAGAAATGGCTTGTGATGTTCGGTCAATAAGCTTATCTGGCCTATTCACATCAGTTTGCTGTTAGTGTATCAGATGAGGGGTTTTACGCTTTAACAGCAATGTGTTGCTATTTCTCTAAACCACTTCCTCAAAGAGCAAAACCTGTTATGGTTACTCATATCTAGTCCTAATTACTGTCACTCAAATTACTAAAAATGGCAGTAATGGTCATTATGGTAAGCCACTTAACATTAATTCCTTCCATCACTGTTTAAACTATTACTAAATAATCTAATAGCGACTAGTATATTTTCGCTAGTATCTATCAGTTTCGCTCGTGCCTATTCATTAGGCTAATCTAATTGCAAAATACAAGTTTTAGAAGTTTTACAAGTAAAATTTCATACTAAGGTGTTGAATTCAACTATACAGTAGCTAATCTGACTAGCTATTACATAAGACAAGTCAAAATTAAATTATAACTCAGAGACGGTTACTTTTGAAAGTACAATTAGTCACCATCAGATTACTTATTCGTAAAGTTAAAAAGAGCCAAGTCCTTTCAAACATTGTGATGTATTGCTATATAAGCACATTATTTGTCTATAACGCTTTATAATACGAGACAGTATCTTAAATCTATCAGTTGTAAAACTTTCTGAAAACTGTCTCTTTACGTTTGCTTTAAAGAAAACTTTCATTACTGTCAGTGTCACGATAACCACTTCACACAAACTCCCGTCTTCATGAAAACTCAATAAAATAAAGCGTTATGTGATAGCGAAGTCGTGTTAGAAAGTTACACGTTAGAAAGTTATCACTCAGTTCATAGTAAAATTAACCGCCTACCCATTTTAGAAAAGCGCAGGTCGTCCACAGGTTGTAATATCAGGAGCGTGTATTGATGTCTGTCTGTCGGTCTCGTGTAACAGTAATTGACAGCTCGCTCTCCAGCACGCACTCCTGAGCTCGCGCGCTCTGCCTCTCATTGGACACGCGCTCTCGACAGGACTTCCTTACTCGAGTCAATCAGGAACCCTGGGACTCTGAGTCTTGAGTCTTCTCGAACGACCGTTTTTTTTTAAACGGTACGTTGTCGTTTAATCGAACTAGTTTACAGACGTCGAGCGCATGTTTCCGTTAATACGTTGTCAGTACGTCAAACTGATGTTTTGTACAGAATCTTTAATCTTCTCTCAGAGTTTCAATTTTAAAATATGAATTTATAGCCTATATTATGGGGGCTAAAGCCACACCTTACGAACAAATGTGCCGTTCACTGCGCCTAAAACGTATAGCTAATTGCAGAAAAAAGATACATTTGTACTGAACATATATGGATCAACCGATTTTGTGTGACAATAAATCATACAAAAGTCGTTTATTTTGATTCAAAATCTTATAAATTTATGAGGTGGCAAGGGGGGCCTTTTATCCCCACACATGGGGTAAAAAGCTCACGGGGTAAAAGGCGCACAGTATTGATTAGTATTGATAAAAATACTTTTGCTAAAATAATGTTTTTTTTTTTTTTTTTTTTTTTTTTGTGTAAGTTGTAAGTTGTGTAAGTTAATACTTGTTCAAAACAATCATTTTAACAAAGTTCGTACTATTTTCTGCCCATTTTGAAACATAAAAGAATTATTTTTTGTTCAGTAAGTATATTGTCATTAAAATATGTTAATATAAAACATATTTTAAAATACAGAAACAAAATAATTTTAAAATGCAAAGATTCTGAAAGCATTGAAGGAGATCCCGTAGCAATTGAATACAGATTTACAGTATAACAACAAATTATATTTTATTATAAGATATAGCATGATTTTAAATATGATGGTTTCGTTAAACTTGATGATTATTTCTAAGATGGACACCAAACATAATATATTATATTTACAATCTAATTCTAACCATGCCATGTCAACAATTGGAAAAGTCAGCCATCTATTAATTATCATGTTGATCATTGTGCCTTTTAGCCCCAAAAGCCAAAAACTGTTGCTTTAATTATCTTAAACAAAACTGAAAATCATTAAGAAGACCTTTGTCTCAAGATATATGCAAGCATTTTAGCGATTCTCATTTGCTACTTAAATCTGCAACATTTTTAAAAACATCAAATATTAGATAAAGTAAGCACAGAATCGACTTTGTGCTGCTGCCCGCAACCGCGTCAAGGATCAGGCAAATTTGCACGCGTATCTTGAAAAGCGGATGTTTTGGAAAGTGCTACGCCACGATCTTCTGCCATCTAGTGGTTTAGAGGAAAATAATATCAAAGGTGCCTTTTACCCTGGGGCGCCTTTAGCCCTGTTGCACCCTATATATATATATATATATATATATATATATATATATATTAGGGCTGTCAAACGATTAATCGCACACATTCATACAAACAAATTCATGTATATATTTGAGAAATATTTACAAGTAGATTTATTTATTATAATTTTGATCTAATTTATATTATATATAAATACAAATATTTTGTACATAAATAATGTATTTCTCTTAAATAAATTAATTAATTTGTGTGTATTTATATATGCATAATAATTACACACTTTTATTTTGGATGCGATTAATTGCAATTAATCGTTTTACAACCCTAATAACCCACAGAGCTGGGTATTACATGTAATCTGGATTACGTAATCAGATTCCAAAAATTAAGTATTTGTAATTAGAGTAAGTTACATTTTAAAATACTCTGAATCAAACTACAGTTACTTTTTTGTTGATTACATGATTACATATTATTCACACAATAGCAATAAATGATCATTTATTAATTCTCTCTAATTTCTCTTTTTTTATCTTTTAAATTTTCTCTTCTAAAATAGTCTACTGCTTATATACACTAAAAACCTGCAGTTTTGTGGACATTCACGCATAGGCTAGTCATTAGTCAGGTGGCGACACAGCATTTGATCAATGGATTTACAAAAATCATCGCAAGTTTAAGAAGTGTTTTAACATTGCATCAACTACTGAAGGACACATTCATTTTTATTTGAATTCTCACTCAGTAGATTATTTAACCATGTATTATTATGCATTATTGAAAGGCTTTTGTCTTTCAAACTCAGTAAAATGCACAAATTCTTATTATTTCTTATTTGCATTCTCAAACTTTTTGTCATCTGAACCTCTTTCATCTAATATATTTACTTCAAAGGGGTGGTCAGTCAACAATTCTGTAAAAGACAGTAATTGCAGTGAACTATGAGCGTCGTAACTTTGCAGATGTTGTTTATGCTCAAACAGCAAACTAAAGTTAAAGAAGTGAAATCATAATGAATTTAAGTTTTAATTATTAAGTAGCCTAACACATTTGCACATTCACAGTTCTCTGATATTGGTTAAAGGTCATATGGCTTGCCGGTAAACATAAAATATTGCATCTTTTTTAGTAAGTGTATTATATTGATTGGTATTTCAAAATGTTTTTTTTTTTTTTTTTTTTTTTTTACATTTTTAGGATTTAATTACTTGTTAGCCTTTCATTTAACTCACAAACCCCCCTGAAGTTCCTTTACGAATCCCAGTTTGGGAAACCTTGATAATGTTTAATACACTTCATGTTGTTAATAACAATGAAATGAATATGTTTTCTCACTCTTTGCTGTTTTACATTGTTACGGTACAAGATTATCCTGTTTAAATCAATGCGATAAATAAGTTAGGTTAAAAGTAATCTAAAAGTAATCTAAAAGTAGTCTGATTATATTACCTAAAATGTGTAATGTAATGGATTACGGATTATAACTTAAATTAAAGTTCTGTCAAATTTACACAAGATCGAATGAAGCATAAAAAAATGAACAAGATTTAACAGTATTTTTTCTGTAGGGTGAACTCAGGTAAAGTTTTGTAAAACGTAATTTAGATACCTAGATGTTTAATTAATTTTAACACATTTTTTGTGTTGACTATTTTAACACATTTTGTGTCATTTTGTGAACATAATTGACACAAATTGTGTAACTATAACACATGAGTGAATGAATTAGCAGGAATGCTATAACACACTGGTTAAAAGTAAAACAAAGTTACAAAGTAACACAAAATGTGTTGTACTTTACTAGTCACAGAGGTGTGTTAAGAAAAAACACATCCTTTTTAACAGTGTATTTGTTAACTTTAAGGTCCAGCTATAATATTTCAAGTTGAATAGTTCATATAGTGTTATTTGCAAGATATATACCAATAAACATTTTGAGGTCACGTACTCTAGACAAATTTCTTTTCAGGTAAAGTGGGCCACATCCCCCACACACACACACACACAAAAACCCCCTACAAGTTATGTGTAAAATAAATCATGTGTAAATCCACGTCTATTCATGCGTGAATTTCCAAAAAACTGAATGAACTTGTTGTGTTGACATTAAATTTGATGAAATCTGAATAGATACGAAATATTTAGAAATCAGAATTTTGATAAAATGAACTCTACAGTACATTAAAGATGTGACTCTAACACAACCATCAAAAATTAGCCTAAAAAAATTAATAAGAGTAACATTTAAAATGGTAACCATATGAATTTTGTCTATGCTCTCTAAGCACTTTACACAAATTTTAATTGTGTCCATATTTTAAAGCTTTATTTTCTGCATGAATATTTTACTCCTCTCAACCTTTCTTCACTCCACAGATTGAACTTGCCTCGACTTCCTTTTTATTCTCTTTTTCCTTTCTTCCATCTCTGACTTGAATTCCTGACTGCAGTCTCATTTCTATTTTCTAAAAAAGTAAATTATACATATCAGCTATAAAATAACCAGTGAGTGTTAATTTATTTAATGAATTTGGGTATAATTACTTAAAGGGGTCATCGGATGCTAAGTTCACTTCTTCATGTTGTTTGAACATTAATGTGTGTTGGCAGTGTATGTACAAATCTACCCTATAATGATAAAAATCCATGCAGTGGTTTTTAATTAATCTGTAAAAATAATATCCCCTTTTTCTAATCGAGCCGTTCTCAGATGTGTGGCGTCACACTGACAGAGGTCACTCCCACGATTGACATGATTGACATGAGCTCGTACCTCAGATCAGTTGTAACAGTCCGCCCTCTTTGTTTCGATGCCAAAGCAGGGATGTAAGTTAGACAAGAATATCTCCGATTGAGGTGTTGTGTTGCTGGATGTTATAAAGAACATAGTGGTCGTCATTTACTCCCGACATTTGAGCTGTGTTTGTTTGTGAAGGGAATGCGCCCCCCGATCTACATATATCCGTCTATGTTTGTGCGAATCATTCGTGATCCAGCTTCACTTACAGCAGAAGTGAGTATAAGGGTTTTTTTTATGAATCTTTGCGATCGCCTTTTCTAATAATGTGCTAGTTAGCAAAAGCTAAAGTAAACAGACAGAGAGAAGAGAGGGGCGGGGCAAGCAGAGCTCATCTGCATTTAAAGCAGCCTCAACCAGAATGAGATGATTTTTGCAGAGCTGATTTTGGCAAGGTAAAAAGGGTGTTAGTTTACACTACCATTGAGAATTTTTAACCAAAGTATATTAGAGACTTTTCATTAAGAACCTAAAGAATCATATCAACTTGAAAATGGGCATCTGATGACCCCTTTAAGGTTAAAGGTCAACCCACTTTACCTGAATCCCACTGGCCCACTTTATCTAACACATTGATCCAAAGTGGGGCAGCAATATTTAAACACCTTACAATATATATATATTTTAAATGCTTTGCTTGCATTTTATTCTATGTTAATAGTAGTAATTCATAAAACAGGAACTGTCACAATAATGATTTTTTGAAACATTTAGTGAGCAACCTTATAAGTTACAAATAACAATCTTATGTCAAAGGGTTTTCTACCTTTCACCATGACAGGTTCCTCTTTTGAGGTGTGGCCACACCCAAAAGTGTCATATTGCATCAGGCAAAACTATTTTATCATTTAGAGAAATACTGTCCCTTTAATTAAGAACCATTGTTATGCTCTGAAAGTGTAAACCCTTTGAGCACACTACAATCAAGCTTAAACGATCCACTTTTCCTGAATTCACCCTACTCTATATGGTGCATAACTGTGATTACATTTAATGTAATTTTACAGTAAAGTAAAGTGAAAAATAACAAGTCATTGTATAATTTACAGTGTAGAACTGTAAATTGACATTCCCAGAATTTCCTGCATGACACCTCACATTTGATGTTTTTTCATTTAAATAACTGTTTCTTCTTAGTTTTTATTTTTCAGATGTGTACATTAGGGTTTCATCTAACATCTAATGTTAAATTAGTGTTTATTGCATCATTTCAGTATAATGTGTGTTACCATGATGGTGTTTAGTATTTCACCGAATGACACTGTGCACTATATAAGAATTTCCCTCTTCAGCTTGTGGAAAAGCTGCTTGTGAGATAAGTTTTGGTTCATCATGTGACATTGTCGTTACCACCTATTTTTTAGTGCTTATCAGCAGTGTTGCGGAAAGTTACTTTTTCAAAATTAAAGCATTACAATATTGAGTTACTTCCTAAAAAGTAACAAATGTGACCCTGGACCACAAAATCAGTCTTATGTCACTGGGATATATCTGTAGCAATAGCCAAAAATACATTGTTTAGGTCAAAATGATAGATTTTTCTTTTATGCCAAAAATCATTAGGATATTAGGTAAAGATCATGTTCCATAAAGAAATTTTGTAAATTTCCTACTGTAAATATATCAACACTTTAATTTTGATTAGTAATATGCAATGCTAATAATTTCATTTGGACAACTTTAAAGGCGATTTTCCCTATCCTAACAAACCACACATCAATGGAAAGCTTATTTATTGATGTATACATCTCAATTTAAAAAATAAAAAAAATGACCCTTATGACTGGTTTTGTGGTCCTGGGTCACAAATTACATTATTTATTTACTTTTTTGCAAAGTAATGTGTTACATTGCTTTTTTGTTACTTTTTAAATCTGGCCGGGGCTTGCTTGTTTGTTTTTAATATGATAAGCTATATTTTTGGCAAATGCAAAAGCCCTTTCACACCAAAAGTGAAATGAATCAGCCTCAGGCTGAAGGAAAAGTAAATTCATGTCTGTATAACACGTAGGAGAAAAAACTTCAACACTTTTCAGCAATACAAAAATGAAGCACAAATGTTAGTTTATCTAAAGTATTTTTTGTTTATTAGTATGATTGAACTGGATCATATTCATGTATATTCATGTTCATATTTCGTCTAGAACTACAGTAACATCATGTTCACACAGAGCACACAACGCATCTACACTCCCAATTTCTCTCAACATGGGGACAGGAGACTTGTCAGTCAATAAATGGGAAAACAAAGTAAACTAACTGGCGTTACTTATTTGAAAAAGTAACTCGGATATTTTCCTGTAAAATAAAAAGTAATGTGTTACTTTACTAGTACTCTGAGTCTTCTCAAATGACTGTTTTTTTTTTATTTAAAGGGGTCATCAGATGCAAAGTTCACTTTTTCATGTTGTTTGAACATTAATGTATGTTGGCAGTGTATGTACAAATCCACCCTATAATGATAAAAATCCATGCAGTGGTTTTTATTTAATCTGTAAAAATAATATCCCCTTTTTCAAATCGAGCCGTTCTCAGATGCCTGTCGGTGTGGCGTCACACCGACAGAGGCCGCTCCCACAATAGTTGATTGACACGAACGTCTTACCTCAGACCCGCCTTAAATCAGCTGTAACAGTCCGACCCCCATTGTTTCAATGCCGGAGCAGGGATGTAAGTTAGACAAGAATATCTCCAATTGAGCGATTGAGGTGTTGTGTTGCTGGATGTAATAATGAACATAGTGGTCGTCATTTACTCCCGACATCTGAGCCGCTGAAGATGCAGTTTGTTTGTGAAGGGAATGCACCTCCCGATCTACATATATCCGTCTATGTTCACACGAATCATTCGTGATCCAGCTTCACTTACAGCAGAAGTGAGTATAAGGGTTTTTTTTATGAATCTTTGCCATCACCTTTCCTAATAACATGCTTGTTTGCAAGTTTAGCGGCTAAATATGGCTAAAGTAAACAGGCTCGTCACTCCACAGAGAGAAGAGAGGGGCGGAGCGAGCAGAGCTCATTAACATTTAAAGCAACCTCGACCAGAAAAGGATGAATTTTTGCAGAGCTGATTTTGGCAAGGTAAAAAGGTTGTTGTTTTACACTACCATTGAGAAATTTTAACTAAAGTATATTATAGACTTTTCATTAAGACCCTAAAGAATCATATCAACTTGTGGGAAATGGGCATCCGATGACCCCTTTAAACTGTACATTTTCATTTTAAAATTCAAGACTTCAAGTGCATGTTTCAGTTAATACATTTTTAGTATGTCTAACTACTGTTTTGTACTGAATCTTTAATATTTTCTCAGAGAAAATAAAGGAATAATTACATGTTCAGATTTATATACATTTACAGTGTCACTCAGTTACAGCATGATTTTCACTGCAACAATAAATTTGAATCTAAATTAGGCTAAAGTTCTATCAAATTTACACAAGATCGAATGAAACACGTGACGAAGACAACACTGTCTAAAAAACAAATTTGATTTTAATTGTGAAGCACTATAGTAAAACGTTAATTTATTAACAGTAAGTTTCTGTACTATATAGACCTACGGTGCGTAACTGTGATTACATTTAATGTAATTTTACTGTAAAGTAGGCCTACTGTTAAAACTCACAGGTTTTAGAAGTGAAAAAGAATAAGTCATATAATTTATGGTGAAAACCATAAACTGACATTCCCTGAACACTTCACATTTTATTTTTCTTTTTAGTTTTTTCTTATCTGACATCTAATTCTGTTGAATGAATGTTTATTGCATTATTTCAGTATTATGTGTGTTACCATGATGGTGTTTAGTATTTCATTGAATGACACTGTGCACTTTCTATACGAGTATTTCCCTCCTCAGCTTGTGGAAGAGAGGCTTGTGATGAGCTCTGGTTTCCTCATGTGACATTTTTAGTGGTTATCAATTTTTGGTGGTTCTCAGTGTATTACAAAAGCACAAAACAGATATTAGTACTAAATGGGATGGAATAGTATCATTATATCAGTTAATGAAATATGATTTTTTTATTGTGAATTAAAGTTAAGACTGTAAAACCAAAAAATGTTGCTACCATATTTTTTACGGTAAAGGTCAATCACAGCTGCCGATAAATGTCACTGATTTTCTTTGTACGTTTTCATTTCAAACAAGCTGGTTTCGAGTGGATGTTTCCGTTAATACGTTTTCAGTATGTCTAACTGCAGCTGTTCTGTACTGAATCTTTAATCTTCTCTCAGAGTTTCAATTTTAAATTCTGAAAAATAAAGTTTCCAATTTATATCAATTTACAATGTCCCCTAGTTATGCCATTATTTTCACCAAAGATAAAGAAAGATTATAACTGCACACTCAAGTATATATTATCTTTTATTATCAACGTTTTGGCGTGAAAGCCTTCGTTATTTAATGTAATTCTGAATCTAAATTATTTCACATTTAGACCAGATAAAATGAAACATATGACAAAGAAATGGAAAACAAAATCAGATAAATATCACTTGTGGACAGAATATTTTTATGGTTCATACTTTCCGGTTGAGCTACGATTTTAAATTAAATAGACATAAATGACAGAATTATCCAGTGATGCATGTATATACACTGTTAAAATGTATTAGTGGATTACATATATTAAATTAGTTCACCCAAAAATCATTTTCTGAACATTTACTCATTCTCAGGCCATATAAGACATAGATGAGTTTGTTTCTTCATCAGAACAGATTTGGAGAAATGTAGCATTACATCAGTTGCTCACCAATGGATCCTCTGCAGTGAATGGGTGCCGTCAGAATGAGAGTCCAAACTGCTGATAAAAACATCACAATAATCCACAAGTAATCCACACAACTCCAGTCCATCAGTTAACATCTTGTGGAGCAAAACGCTGTGTTTTTGTAAAAAACAAATCCATCATTATAATGTTAATAAAATTCAAGTACTTTATAGATAATATTGCCATTTAAAGTGAAAAAGTTGTCTCATCTGCATTAGGAGAGGAATATGCACAGATCAAGCACTGTTTACAAGCTAAAACAGTTCTGAACAAATATGTGAGTGGATTTTTGAGAGGACAACATTTTACTGGAAGATGTGTTTTTAGAACAGTCAGAAACATCAGTTTGAAGTTTAAAAAAGAATCTTAAAGATGGATTTGTTTCTTACAAACATGCAGCTTTTGACTTCACAAAATATTAATTGATGGACTGGAGTGGTGTGGATAACTTGTGGGTTATTGTGATGTTTTTATCAGCTGTTTGGACTCTCATTCTGACGGCACCCATTCGCTGCAGAGGATCCACTGGTGAGCAAGTGATGTGATGGCATTTCTCCAAATCTGTTCCCATGAGCAAATAAACTCATTTACATCTTGAATGACCTGAGGATGAGTAAATAGAAAGAAAATGTTAATTTTTGGCTAATTTTAAGATCAAGAAATGAGAAATTTGAAAAGTTTGTTTTTCAAAAACTCCACACAGGGTCAAAAATGCCTGCACTCTTAGAAATAAAGGTACAAAAGCTGGGAACCTTATAGAAACATGTTAGTATTTAAAGTGTACATTTTAAAAAAAGTGTGCTTTTTGAAAAGGCACCACCCCACTGACAGCTTTTGTACATTTACTTTCTGAGAGTGCTAAACACTCACATTGCTGGATTAAAAAGCTGTCATCAGACACATACTGGAAACGCACGAGAAAGGGGTTTGCCCTGACGCAGAAGAGCACTGGTGAAAGTACTGTTCTCAGTTTTTCCCCTTTGTATTTATTATGAAAATGGTAACCAGGACAGAAGTATTGTGCTAAGCAAAACCTCAAAAACTGTCAAAAGGGGACAGAACTATATTTTAGCATAGAAAAAAGCGTGCACATCATCTGCAAAAGGAGACGAGAAGTCATGAAAATATATATAAAACAAGAACAACAACTGAAACATCTGAAACCACATTCTGTGTAAAAATGATTTTTTTTCTACTTTAAAATTTCACATTTAATTCAATGTTGTTTTCTGTTTCTTGGTAATTGTCTGTGAAATTCACTACTAATTTCTAAACGAAAACTGCTTCTTCTTTATTCTAAGTAGTGCAAAGCAAAAAGTATAATGTATAGTAGTTATTTAACATAATGCACCTAATGTTTTTGTTGTACCTTAGTTTATGATAGAAATAGACTTCATGAGCTGGAACCTTGGTATAAATGACAGTTTTATTCAAATCAGCATTTTTTTTTTTCAACATCAAAGCATTTTTAGTCACTATATTCTTAGAAATCCCATGTTTTGTAAGAACTATTACTAATTATTACTAGAAAACATAACTATTGAACAGTTACTAGATATTAAATATCCTAATATTAACATTAAAGCTATATTTAAACATAAGTCAGGGCTCTAGACTAACTTCTTGCACTGGTTGCATTGGTGCGCCTAACTTTTTTTTCTTAGGTGCAATTTTCGACCGCATCTCATTTAATCGCCATTTACAATTCTAATTCTTAGTTTTGCATGATGAAATGATGAATGGATGGTTCATTTTTAACAGCAGATTCAGCTGATCTCCACAAGCCTGCACACTTATATAAGCTTATAATCACTCGTGCTTTTAAGCCAAATCCACGCTAAAAAGAATAACGTTAACTGACATCTGGACGTGACTCTCCGCAATCTCTGATGAAATCGGTTGGGTGTTTGAACGCCTACTGGATCCTTGAACAAAAGTTTACAGGAGTTCACCCAGTTTAAGAAATTTCTGATCGTAAAAATCTATTATTTACATTTTTAATGTATTGTTTTTGTTATATTGTACTGATTCAAATTAGTCATCAATAATAATTTTTATTTCAATACTCGGCGTGCCTCCCTTGACATGCTCTCGTGTATGAACAGGCAGCAAATCTGGTGCGGGCGCATCAGGCACAATCATCAAACATATTTCAAAGGAAGCCAGTGCCACAATCCTTACCGTCTTTACTGTGTGATTTGAGCGAATATTTGCATTTATTCACATACGATTTAATTAGAAATGGTGGCCTGTCATGATTTCGGCTAATGCAGGACAATGAATGATGCGCATCAGAGGGGATTTAGAAGTGGGTACGCAAAGCCAAATGATAAAGAAGTGGGTATACACAGGTACTGCACTACACCACTGCATATTACCCTACTCAATGGCATTAACACAGGCGTAACCTCCTTCAAACTTTATCTGGAATGTCACCTTTTCTGTCACAACTATTCGAACAGGCGAACACACACACACGTTTGTTTTTGTGAACTGTGGGGACTTTCCATAGACTTCTATAGTTTTTATACTGACCAAACGATATTGTTTATCCCCTAACCAAACCCTAACCCTAAACCTAACCCTTACAGAAAACATGTTTGCATTGTTACATTTTCAGATAAACATTATTTACTATTTTTAATCATTTTTTAACATTGTTAAAAACACAATGTCAAAAATTTCAGGTTTTACTATCCTTGTGGGGACATTTGGTGCCCACAATGTAGCAAAAACATGTACACACACACACACACACACACACAAATGAAATTGTTTGCCTAATGGAAAAAAAAGTATTTAAAACGGGTTCACATTTTAGAAAATGTAGTTAACATTATTGATTTATCTCGTCCACCCACGACCCACCCGCAAATAATCAGAATGCATTTTTTTATTACCCGACCCACCCGACCCGCGGATATAATCGCCACTAATTGCCGGTGTTATGCCGAATTCTGACCCCCGCCAGATTACTACCCCCCCTAGTATTGGTAGGTTTAGGGTTAGGTGTGGGTGAGTGGTTAGGATTAGGGGTGGGGTTAGGATTAGGCAAATCAGGTACCAATTTCAACGAGTGGGGGTAATAAATTGGCAGGGGTTGAAAATCTGCACAACACCGCCCACGGTCTTCCCACACTCCCTTCAATATCTCTGATTGGTTTAGACCACCACATGGGCCTAATGTGTGTCTGTTGAACCACAGTCGTGGAGACTTTTTTTTTTTTTTTTTGCCCTCAAACAGGTTTTTTTTAGTCACACCACTGAGAAATTAGGTCGCACTCTAGAGCCCTGTAAGGATGTCTGTTTGATTGCCCAAGTTATTACAGGAAAAAATGATGTAAATCTTTCTGTCAGTTAACTGGAAATAAGTTATCTACATTAACTACAATCTAGCCTTTGGTCCCAAACTAGCCATTTAAAGCTATATATTTATTTAATAATTAATTTTATTTATTAATATGTTTTTTTTTTTTATATGTTTTTTTTAATTAATAATGTTTTTTATGTTTATTGCTAGAATATTACAAATAATACTTAAGTGTTCATATTTTCTCTCTCTATATTTTTAACATTTCTGCAAAGAGACATGGTTTACATTGTTTAGATGTGGGCTGCACTAGAAGAGTGGACTACAGGAATCATAGTGGCTGTAATTACTGAATGCTCATATTTATTGTACTCTCCAAATGAAACTATTCGATATGAAAAATGTGAGAATTAAAGGTATTTTCAGGACATGTGAGCACGGTTAAAATAATAAAAGATTCAGGAACACTGTGTTTTAAGCAAGTGACATGTAATTTACTGTCAAAATGTGGGGAAATGCCCCACTGTAAAACAGCGCCATTACAGCCATCATTTTGTCATTAATTGACCATGTGCATATGTTTTGTACATATTGAACATGAACTATAAAAAAAGAACACCGGAAAGCCCCATCATGAAAATGTGTCTTTGTTTTGAAGCTGTCAGATGTTATGTACCGGCATGATATCTTAGTGCACTCACGATCTAGTCTTGCCGTCGAAGTTTCGGAGGTGTCGTTTATGGATGGGGCCTCTCTCACCTGCCCGCATAGTCCCTGACATTTAACCATATTTAACCTTTAAATGTCACAATAACAGTTTTCAGCCTAGAGCCAATCGCTCTGAGGGAGTTTCTCAGGTGAAATATTAGACAAAACATCCGTCTCCCCTGTTATTGGGAGTGAAAGCATGCATACAGTACCTCAGCATGTGCACGATAATCCGGCATGTATTACAAGATAATGTCTCCAAGATAATTTCTTTTTGGGAGTATGAAATTTCTTATGTTGATATTAGACGAAATGGAAATTAGGGAGTTTATGACTTGTGTTTTCATATTCAATTTGAGAGGTTCAGGGTTTACTCAGTCTGAGATCACACCAGAGTTTCACAATATCTCAGGGACTTGTCAGACCTGCTGTTTTGGATCAGATGGACACAGATGCATTTGACTAACTCTGCATCAAATTAACTGAAAAAGCAGCAAATATTACACTGTTTGTTGTTGATTATATTAATATGGTATCCATTATGTTAGTAAATGTTGGTTATTGGCGATTGTTATCACTATAAGTTTTCATTATAATTGAAAAAAAAAAATCCCTAACCTGCATGGTTTCTATCTCATGAATAATAGCTTAGTCATGTCGCATATTGATGAAACGTGTGCTGTTACATTATAAAGTGACCAAATTTATGATTTTCATTTGGTGAGGGATTAAACTGGAAAACTATCTAGACTAGGGATAGGCTATCAAGATCAAAGATGGGCAACGTCGGTTCTGGAGTGCCGATGTCCTGCAAAGTTTAGCTCCAACCCTAATCAAACACACCTGAACAAGCTAATCTAGGTCTTTAGAATTACTAGGGCTACAAACAGGTGAGATTTTTTTCAGAGTAGGAGCTAAACTCTGCAGGACATCGGGACTCCAGGACAGATGCTGCCTATCCATGCTCTTGATATTACATAGCAATGCCTTGACATCCACCCAGAACACTCTAGTGGTCAAAACCCCTAACAACCATTTAGAACATTCTATCTATCAGCATATACATTTGGATTAATCATTATTCAAGCTACAAAAGTTAATCAGCAACTAGAGCAGTCGAGTGATGATTTCTCTTTTTCTTTTGTTCTTTGATTTACATCAGTGACAGACTTCAGGAGGTTTCACTTTAAAATCAGCGTGGTCTCTTTAAAACATGATGCAGATCTGACACATATCCAAATTTCCCCCAACTCTTTACGGTCACATAAGACTTTATAACTCATTTAAGACTACGTTTACAAGGTAACTTGCCAAAATCGTGCATTTTGACATAACTGTTCCTGGGGACCCACCATCCTGAAGAGTTTAGATACAACCCTGATTAAACACACCTGAAGCGGCCAATCAAGCTCCTCAAGACTGCTTGAAAATTGCAGGCAGGTGTGCTGAAGCCGGTTGGAAAAAAACTTTCCAGGAGAGTGGGTCCCCAGGAGCAGGGGTTGAGGGCCGCTGATCTAGAACACACTGGAGGTTGCATAGCAACACCTTGGAAACCACCCAGAACACTCTAATGATCGCATAACCATGGCAACCATATAGAACATTCTAGATATTGCATATCAACACCTTAGCAACCACACTGAAAACACTCTAGTGATTACATATCCCTAACAACCATCTAGAACACTCAACATATTGCATAGCAACACCTCGGAAACCACCCAGAATACTCTAGCGATCACATAGCTCTGACAACCATCTAGAACATGCTAGAGATTGCATAGCAAAGCTTTGGCAACCACCCAGAACACTCTAATGACAATATAACCCCTGCACCCATCTAGAACACTCTTGATATCACATAGCAACACCTAGACAACCACCCAGAACACTCTAGTAATCACATAACCTGGAAACCATTGCATAACAACTTCTTGGCAACCACCCAGAACACTCTAGTGGTCGCAAAATCCAGTAACCCTCTAGAATACTCTAGAGATCACATAGCAACACCTTGGCAACCACCCAGAACACTCTAGTGACAACATAAACCTAAAAACCATCTAGAACACTCTACATTTTGCATAACAATGCCTTGGCAACCATCCAGAACACTCTAGTGACAACATAACACTGGCAACCATCTAGAACACTCTAGAGATTGCATAGCAACACCTTACAAACCACCCAGAACACTCTTGCGACCACATAACCCTGACAACCATTTAGAACACTCTAGAGATCGCATAGCAACACCTTGGAAAAAACCTAGAACACTCTAGTGACCACATAACCCTGACAACCATATAGAACATTATAGCGATTGCCTAGCAACCCCTTGGCAACCACCCAGAACACTCTAGGGATTGCATAACCTTGACAACCATGTAGAACACTCTGCATATTGCACAGCAACGCCTTGGCAACCGCCCAGAACACTCTAGTGACAACATAACCCTGGCAACCATCTAGAAGACTTTGGAGATTGCAAAACAATACCCCAAAAACCACCCAGAACACCCTAGCAACCGCATAGCAATACTGTGAAAACCATCCAGAGCGTCAGCAACAAAGCAATACCCTGGCAGCCACACAGATCACACTGGCTTTGTTGCTGCAAGTGCTGTAGGGAAAGCACCATTCACATTTTCATCAGAAAATGGAAAAATCTAGTTTGGAAATACTTTCTCATTCGCCAACCCAGTTTTACGCATTATAGCAGATAGGCTTGACTAACACTTTTTCTGATCCTCAAAGTGCTCAGCTTTGTTAAAACATCCAAGTCCAAGCAACTGAACTAACACAAACCTCTCTTCCCTGTCCAGATCTACTGTTTATGTAATACAGTATTACATATGGGCCAGCCTGCAGTATTTGAATGGGTGGAGGGTATCGAGCGTTATACGATGGGTGACTAGAATCTAAACCCATAGGTGAAACGTTGAGTGGGCAGATGAGAGTGTGATGAGAGAAGAACGTTTGAGATGATCGTTTACATTGGTGAGTCAGTGAAGAAACATTCAACTCAGGGCTTTGAAGGAGAGTGGAAGATCAGAGATTTACAGACAACAAAAATTCCCCCTTTATTCGTGTCAGAGAGAGAAAGAGTGAGAGATAGAGAGTCAAAAAGAGGGGTAACAACAAAGAATGAGATGCGGAGGGGCACTCAAGCAGAAAAAAAGACGTTAAGAGTTAACAAGAAGTGTGACGGCTTGGTCATATTGATCCAAAGCTACGGAGGCTGATTTGACTCATTCTCCTGGGAACAGATTCCTCCACTTCAGTTCATCTGATTTTAATCATATACAGCATTATAAAGATCACCTATAGATAAGAATATAGATAGATGGAAATTAAGCGATATGAAAAAACAGGCGGTTATTTAAGACAGGCCAACATTTAAAAAAAAAAAAAGTGTAAAATAAACGTACTTGCCACCTGCTAGTACACAAGCATTGCTGGATGAATTTCACAAAACTTTACAACATGTTTGCGTCATTTTTCATCTAGAAATAATAAATAAAAATAGAAAAAAGGTTATATTTTGCTTTAAAAAAACAAACAAACAAACAAACAAAAAAAACACTTTTTAGCTATTTTTCATATTTTTAAAACTATTTTTTACATACAAACTCCCTACAAATCTAATTTTTCTAATGCAGCACAAAAAGTTGCTATCTCATGTATGCACAAATAAAATACTGTAACTTGTAAAGGATTGATATAATATAATAATAATTATATATATAAATATATATATAGTCATGAGAATTTGGTGAGAAAATATTTGTGAAATAATGTCAAATTATTTATGAATGCTTTGTCAAATAATTCTGAAATAATGTCTAAGGTTAAATTGTTTTTGTTTTTGAAACAAGACAAGGCAAAATATTAAAATAAAATAAAAATAAAATAAAATAAAATAAAACTTTAATTAATTTTTTGGGGAAGTTTTACTTGTAAAACTGATTTTACGGTTTGCAACTTCATGAAGGTAAATAACTAGATCATTCGTTTGTTTTCAAATAACTTTTCCATTTTAAAATGAATGACCTATATATGTATACTTTAAAAGTACTGTAGCAAAAAAAGGTTGTCAACTTTTCAATCACAGCACACACAAAAACATATTCACGTATGATTAATTAAGCTGATATGGATTTCTATATTAGTCTACATTATTACGTGTGAAAATTTATACATATATATATATATCATAATTGTCTGCACACCATTTCTGGTTATGCCTGAATTATGAATTATTCCCTTATATAGGCATACTTCGCCCCTGAGAACACTTGCCCATATGTGGGATATTAGAGTGTTGATGGTATGATTCTGATATTGGCTAGAGATCATAACGCTCATGTTAGGAATTAAATGAGTAACGCAAAACGCGTTCATGTTACGTGTGGTTTGTGTGACTCGAATCAGAAGTTACATTACTGCAGTCAAGAGTTTTACATTGAGTAGGTATTCCAGTTCAGAGAACAAATTTGCTTGCAAAGTCTCATGGGACGTACATAATCGTCTCTCTCAGCATGAAATAGAAAAAAATTCTCAGAAATCAGAAATTTCCCAAAATGCAACACAAACACAAAACAAACCGATACATTCCATCAATCAGCCAAGACAACTTTTGACAAAATAGATCTGATAGAATTAATTTTTCTGTGAGAAATATTTTAGAATAAAACAAACAAACAAAACTATTAATGTTTTTTGAAAAATTATTTAAAGAAAAAGCTGTCCTCAGATGGAAATATAGCTGACGATCAACTACTGCCAACTGTATCTGTGGGTCAGCAAGGACTTCCGCTGCCCTTTTTTGCAGAAGTGAGTCGATATTTTCCGTCAAAGACATTTCTTACTTCCCTTTTCAAAATAAAGTTAATATTGTGCTAGAATACATCATGTCCCACTGTTACCTCTTGGCAAATACCAGATCTCAAACTAATAGTAGTTATGATATGGGATAGAGGGTAATATACGGGTGGAAAAACTAATAACGGATAGGTGAAATGTTATCTGAAACATCAGTCTGACTTTCAGTTAAAAAACAAGAAGATTGTGATCTCTGAAGAAGGGGGAAAAGTACAGTCTCTTTTCTTCTGAAAATGAAACTGGGGGTGATCAAGCTAAAGAAAAAAAAAAAAAAAAAGAAAAAAAAAAAAAAAAAAAATTCCCCAAACAGCCATGTTGATTTCGCTTATTCCAGGAAACCCAGTGAGTGTGACACATGCAGGTCACAGGTCTCTAGACTCTTGTGGCTTTTGTCATGTATGACATTGAAATTGGTGAGAAAAACACTCCCTGGTAACAAAGTGTGTTTGTTTACATTGGCTACTTCAATATGAAATACATATCATGACCACTGTTATCATCATCAGCTGTCGCCTTCCAAAAAAGTGAGCTGAAGTTGCATTTTCAGAATCGAGATTGCCTAATTTCCATTCATTTCCAGAGCTGAAACCGTTTATCTGTGTCTCTTCACAGAAAAGTAAATGACCTTCAGTGTCAACTTTCAAGATCTGAAGTATGTGTATCTGAGATGACTAAATGACTAAATTGTATTTGATAGTTATAGGTCACTTATTATTTCTGCTTTTTGAAGCTTGAACGCTTTCCTGTCCATTCACTGAAACTGCATGGAAAAGAACAATCATATTAAAATATTTTAATTAGTGCGTTAATTAAGGCGACTCCTTTTGTGTTCCATGGAACAAAGAAAGTCATGTGGGTTTGGAACAATATGACGACAACACCTCATTATCTATCACTAGGTATTTACCTTCAAATGCCAAATAGTGTTAAAAAAAACTGTCAATTGAGCCTCTTTACAATGCGAAGCTAGTTCTACTTAGAAAAGTATGCTTAATCCTAACACTGAGGACACGTCAGTATCAGTGGTGTGTGGTGGTGTTCTGAAATGAGGGGGCAAAGTCTTCAAGTTTCTTTTTTTTTTTTTTTTTCAAATTTAAATTCATGTCCCATTTGCATTTTCTTGGTTAAATAAACATCACTTACACTGTCAAGTTAGATAGTGTTAGATATTCATCAAGTTGGTGTTTTTAAGCATTTCACATTTATTCCAAAATAATAACTCCAGGCAGTGGCCTGACAATTTAAACAATATATTTTAATTGTGAACTTATGTTCAGCTATTCTTTTGAATAGTTAACTTTTAACTATTTTTAATTTTTCGTATCATCAGTCATCAAAGCTCAGTAAATTCTGGTCACAGACAGAGATTTACTTTAAATTTCACCAAGCTGATTACTCACTACAAACCCCTACAGATTGTGTTTTCATGCCATTTTTGACATAACAAAGTGGTTATATCTAAGTGTGTAAGTTATTTACTTACCTTTTCAAATTAATCATTATATTAACGCCATTATATTGTTGTTTATTTAGACTGAATCGCTACGCGGATCGCGCACGAACGCAAGAGGCGGGATTATCGCATGAACCAATCATAGCCGAACATAACCAGTCGTATCCAATCATATCGCGATGGAGGCGGGTCTGTTAAAAGTCAATTAGCTCAAGACGCGGACTCCCGCTGTAACGTCACCTGCTGGTGTCGCTGTTGGACAATGTTTCTTTAGAAAAACGAGTGATTTATTCACTTTTTAATTATATACTTTGTAATATTAGCGTTGTTTTATTTTTATACTATGATTTTTTTCTCATTCAGTATTTTGAGGAGACACTAACTCCCTTGACTCCTCTGAGGAAACTCCCCTCCAGGTACTTTCTTGTTTTTACAGCTGCTGATATTAGAAATTTAACCAGAAAATCTATAGTCTATGTCTTACAGAATATATATAGTAATGATTTTCAGAGATGCTATTAAGCTGTTTTTCACGTTGTTGACCGAGAACCCAGATAGCACATGTACGTCTGCAAGATGTCTGTTAAAGATCACTTGATCCGGAAAGCATCTGCTTTGTACAAACATCTGACAGACAGTAAGATGTCAGTTTTACATACATTCTAAATCATAAACATCTTAAAGACATCTAATAGACGTCTATTTGACATCTAATAGGAAACATCCTATAGACATATTGTAGATGAGCAAACACTCTAAATAATACGTCTTGCAGATGTAAATGCAGACATCAAATATACGTCTCTGTCATGTATGTGTGCTATCAGGGAACATTTTCATACACTGTTTCACACACTGACATGTTAAGCATTGCCATAAATGTATATATGTAACACACACACACACACACACACACAAAACAGTTTTTAACAATAACAATATAGAGGGTTTTCACTTACTTCATAATTTCGCCAGTTACCCGGATGCGCGGCCATATTGACGTTACTTATATGTAAACAACAGCACGGATTGCATGGTTAATCTACTGAATATGTTATTCTGCTAATTTATGCGGTGTAAACCACGGAAGGGAAAAAAAAACCCTGTGGAAGCTGCTATATTATATAGAGAAGAACTTAGTAAGCAGGAAACGGCGGAATATTTTGACAAACAAAAGTTAATAGTTGGTAAAGATACGTACGGGCAGTATTTATTAAGATATTAGCCTCCTAATATTTCACCTACCTGACAGGAAATGTTAAGAACAAACACGAGTGTTGTCAACATTCTTGCCCTGGAAATTCTGGTTCAGTTTGGCCAACCACAAACGCCTTTTATTCCTCAGTCGGTTTTTTGCACTCTTCTGCTTGATTTGTTATAACTTTTGCCAGTTTATAGTACTCCAGATGTTTTTCTTGGTACGACCGATTAGTACAGCCCAAAACACGACAATAACTGACCATTTTCAGCAGCAATAATCATTAAAATATGCAAGTTTAGTTTGGTTCAGCGGCATTGTTTAGGTTTAACGCTGCCGGATGGCCGATTGATGACGCGCCATGAAAACACACTATATGATCATTTAAAATGCTTGTTGAAGCTCCAAAATTAAAAAAAAAAAAAAAAAAAAAAAGCACAATAAAAACTCAAAACATAAGTTACATATTATATTATTTCATCAAAAATTACAGTAAAAACAGCAATACTATAATACTATATAAATACAGCAATAATATTACCATTTAAAAACTTTTCTATTTGAACAGTTTAAAATGTACCTTATTCCTATGAGGTATTTCGTAGAAACTGATTTTTTTTTTTTCAAAGTTTCTTTGAATATACAGTTCAAAATTGTATTTGAAAATACAATATTTTCTAGTCACTTTTGACCAATTTAAAGCATCCTTTCTAAATAAAAGTATTAACTTCTTTAAAAATCCCCCACTTTCAAACAGCAGTATATCTGAAAACACCATCTAGAATGACCTCATATCAAGACTAACTTTTGGAAGATTTTGATAAAGCTTTGCACAGAAAGAATATTAAAAAACAACACAAAGCAACACATCAGCCTTAAAACTCTTTATTTATTCTTTTACTTGAAATTACAATGTTGTCCAGACTTGTTAGATATTCACAATGAGCTCTTGAGAGGAACTACACCACTGCTGAATGACTTGGAGATGTTTGATGTTTTTCCACACGGGTTTGTTAAAAATGAAACCTCAAACATTTCCTCAAAAACACTTCTCCCCTCGCTCTCATATTGGCACAGCACTGACATTAAAGAATGTGAACGATAAAAATGCAAGGGTCGGAATAAACCTGACGTGATCTTTCTTTTGAGCCTCGGCATCCAAACGCAATCCAGATCCCACCTGTGACCCGAAGGCAAGATGATGAAAGAACGATGGCTCCCTGAAACCTAAAAATCACAGTATTAATATTCTCCAAAGTTCTGAGCAGACGGGAAAAGCTGCGGTCTATAAGTAACTTCCCTTTGTTCTCACTGCAAGCCTAAAAGGAACCGTAATATTCGACGACGGAAGTCGTTTTCTGGATTTAAAAGACGTGCCGTATAGAACACAGCAAATAAACTAATTTCCGCCCGACCTAAGCTAACTTCACTGCAGCAAAACATCTGCGCTGTTCCTCAAGAAAGCAAGGCAGTCACACTCAGTCTTGTGGAGAGAAGAAGGCAAAACCAAGGCAAAACAGGACCGACTACTACGAACATCTGCACCAAACAGCTCTGGAACAATATAATGACTAGCACTGAAATGTTCAAAAGGAATGTCTTCAAAAACACTAAGAAAAAAATTCAGTCTCAAAAGGATATCTGCACGTCACAGCATTTCTGCACCAATTTTAGGTGGTTGTTTCTGGGCCGTCTGCCTGCATACTAACTCGATTGTTTTATAAAATTATAACAACTTGAAATGAATTAAAATCAACAACAGAAACTACCAATACAGTATGAAATATCAGAGTTTAAATACCCCCGCTCACACAATCATCACTCTTTTGGTCCGTGATTTTAGTTTTAGTCTTTTCAATCAAATATACCAGAAATTTAAATCTACATGGGGTGAATGAATTCAGTCCGACTCTGATGAGGGAGGGGGGTGATGTTGAGCTGCGTTAGACAAGCTCCACGTAATTTGCTGGGAACATGCCGAAATGGCCATCCGGACCGTATCCTCGCCACCAGCCTTCATCGATCATCTCGATGCCAGTAATGATGTCATCTGGGTCAAACGAGATCTCTGTGTCATCAGCTGAGAAGAGACACATAAAGCAGATCATATTGCAGATTCAAAGAGTAAAATGACATAAAAAGGCATCTAAAGGGCAAAGCATACTTCAGTTTTGACACAAAAGTTAGAAAAATCAGGTTGTGGGCTTACAGTAGGCGCGTATTATGCTGATGATTACATTTCTGCTACACACAGCATGGTTTACGTAGAAAAAAAAAAAAAAAAAAAAAAAAAAAAAAAAACTACACTTTGGCCTTAATGCTGCCTTCACATGTTATTGGAAATTTCCTACTTCCCACTTCTGAAGCTGTAATTATGAGTTTGTAACATTCAAGTGCTTTGTTGTCAGAAAGAAAGAAACCATGGAGGTTGGCCCATTCATGAGTTCATTCATACCTGTTTTTTGGGGAAATCTTATTAAAGCCAAAAGGTACAGAAGATATTTAGATTTTCCAGCAGGTTTTGGAAAACACTTTCCATTATTGGTAACCATATAAATATTTACAGCGTGATCTAGACATTCAGTTTGTGGGTGATTCTGAAAGAAAACAACGTAGATGTTGTGGGAAAAAGCGAATAAAACTTGACAGTACTACAGCTGTTTATTTCCTTCACCATGTCTAAAGTTTAAAGGGATAGTTCTCCAAAAATGAAAATTACCTCATGATTTACTCACCCTCGAGCCATCCTAGGTGTATACGAGTTTTTTCTTTCAGACGAATACAATCAGAGTTATATTCAAAAATGCACAAACACAACTCCAATTGTATTCATCTGAAAAAAGAAAGTCATATACACCTAGGATGGCTTGAGAATGAGTAAATTTAATTTTTGGGTGAACTATCACTTTAAGGCCCACCTAATTTAGAAACTATTCAGTTTCTGACTAGAAACCTCGCATTTGAAGCACATGAAGGCAGAAAAAGATTCAAATGAACTGAACAAACTAGATTTGCAGTGATTAGTTAAAAAAGCTGCAGTCTTGCAATAAACTCTTAATACATCAAGAATTTGACCTTTTCTGATATTAATTCTGGGGGCAGTTGTGGCCTTAAGGTAGAGAGTCAAATTTGTAACCTGAAGTTCACAGGTTCAATTCTCGGTACCGACAGGAAATGTAGGTGGGGGGAGTGAACGAACAGTGCTGTCTTCCACCTTCAATACACGCGATTTGTGTATTGTTTATCTTGTCTGCTCAATACTAACCAGCTTGGTAGTCGTACAGAGCCCTGGCGCAGACACCGCGATCGTCTGTCGTCGCGTACGTGTTCTGCTCCTCCACCTGGGAAACATTCACAAAACATTCAAGAACCTGCACATTCAAATCAAAGACTTTTGACATCCATCTGCAGACATCATGAAATGGATGCTTTAACTTTAAAAACCCAATGACATGAAAACTTTGTGGTTTTTGGTTCATATATAGTAGTTTTAGCTCATTTTTATATATAGTTGAGGTCAAAAGTTTACATACACCTTACAGAATCTGCAAAAAAGGGATCATACAAAATGCATGTTATTTTTTTTTTTATTTAGTACGGACCTGAATAAGATATTTCACATTTACATATAGTCCACAAGAGAAAATAGTAGTTAAATTTATGAAAATGACCCCATTAAAAAGTTTACATATGCTTGATTCTTAATACTGTGTTGTTACCTGAATGATCCACAGCTGTTTTTTTTTTGTTTAGGGATAGTTGTTGTCCTGAACAGTTAAACTGCCTGCTGTTCTTCAAAAAAAAAATCCTTCAGGTCCCACAAATCCTTTGGTTCTTCAGTATTTTTGTGTATTTGAACCCTTTCCATCAATGACTGTATGATTTTGAGAGCCATCTTTTCACACTGAGAACAACTGAGGGACTCATATGCAACTATTACAGAAGGTTCAAACACTCACTGATGCTCCAGAAGGAAACACAATGCATTAATTTGTAGATCAAGGTAAATTTAACCTATTTTGTCTTTTGGAAAACATGCAAGTGTCTTCTGTAGCCTCTGAAGGGCAGTACTAAATGAAAAAAAAAGTATGATATTTAGGCAAAATAAGAAATATGTACACATTTTCATTCTTTTCAAAAGTTTTCACCCTCTTAATGCATTCACAATGCTCTTAATGCATTGTGTTTCCTTCTGGAGCATCAGTGAGCGTTTGAACCTTCTGTAATAGTTGCATGAAAGTCCCTTAGTTGTCCTCAGTGTGAAAAGATGGATCTTAAAATCATACAGTCATTGGATATGATATTGGAAATAATTCAAATACACAAAAATGCTGAAAAACCAAAGAATTTGTGGGACCTGAAAATTTTTTTCTGAAGAACAGAAGGCAGTTTAACTGTTCAGGACAAACAAGGACAAACAGTATTAAAAATCAAGTGTATGTAAATTTTTGAACAGGTAATTTTTCTAAATTCAACTATTCAACTATCAAACATCCAATCTTTCACTTCTAGGAAAACAGAGGAAAATCGCAGTCCAATCAAAATCTGTTTAGAGATTATTTCTGCAATAACTGCTGTCATAATTCAGAACTAGTTCGTTTTGGTAGTGAGTGTTGTACCTGTGGTGGTTCCTCATAGACGTTGTCTTTCTCCACTGCTGCCTCCGCTACTGACTCATATTGTGGCTGATTTTGTTCAATGGGCACTTCATAATTATCCCTGACTGGTTGTACGTCTGAGACATGAAAGACAACAAGACAGCAAGAAATAATAATTTACTATGTGTCCTGTAATAGCACATCTTCCCCACAAGGTGGTGCTGACAATCAGTTGATTGGCTGACGCAAAAATGGGGCTGATGATGATAATATGACAGGGAAAAGGAACAATGTAACAGCAAAACAAATGACAGGAGCTGGTCATGTGTGTGTTTGAATCCCACCTTCATACTCTGGCTCATTTTCTGGCTCTGGTTCCACATACTGAGATCTGGGTTGCTCCTCAAAACTGGGCTCTACTCAAAACACACACCCATGCGTGGAAACACAGAAACACATGCATGGTAACAAGCACACACTGGGAGAGCTGGATTTGAACTGAGAATAGCAAGCATGATTTCATATCATAGTAGCCACACAAATCAGAATATAGTTGTTTTTGCTGAGTATTCAACCTAGAAATATCAAATAATGATTAAATAATGCAATTTTTTGATAATAGACTGCATTAAATATTTTACAAATAATGTACAAAGGATCTTCATTTCATTTTCCTTATATTTGATCTTGAAGGATGCAAAGCAAAAGATCTTATTTTTAATAACAGATGTAAGTTCACCCTCAGTGCAAGCAGCTGCTTCAAATTATTTAACACTTGCAATTCCAAAAAGTATCAAAATAGTGTTTTCAAGCTTAATCAGAAATGTTTCTTAAGCATCAAATTAGCATATTAGAATGATTTCTGAAGGATCATGTTACACTGAAGACTGGAGTAATGATGCTGAAAATTCAGCTTTGCATCATAAGTAACATTTTAATACATTAAAGTTATTTTAATAATATTAAATATTAATTATTTCATAATATTAACGTTTTGAACAGCAGTGTACCATGATAATGTCCAGCCTTAGTTTAAGCCGATTAATCCATTTAAAGAGACAGTCCACTAAAAAAAAAAAAGAACATTTTATCATCATTTACTCACCTTCACGTCATTCCAAACCTGTATGACTTTCTTTCTTCAATGTGACACAGAAGGAGAAATTCTAAAGAATTTTCCAGCCAGTGAATGAAGACTGGGACAGTTAAAGGGATAGTTCACACAAAATGAAAATTACCCCGTGATTTACGTCACCTCAAGCTGTCCTAGATATATGTGACTTTATTCTTTCAGACAAATACAGTCAGAGTTATATTAAAAAAAATGTCCTGGCTCTTCCAAGCTTTATAATGGCAGTAAATGGCTGCTGAGATTTTGAAGTCCAATAAAGTGCACAAATTACACAAATGCATCGATTTGCTTCAGAAGGCATTTATTAACCTCCCGGAGCTATGTGGAGCACTTTTTAAGATGGATGGATGCACTTTACTGGAGTTCAAAATCTCAACAGCCATTCATCACCATTATAAAGATTGGATGAGCCAGGACATTTTTAATGCAAGTCTGATTGTATTTGTCTGAAAAAAAGAAATTCACACACACCTAGAATTGCTTGAGAATGAGTAAATCATGGGGTTAAATTTCATTTTTGAGTGAACTATCACTTTAAGCTCCAAAATAATGAAAACGCACAATAAAAGCATCATATCAATGGTCCATATGACTTGAGAAAATAGCAATGCCCAACTCATAAACAAATCATTCCTTCAGCTCAATGATTTGTTCACATATCAGAATGATTTGGTTCTTTAATTCAACTCATTCATTGGAGATTAGAAATCTGATTTTCTTAATCTTAATAATGACTTCAACCTGTTCCTCACATTTTAAAGGTGTCATCGGATGCTCATTTTCCACAAGTTGATATGTGACTCAGGACCACAAAACCAGTCATAAGTGTACATTTCTCAAAATTGAGATTTCATCATCTGACTAAATAAGCTTTCCGTTGATGTATGGTTCTTTAGGAAAGGACAATATTTGGTCGAGATACAACTATTTGAAAAACTGGAATCTGAGAATGCAAAAAAAAAAAAAAAAAAAGCCTTTAAAGTTGTCCAAATGAAGTTCATAGCAATGCATATTACTAATCAAAAATTAAGTTTTGATATATTTATGGTGGGAAATTTAAAAAAATGGAACATGATCTTAATAACTTAATATCCTAATCCTAATGTCCTAATGATTTTTAGCATAAAAGGAAAATTTGACCCATCCGATGTATTTTTGGCTATTGCTACAAGTATACCCATGCAACATAAGCCTTTATGTTTAAGTTTTGTGAATCTTTAGGGACTTAAGGAAAAGTCTATAACATACTTTGGTTAAAATTTCTCAGTGGTAGCGTAAAAAACACCCTTTTTACCCTGTCAAATCAGCCCTGTTCAGGGCGAACCGTTCTAGTGCATGTTCCTTTAAATGCTAATGAGCTCTGCTCACCCCGCCCCTCACTTCTGTGGGATGACGAGCACTACTGTGTACTTTAGCCGCGAAACTTTCTAACTATCACGTTATTAATGGCGATTTATACTCACTTCTACTGTAGGTGAAGCTGCATCACGAATGAGTCGCACAAACATAGACGCATTTATGTAGATCGCCGAGGGTATTTCCCTTCAAAAACGAAAGTGACGTTAATCCTCTGCGTCTTCAGCGGCTCAGATGTTGGAAGTAAATGGCGACTGCTATGTTCATTATTACATCCAACAACAAAACACCTCAATCGCTCAATCGGAGACATTCATGTCTACTCCTGCTCTGGCGCCGAAACAATGGCGGTCAGACTGTTCTCAGCTCACTCAGGGCGGGTCTAAGGTAAGACGGCCATGTCAATCAAACTATCGTAGGAGCGGCCTGGGTTTTTAAGATGTCACACAGACAAGATGGTGAGAATGGCTTGATTTGAAAAAGGGGATATTACTTATAAAGATGAGAAAAAAACCCACTGGGTGGATTTTTGTCATTTTAGGGTGGTTGTGTACACACACTGCCAACACACATTTATGTTCGAACAACATGTAAAAGTGAGTTTTGCATCCAATGACCCCTTTAAAAGACTTTGAATTTAGTACATGAGGATGAACTACTTCTATGATCCTTTTATGGTGTTTCTGAAGCTTGAATTTCTCAGTTCCTGGTCTGGAAATTTTTCAAAAATTCACCTTTTGCGTTCCACAGATTTTTCATTTTTAAGTGAACTGTTCCTTTAAGTGCACAAAGCAAACACTCAGTGTTCACTCACACACTGCAAACACAGCATCCAGGGAGCCCCGTTTATTTTGAGGTGTACGGTAGAATTTGACAGCAAGCATGATGAAAGTGTGAGTGGTTAGATGTTAGTTGAGATACATGGAAACACCAAACAAAGAGGCACAGAGTGAAAGCGATGGACAACACACCAAACCTTTCCAAGTGAGAGATAAGGAAGGAATGATAAGGTGCGTGTTTGTGTACCTCTGGCTCGTAAAGGTGAGGCCTGACGCACGGGAGAGCGAAATGGCTCTGGGTCACATGACTGCTTGGACAGAAAAGGGCTGTTCAACCGCCCTGAGACACACAGAACAGAGAACGACAAAGAGAGAAACCCAAGCTGACAGATGGCTGACGGAGTTATACACGGCAGAACAGACCGCAAACATCGTTTTAGACAGCAGAACCGCAGGCTGCTTAATGACAGGGTCGAATTTCAGACGGACGAACAGGGTTGAAATGCCCGGAGAACAATGGGAGAACGGGAAATACCACAAAACACTGAACACATTCAGAAGTTAGTTACGGCATGCATAGGAAAATACCTCCTAATTCACAGATAAGTACATTCCCTAAACATGTTTGAACACATTCACTGTTTCACTACATGAAATGCAACCAACATAGCAAAAGGGGAAGCTAAATATAGCATGTAAATCATGTGGCATTAAAATAAATCACTTCCTATAGTGTAAACTGTGCTTGTAGAGATCTCATCAGGATATCAGCATACTGCTAATGTGCAATGGGATCACACTGTAGTTATTTATTATTGCAATGAGATATGAACATTAACGTTTATAACCACTAAGATACTGGCAAATCATCTACATTTTAATTTGTATACTCTATAGTTTTTATATTTGTAGCAATGTATACACTACTGTTTATATACTGTTATTCAAACAGTAAATTTGTTTTTAATTTTGTTTTTTTTTTTTTTTTTTAAGAAATGAATGTTTTTATTCAGCAAGGATGAATAATTTTATCAAAAATGACAGTGGAGTACTGGCTGCTGAAAATTCAGCTTTGCCATCATAACAATAAATTCTATTTAAAATGGTAGTAATATAACAATATTTTAATAATATTTGAATGTTATTATATTTCTGATCAAATAAATTTAATTTAACCATAACATACTTAAAAACATCAAACACAAAATATAAAAAACATTAAAAAAAACAAAAAACATATATTATTACTATATACTACACTGATACACTTTAATAAATACTTTATGTAGTACAGTACATAACGGTAAACAGTATAACTATTATAAAAGTAAATGTAAAAGAAAAAAAAATCTATTTATAAACATATTTTGTATTAATTAAAATTTATATTTATATACACTGCTGTTCAAATGTTTGGGATTGGTAAGATTTTTAATGTTATTTAAAGAAGTCTCTTATGCTTATCAAAGTTGCATTTATTTGATTAAAATACAGAGAAAAAAAAAAACAATAATACAAAATATTATTGCAATTTAAAATAACAGTTAAAAAAGTTAAAAAGAACAGAATTTATTCAAAAACTTTTCTAACAATGTATGTCTTTACCGTTACTTTTTATCAATTAAACACATCCTTGCTGAATAAAAGTATTAATTTCTTGCAAAGAAAAATTACTGACCCCAAATTTTGAATGGTAGTGTATATTGTTATTTATTTTTTAATCAAAGAATCCTAAAAGTATGACAGGTTCCAAAAAATATATCATAGTATAAATATACATTTTATATATATATATATATATATATATATATATATATATATATATATATATATATATATATATATATATATACACACATTTTTTTTAAACCAGCATGTTAGAATGATTTCTGAAGGATCATGTGACACTGAAGTAATGATGATGAAAATTCTGCTTTGCTTCACAGGAATAAATTCTATTTTAAAGTATATTAAAATAAAAAACCACCATTTTTAATTGCAATAATATTTCACAAAATTAGTGTTTTTTTCTGTATTTTTAATCAAATAAACTTGGCCTTGATGAGCAGAAAAGACATTTAAAAACATTAAAAATCTTACTAATCCCAAACTTTTGAACAGCAACTATTGTTGTTTTTCTGTTTTGACTCACATGTGTGTATGTGTAGAACACAGAGTATATACATATGAACGGTACCTGGTTTTGGACTGGACTGAGTATTTTCTGTGTTAGCAGGGTTAAAGCCCATCTCTCTCTGTTTGAACATTTCTCTGGGATTAACGGAGCGCTGGGAGACGAGAGCCGCGGCTTCCTGTTACAAATACACACACAAACATTAAAGTAGCCCTCATTGCATCAGGTATCATGACTGATAACCCCAATGGCAGTACAAGGAGTCAGAACATAGGAACCAGAGATACAAAGTAAGTGTTTACACCAGAGAGGAAAAACAGAAAGAAGCAAAACAAAGAGGCTTAATCTCAAATTGCACATCTATTCTACTGTATGCATGTTGAAAGTTCTGACAAAAGTGCCTGGATGATGTAACGGATGTTAACATTGCATCATGCATGCTTTTTAGTGTAACACTGTACGCAACATGTTGACTGGTAGCAACAGTTCACTGATATGCAACATCAATATGTAATTTGACCACATTTTGGTATCAAATTTTGGTATTACTACTTAATAAAAAAAAATAAAAAAAGAAAAGAGCAAAAGCCTTTGGATTTTGGTATAATGATAAAACAGATGTTCATTTGAGCAACAGTAGTTAAAGGAGAAGTCCACTTCCAAAACAAAAATTTACAGATCATTTCCTCACCTCCTTGTCACCCAAGATTTTATGTTTAAAGAAAAATTATGTTAAAGAAATTATGTTTGTGAGGAAAACATTTCAGGATTTCTCTCCATATAGTGGACTTCTATGGTGCGGCTGAGTATGAACTTACAAAATACAGTTTAAATGCAGCTTCAAAGGGCTATAAATGATCCCAGCCAAAGAAGAAGGGTCTTACTTAGCCAAACAATCAGCTATTTTCTGTTCTTTAAAAAATATATATATATATACACTTTTTAACCTCAAATGCTCATCTTGTCTAGCTGTGTGTATTCTGGTTCATGACAGTTAGGGTATGTCGAAAAACTCCCATCTCATTTTCTCCTCCAACTTCAAAATCGTCTTATATCGCTGTTTTACCTTTTTTTTGTAAAGGGCGTTTGACCTTGTTTGCACATTCGCTTTGTAAACACTGGGTCGGTACTTCTGCAGCAATTTAGGATGATTTAGAAGTTGGAGGAGAAAATGGGATGGGAGTTTTTTGTCATACCCTAACTGTCTTGAACAGGAATACACAGAGTATGCATGTGCATCACAGAGCTAGACAAGACGAGCATTTGAGGTTAAAATATATATAAGTTGTCTTTTTTTTTTTTTTTAGAAAATAACTGATTGTTTCACTAAGTAAGACCCTTTCACTAAATAAGACCCTTCTGTTCCTTGGCTTCTTCCTCTCCACTATATAAAGAGAAATCCTGAAATGTTTTCCTCAAAAACAATTTCTTTACAACTGAAGAAAGAAAGACATGAACATCTTGGATGACAAGGGGGTGAGTACATTATCTGTAACTTTTTGTTCTGGATGTGGACTTCTCCTTTAAGGCAAGTTGAGATAGACAGAGAAGGGGAAGAGAAAGAAAGAAAAAATGCAGTCGTCAGCAGCAGAGGACACTGCCACGTTGTGTAAAGAAAACAGTTGGATAGTTCTAAGAAAGTTAAAAGAGTTCTGCTGTCCAGGGCCAGAAGAGACGTTTGATGCTTTCTCTCACTCACGTTGGCTTTTTCCACCGACTCTCCGCGTTTAAAGGGTTTCTGTTTCCTCTCCTCCTCCTCCTCCTGATGGACATCAGCACAGTTTGACTCTCACAAAACTTTATTCTATTACAAAACCTAGTTAGCTGCATTTTAAGGTATCATACTCAATTATGCTTTTTTTTTTTTTTTGGCCAAATCCTAAATAAGTGAAAGCTCAGAGAAAAATCCAACCAGGACGTTAGGCGAGACAAATGTTGAACGTATGAATATACTTAAGGGATCATTCACCCAAAACTGAAATTCTGTCATTAATTACTCACCCTCATGTCGTTCCAAACCCGTAAAATCTTTGTTCATCTTCAGAACACAAATTAAGATATTTTTGATAACCCTGAGAGCTTTCTGACCCATAGGCAGCAACGTAACTGAAATGTTCCCAGACCCAGAATCATAGTAAGGACAACAGTAAAACAGTCCATGTGACATCAATGGTTCAACCGTAATTTTATAAAGCTACAAGAATACTTTCTGTGTACAAAGAAAATAAAATTAACAACTTTATTTGACAATTTCTTCTCTTCTGTGTCAGTCTTTGTGTCGTTGTACTCTTGTGAACGCTTGTTGAAGTCAGTTGCATTGCCGTCTATGCAGGGTCAGAAAGCTCTTGGATTTCATCAAAAATATCTTAATTTGTGTTCTGAAGAAGAACAAAGGTCTTACTGGTTTGAAACAACATGAGGGTGAGTAATTAATGAAAGAATTTTCATTTTTTGGGCAAACCATCACTAGTACATTTAATATAAAAAGGTACAGATGAGAACAACAAACCTACTAAAATTAACTATTCCAACCTAAGTGTTGTCACGATACCAAAATTTTGACTTTGATATGATACCTGACTAAAATATCACAATACTACTACTGAGCCGATACTATTTTAATGGTTACATTAAAAAAATATTTATCAAAAAGCATGTCCAATTAATTGAAATCATGAAACTTAATTTAACAGCAAATTGTTAAAAGTTTAACAGGAATTGAACATTTTCACGCACATGTCAAATGCTCGTCTTGTCTAGCTCGTGTCATTACATTTTAATAATCAAAAGCATGTCTAATGAATTTATAAAGGATAATTAGATTTGATTAAGAATTCATTTATTATAGGCTATTTATTTCTTTTTTTCAGAAATACTATTTTGTTTATTTACAATTTTCTGGTAAGTCAATTCTGGTAAATATTTTTTTTTCTGGTAAATATTCCTTAAACATTGTTTTAGTAATGTTTTTATTATTAGTAATAGTAGTATCTTTACATTAAGTAATATATTAATATATTTCTAGCTGTTAAGTTAAACCGAACTTTTATTTTGACGGGTTGCTGTGAAGACCTTTAGGGTCTTCATTTTATGACGATAGTTTTCCGCAAAAGAAACGGTAAAATACTCAAAGTGACTCTCAGAGCAGAGCACGCATCTGACACCCATGCTCGTTGTGGTTTCATTCGCGCTTTAATATGAAATGATACAGGCTACAGCGCGCGCTGTCGTATTTGTGCATGCAACTGAAGCGTGTGTTACGAGCACAGTATAACGGCTGACAGGACAGGAAAATTCATTTTTACTGACATACGGCCTGACAACATCTCATCTGACTGCAGTTCACTGCTGTTCCACTGTAGCACCCTCGTTTGACTAGCGCCTGTGCAGTGAAGTTGGAGTGCACATCTGAAAAAAAGTCTCCCGTTTGATGTGGTCGTAAAGACGTTCTGTGAGTGTTATTTGAATGACGCACAATTGACTGTTTCAAATTATTCACTTATAAAGTGCCATTTGAGTTAGAAGGCCACAGCTTATATACCTTGTGAACGGTTTATCTCATAAATGCGGGCTGTGTATCAAAACCTGTTGAGACGCTAAGACACAGAGCATGCTATCAAGGTAGGTTGGTAATCACAACCACAATCTCGGATTTAATCAGTTGTGGCCCTTGCAGATCGGACCCTGAGACCAGTGTGAACTGTATATTTGCGGCACTGTCCCCAGTGCATATGGCCTAAACACAAAACCACAGAGCGTCTTATTTATTTCACTTGGGCTGTAGAGAGTTTATTTTGGAAATGTGGTTTAAAGATTATCTATGTGGAGTTAAGATGAAAATGGTTTCAAACAACCACACTATGCCAGAAAAAGGCAAGTCGCTGTTGTCATTGTACACAGATTAGCGTTGGGCAGTATAACATATGATAGCTGAATTTTGTCAACCTTTGCAGGTTTGCTTAGTGTTTATCCCAATGTAAATAAATTTAAGAGGCTACAAGTGTGCTGGACTGTTTGTGACATATTAATGCAATTATTTATTTAGTACTGACCTGAGTTAGATATTTCACATAGAAGATGTTTACATATAGTCCACAAGAGAAAATAATAGTTGAATTTATAAATGACCCTGTTTAAAAGTTTACATACACTTGATTCTTAATACTGTGTTGTTACCTGAATGATCCACAGCTGTGTTTTTTTGTTTAGTGATGGTTGTTCATGAGTCCCTTGTTTGTCCTGAACAGGTAAACTGCCTGCTGTTCTTCAGAAAAATCCTTCAGGTCCCACAGATTTCTGTGTATTTGAACCTTTTCCAACAATGAATGTATGATTTTGAGATCCATTTTTTTACACTGAGAACAGCTGAGGGACTCATATGCAGCTATTACAGACAGTTCAAACACTCACTGATGCTCCAGAAGGAAAACGATGCATTAAGAGGCGGGGGGTGAAAACTTTTGAACAGAATGAAGATGTGTACATTTTTCTTATTTTGCCTAAATATCATATTTTTTCATTAAGTACTTTCCTTCAGAAGCTACAGAAGATACTTACACGTTTCCCAGAAGACAAAATAATTTACTCTGATCTTCAAATTTAAAATTTCAAAAGTTTTCACCCTCCAGCTCTTAATGCATTGTATTTTTCCTTCTGGAGCATCAGTGAGTATTTGAACCTTCTGTAATAGTTGCATACGAGTCCCTCAGTTGTCCTCAGTGCGAAAAAGATGGATCTCAAAATCATCCATTGCTGGAAAGGGTTCAAATACAAAAATACAAACACCTGTGGATCATTCATAGTATTAAGAATCAAGTGTATGTAAACTTTTGAACGGGGTCATTTTTTATAATTTCAACTATTATTTTCTCTTGTGGACTATATGTAAACATCTTTTATGTGAAATATCTTATTCAGGTCAGTACTACATAAACAAAATAGCATTCATTTTGTATGATCCCTCTTATTTTGGTAATGTAATTAACATTTGGCAGATTCTGTAAGGTGTATGTAAACTTTTGACCTCAACTGTATCTGCCATTAACATCTAAAAAACAAATGCTTTACACTTAATCAAACCGTCTCTTCCTGTCTAAATAGGTGATCCGAAGCCCAATAAACTACAAAATGGATGAGATTTCAATTTCAGTGTTTAAAAGTGTTTTCAAAGGGTTAGTAATTCTAAACTCCTCCCTAAATATTTAGTTTTGACCGGTAATTCACTTTCAACAGTCTCTTGACATTTTACACAATTTACATGAACATTGTGTGTTTCCAGTGTGTTTTTGTGCTTCAAACATATTGTGGCTTCTCTACAGGAACCATGTCAGAACATGTCCAGAGTAGTGAAATGTAGATATAAATAACCACATAGGTGTGTGTGTCTGTGTTGCTCACCCATTGCTGTTTCTGCTGGCCATGATTTTCTGCGTCCTGCTGCTGCTGGTACTTCCTATAATACATACACATAAGGTTTAAAAATGAACACTCAGCAGGCGCCAGTTGGCCAGTGACCTTACAATAAATTGCAACATGGTTTAAATCTAATTATAAACATGAAAGCCATCAATCTCACTGACAGTAAATTCCAAAAATGAAAATTCTGTCATGATTTACTCACCCATTATGTCATTCTGCTGGTAATCAAACAGTTCTGATTTAAATGAAATTCCATTTTTGCCAATGGAAGGAACCAAAACTGTTTGGTTACCGACATTCTATAAAAGTACTGCACAGGACAAAGGAAGTCATATAGGTTTGATAGGACATGAGAGGCAGAATTTTCATGTTTGGGTGAACTTTAAAGAGACAAATATACACAAAACGTTATTTGTTCAAATGTTTCTGACCTTTGTTCATCTATCTGTGATGCCCTCTCTTTGGCTTTCTTGTCCCGTAACTCTGCCTCCTTGACCTCTCTGTCCTTCCTCTCTTTCTCTAGCCGCTGCCTCTCTTCTTCCGCCCTTCTCTTCTCCTCCTGAACCCGCTTCTCCTCGTCTTTCTGCAAAAGAGACAAAAGCATTGAGCAAGAGATAGTCCAAATAATACATAGCTTAATCTTGACAACTCAATAGTTTAGACATACTAAAGTACATGACAATGTTAATATATTTGGCCTTGGTGCACTAGATTTGCTACACGTAGATCTAGATAGGTGGTGCTGGGGGAAGTGGAGGGTTTAACAGGAACTCAAATAGAGCTTTCAAGAGGAACAGCTTTCAGCACACACTAAGCCAGACAATTTACCTTGGGTATAAAGACTTGTATGGCTTAATGTAATGTGAATGACCCAGGAAAACCCATGAAATATTTATGTTATTTAAAAAATTCACATCGTTTTTACATATTTTGGACTTTAGGGGGCCACATTATTTCCATGATGCAAAATGGTTGCACTCTGTGAGCTACTGGCATTATCTGTTGCTATTTTTACCGCAGCACAAATACAAAAATACTGATACGATGACCACAGCTACTGAAAGAGCTTATAGGTGCATTATATATAAGCGTAGGCTTAAACCAAATTGCTGCACCAGGGCTCTACAATGCGACTGAAAACTACTGCATGTGACTATGAACAAATATTTAGGAGCACCAGTGCGACTGACCTGATCAGCATATTTGTGTTTGATGTGAGGGGAGCTTCAAAGGTTTCTATGTGTTTTTGCAACACTGAGTAATGTATCAAAGACATATCTCACAAATCCTTTAATAAACAAAGTGTAGAGAGAGTGTAAATAAGAGACTGGTTGTGCAGTGTAGATAGCTTTGTTAATTATAATGGAACTTTGTGAGATCACTATGAACTAAGATGATTGACAGCTTTTAATTAATTTTAAGGGAGTTTGTAAATGAGATATTGATTTAATACAACAGTTAAATAAACAAGAAGTTAATATTAAGTGACTTACATTGTCTGACTATAACACTATTGCCTGATTTTGCTCTATTTCTTTGCTGAAAACAGTTTGAAAAAGTTACAACTGAGCCGCTGCGCATCTCCATTCAAACACAGCGGTGTTTCGTTTATGAATGAACGTGTGTTTTTAAACGAATCTAGTGATTCAGTTTCCCATTCATAAAGACAGTCACTTGCTTTATTCCTGAATAAATCAGCCGTTCGAACGAATCAAATGAATGAATGATTCAGTAATGAAATCAGTAACTTTCTGTCACCTACTGGCAGTTTTATTTTTATTTTTAAAGTATATTTTCAGTTATTAAGGTCATTCAATATTTCTATATTCAAAATGTTATATCTAAAACATTAATCTCAACATGAATTTATGAATATAATTGCATTCACGCCACCTCTGAGTTTCATTAAACATATGAAAATACACCTACAAGCCACTTTTGTGTTCTTCTGTGCCTGTAGTACAAATTAATTTTGTTAATACTGATTTCATTTGATTGGTAACTTCTATTTGTTCTTATTCTGTTGTTTTAATTAGAAATTTTAAAAAGATTATAAATCTATATATTTTTTAAATCTGAATATAAGATGGCATACTTTTAATAAAGTTAGAATAATGCCAATACAAAAGTAAAAACAAAATTCCCATGTAAATCACTTTAAAGAGTCAAATATCACCTTGTAATGGGAACGCAAATTTTTTGATCAGATATTTTTTTATTATTGATAAAAGAAGGTGCTCCTGAAATTTTTAAACTGTGCTCCTAAATTCTTTGTTAGGAGCACAAGTGTCAGCATTTTATTTTCTGAGTTGTGTTGTGTGGTAAAAAATAGCAACAGGTAGTGATTATGTGATTGCCAACAGACTACATATAAATGAGCCTGTGCAATCTAGAGTTTCATGACTGAACCAGATACACTGTATAAGATAATTTATCTTCTCGACATTGTATATGTGAATTAATCTTGATTCTTTAGTCTGTAAATAAATATAATTAAAGAGAATATAAAAAAAAATCTGGATAAATGAGGTAGACTAATTATAAAAGAGCAATTTCTTATAACTACATAAGCATTTTTTAATATTTTATGAATATACATTTTTAGATATGTACCAAGCTCGAAAACATTTTAACGTGTAGAAATTGTGAGTAAATATATTTTAAGTTTTTATCCTTAATCCTTTTTCAGAATCAAAATCCAGACACCAGAAAAGTCAAAGGGCCTACAAACATTGTTGTGGATTATGGGGAATTGTATTTTCAGACAAATACAATCGGAGTTAAATGAAAAAATGTCCTGGCTCTTCCAAACTTTATAATGGCTGTTGAGATTTTGAAGTCCAATAAAGTGCATCCATCCATCATAAAAGTGCTCCACACAGCTCCGGGGGGCTAATAAAAGCCTTCTGAAGTGAATCGATGCGTGTGTGTAAGAAAAATATCTGTATTTAAAACTCTTCTAACTGTTGTAAGAGCATTCATGAAAGATTCGTATACATCTAGAATGGATTGAAGATGAGTAAATCATGGGGTACTTTTCATTTTTGGGTGAACTATCCCTTTAAAATGCTTATTTTGTCTGAGGAAACTGCACAAGCATTTGCAAGCAGAAACTTTGAAGCATGTATGCTATATTACCTCTGCTTGGGCCCAGAAATTGTCTTTGTTGGTTTTCTTGATTTCAGACATGGCATTAGTCTTCTGGTAAACAGATCCCTGTATGGAAAAACAAGGTGGTGTTAAATTATGACTAAGCCCAGAATATTTAGACTTTGCATTTTCTGTGCCGATTTTACCGGAAAACTTCTGTGGAATCAGTCAGAATATACTCAGATAGAAAAAAGAAAACAGAGAGTATTAGCCAATATATTTAATAAACACCCATGCAAGGGGGTGGGGGATCTCCCACAGCTTTTTCTGGCGTCCTGCGGGTGCAGATTCCATGTGGGCCTGATTATAACCAAAACAAGACTTTAAAACAACTAACGTCAAGCATAGCGCTATATAACAATACGTCAAAATGATGTTTATGCATTCACAAGTACAACAGATAAATGACTCCGCTGCATTTTACAGCACTCAATTGCAGCTTGTGGGTACATTTGGAGCTCAGCAGAGAAATTATTCCAAACCACCATAACAGTTTCCACATTCCGAGCATTCTGGCTCATTCCCTGTGAAACTCCTGACGCAGCACTCTGGAAGAGTGTTTCAATAAACAAGCAGCATGCTGGCACACACCCTGGCACCACTGTGCCATCATAAGACCTGTCTGATACATTCTGCTGCTGACCACTAACTTAACTTAGTTAAGAAAAAAAAAAAAAGCAGTTCTTTTTCAAAGGCAATGCAAGAAACAAACTACATGATTATAACTTGTATATTTTCTTCAGAAGATGTAATGTCAATAATGTTAATGAAGTATTTTGCACCAAAAACACTTTAATAAATGTGACCCTGAACCACAAAACCAGTCATAAGGGTCAATTTTTTTAAATTGAGAATTATACATCATCCGAAAGCTGAATAAATGAGCTTTCCTTTGATGTATAGTTTGTGGTCAAGATACAACTATCTGAGGGTGCAAAAAAAAAAAAAAAAAAAAAAAAAAAAAAAAAGCTAAATATTGAGAAAAATCACCTTTAAAGTTGTCCAAATGAAGTTTTTAGCAATGCATATTACTAATCAAAAATTAAGTTTTGATATATTTATGGTAAGAAATTAAAGTTTCTTTATGGAACATGATCTTTACTTAATATCCTAATGATTTTTGGCATAAAAGAAAAATCGATCATTTTTACCCATACAATGTATTTTTTGCTATTGCTACAAATATACCCATGCTAATTAAGTTTTGTGGTCCAGGGTCACAAATGGATTGTTACATGATTATTTTCTCTCTGACCCTTGGTATTAAATAGGCTGTTTTTGATACTGTACCTTTAAGACTAATTGAGCACATGAATGTAATACATTTTGTATTCAAAGTGCAACAAAAATCATTTTGTCCAAGATCAATGTACACTATTGTTCAAAAGTTTGGATTTTTTTTTTTTTTAAAGATTTTTAAATGTTTTTAAAAGAAGTCTATGCTCACCAAGGCTACATTTATTTGATCAAAACACTGTAAAAACAGTACTATTGTGAAATATTATTGCGATTTACAAGAACTGTTTTCTCTTTCAATGTATAATAAAATTTAATTTATTTCTGTGATGCAAAGCTGAATTTTCCACATCATTACTTCAGTCTTCAGTGTCACATGATCTATAACCCTATGAAATTAGTTTTATTTTTTCCCAATTTTCCCAGTTTTTTTTTTTTCTATATATTTACATTTTTTTTGGATTCCATTTTTTTTACGATTTTAATTATTAAATTAAATTTGATTTAAAAAGCATGTCTAATTAATTGAACTCAATTAACAGCAATTTATTAAGAGTTTAACAAAAATTACATTTTTAAGGCCCTATGATATATATATTTATTTTTTCCTCAAAATCAGTTTTATTTATTTTATTTTTTTTTTCAAAATTCATTTTATTAATTTTCTAGATTCTATTTTAATGTTTCCATAAATTTTTCACATTTTAAATCAAAAGCATTTATTAAAAAAAAAATAAAAAATAAATAAATAAACTGTGTTGTGTTGTGTGTTTACATTTTTCTGGCAAATAAATTCTGGTAAATCATTTTTCTGGTAAAAATTCCTTAAAAATAATGTTTTAATAACAATTTTATTAGTACTAATAGTATTATCACTACATTAAGTAATATGTCACAGTTTCTTCACGTTAAACCAAACTTTTATTTTGACAGGTTGCTGTGAAGACCTTTGCTCATATTTATATTGTAATTTTGCGGCTTAATATGTACAGACAGTAGTCCATATCATGCTTTTGATTTAAGTGTGAAAGTGTGACGTACTTTTGATTTATTCATCCAAAATTTGGCAAATTCCATGACATTCCATGTTATACCGTAAATTCCATTTTTATGACCATATTCCGTGATTCTGTCTGTGTTTCCCGCATCCCGGAAATCATAGGGCCCTACACGATCCTTTAGAAATCATTCTAATATGCTGATTTGCTGCTCAAGAAACATTCTTATTATTATCAATGTTGAAAACAGTTGTGCTGCATAATATTGTTCTGGAAACAGAAACCTGTTGTGACAAAAAAAAATGTCCTTGCTGAATAAAAAATTCAAAACAAAACTTGCAGATCTCAAACTTTTGAACAGTAATGTATTTATGCTTAAGGACTAGAAATAAAAACTGCACTGGACACTGCTCTGGTGCGTTATGGGCAAGGTGTGTGTGGGTGTGTGTGAACTGACCACAGGCCCCTGCGGCCCGCTGTCTCTGAAGCGACTGGACTCTTTGTGAAAGCTGTAGTTGGCTCCTGAGGCTTTGGCCACTTTCTGCATGATGGATTCAGGCTCCACATCCTCCTCCGCCCGGGCGTTTATCGTCACATGAGCTCCCTGCAGAAACAGTGCCGTCAATTTAGTCCCACACACATTCTTAAAACTCGACTTAAACATGCATACGAAACCATCAGACGGAAGCGTCAAGATTCACAGATTTCAAGCGAAACATGCCCACGCACACACTTCCGCCAGTTTATTTATTAGCAACCTTTGGCTGCGTGTAAGCTCTTACTGAACATAAACACAGCTAGCTCAGATAGACTATAAACAAACAAACACCTTCTAATGAGAAGAGGAGACCTCCACCCATTTCCCTGTTTACACCATCCATCTGATGCAAGCAAGTGATTGGCTCAAATAAACAGGATTTTCTCTCTCATCGTCTCTCAATCAAAAACCTAAAGCACTTTTATGTCCAAGGGGATGATTCTGATCTAATTTAGCAGGATGAGGAAATTCAACCCTTTAATTTCTATTTAAGTACCTATTTAAAGAGATAGTTCACCAAAAAAAAAAGACAATTCTGTCATTAATTACTCACCCTCATGTCGTTCCAAACTTTGTTCATCTTCAGAACACAAATTAAGATATTTTTGATGAAATCCGAGAGCTTTCTGACCCTGAATAGAGAGCAACACAACTGAAATGTTCACACTATGTTTCTAGGTTTGGGAAAATTTCAGTTACATTGCTGTCTAAGCAGGGTCAGAAAGCTCTTGGATTTCATCAAAAATATCTTAATTTGTGTTCTGTAGATGAATGAAAGTTTTACGGGTTTGGAACAACATGAGGGTGAGTAATTAATGACAGAATTTTCATTTTTGGGTGAACTAACCCTTTAATTAACATGCTACATTTTACACTGAACAACTGGGGTAAATTATCCAAGAGTTCACAAGTTTTATGTTAAATCTAACGGAGGAGAAAGTGGAGTGAAACTGCTGACTGCTGCTGTCTTTGGCATATTAATCCTAATTTTTAACAATATTTGATATTCGTTATATTTCGTCATTTTATATCGATTTATATAGCTTCCTAATAAACAGGAAGTTGATATTAAGTGTTAATATTAATTTACATTTTAGACAACCCAACACATCATGAAATTTGACCTTTTTTAGGTTTTGATACCATACGAAAGCTGGGTTAAATCCCTTTCCAATACTGTTTTTATTTCATCCGTAGCCATAACTTTGGTTTCATTCAAGCTATCTTAAGTCGGCTGATCGCTACGATTTTCAGGAATGGAATTTTGAGAAAAACGGGTTTAAAGCGAGAAGGCTTTCAATTCACGGGTTTAGGGAGAGCTGTCAAGTCAGGAACGCTATACTGTATTATTACACAAATAGACTAACATCTGTTGTTTATCATGGGCATAGTCTCCGAACTTTTGATCACCCCTTGTATGTTTAGATAGCACGCATAGTGTACCTTGTAGTTTAGAAAAGTGAGCGCAGCGCAACTGTTTGTGCACTGTGCATAAAACAGACTGTCATCAGACTCCTCCTCTTTAGTAACTTCATCATCCGATCCTGCATCTCTGGATGTGAAATAGTCCATAATAACATCGTTTAGGTCACTCACATCACCAAGATTGCGCAGATTGAGATGAGCAAGATCGTTTAAGCGAGCAGCTGCAGTACTTTAAACTAGTGATCAACCGATATTGATTTTTTTTTATAACCGATACAGATACCGATTATTTGCATGTTTATGTGCTCGATAACCGATATGCAGAACCGATATTTATTTACTGTTGTAAAGTAAATAAATGACTGAGTGAAGTCCATGCTTCACTTTGATTTTTCCTCCTTAATCTTCATTTATACATATACATTTTTTTTTTTACATATATTTTTTTTTTTTTATAAAATGCATCATCTGCAACACTAAGCAAAACAAATGTAGAATGTCTAATGCTTTCAAATGGAAAAAATAAATAAAGGACAGGAGTCATATCAACTACAGTTTTAGTAGATTTATAAGCTGTTTAATATAAAGAGTGAAGAACAGCTCACTGGATAACGTTAATTCACTGAATAATATTCTCTGAAATATTGGAATATAACAAACAAAACATTGTATTTTGTTGCATTTCTAAACTGGTGTGTTATATCAGAATCACTAATATTTTGTCGTTCTAGATTCTGACAAAGCGCTGTTTACACAGAACTACACTCAAACTCCAATCGCTCGCGGAGATAATAAATAATTAATTTCCATAGAGTTTTATATTTTTAGATGTGTATTAGCGAAATAATGGTTGTATAGTAAATGTTAATATAATTTAAGGTGTTTTAAACAAGTGAATCTTGTTAAAAGGTACATGCGGTGGCTGTGCTGGAACATTTGCTGAGCATCAACCTGATGAGTGAACAGCAAAATGAAAGCGACTTTGTGAGGTTAATGATTTACACAACAAAGAGAATAAATTAAGTGCTTTTATTTCCAACATGCGATTCTGGCAAAGCTAAGTCTTTATTGGGACAGGGCTTGACGGATTATCTTAGCCGACTCTGACTTCACGAGACTAACGATGAGCATATAGACAACACAGAGAAAATTAAATTAAGCGCTTTCATTTCCAACATGTGCTCATTCATGGCTGTATACTATTTACTTCAGACAAATTTACGCTTATTAGGTCGAATTTTCTTAAGTGACTCTGTGAGTTTGTCTATTTCTTAGATCCAAAGCTGCATAAACTAGCAACATATCAGGCATTTATGTAACACATCTAATATGTGCATTAATGGCTGTTATGTTAAATAAAGTTTACTAATTACAGCTAAGCAAGTGCTTTACCTATGCATGCTAGTGTTGTGGCTCGCCTCCCCTCAGACGCGCTAAAATGGCGATCCAGCCGGTAATTCTCAAAACACCCACAAGATGCCGGCATTTATCTGTGAATCCGATATTGCAAAACCGATAACAGATTATGGTAAAATGCTTAAATATCGGGGAAAATATCGGTAAATTGATATATCGGTCGATCTCTACTTTAGACTGCGTTGTTGTGCTCCGCCATCTCACGATATTTAAAAAATAAATAAATAAAAAACTTTGTGTGCCGTAGTTTACACAGGACTGCCTGAGAATGTGCATTGATACACCTTTATTAAACATGTTACATGGTTTATTTTGCTAGGTAAACTGTTTTTGTGGTGTTAAAGGAAAGCATCTCAGTAGTGCGTTCTTAACATAAGAGAAAGACAGTCATTTCTGCTTGCTGCAATAAATCACTGTTTTTCTGCACTAAACAAGTGAATTCTGCCAAGATATTTTCAGAGATGATAGCCAAGATGTTATAGAATAATAATGTAATGAAAACACAATTTAGACAAAAAAAGAAAAAATTTACATTCAAACTATTTTTCGAATTTCCTGAAAACGTCCCAGCGCGACATCCGACGGGGTTTTCCCAGATCGCATCACATTTAGGTTTTTGCCATATTTCTATATTAAAAATTTTATATAAAGAAAATTAATCTCATAACATTATATATGAAAATGTAATCACAGTGTAAATGCCTCTGAGCTGAATTAAACAAGTTAGTCTCTAGTGCAAAGATGGATTTTCTTGACACTGATTTCATTTGATTGATAAAAGCCCCATCCACCTTATTTTTCAATGTGGAAGTAAGCTGTTTTCTGTGAACCTGCAAGACTTCCGGTTCATTAGCTGCTGTAGGGAAATAACGAGAAGAACAACACAGTGCAGTGCAGTAAACAGTAGAACTGTTTGCACTACAAACCAGTGTGTTCATAACTAAGATAATACATTAAAATAATGTAGTAAGACACACCAGTTTGCAATATCAAACAGCAAATTGAGCTGTTTTGTACAGCTAAAAAGCTGGAGGCGCATGACACCGGAAGCCTGACCCACAAAATTTACAAAAGGCACACCTGTTCTTAGGGGAAAAATAAGGGTGGATAGAGTATTGATTGATTCACTTTAAGAATTTAACATGAATGACACACACATTTACTAAAGCAAAAAAAATGCCATTATAAAAGTTAAAAAAATCTCCTAGAAATCAATTATGTGAAATATCAGTTAATTTCTGCTTTAAATCTGGACCAGTGGTAATTTTATTTTAGATAGAGTGAAAGCTTGTGGTCGGATGCTGTCACGCTCTACATAAGTACCAACAAAGCCAAACCAAATGTGTCTGGATATAGCCCATGATGTCATATCCTGTTGTGAGAGTCTAGCCTGCACAACAGTGCTGTGAGTCATATTCAGAGTTCACAGACCGTTAACTAAATCACATAACCAAACACACTTCACAAAATACTCACCCTGAAAAGCACGACAAAATAGCTTAGTTACCTTAAGAAAGTTAGCTATGGAGCTCACATGGTTCGCACACTGGCCTTTTCTGGCATCTTTAACGCCCTCACCGGTCTGAAAAAACAAAAAAAGAAATGTCAATTTACATTATGACAGCAGCACATCACAATATAGTTTTTTTTTTTTTTAATTCAACAACGGAAAATAGGTTATATATCAAACAACCAAGTGGCAATGCCTATTGCAAGATAATCCAATGAATAAATAAAATGCACCATCATGCTGTCCAGTCCTTTTTATATTGGATTTGGTGAATAGGAGATAAACCAATTCATTAAATACTGTATATTTCACATAACTTTACTATAGCAATAGGGTCAGTAAATCTCAAAGGCAGTTCCAGGAACAAAATAAATGTGAAGAGTTACAGAAACCTTGAAACTCACCCAGTTGATGAGGACATATTTGGGAAGGCCAGAGTTGGGGTCTTTGACGCGGCAGAAAGCGTACATCACTTTCCCGCTGTTCAGCTCCTCAACCAACTCCTCCAGACCACCATCTGAAAACACAAACAAAACACGCTTACATAAATCATGCTGTGCTCCTACAATCACTAATGAACTCTAGTTTTGGTGTAGAATCTTTAAAATTAATCAAATGTTGATATCAGTTGATATAATTTAAGGTATCGACTAAGGCTTTGCATATGATGTTATGCAAACGGTTTTGATCCAGGAGTTAGGTTTGCCTCGAAATACTTCAGTAAAATAAATTCAACCTCTGTCCCATATCTCATACACACTTTCATGCTGTAGTTTCCTGGCGTGCATGAATATGCACACCTACCGATGAACCACAGCAACATTTAAATGGGTCATCGGATTCCTATTTTCCACAAGTTGAGATGATTCTTTAGGGTCTTAATGAAAAGTCTATAACATGCTTTGGTTAAAATTTCTCAATGGTAGTGTAAATAACACCTTTTTTACCTTGCCAAAATCAGCTCTGCAAAAATCATCCTGTTCTGGGTCGAGGTTTCTTTAAATGTTAATGAGCTCTGCTCGCCCCGCCCCCTCTTCTCTTTGTGGAGTGACGAGCCTGTTTACTTTAGCCGTATTTAGCTGCTAAGCTTGCTAACTAGCACGTTATTAGGAAAGGCGATCGCAAAGATTGATAAACCTTATACTCACTTCTGCTGTAAGTGAAGCTGGATCACGAATGATTTGCGCAAACATAGACGGATATATGTAGATCGGGAGGCTCATTCCCTTCACAAACAAACATAATCCACTGCATCTTCAGCGGCTCAGATGTTGGGAGTAAATGACAACCACTATGTTCATTATTACATCCAGCAACACAACACCTCAATCGTGCAATCGGAGTCTAATAATGGAGGTGGGACTGTTACAGCTGATTTAATGCAGGTCTGAGGTAAGACGCTCATGTCAATAAACTATCGTGGGAGCGGCCTCTGTCGGTGTGACGCCACACCGACAGGCATCTGAGAACGGCTCGATTTGAAAAAGGGGACATTATTTTTACAGATTAATTAAAAACCACTGCATGGATTTTTATCATTATAGTGTAGATGTGTACATACACTGCCAACACACATTAATGTTCAAACAACATGTAAAAGTGAACTTTGCATACGATGACCCCTTTAAAATTGATCATCTTTATCATCTGAAAGTAAAGGTTTATGCAAGAAAAACAAATATTTAGTTTAAAATCATTCACAATAATGCTTGGTCAACCAAAATTTTATTAGTGTGAGAAAAAAATTCTCAGTGGCGAAGTCAAGGCTGGTCTGTGTGGTAACATAGTACATCGGGCAGAACATCGACATCCAAACGCTCACCTGTCATTTATTAACCTCAAATATGGCTTTTCATCTGAAAGATGTATGCAGTAGCAACTTTACATGGCAGCTCAATCTAATGTTAACCTAGAAAAATGTGTGCTATTGAAGTGTCTGTGCAGAGTGTGGAAGCTGAACAGCAGCGCACTTCACTACATGACAGATGGAGGCGTCGGTGTGGTCACTTGCTCTTAAAATACTCCCTCATTTTTGGTCATACAGATCAAGTCCAGTCTGTAAAGAGAGGCCAGTGTTTCCCTCCCCATTATATTATGGGTCCGCCCCCCTTGAAGGTCAAGTTAATTTTAATGTTATTTTCTATATAGTGCCAGATCACAACAAAAGTAATTTAAAATTACCTTTTCTATAGAACAGGTATATACCTTGTTCTTTTATTAAACACACTTAATGGTCTTATGTTATTTATCTTATTTACAGAACGGCATGTAATTTCTGTCTCTACAAGGACGTGCGTCTACAATTTCTCCTCTGCGAAAACGCAGACGGGATCGCGGAGTTCATTCGTAAAAAGGGAATTTATAGCGCAGAATGCCAAGGAATTCGTACATTTTTGGATGAATAAATCAAAATTGGGTCTGTCACTTAATTTGAATCACGATATGGACTAATGTCTGTGAATATTAAAACGCAAAAAGACGTTTTAGATATGAATCCTGCAGGTTCCGCTTGGCTCTATATGAATAGCGGAAACACGGCTTTGTTTACTACACAAATACTGAAGCACACATGAGGCTTGCAGTGATTTTTGGCCTCTGCGTCTCATTATTTGACGACATGAACACATGAACTTCATCTCCAGAGCTGCTGTGAGAGTCACTTCATGTGAATTTTACCATTTCATTTGAGAAAACTAGCATCATATCATACTGTATACACACAGAAACTTCACGGCAATCTGTCAAAATAAAAGTATGTTTTAGCAGAAATGTATATTACTCTTGTATTACTTTTGTACAGTATAATGTACGTCTTAATGTATTTCTATTTCTGGCCAATTTAAATAAAACAATTAAATTATAAAAATAAATATTACAAACAGAGTAACCACTTAATTGTAGAAAAAAATTTCTACAATTATTATTAAAAGTTTTTTAACAGAATATTCACATAAATTTTCTTCCATGTATTAATTTGAACAGTAAACCTGTTTGTTTGTCAAAAAATAAAAGGGTTTAATTTTCATTTGATTAAAAATAAATAAATGTGTAATGCCTTCATTTTATTATCAGAAAAATTAAAACACAAACATTTCTGGGGAAAAAAAGAAAAAGATTGTAGGACCCTACAAAAATGTTGAAATTGAGAGTTTTGGACTTTTTTTTCTTTTTTTTTTTTCACTGAAATAAATGTTTTTGTTATTATACAAAAAGTAAAGTACCGAAAAAAAAGTACCGTTGGATACCGGCACCCCTGCCCCATCCATCCCCCTTGCCCCACCCCTAGGAGAAACACTGGAGACCCTACGTTTATTTGTGTGCACTTACAATAACAACAAAATGTTACGCTTTTGTAAAATAATGAAAGCAAACAGGATGTGCTTTCTGTCGTCTCGGTCTCTGTGAACTTGAGAGCAAAAAGTTTGAAACTCTGTGTATACTTGCTTTACAGACATGAAAAATATATCTATAGAGAGTGAAATGTCTACATGTAAATTAACCAATTCAAATAGAAAACAAATATTCTAAAGATTATGTAATCCGTATGATAAGTACATAATGATGAGTCAGTGTCGATGACTTCATCTCTAAAGCAAAAACAAAGAAAACACTAGTTTATCAATTAATTATTAAAATGTCAATGCAGTCTCCTTGCTGTTTTTCCCTGAAACATTCATAATACTTACATCTGCCGGTGCGCTGTAGCAAGCGTGCACTCGAGCACTTATTAGGCCATGTAGGCAATTAAAGGTCCATTAGGCCTATTGTTATTTATATGGTTTATTAACAAACGTTAAACTAACACTTAAAATGAACCACTACTAGTCGACCAGAAAAATCTTTAGTCGAGGGCAGCCCTATTATTAGAAGTATAAAAATATATAAAAAAATATTATGATTAACAAAGTTTTTCTCATTTTTATTGTTCATTGGAGTCTTTTAGTATACAAGTAGCTGCGTTTTCATTACAGATTTGCGCTATTATAGATTATAAAAACTGTAGTGAAATGACATGGTTTCCATTAACCAATGTTATACGACTAAAACCTGGAATGATTTTTTGTCAGTTTTTTCAAAGTCTCTAAGTATATGATGCCTATTATTTTGAAAATCTGTTCAGATTTTAGGTTGTGTATTCCAGGCTTAAAACATAATTTAGTCGTATACCTGAGAGCAGCCACATACGAGGTGTTTCTTGGAAGTGACAGTACATTAAATATGTTCATGCGAGTTTTACATACATACTAGGTGTATGCAAAAAGGCTGCTTTCATTGCAGTTTTGCGAAATATTCACTTTTCAATTGCCTGAAAAAAAACGTAATTTTTTTTTGCAATTTATGTGTTTATATGTTTTGTGAAATTGACGTGTTTCCATTGGTCGTATTCTCAATTCAGAATTTTAATTTGCGCAATATGAAGGGTAATGGAAATGCAGCTACTGTTTCAGTTGTGTTATAAACACAAGTTATGTGAGGGTTTAACATAATACATAACATAATATGCACATAACATCCTCCATTTGCCATGGTTAAAATCAATATTTATTCACAGTAGACCATTTTTTCACAAATGTAGGAAGAACTCTGGACAAATCTTTAGTTGAATCTTGGCCTGACCTTGACAGTCTGCCGGTTCAGTGCGCCGTTCATGTAATTAATACAAAGAACACACTGTACTGAAAACAATCGCTGCAGGCTGAAGATGGGTATACGCTGACACTGTTTGCTAAAAACACTGTCATACACACTACATACCTTATGATATTAGAGTAAATAACTGTAATTCACTAAATGAGTCTCCACATGATCAACAGCAGAAGAAAACCCACCTCCTTTCTCTGCCAACCGGATGTCATTGGTGTTTCCCTCATAGGTGAAAAGAGCCCTGCAGAGAAAACAAATGTGTAAAGGCTATGCATGAAGACTGAGGGCAACATGGCTCAGTCATTCAAATTAAAGTCAACATGAAACAGTGTTCACAAGTGATTTTACTTTTATAATCTAATGCATTTCCAAGTAAAAATGGATTTTCAATGAAAAAGTAGCTCCATAAAATTAAGGTTGAACCTCTGATGTCACATGGACTGTTTTAACAATGTCTTTACTACCTTTCTGGGCCTTGAACGTGGTAGTTGCGTTGCTGTCTATGCAGGGTCAGAAAGCTCTTGGATTTCATCAAAGATATCTTAATTAATGTTCTTACGGGTTTGGAATGACATGAGGATGAGTAATTAATAACAGAACTTTCATTTTTGGGTGAACTATCCCTTTAAGAAATTATTTTAAAAACAAATTAAATACAAAAAAAAATTAAATAAAATAAAATATTTTTTTCATAATCAAGGAAACATTTCTAATTTTCTAAAACCACTATTTATAAAACAACTAAAAACCTATATAGACACATACAATTAATAAAAAATTATTTAAACAAAATATATAAAAAAATACTAAAGCTTTAAATAAAACCTAAATAAAAATGGAGAATATAAAAATAAAAACCAAATCAGCATATTAATATAATAGTATACAGACCACACTAAAATACAGCGGAACGAAAACTGCAAAGCATCATTAGAAAAACAAGTTCTCAAACGTCCTCTGAAAGGTCTGTAATATGAAGCAGATATTGAGGCGGCACTGTACAAGTGTGAACTCAGCTCTGATTGTCTCTAAACAAAGACACTTGTACAGAAAGGAAGCTGTATCAACTTCCTCTTTGAAACACAGAGCCCAAGTCGACAGAAGACTCTCTCCTGCCAGAAATAGGAAGTGCCGTAATGAGGAATAAGAACTGCAGCAGTTTTATTTCTAGAAGATCTCATAGGTCTGATTATCCTGTGACATTCATGCTCTGTTGTGGTTTGATATGGAAATGAAAGTCACAATTGTTAAGACAAAGCTGCTTCTTTAATCGGCAATGTTAGGTTAAGCCTGTTCCTTCCGGAGATCTATGATGACTCATCAAAACTGTTGATTTTGTGACATTTGGTCTGTCAGAATACCTTGAGCTCTTTAACAGCAATCATACAGATGCAATATCTCTTAGCAAATTCCTTCAGCAGCCTATCATAAACCCCATCTGTTTACAAACAGCTCCCAAATAGTGCTTGATCAGCTTTTTTTAAAGGCCAATACAAATTTCAAACAAACCAGAATAATCCAGCAGTGAGTCCAGCAATACAAACACGTTACTGCAACTTTTCATTGCAAATATCAGTATATTATTAGCACAAAAGAGTTAGATTTGATGATTATATGTAATCCAGCTAAATTTGAAAATGCAAAGGAACTTTTCATTCACATTCAATTTTTTTTTATTTTATTTATAATTTTTAAATAAAAAGCCTTGCCTATTGCTAAAATTACATCGGTTTAAGATGTAGTTTAAAATCCCAGCTGTAGATTAATTAATACAATTGAATGACATAAAATAGATACAAAAAATAATCAGTTCTCTCTCTAACAAAAAAGAAAAAAAAATTGGAACAGTTTTGTCTCTGATGTCAACCAAGGCTACATTTATTTGATAAAAAATACAGTAAAAATACGCTACCAATCAAAAGTTTTTGAACAGTAAGATTTTTAATGTTTTAAAGAAGTCTCTTCTGCTCACCAAACCTGCATTTATTTGATCCAAAATACAGCAAAAAAAGTACAATTTTGAAATATTTTTACTATATAAAATAACTGTTTTCTATTTGAATACTTTTAAATATGTAATTTATTCCTGTGATTTCAAAGCTGAATTTCTAGCATTATTACTCCAGTAACATAATCCTTCAGAAATCATTCTAATATGCTGATTTGCTGTTTAAGAAACATTTTTTTAAATGATTATTATTATCAATATTTACAACAGTTGACTACATTTTTTCAGGTTTCTTTGATGAATAGAAAGACACAAAGATCAGCATTTATCTGAAATAAAAAGCTTTTGTAACATTGTACACTATACCATTCAAAAGCTTGGGGTCAGTATAATTTTTTTTTAGGGAAATAAATTATAAAAATTAATACTTTTATTTAGCAAGGATGCTTTAAATTGATCAAAAGTGATGATAAAGACATTTGTAATGTTACAAAAGATTTATATTTCAGATAAATGCTGTTCTTCTGAACTTTATATTTATCCTGAAAAAAAAAAAAGTTCTCAGCTGTTGTCAACATAATAATAAATGTTTTTGAGCAGAAAATCAGAATATTAAAATGATTTCTGAAGGATTATGCGACTGGAGTAATGATGCTAAAAAAAATCAGCTTTGAAATCACAGGAATAAATTTTAAAATATATTCAAATAGAAAACAGTTATTTTAAATAGTAAAAATATTTCAATATTTTGCTGTATTTTGAATCAAATAAATGCAGGCTTGGTGAGCCAAAGAGACCAAACCATTACAAAACTTACTGTTAAAAAACTTTCGACTGGTAGTGTATTAATATTGGGAAATATTAATACAATTTAAAACACCTCTTTTGCATTTTAATAAATTTTAAAATGCAATTTAATTCCGTGGTGCAAAGCTGAATTTTCAGCATCAATATTCCAGTAATGCAATGATTCTAACATGCTGATTTCACACTGAGAAACATTTCTTTTTATCATGACGTATTACTGTGTTTAAATTAAAATTAACATTTAAATTTAAAGTTGAATCTTCTGTAGCAGTATAAAAGTCTTTACTGTCACTTTTGATTAATTTAATGCATACTAAATACAATTATTAAAAGTAATAAAGAGCAGTCGGATTAAAAGAAATACAATTCCATTAAAGGAAAATCCCAACCAACCCCAAATTTTTTTTAAAGGTAATGTACATATTATTTTTACCCATTTACGTAACTCGACTGTATTTGTGTGGTTTTTCCCAAATGATGTCAAATCTCTGGGTAGGATGATGAGTGTAATTAATGTAGGTCATTTATAATCACTCTTCATTTCTGAACCGTTTATGACCCAACTTAAACAGCCTCCTCTCAAGAGCAGCCAACACATCTTGCCCTCATTTCCACTTCTTGAAACTGAAACTCACTTACACTTCAAAGTGCAAAGCTACAGGACTTTGGTCTGGTGTGAATCTGTCAAACATTAATATAATTTCTGTAAGGCAGGACAAGCCCGTACACCACCTGTACAAGACTGAGGAAGTCTCTTACTGTTCTCTATGCAACTGGCATTGACACTCGTACGTTTGACTTAGCATTCTGACTACAAAGAGCAATTATTTTTGATTATGAGACAATGTGGATCACAGACTGCATGTAAATTGAGTCACAAATAGTAGGCAGGGAGTTGTCATTCCAGCAGCCATATATGGACAAAAAAAACTACAGGAAAATAAGGAGGTAGGAGTGGTTCAACATGAGCACACTTCTCAAACCCCATGTTCTCCAAAAGTTGGGATGCTTCTGAACTGATCAGGTCAACTGATCTCATTCAAGCATGCAATTGAGGTCAAAGCATATGCATTATTTAATATAAACTTAAATCGGTGGCCAGAAAGCAACAGTGTATTACTGGGAGGAAATCATTTTTGCAAAATTCAATGTTTCGTGCATGAGCTGTGAATGGATGAAGGCACACGGACAATCTCGCTAACATCACAAACGGTCATTGTATTCATCCAAATGAGCATTAATGATGATTCACGTTGTGATAAACACAAGCAGGGCGTTTGAAATGCCAAAGGAGCCGCTAACATGCTAAACATGAGGATGTCAGTGAGTGTAACAGAGACACAACCCTTGAGTCACTACTCACCAGTTAGTCTCCGACTTCTCATCCACCACCTCCTTATAGGCCGCGGTAAGAGCTGGGCCGTTTTTGCTCAGGTTCACAGCCATGATGGGGAAATTTGTGGGTTTTTGACCGTCCGGCTGAGGGGACAGACGTTGCAGTGAACTCCGGGGGTAGATGGGGATCTCTCTCTCGGCTCTACGCAGACAGGAAGTGAGCAGCGCCACATCACGTAGCACTCACTCCTCCCTGAGCGACATTACGAACCCTACTATGGGGAAGGCGTAGCTCATGAATATTAATTACGCAAAGCGAGGTTCGCCCAGTACGCCTTCCTGGTTGGCTGCGGAGCTGACGTTAGTATGAGGGAGGATGTCAGCGGGCGAATGATGACTCGGCGTGTGAATATTAATGAGTTTTTTTGGTAAATTGTGAATATACTTATTATATATGCAAAATTCTTTATTCACAAATGTAAATTGGCAGTGAAAAAAACTAATTTTACTCATTTATAATAGAAATAGGTCACTACTTGTATAAGTTAAAAGAAACAAGAAATAACAAAGCGAAAAAAAAAACGTAAATTACTTTAAAGCCTTCAATCTTTACTTTAAATAATTTGTAATTATTTGTACTTGTTTACGGACATGTGCTTTTCTTATCGCTTTCCCTGTTTTATTAATTTTTGTATTGTTTTTAATTTATTATTGTGTTTCTTTAGATGCAGTTTATATGTTATTGCCCTTGTATGTTCTTCGTACTAAAAACTGCAATAAAAAAAGCGGTTAAAAAAATAATATTAATGAGGTTATGCGGCTGCTGAAGGTTACCAAGCAACTCTATAGCTAAAACCTTCGTCATAGTAGAAGTTTATAAACCAAGCAGCAATGACATCTCCTGGACAGACATGAGAGTTGCAGATGAACATGGTTACTACCACCTTTCTATTGATGAAATGAGATTGAATGTCTATGGTACCATCCTAAACTGTAAAATGACCTTTTCACCAACAAAAATTGTTTTATTCTTTATCATTTCAAAAAACAAATTCTTAAGACAATGTATATCAGAATTATAAATATATATTTAACGTTTATGATAAAAAAAACGTTCACTGAAAACAGTATTTTCTGGGTTTTTTTTTTATCCACCTTATGAGCGAGACTTCCGGTTCGTTAACCGATAGGGAAATAATGCGAAGACTGTTTTCACGAGGTGACGTCAATCGGCCATTATGGCGGCACTGAACATAAACCTAGCAAAATTTGCTGATTATCGCAGCTGAAATGGTCAGTTATTGTTATGTTTTAGGCTGTATTAATCGGTTGGACCGGGAAAAACATTTGGAGGACTATAGACTGCCAAATAACAAATCGAGGAAAAAAACAAAAAAAATATTTGAAGAACAAAAGGCGTTTGTTGGCCAAACTGAACAAGAATCTTGACAACCTTTATGTTTGTTCTTATCATTTCCGGTCAGGTAGGTGAAATATTAGGCTAATATCTTAATTTAATACAGCTTATACGTATCTTAACCACCTATTAACTTTAGTTTGTTAAAATATTGCACCCTTTCCTGTTTCCTGTTGTGTCCTTCTCTATATGATTTATCAGCTTCCACATGTTTTTTTCCATGGTTTAGACAGCATAAATTAGCAGAACAACGTATTCACTAGTATATTAGCCGTGCAATCTATTGTTGTTTACATCCAAGTATCACCAATATGGCCGCGCATCCAGGTAAATGACCAAACCGTAACGCAAGTGCAAACCCTCTATTAAAACGTGCAGTAAATGGTAAAACTGTTTGCGCTACAAACCAGTGTTCAAAATTAAGATAATACATTAAAAAAACATGGTAAGACACACCAATTTGCAATATCAAGCAGCAAAACAAAATAGTTGGAGGCAAATGAGACCGAAAGCCACACCCATAAAATGTACAAATGTCCACGCCCACTGGTACAGAAACAATAAGGTGGATACATTTTAATATTTTTTTAAACAGAAATCTTTGTAATTTCTTTTCTATCTTTCTTTTAAATAAATATTTTTAATTAAATAACTAAATTAAATAACTTTGGTGAATTTTTCTATTTATTTCTTTTCCTCTTTTTTTTTTAAATTTACCCCAAACTTTTGAATGGTAGTGTATCAAAATGTCCACAAAAATATGAAGCAGCTTGTTTCAACACTGATAATAATAGGAAATGTTTCTTGAGCAGCAAATAATCTGATTTAAGATACAAATTCTTGGAGAAAGTAATTTTTTAGTGTAAAATAATTTAGAATAAAATATTTTTATTTATTTATTTTTAAACATTGAACAAAATGTTAAATGTCTCAGAACAAGCTTCATTTTTTTCTTACGCAAAAATGTTGAAATATACTATTAAAATGTATTAACATTAAGTTTTTCTTTTGATTTTGAGGTAAAATATAAATATATCTAAAATACATACCATTTTTTTTTTTTTTTGTGAGATTCATCCAATACATAATTATCCAAAATGACATTAACTAGTTTCTATCAATGACAGTGCAGTAGATTAAGCATAAAATTCTGAAAGTCTGTGGTGTTGTCTACACAATAAATCCAAGAGAACGTATTAAACAAAAGGAGCTTTATTCACTAAAGTTGACACCTTGGAGGTTAGTCTCAGCTGTACTGAGTCTGAGGAGAGAGCTGGTTAGATGACAGGGTTTTCTAGCACAGACAGTTAGCAAGGAGAGGTCATTATGGCTCTGTGTACGTGTGTATGTGATACACAAAGTAGTACAGTACCAATCAACAAGTTAAAACACAAAGTAAACAGTACAGTACAGTTGCTTATATATTGATGGTTAAGGCTAAGGTTTTATTGAGGGTCTCGGGGGAGGTGAGAGAATGGAAAAAAGATCCCTGATATCTTGCAAATAGCTGCGGAAAAAAGGTTGTAGCCTACCAGAGTGCAAAGCATGCTATACTGCCTTAGCACAATCTCAAAAAGGGTCGCGACTCGACCGACGAAGAGAAGCGACTCGTAATTCCAGGCTGACTGCATTTGAGCTGATGACTGGAAGACGACAAATAAATAGCAAATAAATAAATAAATTAAACGTAACATTCTACTTCCAGATGCATAACCAGTGAGCCACACTTAATAGTGAAAAATTTGCTGATACAAAGACCACCGGTCTTTGAATCGAAGTTAGAAGTTGGCATACAATTTTACATTCAATTCAATTTAAAAGAAAAAGGAAGAAAGAAAGATTTTATTATCATTTACCATCACGTTTTGTCAAATCCCAAATGATGACAGTTTTCTGTAAAACACAAAAGGAGAAATTTTGAAGTATGTTCACACTGCTCTTTTCCACACAATGAAAATGAATGGTGACTATAACTATCAAGCAACAATTGCATCAATTCCAACAAATATCTACTACTGGAATAAACGTATATGGCACTTTTTATTTGGTCCCCATCCGCTTTCATTTTATAGAAAGCAGCAGCGAGAACATACTTCAAAATTTCTCTGTTTGTGTGTGTAAATGATTGCAAAATTCACAGTTTGGGGTAAACCATCCCTTTAAAAGCATATTCAAAGCTATAGTGGACACAAATATCAATTTTCTTAATGAAAGTACACATATATGATGCTAAATATAAGTATGGCAATATTTAGCCCTTTTCAGGGAGTCTTGAGCCACGGGCTTGTGAAGAGCAGCACCAGGAGGTGAGAGCGAGGAGATGTTCACACTTTCTTTCCCGACGGAAAGCGTTTGAGAAGCTGCTTTCCAACCTCCCCGAGCTCCAGTTCAGACGAGTGAAGAAATATTTGTTTTCATTCTGCTCCGTGTAAACATCTTGATCATCCACCTCTAAATAGGCAGCCACGAGTTAATGAGTGCGTTTACAAAAAATTAATTTACAGTAAAAGTACGAGTCCAGCACCTGCGCTGGTCACACATCAAACATACCGTCTACTCTGTCAAAAGTTAGTAATATTAGTGACTACAGGAACAAGAGTATCTAAAGATTATTAAGGATTACACTCTTGCAGACAGGTTCGTAGAAGAGATAAATGCTAAATAGCCGAAAAATATTGCATTCATACGCTATGACGTGCCCACTGCCTGCAAATCTGAAAGGGGCATAATCACATTTGGCAGAAATGGTGGCATGTCTTCTTTTTTTTTTTTTCTCCCCCCACACAGTCCTGCCATTCAGCATTTTTGCTCCCTCTTTTTTTTCTGCAAGCATTTGGGTGAATTTTTAAGACGAGTATAAAAATCTGCCTTGATTCCTAAAGCAACTTCACAATACATATCAAAACAAATACTTACACATCTGCCATATCATGCACATGCGGCTGAGGTGAATTAAATTCAGTGGCCGTTCGCACAAGGTGCATTTTTGTGTTAAAAACAGGTTGATGGAGCTTTCCATGTCCACTTGTTGGACAAAATGAAGAGTAAATATGGTTAACATGCCCCCAGATTCATCTGATTGGTCCATTCTTTTAAAATCGACACTGTTCCACTGTGTATCAATTGATGAAAAAAAAGACGTTTACACAGAGCAACATTAAAAATACAGCGCAAATGGAAACCTAGAGCATCTCTTGTGCGAATGGCCAGCTTAATTCTGAAAACGACACTCAAGGTTAAATAAAGAATATGTCAAAAGGTGATATGATTTAAACCAAATAAAAAAAAATATTATGTCTAATAAATAAAAATAACACCGCGTCCTAAAGAGATGCAATGCAACACGATGATTAAAGGTTTGTTTTCCATATTGCTTTTGTCCTAATCAACAGCAATTTCTGCTACCTCGTGGCACGTGTTGGGGCTAGTTACATGTAACGGTGTTACATAATTTAATTGCAAGATAAATAAACCGTAAAACAGTTACTAAGGAAAAATGTGTAATTAAATTACAGTTACTTATGAAAATGTTAACAGTTACAAAGTTGGTTACATCTGAATACTTATTGCATTAATATTTACTATATCTTGTTATGATTTTAGATCTGTATTTAACCTCAGAATGATCTCAAAGTAAAATTATTATCATCTTAATTCAAAAGATGAAAGATTTTGAAAGTTGATTTGATTGCTTTTGTTGTCCTCATTTGTAAGTCACTTTGGATACAAGCATCTGCTAAATGACTAAATGTGAAAGTAAATTTAGAAAAGTAATCAAAAAGTAATCAGTTACACTGCTTAAAGTGAGTAATGTGAAGTCAGTAAAGCGTCTGCTAAATGACTAAATGTAAATTTAAAAAAGTAATCAAATGTAATCCGTCTGCTAAATATAAAAGTAAATTTAGACAAGTAATCAAAAAGTAATCAGTTACATTAAAGTAAGCAATGTGAAGTAAAGTGTCTGCTAAATGACTAAATGTCAATTTAAAACAGTAATCAAATGTAATCAGTTACATTTAAAGTAATTAAAAGTTACGCTACTTATTACATTTTAAAAAGGGTAACTTGTAAACTGTAACCTATTACATTTCCAAAGTAACCTTTTCAACACTGACACTGATTAGACCTATCTAAGATATGTATGCATTTTGTACAATATTAAAAGTTTAATTTGTGTTATGAATATCATTACTGTATGAATTTAATGCCATAATGAAAGCGACAATGGATAATTTACCTCAGGTCTTGAAAACACTTTGAAATACACGAAAAGGTTAAAACTGTGAAATCCGTGAACAAACAAGTGCAACAAAATTCCAAAATTGTATTAGTCACCAAGTATATATTTGAAAAATTGTTAAAATAGTTCATTTTGATGATATTATAAATTTATCCAGTAAATGTTCAGAGAGCTCCGCCCACACACTCTTCTAATTGGCTGTCATTTATGAATGATTTTTTTTTTTTTACGTTTTATTGGCTTGTCGCGTTTGGTGTGGAGAGACAAATTGCTTGTCTGTGTCTGAAATCGCCCCATACCCTTAAAAGTTCACTATCGAGGAAACCGCCATTTGTAGTGATGTCAAAATTGCCCTATACCCTTAAAAGTTCACTATCGAGGAAACCGCCATTTGTAGTGATGTCAAAATTGCCCCATACCCTTAAAAGCTCACTATTGGAGGGAACCGCCATTTGTTGTGGTGTCAGTCTCGCCTCTATACTCTTAAAAGGTCACTATTGAAGGAACCGTAATTTGTAGCGGCATCTGAAATCACCCCATACCCTTAAAAGTTAACTATTAAGGCAAACGTAATTTGTATTGGTGTCAAAATCACCCATACACCCTTAAAAGTTTACTATTGAGGGAACCGTCATTTGTAGTAGTGTTGAAATCGCCACATACCTTTAAAAGTTCACTTTTGAGGGAACCACTATTTGCAGCAGTCGAAAATGCCTCTGTTCCCTTAAAACTTCACTATTGAGGGAATGCCATTTGAAGTGGTGTCGAAATCGCCCCGCACCCCTAAAAGTTCACTATTGAGAGTACCACCATTTGTAGAGATGTTGAAAATGCCTCTATTCCCTTAAAAGTTCACTATTGAGGGAACTGTCATTTGAAGGGGTGTCAAAATCACTCCACACCCTAACAAGTTCACTACTGAAGGAACCGGCATTTATTGTGGAGTCGAAATCGCCCCTACACCCTTAAAAGTTCACTATTGAGGAAACCATCATTTGTAGGAATCGAAATCACCCCATACCCTTAAAAGTTCACTATTAAGGGAACAGTCATTTGTATTGGTGTCGAAATCACCCATACACCCTTAAAAGTTTACTATTGAGGGAACGGTCATTTGTAGTAGTGTTGAAATTGCCACATACCTTTAAAAGTTCACTTTTGAGGGAACCACCATTTGTAACAATGTCGAAAATGCCTCTATTCCCTTAAAAGTTCACTATTGAGGGAATGTCATTTGAAGTGGTTTCGAAATCACCCCATACCCTTAAAAGTTCACTACTGAGGGAACCACCATTTGTAGAGATGTTGAAAATGCCTCTTATTCCCTTGAAAGTTCACTATTGAGTGAACCTTCATTTGTAGGTGTCGAAATCGCCCCTACACCCTTAAAAGTTCACTACTGAGGGAACCACCATTTGTAGTGGTGTCGAAATCGCAACGTACCCTTAAAAGTTCATTATTGAGGGAACCATCTTTTGTAGGAGTGTCGAAATCACCACATACCCTTGAAAATTCACTACAAATCGCAGTGTCCAAAACCAAAGTGAACATTATCGAGTGCACTCATTCAGTGCACCACTATAACTCAATGGCTAGCCTCTAGAACACACCTATGTGAGGGTCGAGACAAATTACTTCCCAACTGTCCAAATTCGCTCCTGTAAGTGGACTATATTAGTGAAGTAACACAGGTAGCAGGGAATGAGGGTGTGGGCGTGATCGTTGCAGTAATCTCATTGCATTGCATCTGGTTAGGACGTGGTGTTATGCTTCGTTTTTTTTATAGCACAAAGATATAGACTTACTTGACTATTTTATAACCTCCATTTGTTCAAAAAACCAATTCACATTTTCTCATTGGGTGAATCACTTTTCCTAATCACATTCATAGTGTTTTATGGGATAACACTGAAACAGCAAGAAGTTGGAAGGCGGAGACTACAGAAAGGCCTTTCTGACATCCGATTTTTTACATTCTATCGCAAACTGTTAAAAATGAAAGTGCACACACGACTATGGTTTCCAAAGGGACTCCGACGGGACGGCGCGATGGTTCAGACACGATCGATCCTGTATCGCCGGCATTCCAACTTCAGCCCAACGATTCCTCATTCAGCAAAACAGTGATGACAAGAGTAACACTGAGAAAAATCACAATGACAGTAATAACAGAACTAACAGTAGTACAAGTCTAACTTCCTGGGTTGTGGTACCCCGAGGTTTGTCCGGTTTTACAGTTTTCCTGGAGTTTTCCAGGCTAAGCCGTTGTGGCGGCGGATCTGGGAGAACGGCACATGACAGCGGATTCAGCACATAGCGGCCAACGTGTACCAGCGGCTCTCACCTCCTCACCTCCGCCTTCCGCTCCCCTTCCAAGGGTCTGGTGTTTGGATGTCCCCTCCCCTCAACATTCACTTCTTTTGACTCCTCTTGTTCAAAGTAAAAACACGTTTCTCTGTCCGTTTGATTCTGTAGCGTTTCAGTCGCAGGCACTCTCACATGGCGTACTTTTGCGTCCATTCTCTCGCTAGTCTGTTGTACCTACAAGCAAAAAAAAAAAAAAAAAAAAAAAATACACTCTTATGAGGCAATTCAAACTTCTTGAAACTGGATTGAACCATATGTGAGAGGTCACAGCTCAAAAAGCACAAATCTACAAGATGCACAATCTATCAATTAACCCACTTTCTAATACCTGGTTTTAGCTGATTTTTAGGGGTTTTTTTTGCCAAATCAGCTGGTTTTAAGCGTTTTTTTTTTTTTTTGCTACATCAGCTGGCCTTAGCTATTTTTAGCTGTTTTGTAAATTTGCTGTTTTTAGCTTTACTTTACAGGGCTCAACGCTAAGGATTTTTTCTACTGGCCCGGTCGGGCCAGTGGTTCAAATTTTTACTTGCCCGGTCAAAATTTTCACTGGCCCTACCACAAAAAAATTAAACAGTTGCTGTTATCATTGTTTTTGACTCACGTTATCTTTTATTTTAATAAATAAGCTTATATGACTCCAAAATTTTACATGGCAAATAAAATTGTACAATTCTCGATTACAATTTCGATACCACACCAAACATATTAGCCTAACTAAAGTCCAAACATTATTTGTTTGTTCAAAAAGATTTTTTTATTATTATTATTAATATTTTATTAAAAATGAAAGATGCTTTAGGGAAAAACAGCAGACAGACTCCGTCTTTGTCAGCAGGTGGCGCTTAAGGAATAAGAGTAATATTAAGTTTCTATGGTTACCGCTGTAAACAAAGCAGCTCCGTGCTTATGAACGCTACTTTTAATACATCATACATGGGCAAATAAAAAGAAAACGCCATGTAAACAGTCAGTTCCCCTCACAGATACATTATCAAACCACAGTTTCAATATTTAGGATAATATTTTGCGCATTGTACACCGTAATCTTTGTCTGCCTAGTTCGTGTGCAAGCCCAGAACAAGAGATCGGTTAAAATATACGGTCGGTCGGTGCATCTTCACTGTATAAATTATGTATTGATCATTGTTAAAGCTACAAAGCTAATACTTTTGTAGACTATTTGTCCGTCAGAGATGTGTCTCTCTGTGATCGCTTAACATTTAAAATGACCAAGGTTAAAAAAAACACGTGCAAATGATAAACTTTCATGACGACGTGGCAGTGGCCCAATCAGGCCAGTAACATATTCGTCAACTGTCCCGAGCGTCTTTCACGCTGGCCCCGGGCCATCGGGCACTCCTTATTGTCAAGCCCTGCTGTATTAAATCAGCTGGTTTTAGCTAGCTTTCAAATTGTTTTTGTTAAATGAACTACAACATGCTAATCATGCTAAAAATATGCTAGCACAATGTTAACAACATGTTAATTATAGTAAATACATGCTATCAATATGTTATTCATGTTAAAAACATGCTGGCAACATACTAATGCCAGAAACATACTAACAAAAAAATGCTAATCATGCTAGATGTGTGCTAACACAATCATGTTATAAACTTGCTAGCAACATGCAAATTATGCTAAATAAATGCTTATGTTAAAAACATGCTAACAACATGTTAATCATGTTAACATGCTAAAAACATGCTAATCTTCCTAGAAACATGCTAACATGTTAATCATGCCAGAAACATGTAGCACAATGCTAACGAAATGTTAATCATGCTAAATATGTGCTAACACAATTTTAACCATGCTATAAACATGGTAGCAACATGCCAATTATGCTAGATAAAGGCTAATCATGTTAAAAACATGCTAACAACACGTTAATCATGTTAAAAACGTTAAAACATGCTAATCATGCTAGAAACATGTTGAAACATATTAGAAACATACTAGAAGCTTGTTAACAACATGCTAATCATGCTAGATACGTACTAACATAATTCTAACCATGCTATAAACATGCTAGCATTATGCCAATTACGCTAGATAAATGCTAATCATGTCAAACATGTTAACAATATGTTAGTCATGTTAAAAACATGCTATTCATGCTAGAAACATACTTGAAACATGCTAACAACAAACCAGCTAATCATGGTAAACCATGCTCGCAACATTCTAATCATGCTAGAAACATGTAGCACATGCTAACAAAATGCTAATCATGCTAGATCAGTGCTAACACAATTCTAATCATGCTAACAACATGTTAATTATGTTAAAATGTGCTAATCATGCTAGAAACATGTTTAAAATGTTAATCTTGTAAGAAACATACTAGAAACATGCTAGCAACATGCTAATCATGCTAAAAACATACTGGCAACATGCTAATCATACTAAAAACATAGCAGAATGCTAACAAAATGCTAATCATGTTAGATATGTGCTAACAATTCTAACCATGCTATAAACATGACAGTAACATGCTAACAACGTTAATTATGGTAAATACATGTTAATCATGTTAAAAACATGCTAACAACATGCTAGTCATGTTAAAAACATGCCAACATGTTAATCATGTTAGAAACATTCTAATCATGCTAGAAACATGTTAGAAATTTGATAATCTTGTTAGAAACATGTTAATCCTGTTAGAAACATAGTAGGAACATGCTACCAACAATATGTTGATCTTGCTATCAACATGCTACCAACAGGCTAACCATGCTAGAAACCTGATAATCTTGCTAGAAACATATTAACAATATGCTAATCATGCTAGAAACATGTTAGAAACTTGATAATCTTGCTAGAAACATGTTAAGCCTGTTAGAAACATAGTAGAAACATGCTAACAACATGTTGATCTTGCTATCAACATGCTACCAACAGGCTAATCATGTTAAAAACCTGACAATCTTGTTAGAAACATATTAGCAATATGCTAATCATGCTAGAAACATGTTAGAAACTTGATAATCTTGCTAGAAACATACTAGAAACATGCTGACAACATGTTGATCTTGCTATCAACATGCTACCAACAGGCTAATCATGCTAAAAACATATTAGCAATATGCTAATAATGCTAGAAACATTTTAACAATATGCTAATAATGTTAGAAACATGTTAGAAACTTAATAATCTTGCTAGAAACATGTTAATCCTGTTAGAAACATAGTAGAAACATGCTAACAACATGTTAATCTTGCTATCAACATGCTACCAACAGGCTAATCATGCTAGAAACCTGATAATCTTGCTAGAAACATATTAGCAATATGCTAATCATGCTAGAAACATGTTAGAAACTTGATAATCTTGCTAGAAACATACTAGAAACCTGCTAACAACATGTTGATCTTCCTTTCAACATGCTACCAACAGGCTAATCATGCTAGAAACATATTAGCAATATGCTAATAATGTCAGAAACATGTTAGAAACTTAATAATCTTGCTAGAAACATGTTAATCCTGTTAGAAACATAGTAGAAACATGATAACAACATGTTGATCTTGCTATCAACATGCTACCAACAGGCTAATCATGTTAGAAACATGCAAACAACATGCTAATCATGTTAGAAACATGCTAAACATGATAGTCATGTTAAAAACATGCTAGCAACCTGTTAATCATGTTAAAAACACGCTAACACCATGTTAATCATGCTAGAAACTTCCCAGCAACATGCTAATTATGCTATCAACATGTTAATCACATTAGAAACATCAGCATGCTAGTAACAGCATGCTAGCCATGTTAAAAACATGCTACCAACAGAAACAAACTGTCCGAAAGCACCAGTGCGCAGAAATAAATTGGATTTCCCCGTTTGCCTAAAGATCACAGTTAATAATGTTGTAAATAATGTTCAGTTACTTGTACAGAAGGGTAGTGTCGTTTCGTATGCCTCAGTATATCATCAGGAGCCATGGGTATTCATTTTGTATTGCCTAATATGCTTTTTTTTTGGATACATATTGTATAACCTGAGGGTGAGCAAATTAACAGCAAATATTCATTTTTGGCTAAACTATTCCTTTAACTTGTGACCATAGTCAGCTAACAATGCTTTTAGCAAACACACCTGTGTGGAACATTTACCCGCCGCGAAACATTACGCTCAACAAAACAAACCGTTATTGGTCACTTTACATATCAGTCAGATGGCCTCCTTTTACAAAAGTGAGCAGTCCCAGTCAAAGTGGCTACAGAGCCCAGACCATATGCTGTCAGTCAAAGATCTGACTACACAAGACTAACATGACCCAGACAAGCCAAGATTAGGAAGAAGTATTACTAATGAATGAAACATGAAGATAAGTTTAAGTTGCAATGTTGCAATTAACCTGGTAGAATAACCAAATTTAACTGTCTGTGTGCAAATATTGGCATTTTTTCAACAGCTCTGAATGTGTCTCATCCAATCAGAGTGAACGATCTGCAGTATAACAGTTGTACTGTCTTTTGTTCTTAACCTAAATGTTACATAAAGCTGTTTTTATACTGATGGCACACATATCATGTGTTATAATCTTGAAGTCATTCAAATAAAAGCAGACACCATCACAAGCAGTGAAATACTTTTCATTTATATTAAATTCAATTTTAAAAATCCATTAAAACACGCATGTCACTCACTTTTCTCTGTCTGCTTTATATGTATGTGCAATCTCAGGTACCAGCGGGTCATCTGGGTTCGGGTCACATAACAGGGAGCAGATGGACAACAAGACTAAAAAAGAAAGGGAACACATAAAAAAGATATAATACCAAAACATCCTGATCATCTCTACTGCTGGATTGAAGAGCTTCTCTCACTCTGCCCTGTGTTTGTTTGTCATATAACACAAACAGTTTCTCGTGGAGTGATCCAAACTAGGTCATTGCTTAGAACAAAGAGTAATCACTGCAGTCTGACAACATCACCCACATAGGGCTCAGCGCTCTGCTATTAGCCAGAGACGCCAAGGCTCTACAGGACTCAAAACAAACAGTCAAACCGTGTCTGTCCAACAAGTGCTCAAGCTCATTTATTTTTTATTTCAATGTGCTTGTATCATGCATTGAGATGTTGCCTGAATCTTACCTTTGGATACAGTAAGCGCAGGTGACCATTGAGATCGCAGGATGTCCAGACAAATGCTGCCATTACTGTTAATATTAGGGTGGTAGATTTTTGTTGTGAATGCGACCTGTCAATCAATGCAGAGAGTATTGATTACAGCATTACAAGCCATTATGTACATTAGCATTTGACTAATGTCTCCAAACACAATGAACATCACAAAGCAACTGACCTTTGGTGGTTTAAAGGGGTAGTCTGTTGGGAAATGAATCGTAAGGAAGAAAACCCCTCCTTGATATGGACTGTCATTCTAAAAACCAAGAACACAGCTTTGCTAATGTATGCATGTACTGCAATGATCACTAAAGAGACAATATTTGAACACGTCACAATATTTATATGTATAATAATGACAAATTAATTTAAAGGAGAAGTCCACTTCCAAAACAAAGATTCGCATATAATGTACTCACCCCCTTGTCATCCAAGATGTTCATGTCTTTCTTTCTTCAGTCATAAAGAAATTGTTTTTTGAGGTAAACATTTCTGCATTTTTCTCCATATAATGGACTGATATGGTGCCCCGAGTTTGAACATCCAAAATGCAGTTTAAATGCGGCTTCAAAGGATCCCAAATGTGGTTGTAAACGATCACAGCCAAGGAAAAAGGGTCTTATCTAGTGAAACAATCGGTTATTTTCATTAAAAAAAAATACTTTTTAATCTCAAATGCTCGTCTTGCCTTTCTCTCCCTGAGCTCTGTGTATTTTGGCTCAAGACAGTTAGGGTATGTCGAAAAACTCCAACTGTATTTTCTCCCTCAACTTCAAAAATCATCCTACATCGCTGCAGAAGTACCGACCCAGTCTTTGCAAAGTGAACAAGCAAAGAAGATCAAACACTTTTAACAAAAAAGGGAAAACAGTGATATAGGACGATTTTGAAGTTGAGGGAGAACATGAGATGGGAGTTTTTCAACATACCCTTACTGTCATGAACCGGAACAAAAACAGTCCAGGCAGAGTAAGACAAGACGAGCGTTTGGCATTAAAAAGTATATAAATTGTATTATTTTTATTAAAATAACCAATCGTTATGCTAGATAAGACCCTTTCTTGGATGGGATCATTTACAACTGCATTTGGGATTGTTTGAAGCCGCATTTAAACTGCATTTTGGAAGTTCATAATCGGGGTACCATATCAGTCCATTATATGGAGAAAAATGCTGAAATGTTTTCCTCAAAAAACTACTTTACGACTGAAGAAATGAAGACATGAACATCTTGGATGACAAGGGGGTGAGTACATTATTTGTGAATCTTTGTTCTCCTTAAAAAAAAAAAAAAAAGTAACATTCTGTTAGTTTAAAGGACTTTATTACATATTTAATTACAGTGTACACAAACATTCAGTGCAAAATATCTGGACGTGGAGATCAGCCAATCAGAACAGATGATATTTACATATAGCAGCGTTAAAGATAACCTCATTAACCTCATTATTTCACTAAACTTTAACTGTTTCTGGTAGAAGCAACCTTTCATTACCATTTTAAGTGGACCTCTAGAAGAAAATAAAATGCTACAAAGGTTTTAAAGGGGTCATCCGATGCCCATTTTCCACAAGTTGATATGATTCTTTAGGGTCTTAATGAAAAGTCTCTAATATACTTTGATTAAAAATTCTCAATGGTTTTGTAAAACAACACCCTTTTTACCTTGCCAAAATCAGCTCTGCAAAAATCATCTCATTCTAAGGGGTTGTTCCTTTAAATGCAAATGAGCTCTGCTCGCCCTGCCTCTCTCTTCTCTCTGTGGAATGACGAGTTTGTTTACATTAGCCGCATTTAGCCGCTAAACTTCCTAACTACCACGTTATAAGGAAAGGCGATCGCAAAGATTCATAAAAAAATGCTTATACACACTTCTGCTGTAAGTGAAGCTGGATCACGAATGATTTGCACGAACATAGATGGATATATGTAGATCGGGAGGCACATTCCCTTCACAAACAAACGTAATCCACTGCATCTTCAGCGGCTCAGATGTCGGGAGTAAATGACGACCACTATGTTCATTATTACATCCAGCAACACAACATCTCAATCACTCAATCTGAGATATTCTTGTCTAATTTACATCCCTGCTCCAGCATCAAAACATGGAAAGTTACTGGACTGTGACAGCTGGTCTAAGGTAAGAGCTCATGTCAATCAGCTATTGTGGGAGCGGCATCTGTGGGTTTGACACCACACCGACAGGCATCTGAGAACGGCTCGATTTGAAAAAGGGGATATTATTTTTACAGATTAATTAAAAACCACTGCATGGATTTTTATCATTATAGGGTAGATTTGTACATACACTGCCAACACACATTAATGTTCAAACAACATCAAACAACAACAACTTCGCATCGGATGACCCCTTTAAAAGTCTTTTAAATAATTTAAAAACTTCTCATAAAGGGATAGTTCACCCAAAAATAAAAATTACCCCATGATTTACTCACCCTCAAGAAATCCTAGGTGTATATGACTTCTTTAAGACGAATACAGTCAAAGTTATATTATATTGGCTTTTCCAAGATTTTTATTGGCAGTGAATGGGTGTTGAGATTTTGAAGCCCAAAAAAGTGCCTTCATCCATCACAAAAAGTGCTCCACATGGCTACAAGGGGTTAATAAAGGCATTCTGAATCGAACTGATGCATTTGTGTAAGAAAAATATCCATATTTCTATATAAGCCGTAATCTGTAGCTTCCGCTAACTGAATAAGATATTTCACATAAAAGAAGTGTGCATATAGTCCACAAGACACAATAATAGTTGAACTGATAAAATTTAACTTCAATAGTTTATATACGCTTGATTTGTAATACAATAAAATTGTGCTTTTGAGATAAATCTTTTTACACTGAGGACAACTGAGGGACTCATATGCAACTATTACAGAAAGTTCATGCTACAGAAAGTTGATGCTTCAGAAGGAAAAACGATGCATTAAGAGCCAGGGGTGAGATTTTTTTCTTACTTTGCCTAAATATAATATTTTTTTTTTCATTTAATATAGCCCTTCAGAAGATACAGAAGATACTTACATTATTACTCAAAAGACAAAATAAGTTAAATTGACCCTGATATGCAAATTCAAAAAGTTTTCACCCCCGGCTCTTAAGGCATCGTGTTTCCTTCTGGAGCATCAGTGAGCATTTGAACCTTCTGTAATAGTTGCATATGAGTCCCTCAGTTGACCTCAGTGTGAAAAGATGGATCTCAAAATCACACAGTCATTGTTGGAAAGCGTTAAAATACACAAAAATGCTGAAAAACCAAATAATTTGTGGGACCTCAAGGGTTTTTCTGAAGAACAGCAGGCAGTTTAACTGTTCTATTTTGTATGATCCCTCTTATTTTGGTAAAATAATTAACATTTTGCAGATTCTGCAAGGTGTGTGTACACTTTTGACCTTTACTGTACGGGCGTTCATGAGAGAGTGGTGTTCCAGCGGATGATGTAGGATGTAGGCGTAAGATTTAAATATGGTTATTTTTCTAACACAAATTCATCAAGCCATCTGGAGTACTTTTATTTGACTTCAAAAATCTCAACACCCATTCACTGCCATTATAATTAATATAACTCTGACTGTATTCGTCTGAAAGAAGAAAGTCATATACACCCAGGATGGCTTGAGGGTGAGTAAATAATTTCATTTTTGGGTGAACCATCCCTTTAACTAATTTCATGGTTACCACACATTTTGACCAATGAATTTCCATGATTTTCCCATGGCATTTTCAGATTTTATTCATTTTAAGCCTACCAATTTTATTAATCTTAAGTGTACTGATTTTTTCCCAGGCCTTTTCACAATTCACTGACATTTCATGACTGTGGGAACCCTGTAATTTTAAGTAAGACAGAAAAACAGCTACTTACCGGCCCCATTATTGTCGCCTGCCAGTGAAACACTGAAAAACATTATATAAAATCAATAGGCAGTATTGAAGCAGAGCGAGAACTGATTTTATGCATCTTGAGAATAATAGTTAGTGCTGGACGATCTAAGTGGGATCACTATTAAAGTGAATACATGTTAATGTCTATATATTTAAACAGTAATCTGACAAATTCACTCAAATGGTAACTCATATCATTCACTCGTATCTCATATACTCACAGTCCTCTCCGACCGGACCTGCTGAACACTGGGCTGGAGGATCTCTTTGTAGGTCTGTCAGTTCCTGATGGAAAAACAAAATGGCCATGTCATTTAAAACAGCATTTCTGGTGCAGGAAACATTGATTATTTGATTATGAGTGAACTTCAAAGAAAACTCATAAAAGACACTAAGGATTCTTGGACTAATCAAAATGTTATCAGCATCAGGATACTTCATATACTCAAAATGCTTTCTAAAAACAGAATTTGGCTCATGTTAGCGTAACGCGGTTGCCAACACATACTCCTAATGCTTTGGCTCTGAGGTTTGTTTCCATATTGAGACAGAGATAGTTTCAGGAGTATTGCCAGCACAGCCAACACTACGGCAGTCATCTCATAGTACCTTACAAACGGCTCTGAGAATGAAATATGGCTGTATAAACAAAGGGTGTGACTGAAAATATCAGGGTGTGCAGAAATATCAGTTTTGGAAAACAGGCTATTCGAATGTCCTTCTTTTAAAAGATAATCTCTTACATTTTTCAAAATGCGATAGAGGTAAAACTACTGTTTTAAGAAGAAAGATCTTTGCACAGAGTCTGATATTTTCGTACCTTAAAAAATAAATACAATCTCACTTTGTGTCAATCACATTTACACACTGTCTCCGAAACTTTCGTCCATCATAAATAAATTCGGATCATGTTTGATTTTCTGTGTTTTCGCATCCGTAGCATAGGAAAGGATGACGAATACGAGAAACGAAAACATGCATACGAAAATTTCAGACTTTTTTCAGATGTTTTAAGAATGTAAGAATCTCGCCAACATGAAAAGAAAAAACATTTAATTATATTCTGCAAAAATACAGTGCCAATGATTTAAAATCAACAACTCAAAGTAAAAAAAAAAAAATACAAAAAAATGTTTTTTAAATAAATCTCACTAAGACTGCATTTATTGATCCAAAAACAGTTAAAAACTGAATATTTTACACATTTTATGTAATTTATTCTTGTGATGTTAAAGCTGAATTTTTAGCATCATTACTCCACTCTTCAGTTGATGCTCAACAAACATTTCTGATTATTATTTTCTTCTTATTAATAATTAATTCTTTGATTAAAAGAATACTCAAAAGTATTTATTTAAAATACAAATAATTATAAACGATTATAAATTATAACATTATAAATGTCTTCACCGTCACTTTTGATCAATTTATTGCATCCTTGCTGAATGAAACCATGCACTGGTAGTAATAATTTATTCAAACAAAAGATTTACTGAAACACTTTGAGAACAGTAGTAGATATACATTATATTTCAAACTGATTTCAATTATTTCCTTTTAATTTGGGGGTAAAAATGGAGCTAAATAAGTTCTTTATATGTTTCATGATATCTATTAATGCTCGGTGCTGGCATTTGACCCAGTTTCTTTCTTAAACCTGTCTTTCAACAATAATATAACTGTTGCTACAATGTTAATCTAAATTAAGGAAACTCAATCTCACTTCTTCTTTTTATACAAGCACTGGACAATATTTACAATGTCCTTTTTGTCTGTTGCTCATCAACTTCTCTGCTGAGGTTTGTTAGTTCCATGCACCATTTGTATTCTGACAGTGTGGCTCAGTATTTGGCATCAGGTGTATTTTTGTAACAGTTCTGAATCATTCACCTGAAATATCTCATATCTCATCCTCATGGCCATGTCACCCCTCTAATTCAGCTCTTGAGCGGCTGTTTGTATTGCTAGAAGTTACTGCCTGACTCACAGCGCCTGAAAACGCCTCTCTAAAGATAGACGCAGAGCGGTCAGCTGTTCACCGACAGCACTTACAATAACCTTAACTCTCAGCATAAACATCATAAATGACTTTAATGGATCAGTCCATTATATCTAACCCTGTATACAGAGCAGAACAACATTAAATGTCATTAAAAGACAAGTAAGTCAGTGCAAGAAATAAAAGAATGAACCACCCCTCAAACTGTCTGACCAAATAAAACTATACGTTGAATTTAGGGACAATTCTAAAAATATCATCATGCCGTGAACCTGCAATATAGTGTACTGGGTTATTCTCCCCAGAAAAGACTGTTTACTCTAAAAAGGAAAATTTAATTATCCTTTTTTTAGTAGTGGAGTCCTGTGTATCAAATCAACATATTGCCTGTATTAACACCTGCTATTACATCATACTTACATGCTTAAATGCACATCATGATCATTGCACAAGACTGATCCATATAAAAATGACCTCTGGCAGGAGCAGCACAACAACACACCACATACTGTGTTACATCTGTGCTGTTTTTAAAGGAGGCGGAGCTTTTACAGTCTATTGTTGTTCTGTTGTTGACACCCTTTCTTGACCCCTTTGTTAATATAACATGGCATTTGCCAAGTTAAATGTCTGATATCTATCATTATTCATAGAGTCTGTGAGTGTGAATATGTGTATGAGTGGATCTTCTGCATTATTTCACAGGGCTTCACAGACCTTAAAAGGTTTGTCCACTCAGAAATGAAAATTCTGTTATTTATTCACCCTCATGTCATTACAAACCTGTATTTGTTATTTTTGCTTCAAAGGCTGAATTTTTTAATTTTTTTTTTCCATTCAAGGACAATTTATAGTGAGCATAGCTGTCAAGCTCCAAAAATTACAAATCGTGCCATAAAGTATCCTAATATACTAACCAGATGCAAAGTGGTAAGATTAGGGTCCTATGAAATCTGTTTTTTTTTTTTTTGTTTTTTTTCCAGATTCTGTTTTAATTTTTCTGGATTCCATTTTTTTCTATTTTAATTTTTCTAGACTGTGTTTTAATGGTTAAATCAAATATTATCAATAAGCGTGTCTACTTAATTGAAATAAAGAAACCTACACAATTTAAGAGCAATTAATTAAAAGCTTTCACAAAAATTCCATTTGTAAGGCCCCATAAAAGACCTAATACTTATATTTAATATAAATATATTTTTTTATTTATTTAGTTTTATTTAGTTTTACCAAATTTTGTGTTTTTTATGAATTTTCTGGATTTCATTTTAATGGTTTATTCATTTTAATAACCAAAAGTGTCACTAAATAATTCATTTTATAACTAAACTAAGCAATCAAACTAATCAATTAACTAATTAATTATTATTATTTATTTACTTATTTTCAGAAATAATGTGTTGTGTATTTACATTCTGGTAAATATTCCTTTTAGTAACATTTTTTATTAAAAGTAGCAGTATTATCATTACATTAAGTCATATTTCTGTCACAATTTCTTCAAGTTAAACCGAACTTTTATTTTGATGGGCTGCTGTGAAGACCTGTTTTGTAAATGATATGACAGTAGTTTCAACCTTTTTCATAAGAAACGGTAAAATGCTCATGAAGTGACTCTCAGAGCAGTTCCAGAGATTGTTTATCTGTTCATGTACTCATATTTCGAGGCAGCAGAGGCTGAAAACCCAGCAAAGAATCACACGTGCTTCAGTATGTGTGTAGTAAACGAAACCGCAGTCATTCATTCACACAGAGACACGCAGAACATGCAGGATGCATATTTAAATTGTATTCGGTGGCTTAATATTCACAGACACCAGCCCATATCACGTTTTGATTTAAGTGTCTTGAAAAAAAATTAACAAAAAAAAAAAATCAATCACAAATAACAGCCAATCAGAAGAGTGCATGGGCGGGGCTCTCTAACTACATAATTAATTTAATAAAAATGAAAGATTTTAAAATTATTCAAAATACTTAGCGGCTGATACAAACCTTGTAAGGAAATATACTGGTTTGTTCACAATTTGAATAATCTTGTTTCCTTCAAGTTATTTTCAATATATGTGGTAAATTATATTTTGTGTTTATTACAGCTATTAAGTCACACAAAAAAAAATGATATTGAAACTCAAATTAAACTATTTTAATATTGTACTTGAGATAATAATTGAGCTGTATATTCAGAGTCTTCTGAAGTTACACGACTTTTTGTATAAGAAATAGACCCAAATTTATGTCATTATTTCATTTTGAAGAATATAGGTAACCAAACAGCTGATGGACCCCAATGACTTCCATAGTATAGAAAAATACTATGTAAGTCAATGGGGACCATCAAAGATTTGGCTACAGGCAGTCTTCAAAATATCTTCTTTTGTGTTCAACAGAAAAAAGAAACTCATACAGGTTTGAAACAACTTGAGTGTGAGTAAATAATGACAATTTTCATTTTTGGGTGAACTATCCCTTTAAATTTCAGGTTTTTCCTTACGCAAAGCTTTGAACTTAAGAAAACTCTGAATGTAGCACACAAGTCACTATGGATATATATTTTTGTAGCTGCTCAGTATAAACATAAGAGATTTTTTTTCGAAATTTTTCCTCATTTAGAAGAACAACATCATGAGAGTGAGTAAACAATGAATTCAACTCCTTTATTACACAACACTCAGATTGTGGAATCACAGAAAGCAATACACAGACTCAAAGTCATTTTTTCTGTGATTAAACTCGTAGGTTATTCGGGCTGGGTGGCGAATCTGTTAAAAATACCCTCCGCTGTCCTAGTGCCCTATTTGCCAAGCCATATATGGACACACTGACATTGGGGTTCAGCATTTGGCAACTTGAAAGCAGTTGTCGCCCATCACGCATGCGCAGCAGTGGCGCTTCTCTCATTCATGATGACCGACAACAGAAAAGATACATTTTAACAATGTTTCCAGCGCCAAAGCACGTACATGTCACAAATCTGTCCCAACAGCACCTGTCAACCCCCAAATCATGCGTTATTATGCGCACACATCCGTATACTACAGCATCGCGTATCGACAATAGCCGTAGTCGATCACATATTGCGCAAAACAAATAGTCACGATTAGCCGTATCTAAGTAACGGCGACTGTTTATACAGCATGTGTGTGAATCTGAAATGATCAGAAAGAGACCGTGCGTCTGTCGACTGCATGCATCCACCATTGGCCATCCGTCTTTGTCTTGACCAGATGGGGACAAAATGAGAAAAGTGCCACTGCTTTACATTCACGACAACGTTAGAAGATGATGAGGAGGACATTGACAGAGGCTGTGAGGTTATGCGATTCACACAATGCACACAGACTCACCTTTTGGATTCTTTTCAACGCCATTTGCTCGCTGTATTACAGCACTGTTTGATCTAGTTCAGATACTGTTGGCCTGTGCAATTTGGACGAGAACGCTGCCGTTTTTCTCCTCAGTGTCACACGTTACGTTTGTAATAACACCAAAGCACAGATTTGGACATTCACACCGCTGTTTGAACGGCAGTCGCCGATTTGAGAAATTCTTACCCCCTCTAACCTCACTGACAGTTTTTAATGCTGTACCAGACAGCAGGAAGGTAATCTCGCGATACAACGCAAAGTATTTTAGATGATATCGCGATACCAGAGAGTACGCTTGGGAGGCGAGGTGATCATGGGAAATGTAGTTTAGGTCGTAATTTACATAAAGGATGTGAGTTGTAATCGAAGATAAAATGAATGGCTTCATTAAAATGTGATTATTTATTTATTTATTTTATTTTATTTTTTTCAAAAGTAAAATATGTACTATCGATTTGTTTTTGTGGTTAGATTAATTTTATATTTATCAGACTTTATATTTATCATCCTGTTTTCCTTTTCCTTTCCTTTTTCCTTTACTAAATTAAGTAACAATCAAAACCTAATTTTGCTTTTTAAAGCAGCTTTTAAAGTTGATTTAGAATCTGTAAAGTAAATACATGTTTAAAAAGCCGTAAGAACAGAACTGTCTCTGTTAAATTAATATATGTTTGTGATGCTCTTTAATTTTATGTTTCACAATCTTGAAAAAATGTGAAATGTCTCGGGAACATGCTGAATTGCTAAAAAAAAAAATCTAGGTAAATACACTACCAGTCAAAAGTTTTTAAACAGTAAGACTTTTAATGTTTTTAAATAGGTCTCTTCTGCCCACCAAGCCTGCATTTATTTGATCCAAAGGACAGCAAAAACAGTCAAATTATGAAATAATTGTACTATTTAAAATAATTTGAATATATTTTAAAATGTCATTTATTCCTGTGATTTCAAAGCTGAATTTTTAGCATCATCATTCCAGTCACATAATCCTTCAGAAATCATTCTAATATTTTTATTTGCTGCTCAAAAAATTATTATTATTATTATTATTATGTTGAAAAAAGCTGAGAAGATTTTTTTTCAGGTCTCTTTTATGAATAGAAAGTTCAGAAGAACAGGATATATCTGAAATGGAAATCTTTTGTAGCATTATAAATGTCTTTATCATCACTTTTGCATCCTTGAAAGTAGTAAGTAGTAGTAAAAGTAGCCCCCCCCCCCCCCAAAAAAAAAAAAAAAAAACATAAATAATAAATAAATAATAAAATACTGACTCCAAACTTTTGAATGGTACAATAATAAAACTTTTAAATAATAATAATTAATAATAATAATAAAATAAAATAATAATAATTAATTATAACAACAATAATAAAATGGTTCTTGAACAGCAAATCAGCATATTAGAATGATTTCTAATATGGATCATGTGATGCTGAAGACTGGAGTTATGATGCTGAAAATTTAGCTTTGATCACAGAGTAATAAATTAGATTTTAAAATATATTCAAATAGAAAGCACTTATTATAAATAGTAAAAATATTTCACAGTATTATGCTTTTTCTGTATTTTGGATCAATTCTCAAAGAGAGAATTCTTTAAAAAACTTACTGTTCAAAAACGTTTGACTGGTAAAGTAATTAAATAAATAAAGTAACTAGAAGAATAACACAGTGAAATAAACTATAAAACTTTAAATTACTAACCAGCGTGTCTCTGATTATTATAATTATGATAATTAAAAATAATATGACAACATATTAGCCCACCAGTTTGCGATATCAAACAGCGTTAACAGACTGTTTTGTACAGGTAAAATAACTGGAAGCGAATGGCACCGGAAGCCTCGCACATTCAAGTTACAAATAGTCGCGCCGGTTCTTACATTAAAAATAGATAAACATAATATAGACCTTAATCCTTCCAACTGACCTTTATCTTTTTTAGCTACACCAGAACATGATTTCGTTTTTATTCAGCCTACTTCTACTGATATGCCCTTTATACAATAATTTAAGTTATATTTATAAAAGGCAGGCGTAACTATTCTAGCTCTTTTTTTGTTCCTAAAAAATGCAAATCCCTGAAAATCTAAATTGTAGTTAGTTTTGATTTTTGAATATCTAATGTAGTGCTGTGGTGTCTCTATCCACAAGATGACGCTGTTTGTCCATTTAAGACGGAAAATCATAAATACTCCTTTATTTATTTCTTTAGCACTAGCAGAAAAGCGCGGCATTACATTTCTGTCATATGACATGAGGCACGTTAATGCCTCAGGAAGTTAAAAGAATAATTTAAAAAAGTCATGTTCAGTAAAAGTAGATAATACCAATTTTGGTAAATTTCGTCCTCCAAACTAAAATTTAAACCACATTGTATTTTTTGCGGTAGCTGCTAGGTAACAAGTGAAGACAATAAAGCCACACTCGCATACATTCAGACAAAAATCAACAAAATAATGGAGGTAGGCCAACTGTGTTCAAGCACAAAGGGCATTTCTCATGGTTGGGACAGGCTGTAACGTGTTTTTATTAATTTGTACATTTTAAAAATTAATTATAATATAGTATACGATGGTCATAACGATGGTTTCATGAACTGTTCTGTTTCATAATTGTTTGAATTTCACTAAGGAAAGCCTATCATTTGAAAGACTATTATAGGCTTTTAAATAGCCTATAATAGGTAGGTTCCCCTTGTGACAACCTTGTGTTTAATGAACTGTATCTTGTTTCCTGGGCAATAACAGTGGAAATGTTCAATAGCTGTTTTGTAGCCAAGACTTTGAGGTATGTCTATACAGAAATAAACCTACCCTGAGAAGAATTCACTGGAGTAAAAAGTCTGCTTTCCCTCATCGCTTTACAAAAACACTAACAGCGAGCAATAATTTATGTGGGTAGAACTGTTTCTTTGCATCATATCTTGGCGAATCATTTCACTCTGTGGTAAAATTCACGGTGGGTTATAACATTTCGTACTTCTCAATACTGAATGATCAGTTTCTTTATTATCTGCCACGTGCATGAGTATCAGATGGCCTTGATGAATCTAGTGTAAGATATTGCATTGTGTTGTAAAAGGCTGTATTTCGTCTCAGGTTTATCCAATATAACTGTGACACTAATGGCTTCTCTGTCAGCCTGAGGCAGAGTCATGATCTCTTGGAGTGAATTTTATTCCAGCTGCTTAACATTGACAGCTCCTCTCCTGTAAAGGTGCCCCTATTGTGTGCTTAAAGTGAGTAAGGCAGGGTTTATAGTCGCTTTAACAATGAGAAACTCTCCTAAAATTAAACAGTGAGCTGTTAGGTCAGTGTGTAAACGCCTGACACGACATCAAAAACATTTCATAACTTAGCAGTTCTAAGTGTTACGTTTATAATAATATCAGTTAAATATGCTGATTGGTCAATACAGTGTTCTAGCTTTGCTAAATACAGTTTCTTAAAGGGATATTTCAGGTTCAATACATATGTTAGAGTTTAGGGTTCTTTTTTTCCCGCCCTTTTGGTTTTTAAATCTGTAACTGTCAAAATTCTGTCAACGCCACCTCAGCATTGATTTTTCTGGTGCTCAGCATTCACAACAGGTATTTGATGTCCTTCTTAAAATGTGTTTAACTTTGGTTAAAAGCTTTTAAATTGTAATTGGTTTCCTGTCAATCATGTCCTTTCTTTCTGTTTTGAATTTTAACAGAGTGTTTTGAAAGAGTGGCCAGATCTGTTCAGTTGAGGATATTTCTCTCGTCGTCTCCACTAGTCAAGTAAGTGACTAAGATTTATGATCAATATTGTTAGAGTTCCCAAGTATTATTTGAGTTTATGCTGAACATGGCCTGTCACAAAAACATTAAAGATATTCTGTTACTTGTTTAGCATTTTTTTCATGCTCACGTGCTGTTCGTTCACATTGGCTACTTTTGGCCTTCATAAACAAACAAATAAATTAAAACAAAACAAAAAAAAAATGTACAAGTTAAGCGTAGTTAAGCTACAGCATTTGAGACATAAAGTTGAAAAATAATTTTAACCCTTGTTTCCTTCACACTCACACACACTCACACACACATATACACAAACAGGGTGAATTCACAGAAGTTTTATACATATATATATATATATATATATATATATATATATATATATATATATATATATATATAAAACACACACACACCTTCTGGTATAAAATGTATTTTTAACAATATAATATTGTAATTGTAATATTAATAATATAATATTTAATATTGCAATTTTAAAATATGTTTGTTGTCATGGAAGCAAAGTTATAATATTGGATATATCTTTAAACAGTAAAATCATGTAGACACGCATTGCTTATGTCTTGTGCACTATAGAAACACTGAGTATTTAATGTTTATGGATTGGCCCCATTCATGTTGTAAATTGTAAAAGCCTGTAGCCTTTATTTTATTTTATTTTATTTATTTATTTATTTTTTTGGAAGTGGAAATTAATTTTTGTGGTGCTGTCAACTGAGATGAACTTTTATTGAACCCAGAATATTCCTTTAATTGAATAAATTTAAAATTAGTTGGGAAAAAAAAGTCTAATTAAAAAAAATTAAAAAGTGTTTCAGCGTCAACCTGTCTCTTAAAAGTCTCTTTAAAATTAGCTAGTTCAGACTGTAAAATGTCATGTGGTGCAACTGTGCCTGAAAATTTTATATTTCTGAATTAATAATTTATGATTTTCATAATAATTTTTTTTTTAACTGGTAAAATATATTTTTAAACTTTTTGAAAATATTAATAAATTCATTAATAAATTATTACTTTTTACTTAATTTTATTTTATTTTTAATTTCATTTTTTAAGGAACAATAGAGACAAATAGAAATTCATTTTTGCGTTGCTGTCAGTTGAGATTAAATTTACTGTACCCAGAATATTTGTTTAATTATATTAATTTAAAATTAGTTTTTTAGTTTTTAGTTGTTAGTTTGTTTGTTTTTTGTTTTTGCTAAAAAAGCGTCTTTCAATGTCAACATATCTCTTAAAAATCTCTTAGAGTTAGTTCAGGCTGTAAAATGTTGTGTGCAACTTTCCTCAAAAATTAAATAATATTTATGTATTAGTAATTTATTATATTGGTAATATTTCATTTTTTAACTAGTAAAATATATTTTAAAACTTTTTGAAAATATTGATAAATTCAAGGTTTATTACTTTTTACTTAATTTTATTTTTTAAAGAACAATAGAGACAATTACAAATAGTTTTTTGTTATGCTGTCAGATGAGATATATAATAATAATAATAATAATAATAATAATAATAATAATAATAATAAAAACATGTTTCGACATCAACATTCATACTTAGTTCAGGCTGTAAAATGTCATGTGGTGCAACTTTCCCTGAAAATTAATCATTTGTGATATTGGTAATAATTTTTTTTCACATTAGTGTGTATATATATATATATATATATATATATATATATATATATACAACCTTGATGAACTTTTTTCATGTACTTCAAATGTTGACTACTTTATATAGAATTGCATGATTTTACTTTATTTTTATTTTTTTACTTTGTTATTTTATTTCTTTAAGAACAATTAAGACAAGTGGAAATTAATTCTTGTGGTGCTGTCAATTGAGATGAACTTTTATTGAACCCAGAATATTCCTTTAATCAAATAAATTTAAAATGAGTTTTTTTTTGTCCTTAATATTTCTTAGTAGCAACCATTCTTAAAGTAATTAGGCACTTGAGGTTGCTGTAAGGTAAAATATATTTTTAATGCACTGAACACTGAACTTCAGGTATCAAGTTTTTTTTCTCTCTTTGGAAGAATGTAATGAATATAAAGTTCTAAAATAACTTTCAGCTCCTCATTGTGCCAAATAATGTCCTTTACAGCATATTTATTGCATAATCTTTTTGTATTTCTTAAATAAGCGAGCAAGGTTGAGGACGGTCACCATCTTTTTGCACATGCATATGTGTTATCTTAAAGGGACACTTCACCCAAAAATGAAAGATATAAGATATATTGGTCTATACAATGAAAGTCAAAGGGGTTTAATGTTATTTTAGACACCGTGAACGACATAAGGGTGAGTAAAGATGACTTTTTATTTCTGGGTGAACTCTCCCTTTAACAAAAGCTATGCTATCTATGAATATGGATCTTATATTGCCACATGAATTGCGTTAGCTGACATTCCCGTCAGACGTCCAGGTTGTTACTTTTAACCAATGAGATGCGGTTTCAAATTCCGTCGGCAATAACTCTCTTAAGATTCCACAGACGACTCAATTGGATTTGTACATTTTTCGAATGACACGAAGTGCATATCTGAACCATGTTTTTCAGATCAAGTGCTGGCGATCAACAGCACAGATGTGTGTATCATCTCTCAGCCAGCGCGTATAATAGCCCGTCTTCCATTAGTTAGCGAGGCCGGCGATACTTCATTTCATTATCTGTTTAGGCTAGCGGAGGAGCGCGCTGCTGATAAACCGGGGGATTGTGAGGGTGATTACTTTATCATTGTGCTGCCTCTATTCATGTGTGAGTCAGCTGGCTGCTCGAATTTCTGCGCTGCCTTGTCTCTCGGACCCTCATGAGTTTCCCTCTCTGTGTTTTAAACAAGGCGAGGACAGAAGAGTGGCCATTCTCTTCACAGGCGCGCATGAATAGCTGGCACTGTTCGCTGCTCTTAAATGGCTCTCCTCAGTGTCAGGTTTAGGGATCTCTCTTCAGTGTGACACTGAGAAGGAGTATTTTCCTTTTGCAGACCTAGAGATTCCAGTTGATAATATGCCATTGTCAGGACTCATCCCTGCTCTTTGAATAACTCCAGTGTCCTGATGGAGTCAGATGCAGTGCAGAGCGGCCCATCACTTCTTAAGGCACGGTTAGAAGGAGCAGGAAGTCCACATGAGTTCTGAGCGTTACTGTTACTTCCACTGGAAGGAAAATCACAGATGAGATAGTTTCTCCTAGAAGGCAGTTTTCTCAGCAATCTCACGTGTGCCTTCTGTAGCGTTTTAAAGGAGATTTCTTAATGTGTTCAAAATTCAATCAAAAATTATCATTTGAAATTATTTCCAAAATGTTTGGGACATGCAGACCCTCGGGACTTTGTTTCGACATCAACATGTGTCTTAAAAATCATATAATTAGTTAGTTCAGGCTGTAAAATGTCAAAAAAAATTTCCCCCAAAATTAAATAAAATGTATGAATTAATAATTTACGATATGACACAAAACCTTAAGTAGCACAGGTATATTTGTAGCAATAGCCAACAATACATGTGTATGAGTCAAAATGATCGATTTTTCTTTAATGCCAAAGATCATTAGGATCATCAAGTAAAGATCATGTTCCATTAAGATATTTTGTAAATTTCCTACCATAAATGTATCAAAACTTCATTTTTGAGTAGTAATATGCATTGCTAAGAACTTCATTTGGACAACTTTAAAGGCGCTTTTTCTCAATATTTAGATTTTTTGCACCATCAGATTCCAGATTTTCAAATAGTTGTATCTTGACCAAATATTGTTTTAACAAAGCATGTGTCAATGGAAAGCTTATTTATTCAGCTTTCAGATAATTTATACATCTCATTTTCCAAAAAATGACCCTTATGACTGGTTTTGTTGTCCAGGGTCACATATTGGTAATAAATCTTTTTTTCTTTTTTTTTTTTCACACTAGTAAAATATATTTTAAAACATTTTGAAAATATTAATCAATTCAAGGTGTAAGGAAAATATTTGATTACTTTTTTACTTAATGGTTACACCACATGACATTTTTAGAGATTAGATTATATTGAAAGGTTTTTTCTAACTATATGAAACCAACATAAAACAATTTCATTTTAAAGAACTGATAGGATACTTTAGAATACTTTCTAAGGATACTTTAAAGAATACATTTAAGTGTGAACTGAATGTAATGATTTCAGCATGCATAAATTGCATGTTATTTACAATTATACAACAGTTCTCGAATCTGATTGGCTAATAAGATATTAGACCAATTATCTGTTTGTAAACATTTGGGATGCGCGCAGCATGGTTGCAGAAAACGCTCGGAGAGATAGCCTTTACGGCCAGAGAATTACACGGATACTGTACAAATTACTTAGATTTAAAAAGAGTATAGATTATAATGATTAGATGTCATTTTCAAAATGTTATTCGCATATTACAAGAGCTTGTCACCCAGCGATAAGCACTGTTATTCAACGAAATAGACGTTAGATAGTGGTATAGTTTTACAGATCCAAAACAGGGATGATGTTTCTTTTGTGGGCAGTTCAAGTGGCAGTCTATGGAGCCATGGAATAAAAGAATAAAAAAGGTAAATTTAATTTTTTTATTTCAAAATTCTGACTTTATTTTCACAATTCCGAGATTATATCTCACAACTCTAGAGGAAAAACAACTCGTCATTCTCGTCAAACTCACTAGTTTTGTTAAATCGAGTTATAAACCCCGAATTAGGAGATATAAACTTGCATTTGTGAGGGAAAAGTCTGAATTATGAGATAAAATAAAAAATGTTATGTAAAAATGTTAATAGTAATAGGTTTAAATAATATTTTATGCTGTAACCGTAGGGCTAATACAATATGTCCCCTCTGAACAGCATATGTGAATATTATGTAGACCTACTGTTTAAAGGGGTCAGCGGATGCTAAGTTCACTTTTTCATGTTGTTTGAACATTAATGTGTGTTGGCAGTGTATGTACAAATCTACCCTATAATGATAAAAATCCATGCAGTGGTTTTTAATTAATCTGTAAAAATAATATCCCCTTTTTCAAATCGAGCCATTCTCAGATGCCTGTCGGTGTGGCGTCACACCAACAGAGGCCGCTCCCACGATAGTTGATTGACATGAGCTCTTACCTTAGACCAGCTGTCACAGTCCAGTAACTTTCCATGTTTTGATGCTGGAGCAGGGATGTAAGTTAGACAAGAATATCTCCGATTGAGCGATTGAGGTGTTGTGTTGCTGGATGTAATAATGAACATAGTGATCATCATTTACTCCCAACATCTGAGCCGCTGAAGATGCAGTGGATTACGTTTGTTTGTGAAGGGAATGAGCCTCCCGATCTACATATATCCGTCTATGTTCGCGCGAATCATTCACGATCCAGCTTCACTTACAGCAGAAGTGAGTATAAGCGTTTTTTATGAATCTTTGCGATCGTCTTTCCTTATAACGTGGTAGTTAGGAAGTTTAGCGGCTAAATGCTGCTAAAGTAAACAAGATCGTCTTTTCCACAGAGAGAAGAGAGGGGCGGGGTGAGCAACGCTCATTTGCATTTAAAGGAGCAACCCCTTAGAATGAGATGATTTTTGCAGAGCTGATTTTGGCAAGGTAATAAGGGTGTTGTTTTACAAAACCATTGAGAATATTTAATCAAAGTATAGTAGAGACTTTTTATTAAGACCCTAAAGAATCATATCAACTTGTGGAAAATGGGCATCCGATGACCCCTTTAAATCAAATTTTTGCTTTAAGAGTAGAGTAAGCATAGCTGTTTTCATTCATAGTATGTACGTTTGAATGTCTGGGTTTAGCTTCAGATGGCGTCTTTGACGACAGTATTCTATAAAAATTATTTCCATTCCGACATCAAAAGGCACAAAAACATGGATTTACCCGTTTACCTCCACTTGTTACCAGTGTTTTTCTGCAACCATTGTGCGCGCGCAGCTGCAAATAACGTCACTGTGACGTCTACTCAAACTTGGTCAACAGCCGTTTCACCGTTTGTAATTGTATCACTCCGCTTGCGGTACTACTTACAGCGAGTGTCATGGCGGACGCCCAAATCCAGTATCATTTTATAAATATTACAGTTTTTTGTGTCACGGAATGTAGTTTTAAGAGGTTTTCAGGCGAAAATGTACTTGTTTATCGTTCAAATATGCAGTTTGTTAATAAAGATAACGTCTATTTGAAAAAGTGCTTCTACGTTTTCGGACGCGTGAGCTCCAGGGTGTCAGCGACCGCTCTGCGCTTATAAAGCCGTAGAGAGAAGCCTCAACTCGGCCAGATCTTCTGGAATTTACCGCTGGCTCTAATGTCTCTATAGTGGTTAAACATGAGGTATAATTCATTTTGGGGTAAATCTAACGGGCAGTCTTTGGTTTTATTAATCTGTTATTTGTTCCAGAGAAGATAGTTTTGGCAAAATCTCATGTAACATAAGTTAATTCAATACTGTATATCAGAACGCCTTTTGAATTGCCTAGCCACTTTTCTGATGGCTGTTTTTGTTGTTTGTTAAATATTCTTATTTAATAAATAATATAAGTAAAATATTTAATAATAGCGTTTAGTATTGAGAAACTGTGCGTGTGATGGTGATTTTAGTTACATTTTTCCGCCTTTAGATGGCGACAAGAGACTGCTTTTATGAGTGAGTCAGCAGTAAAGAAGCGACTTTGGTAAAGATTTTTATACTAAAACAAAGGTTTTAAGCGCAACTTAAGGTTACCACAAAGATAACGCTTTCATCCTTTATACGAATAATGATGCAGGTACGTCAATCACACTCGCTCGGTCCATCTCTCTCTCTCATAATACTCATACATGATACAGCGAGGTTTTAATGCAGTAATACAATAAGCTTTCTCAACAACTCATGAAGCAACTCAACATTCCTTAGTTACTAGTTCTAAAGTGACGTTTTGGAATTAGTAACGGAGGCTTGAGCTCAGCTGTTCGACTGTAAAAATTTGATTTGAATCTGTGGCGGAAGGAAGTAGTTCTGCACAAAAGAGGGCTCTTACAGAAACTCCATTGTTATTTTATTTACACACTCGTGCCGTCGAACTGTTGTATAAACGCAATATCACACATTCATAAAAATTAAATTCAACATTAATAATAATCAGAAATGTTTTTGAACAGTAAATCAGCATTTCAGAATGATTTCTGAAGGATCGTGTGACACTGAAGACTGGAGTTATGATGCTGAAAATTCAGTTTTGCATCACTGGAAGAAAATACATTTTAAAGTAGTTTTAAACAGAAAACAGCTATTTTGAATGAAAAAGAAATGTTTCACAATATTACTGTTTTTACTGTATTTTTTTGCAGCCTCGTTGAGCAGTTGGTGAACTTAAAAGATTTATTTATTGAAAAACACAAAAACCATATTATCAACCTCCAACTTTTCAAGGACCATCAGAGGGTTGAAGCTTTAATTTGGTTGGTCACACCGTTAGAAATAAGTTGCACTCTGGTTAACACTTAAAAGAAATATTTAATATTCTGTGCCATTTCTGGTGTTTAATCAAATAAATGATCATGTGACTCTTTGTACAGATGGTCAGATGCTCCAATTTTCAATGAAGCACAAGATGTCTTAAATCATGCTGGAGCAACACAATAATTTCTCACAAATTATGCTGATAATATAACATGAAAAAATAACGTATGAAAAATATTAAACCAACAAAATAGAAGCAATTACAGTTGTGAAATGATCTGACAGTGAAGTTTTGAGTTGATTTAATTTTTGGTTTATTTCTCAATATTAATAACATCTTATCAGTAACAGCATCCTCTTTTTGGGCTGGGCAAAAATATAGAAAGCCAAAAAATTTGCTGATAAGAGAGCCATTATGTAATCAATCCAGACGGACTGAAGCACTTGCCAAGCTTGTGTTTATCAGGCAATTCTTTGCGCTCGTGGCTGATTTCAGTAGCGCTTCAGGCCTGGGATGGGGGCAAGAGAGGTGTGAGTGTATGCGTGTGAGCGCTCATAAAATTAGAGAGTCTCACACTCGCTCTCTGCCAGTGTTGGGTTACCCTAGACCAAACACGTTGCAGTATTTTAGAGTGTCTACTTTCACCACCCTAGTAATGATGGATGCCCCTAGGTCCTGGGGTGCTGTATGAGAGTGTGTATGTGTGTGTGTGTGTGTGTGTTATAGGAGAGGCCTGACCTCTCTCACACTGAACACAATTGAAAGTGGCACTGTAATGTGAGCAGAAGGGCCTGTGGGTGATCTTGGCCCACTGGCCATATCTGAGTGAGAAAGCCCCCTTTATAACTTTCAGAGACCTTAAAGTTCAACACTCAAATGCTATAGTTGTTTTCATGTCTGCTTGTTTGTTGTAGTAGTATTATTGTTTGAAGATCTTTCAAAGGCCTGTTAAGGGGCCAGATACTGCAAGATGAATGTGGTTCATCCAACTAAGTGTGCTTTCACACCTGTAGATCGATTGCTTTGTTCTGAAACAGGGGTTAAAATTATAACAGTGTTGCTTTTTATTCATGGTGCGGTTCGCTTTCACACAGCGAAGTTTCTAAACGGCCCAAAATACAAGTCACGCGCGAGTAAACTGTCCTCTCATTGGTCAAGGTTCCGCGTTTTTTTCCGGGATTCCACTCAGCTGTCATCTGTCAGGATGGAACAGCAACAGCTTTGCGGGCTTATTGATGCATTTTTTTTTTTTTTTTTTTTAGGTATCGTTATATTGATTTATAATTTTGAGCAGGAGTCCAGGATTTGTCAGGAAAACATTTTTTAAACACACCTACTAAAAACAGAGCAATAAGACGGCATTATAAAATGAAAAGGTGCACTTTGATTTTGAATGGCGCAGACAGACACGGGTTCATTTTAAGCAGTATTAGCAAAACAACAAAGCTACTGCTGTTCATGGAACTGTAATTACCCATTATACAGTGTGATAAAGCCTGGTTCGTTGGTCCACTGGATCGGATTGCTTTCTCACTACAACCGAACCGCTCCAGTGTTCGTTTGAAAGCGTACCGAGAGGTGGTCTTTGGTCCGCTTTTGGTGCGCACTCAAGTGCGATTACTACATTCACACCTGCCCAAACGAACCGCACCAAGAGGGAAAACGAACTCTAGTGTGATTCAACCGAACTAAATGAGGCAGGTGTGAAAACACCCTAAATCAAACCAAAAATGTAATAATTGGCACTTTAAAGCAACACAAAATAGAAAATCAAACAGTTTTTTGTACAACAAAAGCATGTAGTGAAAAGGATAGTTAAAACTAAACAACTAAAAGTATTATTGTTTAAAGTTTTCATTGTATGGAAAAAAGCAGCATGAACATTTTTCAGAATATCTTATTTTTTGTTCCTCAGAAGAAAGTAAGTCATGGGTCGATATTGTGATTATTTTTTGTCCTCTTTTGTTAATTTATTCAAAAATGCATTAAAATGTCATTCATACATACAGTATAATGACTTGAATAGACCACTTATATGATGAGCATGTTTTACATTTCTAAACTAAAATTTATTTGAAAATCTAACAGTTTAGCATAGAACATGCATACCCTCAGGACTGTGTTTCAATGTCAGCATGTCTCTTAAAAATCAGATAATTAGTAAGTTCATGCTGTATAATGTCATGTGGTGCAACTATCCCCAAAAATTAAATAATATTTAAGAAGTAATATTGGTAACAAATCTTTTTTTTTTTTATTTTCATTTTTTAATTTAGAAAAAAAAAATATTTTAAAGCCTTTTTGAAAATATTAATACATTCAAGATGTAAGGAAGATGTTTTATTATTTTTTACTAAATGGTTACACCACATGACATTTTTAGAGTCAATAGGTTTTTATTGTTTTTTTATTGAAATGAAACCAACACACAACAATTTAATTTCTAAGAATAATATACTTAATGCAGTGTTTTCACACATTAAATTGCATTTTATTAAATGAGAATGTACTATAGTTTAAATGTATATTAGATGCAATTAGTTAAACTTAAGAGTGGCGTTTTTGATCCACTTAAGAAAGACTTAAGCTTTTTAATCTTTTTATGTTATTTCATAATTGCTTATAATGTCTTTAAAATATTTTGTATCTGCTGAATGTGCTGACAGGCATTTACGGCAAACTAAAATGTATTTCAATGTAATTTCTATTGATACGTGCCATGTATTTAAATATAATAACATTTTTGTAACAACAAAGTAGCAATTCATTTAAAATAATAGCTTTAAATGTAATATTGAATAACATTATAATTAAAATTATAATCAAGTACTTTACATGTGTTTAGTATGTTAGTCAACACATAAAAGTACGTCTTTAAAACATGACTTAAGATTATTAATACATAAGTGTAATGTAAGAAACAGTCATAAAAGTGTCTCTGATTACACTTAAGTGGCCTTTTATTTTAATATTACAATATTATCTGTAAGTACAGTTTATACAGTAGTCAGCATTTGTAGTGGATCAAAACCTTTCATCAAAGAAAATACCTGTTCTTGTCTTAGGACAACTTTGATTAACTTTTTTGATCCACTTCAGATGTTGACTACTGTGTATATATATATATATATATATATATATATATATATATATATGTATATATGATTTTTAAATTTTTTTGAATCTTAAGTCTTTTCTGCTCATCAAAGCTGCTTTTATTTATTTGATACAAAATACATAAAAGACAGTAATATTGTGAAATATTATTGCAATTTAAAATAGTGGTTTTCTGTTTTTAATATACTTTAAAATGAATTTATTCCTGTGATCAAAGCTGAATTTTCAGCATCATTACTCCAGTCTTCAGTGTCACATGATCCTTCAGAAATCATTCTAATATGCTGATTTATTATGAATGTCGAAAACAGTTGCGCTGCTTAATTCTATTTTTATTTTTTGGAACCTGTGATAGGTTTTCACAATTCTTTGATAAATATAACTTTAAAAAGAACAGTATTTATTTAAAATAGAAATCCTTTGTAACAATATACACTACCATTCAAAGTTTTGGGTCAGTACATTTTTTTTCTTTCTTTCTTTGTTTAAAAGAAATTAATACTGCTATTCAGCAAGGATGTGTTAAATTGATAAAAAGTGATAGTAAATACTTACATTGTTAGAAAAGATTTGTATTTTGAATAAATGCTGTTCTTTTAAACGTTTTATTCATCAGAAGAATCCTAAAAAGTATTACAGTTTCCAAAAAAATATTAAGCAGCACAACAATTTCCAACACTGATAATAATTCAGCATATTAGAATGATTTCTAAAGGATCATGTGACTCTGAAGACTGGAGTAATGATGCTGAAAATTTAGCTTTGCATCACAGGAATAAATTATATTTTAAAGCATATTTAAATAGAAAACCACTATTTTAAATTGCAATAACATTTCATAATATTGCTTTTTTTTTCTGTATTTTTGATTAAATAAATGGTTTTGAATTTGGAATTTGATGAGCATAAGAGACTTCTTTAAAAAACATTAACCTCAACAACTTTTGAATAGCATATATAAGATTTGATGTACACTACCAGTGCAAATTGAATACAATTTAATGCTAGGTTTTTTAAATATATTTGTCCTTCCTTTTTTTTATTGTGGACAGTCTTATTCATTTTTTTAACCCTCATACGGATTTGCAACTAATTTGGTAACTAAATGTCAAAAGAATACTCTTCCTTTAACCCAAAATGCTACATGTTACATTGCCTTCATAGCATATACGCTTGAACTTAGTGTGAATAATCTAGTCAGAGCTCTGTGCATGATGATAAACGGTCCTTCAGTGGAAATCTCTGCACTCCAGCAATCTCCAAACTCTCTGGCTACTTTGCAAAATCCATTACATTTGATTAAGCTAATATCTACGAAGCTTCACGTAAGCAAGAAAACCTGTGGGAAAATCATATTTTGCTTGGCATGTTGTGCATTCGTTTTAATGGCGGTTTGATTAAATTGGGCCCATTGTCATGCCAGCGGAGAAGAGCAGCTACAGCGCCTTTGTTCTGCGTCCACACTGAGAGGTTTGTCCACAGCTCTTATCAATGAGACTGATTTGATTATGAGCTCATAAGAGCGAGAGCAGTTCTCATGTTTATGGTGTGCTCAGCAGCCCACGGCACAATGTCAGCCTGTCTGCGGGCCAGTTCATGAAGAGCCTTCATTCTCTGAACTGCAGTCATGCCTGCACAACCTATTTCCTTTATCTGTGATTTAATTGTGTTTGCTGGAGCTCGTGTGTGTATGTCTAGACCTTTGTCCTGCCCACGACCGTGCTGAGCCATAGGAAACATAAAAACACACACTCAGTAATACACATTTAAGGGATTATAAGGGATTATTTTTCACTGAAAAATAAAAACAAAGTCACTTTCTCTAATATGTAAAACACAGAAGTAAAAGTTCATGGTGCTCTTTTCAGAAAGGCGTTGTAAAATGGTGTACGGTGTCATTCATATCCAATCTGGCCTGATGTATCAAGTTTGAATGGCCGTCTCACAGATAAGATTTCATATGAAGATTATTGATAGTGCCTAGTCTATATATGTGTTGTATTGGAAAGAGCAGTGTGAACTATTTTTGGTTAACTATTAAACCACTGTCTGTGTTGTGTTTGCAGCAAAATGTGAGGCTTATATTGTGTTTCATAATCAGTAGAAACATCAGTATGAATGAAAACAATCCCTGTTGAAGGGCAGAGTATCACATTACCAGGAAACATAGTCAGACAGAAGCCAATCTAACCTGATAATCTCTATTATTTTGAAGCTCCTTTCCTCATCAGACATTAGGTTTGACATTAAGATTTTTGCATCTATGAATTAATTTTATAAATACAGTATAACTGTATAAATACGGTTGAGGTCAAAAGTTTACATCCCCCTTTCAGAATCTGCAAAATGCATGTTATTGTTTATTTAGTACTGACCTGAATAAGATATTTCACATAAAAGATGTTTACATATAGTCCGCAAGAGAAAATAATAGTTGAATTTTAAAAAAATGACCCTGTTCAAAAGTTTACTTACACTTCATTCTTAATACTGTGTTGCTACCTGAATGATCCACAGCTGGGTTTTTTGTTTAGTGATAGTTGTTCATGAGTCCCTTGTTTGTCCTGAACAGTTAAACTGCCTGCTGTTTTTCAGAAAAATCCTTCAGGTCCCACAAATGTTTTGGTTTTTCAGCATTTGTGTGTGTTTGAACCCTTTCCAACAATGACTGTATGATTTTGAGATCCATCTTTTCACACTTAGGACAACTGAGCGACTCATATGCAACTATTACAGAAGGTTCAAACACTCACTGATGCTCCAGAAAGAAGCAGTTCTTGAAAAGAAAACCTCAATAATTATAATCTTTTATTACTTATAAATTATTATTATAATTTAAAAGTCAGTTTTGTTCAAATAATTGAAATAAATTAAATTATCAAAATAATTAAAATAATTATTTTACATAAATTAAGTTTTTTTGCTAAAACTTTTAAAAACTAACATTAAACTTACTGTTAAAACAGTAAGAAGTCTTTTATGCTGCATTTATAAATAAATTACAAACACAAACTTTTAAATATTTTAAATGATTATTTTCTATTTTAAAATTTAATTTATTCATGTGATCATTACCCCAGCCTTCAGTGATCACATGATCCTTCAGAAATCATACTAATATGCTGATTTGTGGGATATAAACTACCAATTCTGACTTTATTTCTCAGAAGTGCATGTTTAAATCTCACGATTCCGATTTTTTTTTTTTATCGCAATGTCAAGTCAGTTATGCAATTGACCTATCTGTAAGCTCCTCCCCTCAAATGCACATGAGCCAATGGCAGTCGAGTATCAGTTGCACGGGGGAACGAAACTCTGACATCTTTAGGTTTCAGCGCCATCGAGAAACGTTGGAAGATCCAAAGCTTGCATGGGTTTGATTGTGTTGATGCTACAAAAATGGAAAAACGATGTGCCTGTGGTACTTGTAACACTGATTCCAGGTATCCTGAGAGGACAGGCAATAGAATTTATTTTATTACATTTCCTAAACCAAAACAAAACAGAGCAAAATGTCCCTAAGCATTCAACCCCAATCCTAATGAAGACAAAAACGTTAATTTTCTGGTTGTCGTACAGTCATTAAGTTACAATTAGAACGTTAATGTCATCTTGTGCTTCAGCAAGGTATAAACCTAGCTAACGGTAAAGTTAGTGAGTCCATGCTAATGTACAAACCTAAATAGAGAACTGTTCACACATCATGTACAGTGTAGGTCAAAAACACGTAAACAGAGGTCTACATTTAAGTGTCTTTCCATATTAAAATGGTTAAACTGTTTGTTTGTCCGAGGGAGCAACAGTAACTAAGGGGAGCAGGGCTCACAGATAGGTCGATTCTGATTTTTTTTTTTCTCAGAATTTATAACTCTTCTCAGAGTTTATCTTTAATTTATATCTCGCCATTCTGACTTTGTAATTCACAATTTCGAGTTTATATCTTGCAGTTCTGAGGAAAAAAAGTCAGATGTGTGAGTTTGTATCGCCCAATTCTGAGAAAAAAGTCAGAATTGTGAGTATATGTCTGATAGTTCTGAGTTCTGAGTTTATATCTTGCACTTCTGACTTTATAACTCGCAATTTCGAGTTAATATCTCACAATTTTGAGAAAAAAAAGTCAAGTGCGAGTTTGTATCATGCAATTCTGAGGAAAAAAAGTCAGAATTGTGAGTATGTCTCGCAATTCTGCTTTTATCTCGCAATTTTGAGTTTATACCTCGCAATTCAGAGAAAAAAGTCAAGTGCGAGTTTGTGTCAAGCAATTCGGGGAAAAAAGTCACAATTGTGAGTTTATAGATCTTAAGATTCAGACTTTACAACTCGCACTTTTGAGTGCAATATACAGTATATTGCAATTCTGAGAAAAAAAAGTCAGAAATGCAGGATTATATCTCACAATTCAGATTTTTTTAATCACAATGTGGTGGAGTTTATATTGCAGTTCTGAGAAAAAAAGTCAGAATTGTGAGTTTATATCTTGCAATTCCGACTTTATAACTTGCAAATTCGAGTTTATATTGCAATTCTGAGGAAAAAAGTCAGAATTGTAAGTTTATATCTCGCAATTCCGACTTTATAACTCGCAAATTCGAGTTTATATTGCAATTCTGAGGAAAAAAGTCAGAATTGTAAGTTTATATCTCGCAATTCTGACTTTATAACTCGCAAATTCGAGTTTATATTGCAATTCTGAGGAAAAAAGTCAGAATTGTGTTTATATCTCGCAATTCTGACTTTATAACTCGCAAATTCGAGTTTATATTGCAATTCTGAGGAAAAAAGTCAGAACTGTGTTTATATCTCGCAATTCTGACTTTATAACTCGCAAATTCGAGTTTATATTGCAATTCTGAGGAAAAAAGTCAGAATTGTGTTTATATCTCGCAATTCTGACTTTATAACTAGCAATTTTGAGTTTATTTTGCAATTCTGAGAAAAAAAGTCTGAATTGTGAGTTCTCACAATTCTCACAGTTCTCACAATTGTGACTTTATAACTCGCAAATTCGAGGTTATTTTGCGTTTCTGAGAAAAAAAGTCAGAATTGTGAGGTTATATCTCGCAATTCTGACTTTATAACTCGTAAATTCGAGTTTATATTGCAATTCTGAGGAAAAAAGTCAGAATTGTGAGTTTATATCTCGCAATTCTGACTTTATAACTGGCAAATTCGAGTTTATATTGCAATTCTGAGGAAAAAAGTCAGAATTGTGTTTATATCTCGCAATTCTGACTTTATAACTCGCAAATTCGAGTTTATATTGCAATTCTGAGGAAAAAAGTCAGAATTGTGTTTATATCTCGCAATTCTGACTTTATAACTCGCAAATTCGAGTTTATATTGCAATTCTGAGGAAAAAAGTCAGAATTGTGTTTATATCTCGCAATTCTGACTTTATAACTCGCAAATTCGAGTTTATATTGCAATTCTGAGGAAAAAAGTCAGAATTGTGTTTATATCTCGCAATTCTGACTTTATAACTCACAAATTCGAGTTTATATTGCAATTCTGAGAAAAAAAGTCTGAATTGTGAGTTCTCACAATTCTCACAGTTCTCACAATTGTGACTTTATAACTGGCAAATTCGAGTTTATATTGCAATTCTGAGGAAAAAAGTCAGAATTGTGTTTATATCTCGCAATTCTGACTTTATAACTCGCAAATTCGAGTTTATATTGCAATTCTGAGGAAAAAAGTCAGAATTGTGAGTTTATATCTCGCAATTCTGACTTTATAACTCGCAAATTCGAGTTTATATTGCAATTCTGAGGAAAAAAGTCAGAATTGTGTTTATATCTCGCAATTCTGACTTTATAACTCGCAAATTCGAGTTTATATTGCAATTCTGAGGAAAAAAGTCAGAATTGTGTTTATATCTCGCAGTTCTGACTTTATAACTCACAAATTCGAGTTTATATTGCAATTCTGAGAAAAAGTCTGAATTGTGAGTTCTCACAATTCTCACAGTTCTCACAATTGTGACTTTATAACTGGCAAATTCGAGTTTATATTGCAATTCTGAGGAAAAAAGTCAGAATTGTGTTTATATCTCGCAATTCTGACTTTATAACTCACAAATTCGAGTTTATATTGCAATTCTGAGGAAAAAAGTCTGAATTGTGAGTTCTCACAATTCTCACAGTTCTCACAATTGTGACTTTATAACTCGCAAATTCGAGGTTATTTTGCGATCCTGAGAAAAAAAGTCAGAATTGTGAGGTTATATCTCGCAATTCTGACTTTATAACTCGCAAATTCGAGTTTATATTGCGATTCTGAGGAAAAAAGTCAGAATTGTGAGTTTATATCTCGCAATTCTGACTTTATAACTCACAAATTTGAGTTTATATTGCAATTCTGAGAAGAAAAAGTCAAATTGTGAGTTTATATCTCGCAATTCTGACTTTACAACTCGCAAAAACGAGTTTATATTGCAATTCTGAGAAAAAAAGTCGAATTGTGAGTTTATATCTCGCAATTTTGACTTTATAATTCGCAAATTCGAGTTTATATTGCAATTCTGAGAAAAAAAAGTCGAATTGTGAGTTTATATCTCGCAATTCTGACTTTATAACTAGCAAATTCGAGTTTATATTGCAATTCTGAGGAAAAAAGTCAAATTGTGAGTTTATATCAATTACAGTTTACAATTACATTTTTTAAAAAAAAAGTATTCAGTGGCAGAAATGGGCTTCCATACTTTAATGTCTCCCTGCTAAATGAAGTATTATTTTTATTAAGCATAGTATATGTTCAAAATGTAGTCATGCAAGCCAGATAGAGTCTATGTTGTGTAAATCTAATGAGTATATTATGTACACATATTTTTCTTTCTTTTTGCAACTTCCTTTGTCAAGGCCCAAAAGGAAGAAACAGAAAACAGAACAGAAAATAAACAAGTAATCAACATAACTTCTGCCGTGTCTTACATGTAATCTAGTAGAGTAGATGAAGTTTCTGCTACACTGATTTTTATCGTCCACAGAGGGGGCGGTGGTACCCTGAGGCATGCTGGGAACTGTAGTCCTGTAGTGTTGTGAATGAGCTCCGGCGGCCCCTCACAGCATGCAGATGAGTCAAGCCAATTAAACACGCGCAGCCCGGGGCGTCCTGCTCACTTAAACTACACCGCTCAGCTTTAACAACCAGCACAACCAATTCCACCCACTGCTTAATTGCCTTAAGTAGTTGAATGCTGAGAAAGGGAGCTGATTTAGCGGCGGGGGGTCGTCACTTAATAACTCCTCATTTCCTTCATTTTACACAATTAGCATGAGTTATGTGCTCTATAAGGAGGCGATGTAGATGGCCGGCCTTTCATGAATGTCAGCACTATGCAGGAGAGCCTCAGCCAAGAATTTGACCCTTGTGTTTAATATATGACTTAGTGACTGCTAATGATAATTGCGGAGTACTTGATTATGCGTCAGAGTTTCCGACGCGCATGTGATTTAACGTACAGTAAAGCAGCGTCTTTGTGCCTAATAAAGGACGTATTGTCATAGATGACTGGCCATCAATAACCCTCATTAAAGTGTCTGAGATAGTTCGCGAGCGATTGTTACTGTGTTCTGATGGGAAACCTGCAACAGCTGGAATTTGTGAATCACAGCGCAGATGTAGTGAACGTGGAATAATTGAGCATGGTTTTAACGTGCAACACTGTTGATATGAGTAAGCCGTGTAAACCTTTAAATAGACGGTGGTGCAGGGATCTACCCAAAACAGTCGTTTCAACCGCTGACTCGCAGGTCTGTTGTACGAGAGTTGAAGAGTGCATGGAAAAAACAAATGCTAACTATATAGTTTGCAAAAGAAGAAGAAAGCAAAGGAAATGCTTGCATTATCCTTCTTAACATCTTAACACCATTTTGGTAAAAAATTCATTTGATACTAAGTAGAAGTTATACAAATTAGACAGCTACTAACATTAAATAGGTTGCTTGAGGAAAAACCCTCTGACTTAGCAAGGTAAAGGTAAATTTATAGCCCATATTATATTAATAGATATTTTTAAAAAAGTACTTCAAAATATACAAACAATTTTTTGATAAACATTAGTTGCTTATATTTCCTCTCTCTCTCTCTCTCTCTATATATATTTTGTCGATCTAAATAAATTTAGACAGTTGAAGGTTTAAACAAAATATATATTGATTTATTTTTTTTGTAACAATGTACAAGTCTTGAATTGATGACCCATATTATATTAATACATATTTTTTAAATACTTTAAAATACTCACAAAAAAGGCCTAAAATATATTTTTTGATCAACTTTAGTTGCCTACATTTCCTCATATATGGTTTGGGCTATATCTATATATCTATCTATCTATCTATCTCTCTCTCTCTCTCTCTCTCTCTCTCTATATATATATATATATATATTAGGGCTGTCAAACAATTAATCACGATTATTCGCATACAAAATAAAAGTTTGAGTTTGCCTAATATATGCATGTGTACTGTGTGTAATTATTATGTATATATAAATACACACGAATTAATGTATATATTTAAGAGAAATATGTTATCTATGTAAAAATATTTGTATTTATATATAATATAAATTATATAAAAATTATAATAAATACATATACTTGTAAATATTTCTTATATATGTACCTGAATGTGTTTGTATTAATATATACATAATAATTGCACACAGTACTTAAAATATGACCCATATTATATTAATAGATATTAAAAAAAAAACAACTTCAAAAAATACAAAAAAAAAAAAAAGGCCTAAAATATATTTTGCTATTTTTTTTTTTTTTTTAATAAACTTGATATTTACTTATATTTCCTCATATATGTTTTGGGCGTTATATATACACTACCGTTCAAAAGTTTGGGGTCAGTAAGACTTTATGCTCATCAAGGCTGCATTTATTTGATTAAAAATATAGAAAAAAAACAGTAATATTGCAAAATGTTTTTACAATATAAAATAATGTTTTTTATTTTAACATACTTTAAAATAGAATTTATTCCTGTGATGAAAAGCTGAATTTTTATCAGGTGTTACTCCAGTCTTAAGTGTCACATGATCCTTCAGAAATCATTCTAATATGCGGATTTATTATTAGAATGATCAATGTTGGATAATATCAACAGTTGTGCTGGCAAATATTTTTTGGAACCTGTAATTTTTTTTTTCAGGATTCTTTCATGAATAGCAAGTTTAAAAAGTACAGTGTTTATTCAAAATATAAATATTTTATAACAATGTAAATTATTTATTATTAACTTTTAATAAACTTTTAATTATTAACTTAATACATCCTTGGTGAATAAAAGTATTAATTTCTTAAAAAAAAAAAAAAAAAAAAAAAGAAACAATAAAAATGTACTGACCCCAAACTTTTGAACTGTAGTGTATATATATATATATATATATATATAAATATAAAGAGTTCAGATGCAAAAACCTCTAAATCCATCTGACGTATTTCTTTAAAATTAGCATTTCTTTCTGGCTACTTTGTATAGGTTTCTATGTAAGTACTGGTACTTCTGATTGGGCTGAGGCTAGAATTTAGCGAGTTTGAAGTAAATGTATTTGATGGACGTATAATATGTGTCAGGAGCATTCACTCAGTGGTTTTGCATCTGAACTGTGTATATATATATATATACAGTGCTGCTTGAAAGTTTGTGAACCCTTTAGAATTTTCTATATTTCTGCATAAATATAACACAAAACATCATCAGATTTTCACACAAGTCCTTAAATATGACAAATCGAGTCCAATCAAGTTAACAAGACAAAAATATATACTTTGTCATTTAGTTATTGAGAAAAATGAACCAATGTTAAATATTTGCGAGATGCAAAAGTATGTAAATCTTTGCTTTCAGTATCTGTTGTGACCCCTTTTTGAAGCAATAACTGCAGATAACTGCAGGTTTTTTGTAACTGCTGATCAGTCCTGCACAACAGCTTGTAGGAATTTTAGCCCATTCTTTAGTACAGAAACACTTGAACCCTGTGATGTTGGTGGGTTTCCTCCTAAAACTGCTTGCTTCAGGTCCTTCCACAACATTTTATTTGGATTAAGGTCTGGACTTTGACTTGGCCGTTCCAAAACATTACCTTTATTCTTGTTTTTCATATTCTTGTTACCATTTTTTGGTAGAATGACTTGTGCACTTGTGGTCGTTGTCTTGCTGCATGACCCACTTTCTTCAAGATTCAGTTCTTGGACAGATGTCCTGACATTTTCCTTTAGAATTTGCTGGTATAATTCAGAATTTATTGTTCCATCAATGATGGCAAGTCGTCCTGGCCCAGATGCAGCAAAGCAGGCCCAAACCATGATACTACCACCACCATGTTTCACAGATGGGATAAGGTTCTTCTTATGCTGGAATGCAGTGTTTTACTTTCTCCAAACATAACACTTCTCATTTAAACCAAAAATTATATTTTGGTCTCATCCGTCCACAAAACATTTCTCCAATAGCCTTCTGACTTGTCCACATGATCTTTATCAAACCACAGACGGGGAGCAGTGTTTTTTGAAGAGTTGTGGCTTTCTCCTTGCAACCCTGCCATGCACACCATGGTTGATCATTGTTCTCGTGATGATGGACTTCAACATTAACCATTGTGAGAGAGGCCTTTAGTTGCTTAGAAGTTATCCTGTGGTTCTTTGCAACCTCTGCAACTATTATACATTTGACTTGTTGCTTGACCACTTCTGGGGAGGGTAAACTGTGGTCTTGAATTTCCTCCATTTGTACACAATCTGTCTGACTGTGGATTTGTAAAGTCCAAACTCTTTTTTGTACTATGTTTTGTAGCCTTTTCCAGCCTGATGAGCAACAACAACTCTTTTTCTGAGGTCCTCAGAGATCTGCTTTGTTTGTGCCATGATTCACTTTCACAAACATGATCAGACTTTTAATAAAACAGGGCATAAACTAACACCTAATTGTCATCATGTTGACTGAAAACACTTCTGAACAGACAGACTCTAATTTCACCTTCAAATTAACTGCTAATCCTAGAGATTCACTTACTTTTGCAACTCACAAATATTTAACGCTTGATCATTTTTCATAATAAATAAATGACAAAGTACATATTTTCATCTCATTTGTTTAATTGGGTTCTCTTTGTCAGGTTTCAGAACTTGTGTGAAAATCTGATTTACTTTTTGGTCATATTTATGCAGAAATATAGAAAATTCTAAAGGGTTCACAAGCTTTCAAGCAGCACTGTGTGTGTATATATATATATATATATATATATATATATATATATATATATATATATATATATATATATTTGTAAATTAATTTGTTTTGTCAAATTGTTTTGGCCCAAAAGATAAAAAAAGAACACAGAATAAACAAATTTATGACCTATATTATATTAATACATATTTTTAAATACTTCAAATAAAAATATAAAATATATTTTGCTATATTTGATAAACATTAACTTATATTTCCTCAATTATGTTTTTGTTTTGATTGTATATATATATATATATATATATATATATATATATATATATATATATATATATATACTAAATATATTTAGTTGGAGGTTTAAATGAAATATATCACTAATGTCACAAAATATTTTCATAAAGCTGTGCTGTTTATCTTATATTCAAAATACTTTGACATTTGATGGTTTAAAGGAAATGTATTTATTTTTCATTAATCCATACTGTTTACAGCACATATTTGCAATATATTTTGTTCAGAAAATACTTATGGTGTTCGGTCTTAAGGACTTTTTTATGGAAGCCAGTTAGCCACCAAGTAAAAAATAATTCACATAGTGAAAAAGTTACATTGTGAGATGTAAAATCACAATTGTGAGATGTAAAATCACAATTGTGAGGTGTAAATTCACTGTCTGTAAGAAACAGAGTTGCAGTTGTGCAGTGTAAAGTCACACTGTGGAATACATAAAGTCACTTTGTGAAATATAAGGTTGCAATTGTGAGAAGTAAAGTCACAGTTGCAACATATAAAGTCAACGTATGAACTTATAAAGTCACTATTGTGAGATTTAAAATCACATTTCAGGATCATTGCTGTACAACTGATGAGCGAAAGGAGGAAAAGAGATTCAAGACAAGGAAAATTATAAACACCCTATAGCCACCAACATTTATGAGCATGTGATAATCAGCTTCTACCCAGCTAGAAATGTTTCATGTTCTGGAAATGTTTTCAGCAGCAAGTTTTAATTCAATTCAATTAAAATTTATTTGTATAGCGCTTTTCACGATACACAGTGTTGCAAAGCAACTTTACAGCAAATTAAAGTTTTTACAATATATTTAGTAGTAGCTTACGAGAGGTTGACTATGTCAAGTTGATGTACATATGGCAGAGATGTATGGTAACGATCAATTAATGACATAATCAAACAGACAACGAACACTATAAATTAGTAGCAAAATTCGGTAGTGCTGTATGTTGTTCCAGGGTTGGCATCATCTGAAGTCCTCTGAGGGGTTGGCATCATCTCTTCCTAAGTGTTCTGGATCCAGACTGAAGCTTGTGAATTCCTAGTTACCACAGGATGTCAGAAACAGAGAACAAATAGGAACATAATTAGCGTAGCTGCTGTTCAAACCAAGCAAAGTTTAATTTTAGTTCCCAGAATGTTCTCATTCTCTCAAAGCATTCTAAAAATTCTTATTGATAACATTATTAGAAAATTATCCTCTAACATTCTAATAAAGCTTCCCATCATACTAGATGTGGACTTACATTGCTCAGATGTCAAATTTTGGCTGAAAGTGAAAACCCAACTTCTGTCATACATTTACACAAGTTTTTATTGAGATTAACAGAAGTTCAGATGCTGATGTCTGTTTGAAAGTAATAGTTTGGTTTGATGTCACCATTATGGCGATAAGCATTTGGTTTTTAATTGTGGGCAATTCGACTCTTAATTTAATGTTTCTCTTTAGCTGCTGTAACAAGAGAAAATGTGATTAGATGGTGTTGGTTACTTTCTGATGTTAACAATATCATCGTGTAGTGATCTGGTCAACTGATCTTATCTAGAGTCTAATCTATGCTATTAATTTTAATATTAATGACTAGTAACACATTGCAACAGCATTAGATCTAATAGTGTTCTAATCAGATAATCTGTATTTTTACCCGTAATTTTTAAAACACATTGTTCACAAACCACTACTGAACACTGAACACTTAGACATACACAGACGTCAACAATCAATGCATGAATCTCAACAATGCTGATGTGCTTCATGCTGCAATGCATTTTGGGAGCCCTGGAGGAGTTTTATATGATGCACCCAGAATACATTGCAACATGAAGCGTGTCACCATTGTTGAGATTCATACACTGATTCTTGATGTTGTGTGACAAACAAGGTTGTTTTGTTTTTGTATTTTTTTAAACCCTTGAAATGATCTGATTAAAATTCTGCTGGATCTCAGTCTGTAGAACAATTGCATTGCTATAATAAATAATGTGCCACATAGATTACACTGAATGAAACCAGATAATTACATGACAATATCTGAGCCATCAGCATGTAGCCAACGTCATCTGATGACCTTTTCTCTCATTGTTTTTTCTGTAACAAATATAGTGACAGCAGACATCCAAAAGTTAAAGGAGAAGTCCACTTCCAAAGAAAAGATTCACATATTATGTACTCACCCCCTTGTCATCCAAGATGTTCATGTCTTTCTTTCTTCAGTCGTAAAGAAATAATGTTTTTTGAGGAAAACATTTCAGGATTTTTCTCCATATAGTGGACTAATATGGTGCCTCGAGTTTCAACTTGCAAAATGCAGTTTAAATGCGGCTTCAAACGATCCCAAATACGGTTGTAAATGATCCCAGCCAAGGAAGAAGGGTCTTATCTAGCAAAACGATTGGTTATTTTCATAAAAATAATACAGTTTATATAGTTTTTAATGTACTCTGCCTGGACTGTTTTTTTTCCGGTTCATGACAGTTAGGGTGTGTCGAAAAACTCCCATCTCATGTTCTCTCTTAACTTCTAAATCGGCCTATATCGCTGTTTTACCTTTTTTGTTAAGGGTGTTTGATCTTCTTTGCATGTTCACTTTGCAAAGACTGGGTCGGTACTTCTGCAGCGATGTAGGATGATTTTGAAATGATTTTTGAAGTTGAGGGAGAAAACACGATCTGAGTTTTTCGACATACCCTAACTGTCTTGAGCCAGAATACACAGAGTTCAGGGAGAGTAAGACAAGATGAGCATTTGACATTAAAATGTATTTAAATTGTATTTTGTTTTTTAATGAAAATAACCAATCATTTCGCTAGATTAGACGCTTCTTCCTCAGCTGGGATCGTTTACAACCACATTTGGGATCCTTTGAAGCCGCATTTAAGCTGCATTTTGGAAGTTCAAACTCAAGGCACCATATCAGTCCATTATATGGAGAAAAATCCTAAAAAGTTTTCCTCAAAAAACTTAATTTCTTTGCAACTTAAGAAAGAAAGAAAGACATGAACATCCTGGATGAGGTGCAGTACATTATTTGTACATTTTTGTACTGGAAGCGGAGTTTTCCTTTAAGTGTCAAATTGCCCAACTAAAGCAAACGCTTCTCACTATAACGGTGACATCAAACCAAACTATTGCTTTCAAACAGACCAACATCTTAATCTCGGTTAATCTCAATAAGACCTTTTGTAAATGTATGATAAAAATAAAGTCAGTCTGGTTTATAATAAGTGAAATTGGTGATGCTGTTTTTGGAGTTATTTAATAAAATTGAAGCTTTGTCAAACAAAGGCTGAGTTTTTACTTTCAACCAAAATTTGACATCTGAGCAACATTAGAGTCCACATCCAATGTCCAGTCGGAAGCTTCTAGATTAAATCTTTATTAGAATGTTAGAGGATAATGTTCTAACAATGTTATCAATAAACATTTTTAGAATGTTTTTAGAGAAAGTTATCCTAACTTTCAGGAGAATATTCTGAGAACTAAAATAAAACTTGCCGCTGAAAACATTACCGGAATATAGCATAATGTTCTTGGAACATTCTTAGAACAAAAACATTTCTAGCTGGGTGTACGTTTGATAAGAACTTTTAGAAACGTTTTTGTATTTTGAACTGAATGAACATGAGTTTTAGTGTACATTACTCTGAGGCGCCAGAGGCGACTGTAAAACTGTAAAAAGATGTAAGTTTATTGCGGCGTCCAGCCCAAACAGCGCTATAGGGAAAACTTTTAACACCTTACTGGCTCATACAGAGCGCTATTGTCTTGCTCACGGTTACATAATCACTGACATCATCACGAAGAGACTATAACAGCAGTCTGAGCCTTTTCTCGCACACGTTCTCACTCATCCGATTGCTCGTTAATTTGTTCACTCCCTGCTTTACCCAGCGACACATGAACTGTGTGATTCAGTCTTTCTCACAGAAGACGATCATTTGGGTTTTGGCTGTGGCTGAAGAGCAGGTACAAACATGTGAAAGAGGAAATGCAACACCCTCAGACATAAGCTCTATTACGGCTCCTTTTCAAATTCATAATGACATATGCGGTAAACGTTGCAAAGCAGAGTAAATTATCATAGCAGACATAATGAGAGAGGGTGTGATTGTTTATTTAGCTATTAGTGTGTTTGATTATGTGACAATTAGTTTGAACTCGCTCCTGTACACCCTTCTGTCAGATTTATGGAGTTATTGTTACTAGTGTCAAACATAATAAGTTAAGACTGGAATATCTTTAAAGAATGTATTACTTGTTTCTTTGATTACGCTGGTACTGTAGTTGTAATTGTACTGCTTTTTTAATGTTTTTGAAAGAAGCCTCTTATGTGTATCAAGTCTGCATTTATTTGATTTGAAATACAGTAAAAATGGCAATATTATAAAATAATATTACAATTTAAAAGAACTGTTTTCTATTTGAATATAATTTAAAAATGTAATTTATTCCTGTGGTCAAAGCAGAATTTTCAGTCCTTCAGAAATCATTCTAATATGCTGATTTGCATACTAATATGCAGTTTAAAAGCAGCCGCAACTATTAAACTCAGCATTATCATACGGTATACATATGATAAAGTATCCCTTCAATAAAAAGAAGAGTGATCACTTGAGTTGATGAATCGGTTTTAAACTGTTTCATTGAAACAAATCAATTTGCTAAAAAGAATCAGACTTTATCAGAAGAATCAGTACTTATTAAAAAAATATACTTAAAAAGAATTTACTTAAGTGCAAACTGAATGTCATGTTTTTGGATTCTTGATTGCATGTTATTTATAATTAAATGCAAATGTATAATAGTTTAACTGCAATTAGTTGAACTTATGAGCGCTTTTTGACTCACCTAAGTATGACTTTTACATTTTTATGTAATTTCATAATTACTTTACTGTCTTTGAAATATAATTAAAGTTTACTGCTGAATCTGCTAACAAGCAATTTAAGTAAACTAAAATATACTTTAATGTCATTTCTATTACAAACTTGCATTACGTATTTACACTTATTTGTAAATACACATTTGTAATGAGGAAGTTGCAGTTTAGTGCATTTAAAATATACTAATTTTAAATGTAATGTTGAAAAAAATCAACATTTAGTTGTAAGTCAACACATCAAAACAAGTGTACATCTTTAAAGCACAACCTAAGATTATTAAAACATTATGATTTAAATTTTACTTTAATGTTAGTCATGATTAATCCCACATAACATTAAAATAAATATACCTTTATATTGTAATAATTTCACATAATGTAGAAGCAACATAAAGACAGTATATTTTTAAATATTTGTTTAATGGCATTAATGCAGTATCATACCAATATTACTGATGTCTCTAGAAAATTATCTTTTTCCTAATATTTAACCACTAACTATAGCCATTCAACATTACAATATAACTGAGCTATACATTTTTTACTTAAAAAAAAAAAAAAAAAACTTTAAGTGACCCTAAAACAATCATTACATAGATCCATTATAACAAATGTCATATTTAGCTACCTGTGCCCTTCAGCAAGTAGAAAATATACAGAAATTAAATAAAATATAAGTTACGAAAGACTAGATGAATCCTTAAAGCTACACTGTAAAAAAACATCCGTAAAATTTATGGTAAAAAACGGCAGTTGTGGTTGCTGGAATTTTACCGTAAAAAATACGGTAGCCATTGTTAAAAATACTGTTGTTTTGTTCCTTTGTAATACACTGATAACCATGAAAAGCAGGTGGTGATGAGAAAGACACATGATGAACCAAAGCCCATTAGAGCTGTAATTGGGCCTTAAAGTTAGGCCCGACAGAATTCGCCCCGAGTCCGACAAGTATATTTTGATTGGCAGCTTTTTAAAAGCCCGAACCCGTTTACAGCCCGACATTATTCTAATGTGCGCAAGCACACAGCTCTTTTGGCTTTTGTCAAGAATGAGTCATTTATACATGTTTTAACAATTCATTAATGACTTACTTGGAAGTTGGAACAAAGAAATAAAATAAGTCCTCTGTAACATCGTAACATCTTAGCACTCTAAATAGGCATACACTTAGCCTTTAAATAGACCAACTCGCCAATAAAAATGAGTCAACTTTAACAAATTAAATTAAGATAAGTTCTAAATTAAGATGGGTATTTGGCAATAACGAAATTAAGATAAAGGCTCCGCGGGATTTGCTTCGCCACTTCTCTCCACAATCCGGCCTCAACGCGACGGTGAATAGCATCTGAAATGTAATAAAAGAATAATGCCAACATTAGCCTATATACTCTGTCTATATTATGCATTTAAGACTCAATTAATATTTAGTTATATTTGAAAAACCTTTACTCACCAAGATTAGGCTACATATTTTTGTGGAGGAATCCACTGTAGCTTCAGCGTGGTCCTGCGCTCACTGGTGCGTCCAGCAGCGCTGAACACCCTTTCACTGCTACTGTGACAGGCCGGGATACATAGTACTGATCTGGCTAATTTTGTCAAAACGTAATCACCAGAGGCAAGCCTCCGTTTCACCTCCTCAGCATCAATTTTTGCATCTTTCTCACGCTAATCGAAACGCATCACATGACCGCTCATTTACCGCGCAAGCCCGAACCTGGCCCGAGCCCGTGTAAAATGATATAAATTAAGCCCGAACCCGTCGGGTCCCGTCGCGTTTCATCGGGTTCGGGCAAAGATCTTCAGCTCTAAAGCCCATCACAAGCAGCTTTTAAATACTAACATATATATATAGTGCAGAGTGTCATTCACGCAAACACCATCATGGTAACACACATGAAACTGAAATAATGCAATAAACATTCATTTAACAACATTATATGTAACATACAACCCTAATGTACAAAACTGATAAGAAAAAAACTAAGAAAAAGCTTGTGTAGCTCAGGCTTTGGGATGCGCATCCATGGCGCTACGTACTATTGAATCACGTCGAAACGTCACGCGGAACGTAGGTGGAACTACAGACCCAGTGTTTACAAAGCGAACACGCAAAGACTAAGAAAGTGCAAGTAAGTCAAACGCTGTTTACAAACAGGTACAAGGTTTACAAAAGGTACAACGATGTCGGACGATTCTGAAGTTGTAGGAGAAAACGAGATGGAGTTTTTCGCCATACTCTACCTTTTTGAGCCAGAGTACACAGACGATGAACTTAGACGTGATTCGTAGTGTTGTAGACGTGCATCCCAGAGCCTGTGCTACGTGAGCTTTTGTGCCTAAAAAGTATACAAATTTGTATTTTTCAAAAAAAAAAAATAACCGATCGTCTCGCTGGATAAAACCCTTCTTCCTCGGCTGGGATCGTTTAGAGCCCTTTAAAGCTGCATTTAAACTACATTTTGGAAGTTTAAAATCGGGGCACCAATGAAGTCCATTATATGGAGAAAAATCCTGAAATGTTTTCCTCAAAAACCATAATTTCTTTACGACTGAAGACAGAAAGACATGAACATCTTGGATGACAAGGAGTAAATTATTTGTAAATTGTTGTTCTGGAAGTGGACTTCTCCTTTAACTCAGCAGCTGGGTTGTTTTGTTGGAGACAAGCTCAACCCAACAGCTGGGTAGAAAAAAAATAACCCAATATTTCATAACCCATTAAAAACTACCCAGCACCTGGGTAAAAATATTAAAATAACCCAATAAAATGACCCAACAAGCTAAACCCAGCATTTGGTTTAAAAATTTTTTAGAGTGTAAGGGTAGCGAACTCTAAGGGTAGTGAAACGATCGGTTATTTTCATTTTAAAAAATACAATTTAAATACTTCTTAATCTCAAATGCTCGTCTTGTCTTGCTCTCCCTGAACTCTGTGTATTCTGACTCAAGACAGTTAGGGTATGTCGAAATACTCTGATCGTATTTTCTCCCTCAACTTCAAAAATCATTTCAAAATCATCCTACATCGCTGCAGAAGTACCGACCCAGTCTTTGCAAAGTCAACATGCAAAGAAGATCAAACACCCTTAACAAAAAAGGTAAAACAGCGATACAGGACGATTTTGAAGTTGAGGGAGAACATGAGAGTTTTTCGACACACCCTAACTGTCATGAACCGGAACAAAAACAGTTTAGGCAGAGTAAGACAAGATGAGCATTTGGCATTAAAAAGTATATAAATTGTATTATTTTTATTAAAATAACCGATCGTTACGCTAGATAAGACCCTTCATTCTCGGCTGGGATCATTTACAACCGCATTTGGGATCGTTTGAAGCCACATTTAAACTTCTTTTCCTCAAAAAACATAATTTCTTTATGACTGAAAAAAGAAAGACATGAACATCTTGGATGACAAGGGGGTGAGTACATTATATGTGAATCTTTGTTTTGGAAGTGGACTTCTCCTTTAAGAAACATAGTCATGAAATTATACTCTCTTTAAGTAAACCTAAAAAGAAAATTCTGCCATTAATTACTCACCCTCATGTTGTTCCAAACCCGTGAGACCTTCATTCATCTTTATAGATATTTTCCAAGATCTTTCTGACCCTGCACACACAGCAGCGTAACTACCACGTTCAAGGCCAAGAAAGGTAGTAAGAACATTGTTAAAATAGTCCATGTGACATCAGTTGTTCAATCGTAATATTATAAAGCTACGAGAATACTTTTTGTGTGCAAAGAAAACCAAAATAATGACTTTAACAATTTCTTCTCTTCCGTGTCAGTTTTCGACACGCGTTCTGACAGTATTATTTATAAAATTATAGTGGATTTGGGTGTCCGAAATGACACTCACTGTGAGAAATACTGCAAGTAGAGTAATACAAACAATGAAATGGTTGGAGTTCTGATCACTAGAATATCACACTCCTCTCAGCCAATCAGATTCAAGGGCCAGAAAGAACTGTTTTGTGTGTGTATATATTCGAAAAATTTGAAGATCAAGGTAAATTGTACTTAATTTGTCTTCCGGCCAGGAAACATGCAAGTATCTTCTGTTGCTTCCAAAGAGCAGAACTAAATGAAAAAAAAAAAAAAAAAAGATATTTCTGCGAAATAAAAAAAATGTGGACATCTTCATCCTGTTCAAAAGTTTTCAACCCCCGGGTCTTAATGCATCAGTTTTCCTTCTGAAGCATCAGTGAATATTTGAACCTCTTTTAATAGTTGTGTTTGAGTCCCTCAGTTGTCCTCAGTGTGAAAAGATGAATCTTAAATCCATACAGTCACTGCTGGAAAGTGTTCAAATATGCTGGATGCTAGAATCTGCAGGACCTGGAGGATTTGTCTGAAGAACATTTTAATTGCTTTTATACTTTTTTCTTTTTTTTTTTCACAAAACTGCTTTTTTAAATAATCATTTGTAAATTATAAAATATTATAAGTACCATTTAATGAGGTTTTCTTTTCAATAACTCTTTTTTTTAAATTATGACATTTTGATGTATGTACTCTTAATGCATTGTTATTTCTTCTGAAGCATCCGTGAGCGTTTGAGCCTTCTGTATTAGTTGCATATGAGTCCCTCAGTTGTCCTCAGTGTGAAAAGATGGATCGCAAAATCATACAGTCATTGTTGAAAAGGGTTCAAATACACAAAAATGCACAAAAAGGCAGTTTAACTGTTCAGGACAAACAAGGGACTCATGAGCAACCATCACAAAACAAAAAAACAATCGTAGATCATCCAGGTCACCACACACAGTATTAAGAACCAAGGGTTCACAAACTTTTGAAGGGGGTTATTATAATAATTTCAGCTATAACTAAACACCAGCATTAGCATTTCTGCCGCTCAGCTCTTTGAGTGACAGGTCATCCAGAGAGCTCATACAGTCCGTTAGCTTCCTCAAGAAACAAAAGCGGGAAATCCTCCTCCACACACAAACACTGACACACACACTCTTAAACACAAGCTGCCCCATAAAACCCTTAACAAAACACTCATTCATTACAGTTACACAATTACACATGATCAAACATTTGCAGTCCACATGTGTGGTCATGTTGCTCGAAGATTTGGGGAAGACGCACAGATTGTGACTGTGACGTTGACAGAACTGCGACTCTCTAATGTAATGAACCCCAGCGGGCCGGGCGCTCCGAACGAGCCCTGAAACTGTACTTCAGTGAAAGGCGGCGTTTATGTGGCACTCTGTATTCTGAAAGGGTTCTGCACTGTTCCTTTCATCAGAGGGAAGAGGGGCTCTGTACAAAAACAAGCTTTATGTGTGGATAAAAGACATGACTGCCCTTTTGACTGTGCCCTTGAAATCCAGAACGGATGGAGAGAGACTTTTTGTGCTTTATTAGATATAGTCAACAAAAGACGAAGATAGAGAGAGAGAGAAAGATTTTACTCATTAAATCAACCACCAACAAAAGAGCAGATTTATAAGGCAACAAGAAAGCCAAATTCCTTTCCTTAAAGTCACAATGCATTGCTGTTATAAATACATTTATATATTTAGCTATAAGGTCATGTTATGTGAGAATCGACTGTTCGATCTGCAATCTGTGTTTGCGGTACAGATTTGTTTATTACAAACATGCAGCGTTTCACTTCACAAGGCATTAATTGATGGACTGGATTTGTGTGGATTATTGTGATGTTTTTATCAACAGTTTGGAATCTCATTCTGACGGCACCCATTCACTGCAGAGGATAAATTTTAACAAATCTGTCCAGACTGTTTTCAAACATATTGACAGTTTAACTTTAACTGCTTCAACCTGTTGCTTTACCATGACCTGAAATCAAAAACTGATACAGACTAACAATTTACACTCTTTTTTTGTTGGTTTATTTATAGAGCACTAATTTTCCATTGAGGTGAAAATAAAATGCTGTTTTCAATTAGCCATTTTGTATTAGTAGTTTTAATAGCCATCACCTATTAGCCTTTTTGTGTACATTAGCTATTATGTATTAGCTGTTATATTAGCTATTTTGTTGCAGTTTGTTATTAGCCTTTATACATTAGACATTTGTATTAGCCATTGACATGTGCATAAGCCATATATATTAGCTGCTATGTATGCTTCTTGTTTTTCGTTAGCCACTTTTTTTAATTAGGCGCTTTGTATTAACAGCTGTTTTTATTAGCTGTTTTGTGTAAGCAGTTATATTATAGCCAGTTTGTATGCTAGTCTGTAATTGCTTTTTATTAGCCATTATTCAGCAGCCATTATATATTAACCATTTTTAGCCAAATTAGCCTTTATGAGCTGTTTTGTATTAGCAATTATATATTAGCTGGTTTGTAACTGCTTTTTATTAGACTTTTTTTTTTTTTTTTTTTTTAGCAATTTCATGCAGCCTGTTATATATTGGCTGGTTTCTATAGCTGGTTCCCATATGGCAAAAAAATATATTTTTTGTGTTTAAAATATATGCTAAATATAATATGCAAACAGTGAAGCTCAATGAAATATATTTTTGAAATAGTAAATATATTTAGTTTCAAACATCATATTGCAAAATATATTTCTAAATGTATTCTGTGGCAGGAAAATGTTTTTTTTGGACTGAAATATACAAAATAGGTCAAAATATATTTTTTTAATGTTTTTTAAAAATATATTTATATATGGCCAGAGATATATTGGTAGAAAATATATTTATGTAAATATATTTTAGCAAATATATATATTTTTAGATATATTTAAAAATATATTTGAAAATATATATATTTTGCCATATGGGTTCAAAAATGGTCTTACTACAAATAAAACCAAAAAAACATGTTAATATGGTTAAACCATAGTAACCACAAATTAACTACGGTTTTGCTACACTGACCATAATACTCTTGGTATTTGTAGTAAAACTGTGGTTACACAAATGATAATCAATCCTCAAAAAAAGAAAAAAAAGAAAAAAAAAAAAACACTGACTTTTGTGTTTGTGTACATTTACATGGGGTTCAGAGTATAATTATTTTTCCACATTAATTTCATGCTTGTCTAGTACAAATATGTGGTTTTGTTTCATAATTACAGTGTATACTTCTTTCTTTATTTACTCCAAAATAATGAAAGTGAAATGCGACAACATGCACTGTAGGTGGGGCACATCGTAACATCCGAGGAACATGTTGTAACACGACCATATGACAGTTTAAAATATTATCTGATCTAATGAAAAACTAAAAATATACAAGACAAACTAAAATATTTTGTTAATAAATTACCCTTTTCAAATAAAATAATGGCATTTTTTTTAAGAATGAAAATAATTTAAAGTTGAGGTTACAATTTATTTTAAGGTGTCCTTGTTACAGTGTAATTATACATTTAAGTACAGAATAATATTAATTAACTACATATACTTACTATATGGCTAGGATTATGGTTTGGCTTAGGGTTTCTTGCATGTAATTATACATAATTAATTGTTATTATAATAGTACGTTCACGTAACCTGTAACAAGGACATCTTAAAATAAAGTGTTACCAAATTTGACAATGAACATGAAATGCTTTACATTTCTTGGAATAATCATTTCTGAATATTAAACATAGACTGACAGTCTTTATTCATCTGTTTCTTGTGGTTTCTCATTCAAATTCATAAAAGCAAATAGTATAAATTACATTGCGATTGTCATAGGATAGCATAGTTTAATAATAGCAGGGCACATTGTAACGCAGTGTTACAACATTCCCCATTTGCGCAACTGGAATTTAAAACTGGTTAATGTCTTCTAGTTAGTAAAGCTTTAAAAAACTCAATAATAGATTGGGGATTAAAATAATAGCAGATTTGTCTCATTTTAAATTAATGCAAAAAAAAAAAAACTGAGATGAAAAATTTACTCAAGCTAGAAATGTACTTCTGCTAAGGGTTAATAAAAGTTCAGCAATATTTTCAAAATATTTTTTTTTAATTTTAGCTCTTTTTTTTTTCTTTAGGCTTTATTAGATCTAGTAGATGCTCTAAGTTTTGTTATGCTAGCATGTGTGGAAATGTTTAAACCATGTGTGTTACAACTAACCCTGTGTTAGTCTGTGCCCCGTGCACCCCTTCACTTTTACTATAAACCGTGGTTAATTATTTCAGAGGTATGTAACTGTTTTTTTATTGGCCACTGTGTATTAGCTGTTTTCTATGTTTTTTTTATACATGTCTTTTTTTATTAGCTATTACGTATTAACTGTATTCATCTATAAATCATTTTTATTAGCTGTATTTTGTTAGCCATTATATACAGTATTAGCTGTTTTTATTAGCCGTTATATTTTAGATACTATTTTGTATTAGGCATTATAAATTATCTGCTTTTTAGCTGTTTTTGTTAGCCATTACATATGAGCCTTTATATATAAGCTGTTTTTATTAGCCATTACACGTTAGCCGCTTTGTATTAACACTTTTCTTACCTTTTTTTTATTAGTCATTATGTATTAGCTTTTTGTATTAGCAATTAGCTGCTTGTTTTGCTAGTTTGTAGCTGTTTTTATTAGCCAAGTAGCCATTTTGTAATGCCTTTTCTTTGTTTAGCTACTACGTGTTGGCTTTATTTATTAGACATCATAAAAGCCATTTTAGCTGTTTTTTGGTTAGCTATTATGTATTAACTGTTTGTATTAGCCATTATGTTTTAGCCACTATATTTTGGATCTGTTTTTAGCTGTGTTCATTAGCCGTTATATATGAGCCTTTACATTTTAGCCATTTTATTAGCCATTATTGTATTAGCAATTACATATTAGCTGCTTTGTATTAACAGTTTTATAGCTGGTTTTATTTAGCCATTATGTATTAGCTTTCTGTATTAGCAAATAGCTGGTTTGTTTTGCTAGTTTGTAGCTGTTTTTATTAGCCAAGTAGCCATTTTGTAATGTGTTTTTGTTTTTTAGCTACTATATGTGTTAGCTTTATTTGTTAGACATTATAAAAGCCATTTTGTATTAGCTGTATTTTGTTAGCCATTATCTTTTAGCCACTATTTTCTGTTTTAGCCTATGGTCTGCTTTTTAGCTGTTTTTATTAGCCATCTGTTTTTAGCTGTGTTCATTAGCCGTTATACATAAGCCTTTACATATTAGCCATTTCATTAGCCATAATTGTATTAGCGATTACATATTAGCCACTTTGTATTAACAGTTTTGTAGCTGGTTTTAATTAGCCATTCTGTATTAGCTTTCTGTATTAGCAATTAGCTGGTTTGTTTTGCTAGTTTGTACCTGATTTTATTAGCCAAGTAGACATTTTGTAATGTGTCTTTGTATTTTAGCTACTATATGTGTTAGCTTTATTTATTAGACATTATAAAAGCCATTATGTATTAGCTGTTTCTATCAGCCATTATCTTTTAGCCACTATTTTCTGTTTTAGCCTATGGTCTGCTTTTTAGCTGTTTTTATTAGCCATCTGTTTTTAGCTGTGTTCATTAGCCGTTATACATAAGCCTTTACATATTAGCCATTTCATTAGCCATAATTAGCTACTATATGTGTTAGCTTTATTTGTTAGACATTATAAAAGCCATTTTGTATTAGCTGTATTTTGTTAGCCATTATCTTTTAGCCACTATTTTCTGTTTTAGCCTATGGTCTGCTTTTTAGCTGTTTTTATTAGCCATCTGTTTTTAGCTGTGTTCATTAGCCGTTATACATAAGCCTTTACATATTAGCCATTTCATTAGCCATAATTAGCTACTATATGTGTTAGCTTTATTTATTAGACATTATAAAAGCCATTGTTTGACACTATATTTTGTATTATCCATTATATTAGCCATCTGTTTTAACTGCGTTTATTAGCCATTATGAGCCTTTAAATTAGCCATTTTATTAGCCATTACATATTAGCCGCTTTGTATAGTTTTGTAGCTGTTTTTTATTAGCCATTATGTCTTAGCTTTTTGTATTAGCAATTAGCTGGTTGTTTTGCTAGTTTGTAGCTGTTTTTATTAGCCAAGTAGCCATTTTGTAATGTGTGTGTTTTTTTTAACCACTTTGCGTGTCAGCTTTATTCATTAAACATTATAAAAGCCATTTTGTATTAGCTGTATTTTGTTTACCATTATGTATTAGCTGTTTTTATTAGCCATTATGTTTCAGTCACTATATCCATTATAAATAATCTGCATTTTAGCACGTTTTTATTAGCCATTATATATAAGACTTTACATATTAGCCATTTTATTAGTCATAAATTTATTAGCCATTACATGTTAGCCACTTTATTAACAGTTTTGTAGCTGTTTTTTTAATTAGCCATTATGTATTAGCTTTTTGTATTAGCAAGCTAGTTTTTGTTAGTTTTCAACAGTTTTGATTAGCCATGTATTAGTTTTCATAATGCGTTTTTTTATTAGCTGTTTTATATTAGCTGTATTTATGTACAATCCATTATGTATTAGCTGTTTTTATTAGCCATTATGTTTAGTCACTATATCCATTATAAATAATCTGCATTTTAGCACGATTTTATTAGCCGTTATATATAAGCCTTTACATATTAGCCATTTTATTAGCCTCTTTATTAACAGTTTTGTAGCTGTTTTTTTATTAGCCATTATGTATTAGCTTTTTGTATTAGCAAGCTAGTTTGTTTTGTTAGTTTTCAACAGTTTTGATTAGCCATGTATTAGTTTTCGTAATGCGTTTTTTTATTAGCTGTATTTATGCACAATCCATTATGTATTAGCTGTTTTTATTAGCCATTATGTTTTAGACACTACATTTTAGACATTTTGTATTAGCCATTAGAAATAATCTGTTTTTTAGCTGTTTTTATTAGCCACAGTGTATTAGACAGCACATATTAGCTGTTTTTATTTTCATTAGCCATTATGTAATAGCTTTTTTGTATTAGTAATTAGGTCTGTATTGGACTTTTATAGACCAATATGTCTATAGGTCTTTTATTAGCCATGCATTTTGTGTTTTATTAGCTATTATGTATTAGCTGTAGACGTTATATAAGCCATTTTGTATTAGTTGTATTTTGTTACCTATTTTGTATTAGCTGTTTTTATTAGCCAGCCACTATGTTTTAGATATTACATATTTAGATATTAAATATTTTTTATTTTCCATTTTAAATTATTTTCTTTTTAGCTGCTTTTATTAGCCATTATATATTAGTTGTTTTGTATTAGCTCTTATATTAGCTGTTATGTACTAGCCATAATATATTAGTTTGGTGGCTGTTTTGTATTATTCGTTGATATCAGCTGTTTTGTTTCAAAAGTGTATTTTGACGTGTGTGTGTAAGAAAGGTCCTCTCATCCTGTCTCACAGTAAACAGTTGCTTTCCCATGAGCACCCTCGTGTTCCTGTTGTTGGCCAGGTTTGCGCACACTGGGAAACATCCCGCTCCCTATTGTCCTAAAGGGCAAAGGTCAGGGAGTTTTTCTAAAGCGTTCAATGAGTGAGGTGAGAGGTGGGATGCAAGTCATGATAAAGAGGCCTGTCCAGCCCCCCCATGAAAAAAAAAAAACACATTAAATGTATTCTTTCTCTCTCACTCTTGTCTTTCCCTCTTTCTTTCTCTTTCATTGATTATCAGATGCTGCTCTTTCAAGAGGATGGCAGGGTGGGGTTCTGGAGGAGCACAAAAAGAGGGGCTCCTCTCACACAATAGCACAACTCACCAATTCACCATAAACTTCCTGACTGGCCACAGTCAGTCCTAAGTTTGTATTGAACGGTTTCCCTCTCCTTGCATGCTGGTTGGATGTCTTTATTATAACTCACAGAGCACAGGGATGAACATCAGCTTTCCCACTGAGAAACATGAAGAGTAGTTTGACCTGTACTGAATGAATGAGAGAGTATCGAAGTTCAACAAAAAAACATACAGTCATGTGAAAAAGTTAGGACACCCTTTTGAATTCCATGGTTTTCCATATCAGGACATCATTAAAAATAACTGGTCCTTGGCTGGTCTTAAAATTTTGAAAATAAAACCTCAGATGAACAACAAAACATGACAAATTGCACTGTGTCATTATTTACTGAACAAAAATAAAGCCAAAATGGAAAAGCCATGTGTGACAAAGTTAGGATACCCTTACTGTTAACATTGGAATTAAGAGGGTAAATAACAGTCAGGCACTGCTAATCAAATACTTTTGATTAACTGATCATCAGCAAGTCTGAGCGCCTCTATAAAAGCATAAGCTTTGGCAATTCGCTGGTCTGGAGACTTCAGGTGTGTGTTAACACAATGCCAAGGAGGTAAGACATCAGTAATCATCTTAGAGAAGCAATTGTTGCTGCCATCAATCTGAGAAGAGTAATACGGCCATTTCCAAACAATTTGAAGTTTATTCACAAGTGGAAGACATTTAAAACAGACACCTCTCCTTCCAGGAGTGGACATCCCAGAAAATTCACCCCAAGATCAGACCGTGTAAAGCTCAGAGAAATGGCAGACAACCCAAGAACTACACCTCAGACTCTACAGGCCTCAGTTAACATGTTAAATGATAAAGTTCATGACAATACTATTAGAAAAATATGGGACAAAAATGACTTGTTTGGATGGCTTGGCAGAAGAAAGCCTCGTCTATCTAAAAAAACATTGCAGCACAGTTTAGGTCTGCAAATTTGCATCTGAACAAAACACAAGTCTTCTAGAATAATGTCCTCTGAACAGACAAGACTGAAGTGGAGATGTTTGGCCATAATGCACAGCGCCAAGTTTGGTGAAAACCTAAAGAGCATATCGGCACAAACACCTCGTACCAAAAGACAAGCATGCTGGAGGAGGGCTGATCATTTTGGGCTTGTTTTGTAGCCACAGGACCCGGGCACCTCACAGTCATTGAGTTGGCCATGAACTCCTCTGTATATCAAAGTACTCTAGAGTCAAATATGAAGGCATCTGTCCGACATCTATAGTTGGGCCAAAATTGGTTCATGCAACAGGACAATGATCCCAAGCACACCAGCAAATCTACAACAGAATGGCTGAAAAGAAAAGAATCAAGGTGTTGCAATAGCCCAGTCCAAGTCCAGAGCTCATCCTGACTCAAATGCTGTGGTGAGAGCTGTGCATAAGCAAATACCCACAAACCTCAATAAACTGGAGAACGATGTGAGAGACTGATGAAGTCACACAGAAAATGAATGCTTCAAGTTATTGCTGCTAAAAGTGGATCTACAGGCAGTTGAATTATAGGGTGTCCTAACTTTGTCACACATGAACTTTCCCTTTTGGCTGTATTTTTCTTAAATAAATGACACTGTGCAATATGTCATGTGATGATGTTTATCTGAGGATTTATTTTCCAAATTTTAAGACCTGCCAAGGACCAGATAATTTTTTATTATGTCCTGATGCAGAAAACCATGAAATTCAATAGGGTGTCCTAACTTTTTCACATGACTGTATCCAGCATTCAATGATGTCCAGTAACATTCATCTTTACAAAATAATCATTTAAATACAAGATATGCATATGAACTTGTTAATAATGCCCTGAGTAAATTCTATTTATCATGTAGATCAGTTTTCATCCCAACCAGCCACTATCGTAACAAGCAACAAGTGACAGGACATTTCGTCAGTCGATTGCACTTCAACACACTCTTGTAACGTTTTGACAAATTCCTATGAATATTAATCTTTGCATGGTTACGCCCAAGTGAGGGTTGGGTTTTGGGGTGGACCTTTATTTTTACTTTTTTTTCCTATATCACTAACCTCAAACAAATTCACCACCAGTTCGCCAACAGTGTAATCCGATTGCTTTCACTCCATTTTACATATTAAACATCAAATAATATTAACATAGCTAATGAAAATGTAATGATTTTAGTGAAATTAAAGGAGAACTCCACTTCCAGAACAACAATTTACAAATAATTTACTCACCCCCTTGTCATCCAAGATGTTCATGTCTTTTTGTCTTCAACCATGAAGAAATTATGGTTTTTGAGGAAAACATTTCAGGATTTTTAATTGGTGCCGTGATTTTGAACTTCCAAAATGTAGTTTAAATGCAGCTTCAAAGGGCTCTAAATGATCCCAGCCGAGGAAGAAGGGTCTTATCTAGCGAAACGATCTGATTTTTTTTTGAAAAATAAAATTTTTTATACTTTTTAAGCACAAAAGCTCATGTAGCATTTTGCGTTCTGTTCATTTTGAACAAATCTTTAATGTGACTTGGGAAGAACGAGTCGTCTCGGGGAGTGATTTGTTCAGTCGCACATGTGCAACATCCTATTAGGTTCTGTACTAGAATTAGTTCACCTGTTTGGAGTCTTCGGGTTTTTCGAGTCGTTCGTTCATCTTATGGGGCTGTCACGTGATGAACAAATAACCCGAAAACTTGTCAGATAAGCGGTGAGGTGAGCTATTCATAGACTAAAGACCCAGGTAAACAATGAATTAATCTTTTCTGTTTCTTATAGCATTATAGTTTTGTCTTGTTTGTAGTGTGATCAACGTTTGTGTAAGCAGTAGATGTGTTAGGGAAGTAATGTAACATTTTAATTATATTTTGCTAAAATAAAATGAAATGACTCAAAAAAAGATTCGTTCATTTTGCTGAATGAGACTCAAAGGACTCAAAGTTGGTAAAATTCAAAATCGGGGCACCAATGAAGTCCATTATATGGAGAAAATCCTGAAATGTTTTCCTCAAAAACCATAATTTTTTTTACAACTGAAGACAGAAAGACATGAACATCTTGGATGACAAGGGGGTGAGTAAATTATTTGTGAATTGTTGTTCTGGAAGTGGACTTCTCCTTTAACAAAAATAGAAGAGTAAAAAGAATGATCAAAAATGCTGGTTGTTGATTGGATGGAGGCAGACATGAGTTTACAGTTGATTATAAGAAAGTTTAAGCCTGGTTTATTATAGTTAACTAAAACTGAAACTAAAATCCTAAAAAAAAATTACATTACTAAAATATACATTAACTTTAACAGTAAAGCATTATTTTATTTCAGCTATTTGCCAAAGGCAACATTCCGCATTTTCTATTAAAACTGATGAAAAAATGACTAAAACTTTAAAATTAGAAGGAAACAGAAAATGTCAGCAGAAATGAAGTCTGTCATTTCTATGATCATCAAGTGACTGTGTGATTAAAAATTACGTAGGAAATAAATAAATGTAAGCTTGGATGAATTATTCACAATAGCATAATTAAGATGCATTTAGAAAATAATTTGAATTTGCATTTTCATGCCAACATGCCAGAAAACTGGTAAAATATAGAAGTATACTCATAGTAGTGTTGTTATTTGAGAAGACCAGGTTTTCACAAGGACAACTTTTTGGCAAATGTCAAAATATTTTAAAATTAATATAAAAATGTTTAAATATTTGGTTTCATTTAGCATTTTTGTGCCAGTTTGGTCAGTTAAAGTAGATGTGATTTTCACTTTATACTTTAAGGTTCCATTAGTTAATGTTAGTTCATGTATTAACTAACATGAACAAACAATGAACAATGCATTTATTACAGTATGTATTAATCCTAGTTAATGTTAGTTAATAAAAACACAGTTGTTCATTGTTAGTTCTTATTAGTCACTATGAGCATTAGAGGATTAACCAGTGTTAACAAATACAACTTGTGATTTTAATAATGCAAAAGTAAATATTGAAATCAACTAACTAAAATCAATAAATGCTGTATTAGCAGTGTTCATTCTTAGTTAATTTTAAATGAGCCTTATTGTAAAGTGTCACAGATTTTCTTTCAATACATTTTTTAACGCATAACTTTGAGAAGTAACTTTGTAACTACACAATGTACCATTTACAGAGACATCACAGCTAATAGAAAAATAAAGAAAAGAACAAATGTGATAAACAAACAGATTCTTTTTCCATGTTGAATGACTCAGTGTGTAGGCAAGCCCTGGCAATGTGGTTTCTCTATTGGCCTTTCAAAGCGTCTTCCATCATAGTCGTCAACAGAGCAGATCATCATTTATTATCCTTGCCATGAATGTTGTCAATGTTGAAATATACCTCTGGAGTGCGTTCATCAATCTGTCTTAAGCTTAAACACACACACACAGCTGGTCATGTTAAAACACACACCAGAACAAATGTTATGAATCAGGACTGTATGACAAATTGCTCTTTGTGAGTGTCGCTCATTGTAAGTAAATAAATATTTGCATTATTAAATAGAATGTCTGACAACATAGCATGTACAGTGGCACTGGCTGACAGGCAAATAATTCTCCAGCGGGATTGTAAACGGGAGACTGCTGGGATCTTTTGGTCTGGTTCTGACACTAGTCAAAGCCATTGAGACTGTGTGTGTTTTGTGCGTGTGTGTGTGGGCCTCTCTGCTCCAGCAGGCTACTGTAAAGCATTAGTAGATGCCTATGGAGCTTCACAGAACTGCACAATGCAGTGCCACATTTACTAGAAAGAGAGAGAGACAGGTAGAGAGATAAGCAGCACTCGACATGTGTCTAACCCTTAACACAGAGAGCATTTTGAGAGCTCAGACGGGAACATGTTTATTCCGTTTCTGTTACAGCCTGTACCCATTTTCGTGCATTTTGTCAGAGCTTGGTGAAAGTATCAACTCCGAGATGTTTATTAAAGGGGACATCGGATGTCCGTTTTCAATCAGTTGGCATGATTCTTTAGGGTCTTCATGAAATGTCTGCAAGATTCTTTGGTTAAAATTCCTCAGTGGTTGTGTAAAACAACTTTTTACCTCGTCAAAAACAGCTCTGTTCACAGCGCCCCATTTGCATGTCTTTTTAAATGATAATGAGCTACTGTTGACCCCGCCCCTCTCTTCCACTTTTTTGGTGCTTGGTGGCATTTTACATTCAAAAACAAAACTAATCCACTGTGTACTCAGTGGCTCTTATGTCAGGAGAAAATTACTTTTATGTTCACTTTTACATCCTCACCACAGCTGTTTGAGCGTGGAGAAAATGGCAGACAGCGTACAACTGGCTGAGAGTTGGGAATATGTTAATACTGCGGCTGTGGGCGGGGCCTGAGCTGTATGACATCATACTGCTCAGAAAATTAAAACGGCTTGATAATTGAGACTGTTTAGGTTTTTTAAAGGAGAAGTCCACTTCCAGAACAAAAATTTACTGATAATGTACTCACCCCCTTGTCATCCAAGATGTTCATGTCTTTTTTTTCTTCAACTGTAAAAAAATTGTTTTTTTTGAGGAAAACATTTCAGGATTTTTCTCCATATAATGGACTGATATGGTGCCCCGAGTTTGAACTTCCAAAATTCAGTTTAAATGCAGCTTCAAACAATCCCAAATGTGGTTGTAAACGATCCCAGCCAAAGAAGAAGGGTCTTATATAGCGAAATGATTGGTTATTTTAATTAAAATCTCAAATGCTCGTCCTGTCTTGCTCTGCCTGAACTCTGTGTATTCTGGCTCAAGACAGTTAGGGTATGTCGAAAAACATATTTTCTCCCTCAACTTCAAAAATCATTTTAAAATCATCCTACATCACTGCAGAAGTACCAACCCAGTCTATGCAAAGTGAACATGCAAAGAAGATCAAGCACCCTTAACAAAAAAGGAAAAAACAGCGATATAGGATGATTTTGGAGTTGAGGGAGAGCATGAGATGGGAGTTTTTCGACATACCCTAACTGTCATGAGTCCAGGCAGAGTAAGACAAGACGAGTGTTTGACATTAAAAAGTATATAAATTGTATTATTTTTATGAAAATAACTGAAATAAATTCAGCTAAATAAATATTTAGTTTCGCTAAATAAGACCCTTCTTCCTTGGCTGGGATCGTTTATAACCGCATTTAGGATCGTTTGAAGCCGCATTTAAACTGCCTTTTTTAAGTTCAAACTTGGGGCGCCATATCAGTCCATTATATGGAGAAAAATGCTGAAATGTTTCCCTCAAAAAACATAATTTCTTTATGACTGAAGAAAGAAAGACATGAACATCTTGGATAGGGCTGCAACGATAATCACACGATGTCGTGAGGCGCGTTTAGTCAATGAAGCCGGTACTTTGATTAGTAGTAAAGCTCCATCACGTGCTTTCAGCTGGAGCGGCAAGTAATACACAGAGCTGTAAAGCACTGACAAGCTACGCCAAAATCGCGATTCGATTAGCTTGTCAGTGCTTTACGGCTCTGTGTATTACTTGCCGCTCCAGCTGAAAGGACGTGATGGAGCTTTACTACTAATCAAAGTACCGGCTTCATTGACTAAACGCGCCTCACGACATCGTGCGATTATCGTTGCAGCCCTAATCTTGGATGACAAGGGGGTGAGTACATTATCTGTAAATTTTTGTTCTGGAAGTCGACTTCTCCTTTAAGGATTAAAAATAAGGAGTAAATGTATTTTTATCATTGTGGGGTGGTTGCTAACACATTTATATGCAAACACCATGTAAAAGTGAATTTTGCATCCGATGGTTTCTTTTTTTTTTTTTGCACTTTTTTGTTTTTTACATTCATTTTTAGGGGTTCAAGCGTGTAGCACTGCAACCTTATTGTAATTATTAAAATGGTCACATGGATCTCCATGTAAAACTGATCATGCAGACCAAACCGTAAGTCGTAGAGACTTGAAACTTGGAGGAATGGTAGTACTCACACTGGTGACAACGTGACCAAAGCTCACCCAAATCTGCCTGATGGGGGTGCTACAGCGAACAAAAGTACTGAATCGCTCATAACTCCTAAACTGTCAGTCGCAGATTCAAGTGTCTTATGTCGTTGGAATCCCTGGCTCATGGCAGACAAAGATTTGATCTTTGAGCCTGGCAAAAAAATTTTTGGAAAACTTTGTTTTGTGAATTAGTCCTAGGTTTTTCGCCTGATCGGAACCAAACCAGTGCAGAAAGATTCTCTAGAGAGTGAATATCAATAATTATCAAAAAACGTTCGACTCACTGACGCAAAGGGACACCAAAACGTTTAAAAGGGGCAGAGCTGGTTTTAGTAAAATGCCTAGAACTCCTGAACAGAATGAGATATCTTCACCAAACTCTCAACACTTATGTTAGAGCTCAATCTGAGGTCACAGGACAAAAAATGCAGAGCTTGGCCACTTGGTGGTGCTATAAGAAGGGAAAACATAAAAATAGCTATAACTGCGTAACCATTTGTCTAATCAACATGAAAATTGTTGAGCACGGTCTTGTTCCAAAGTGCCACAAGTGTCTATAAGGACATTTGCATATCTCAAAAAACTTAGCCACCATTGGCCGACAAAATTTGAGCACCTGTTTGACTCATGGCCCTAAAAGTCTGTGAGAAATTTGAAAGAAATTGACCACTGGGGGGCCATATCACAATTTTCAAGGGCGTAAATGATTGTACGTTAAGCGTTTTTTTTTTGCAAATAAGCACAATATTCATATCATACGACAGAACTTTACATTCCGAACATCTTTGCCTCTAGATCCACTGCTGTCAATTGAATTGTTTGTTAAATGATTGAGAAGATGTTAAAACCTACTTTTGCGAATTACACTGTAAAAAACAATTTGTTGAATCAACTTAGAATAATTTGTTACCTGGCTGCTTTAAAATTTTTAGGTTCAGTCAACTCAAAAAAAGTTTATTCAACTTGAAATGTTAAATTATACTAAGTGACAACTTATATTTTTGAGTTGATTCAACTTATAATTTTAAGGCAGCTGGGTTACTTATCCATCTGTTAAGTTTAACAAACACAAATATTTTATTTTTTCCTTAGTACAACTTTACATTTCTAGTTGACTAAACTTATTTGAGTTGACTGAACTTAAAATTTTAAGGCAGCAGGGTAACAAATTATTTTAAGTTGACTTAACAAATTGTGTTTTTTGTTTTTTACAGTGTAGTCCTAGGTTTTTCGCCTGATCGGAACCAAACCAGTGCAGAAAGATTCTCTGGAGAGTGAATATCAATAATTATCAAAAGTTGAACTTTCGACTCACAAAGGGCAATGGCAAAGGGACGCCAAAATGTTTAAAAGGGGCATGGCCAGTTTTAGTAAAATGCCTAGAACTCCTGAACGGAATGAGATATCTTTGCCAAACTCAGAACACTTATGTATGAGCTCAGTCTGAGGTCACAGGACAAAAAACGCAGAGCTTGGCCACTTGGTGGTGCTATAAGAAGGAACAACATAAAAATAGCTATAACTGCGTAACCATTTGTCCTATCAACACGAAAATCGCTGAGCAAAGTGCCACAAGTGTCTATAAGGGCATTTGCAAATCTCAGAAAACATGGTCGCCATTGGCCAACGAAATTTGAGCACCTGTTAGACAAGGTTAACTGAAGCCGTTTGGAACAAAACTTGGTGGGCCTGTTTGACTCACAGCCCTAAAGGTCTGAGAGAAATTTCGAAAGAAATCGGCCACTGGGAGGCCAAGTGCGTAAACAATTGTACGTCGCACATTTGTTCACACATATGCTTGATATTTGTATCATACGATAGAACTCCTCATTCCAGAAAACTTCTCTAAAACCACTGCTGTCAATCGAATCATTTGTTAAATGATTGAGAAAATGTAAAAAACCTACTTTTGTGAACTAGTCCTAGGTTTTTCGCTCAACCTGGGTGGAACCCCATGCAGTACGATTCTCTGGACTCTCTAGGCCAATAATTCTAAAACAAAATGTTGAAATGTACCCTTTGGAAAGCTATAACGGGGTCATTTAGAAAAGGGGCCTGTCCAAGTTTACCAAAAATCCTACAAAGCCTAAAGGAAAACTCAAAACTTGACGAAACCTGCTGAGCACATGCGACAGGCGATCCTAAACAAGCATGCAAAGTTTTAAGGGGATCAGATCACAGCTGGCGCTATAACAGTTAAAAAGGGCCCAAAAAACACTGTATTTCTATGGTAAATGACCTGGATTGGCCGAAAATGCTTTTTTAGTCATTAATTTAGGTGGGGACATGTAATGTCTTATTTCTTATATACTTACATGTCTTAAGCACTTGAATCCCAGTAATCACTGCTTGCAGCTATATTTACAATTTACAATGGTACAAATCATTCAGTCCTAAAAGAAAAACTTTCAAGCACCTGATGCTTCAGAGTCAGCACGTATCCCAGAATGCAGCAGACCTCCTGCGGGCGTGTTGGAGTTTGGTGATCCCTGAGGACGGTGAGCGCAGCTTTAAGAGCCTCTCTCTGTCTGCTCGCTTCAATATGGACATTCTCAAAGCCTCATTTATCTTTTTTATGGCAGAGAGCTGTTTGATTTCCAGATGGGCCGTTTTTTAACGGGAGATTGGGAGCTTCCTGTAAGGCGTACCCTTGGACTGGATGTTCAGAGACTGATGCAACACATGCCCTGGTTTGTTAAGTTGTATTTCACAGGGTGAGAGTTTGTTCAGAGGCTGAGCGGGTGAGTATAAGACTATCAGTTGAATAAAAAAAATGTTATTTAATTAATGACATGGCATTTAGCAAATTTAAGTAACTGTGATTGGTTTGCAAAATTCATGGTAACACTTTACAATAAGGTTCATTAGTTAACACTGAACTAAGAATGAACAATACTTATTAATCTTAGTTAATGATAATTTTAGCATTTACAAATGCATTATTAAAATCACAAGTTGTGCTTGTTAATATTAGTTAATGCACTGTGAACTAACATGAACTAACAGTGAACAAATGTGTTTTCATTAATTAGCATTAACAAAGATGAATTGTTTGTTCATAGCATTAAATAATAAAACCTTATTGCAAAGTGTTAGCAGAAAAAAAAACTTTCAGCTTGTTGCAAAAAATTAAGTAAGTTTAGAACAGTAACTTCATATGCTGAAATAACTCAAATTTAACATGAAATACAATGTATAAAACATATATAGGCATATTTAAAAAATAAATAAATAAATAAAAATGACAAAAACACTTAATAAAATGACTAAAATTTTAAGTAAAATTAAAATGAAAAATATAAGTGTAAAAACTATTTCAAAACATTCTTAAAAACTCAACAACACAAAAATAATGACTGTGGAAAAGTTTTTATGTTCCACAGAAGAAAGAAAGTTAAAAGAACGAAATAAATTTTTGGGTGAAATACTTTTAAAATATTCCAATATTATGGTATCATGGCTCATAATAACTTGAATTAATTTAGTTTTCCTGCCTATTGTTGCATAAACATAACCAGGAAAAACAATGCTGTAATCCTATTATGTGCATTATAAAACTACACTGTAAAAAGCGACAATTGCAATTGCTGGTTTAAAGAGTTATTTGTACCTGATTTAACACATACAAAAATAGTTTAGCTGGTATAAATTAATGTATTAGGGCAGATTCAGTGATGTTAAATAATATTTTTAACATTAATAAATTAGATACCCCCTTTTTTTGGTTATCAGTTTTAGAGTATACATTAAAATGTATTATTTTATTATTATTATTAGTATTATTTTACTTTTTATTATTATTTTTTTTTTGGACTAACAATTTTCCTCAACAAAATGAATTAATATATATATATATATATATATATATATATATATATATTTTTTTTTTTTTTTTTTTTTTTTTTTTTACAGTGCTAGGCTCATGAAAATGGCATTAAATTTAGATAAACCCTTTTTTGGTTATCAGTTGCTGAACATACATTATAATGTATTTTATTTTATTATGTTATTTTATCATTTTATTTTATTTTATTTTATTTTTGCTTTTTTGGTCTAACAATTTCCTTAACAAAATTAATTAATATTAAAATTACTTTTTTTGTATTTATTTATTTATTTTTATTTTTTTTACAGTGCTAGGCTCATGAAAATGCCATTAAATTTAGATACGCCCTTTTTTGGTTATCAATTGCAGAACATACATTAAAATGTATTTAATTTAATTTTATTTTATTTTTGCATCCCACTGTTCAGTTGTGTATATAATATATAATATATCCTAGAGAAATAAATTAATGAATTTAGGCAGACTCAGTTATGTTAAATAATATTTTGTCATTAATAAAACCAGTTAATTTAGATAACCACCTTTTTTGGAGTATACATAAACATTTTTATTTTATTTTATATTAAAATTATTATTATTATTTTTTTTTTTTTTGCATCCCACTGCTCAGTTGTATATATAAATTATTTTATTTTATTTTATTTATTATTTTATTTTATTTTTGCATCCGACTGTTCAGTTAAAATATATAATATATCCTTTTATAGATTCTTGAATTGTGCCAATGCCGATTTTTACTCACATTTGGCACTTGGCAAGTGTTAATTTTAGGCCCTGTATTTATTTATTTATTTATTTTTGGTTAATATTACCCATAATTTGTGGCATAAAAATTATTAATTAATTTTTTATGTAAAGTAAATTAATAATGAAATGTAATTTTTCACACGGATTTATTTATATTTATATTTATATATATTTTATATTTATATTTTCAGTTCTAGGCTCATGGAAATGCCATCAAATTAAGGTTCTCCCTAAATACTGATGTTAGTCATTGTCAGACTTTTCTGTTTCTCTGCTTATATTCAAGAAGCAAACAGAGATTTCCAAATTGTTTGTTGTGTGAAACGCAGCATAAACCTCCACTACACATCTAAAAAAAAAACCCACACAAGTCACCTTCATCATCAGACCATCACAAATCACAGCCTCTGAGAGCTTACAGGAGAAGCGTGCACGAGGTGATTTGTACGGTGAGGCCGCAGCGATATGAACCGTGATGTGCGGTTTGAGTGTGTGCGCTGGTTTCATATGGCCGGCGGAGCACAATGAGAGCCGCTAGAGTTTCGGCTCTAAAATCTGGCCGGAGGCTCAACTTATCACCTAATCTCGCACCGCTGGCATGGGCTGCTAATTGCGCTGCGTGTTTGTGTGGGTTCGAGGACAGCTGGAAGTGGTTTGGTGCGCGGCACAGTTTGTTTTCAGATCAGCTTTGGGGAAAAAGATCTGGCTGTTATGCAAGCGGCGCTTCTACGCGCTTCTGACAGTGATGGATATTTCACGAGTCGCCGAGACAGAACGTGTCTGTTTGCGTGAGTCTTTAGCTCGGCTTACGCTCAATTATCACTCCATTAAGTCGTCTGACTCCGAAATCACGGTGTCTTCAGACCGAGGCTTTACGGGAGGCACGCGCGGTTCCAAAACCTTCCCGCGACGTCTGTCGGAAAAATACGATTGGTGGCGAGGGGTCAATTCCTCCAGCGCCCCCTCCTCTCCGTCACATCTCCTTCGCTGCGGATGGAGCGGGTGATTTTCTCCTGGTTTTATGAGCACATAAATCTGACTGGTGCCAAAGAACAGAAAAACAGGGGATTAAAATTCCCCTTTCGCCATGTTCAGGGGTCCAGCTGCACTAGGGCTGTTTGTTTAACACAGCTGCACGGAGAGACAGACAGAAAGAGAGATAAAGACAGACACGTTTGCCAACCAAAATGGCTTGTTTTCATTGGCAGGTACTCAGGTTTTCTCAGAATTATGATTGCGCCGCAGTGCTACAATGCAGACCGGCTGAACCTCGAAATAAAGAAGAAGAGCTGATAGAAAAAGCCTTTGTTTCAGTTTCTGGAGGCACCTGAACAGAAATCACATCTCGTGCTGTTAGTGATGTGATGTGATCGGTGAATGCTCTCATTAGGATCAATTCATTTGGGAATGTTCAGGTGTTTTAAGGTTAGAACGTAGAGTTCTAAGAGTTTGTCATTTTTTTTCTCGGTTAGATTTACATTTTGCATCGCACTGTTCACTGTTGGAGAGTTATGCTGTGTGCCAATTTGTATAAATAATAAATAATATAGCCTTCATAAATAATAGAAAATAGTGTTTCAAAGGTGCTTGGATGATCTTTTTTGATGAACTGTTGAACTGTGCATATTTTTTGGGCTAATACTACCCTTAATCATTGGCACATCAGAATAGGAACATGGTTCATTACTATTATTTATTTATTTTTTTTTTACATAAAGTTTATTATTTTTTATATTTATATAATTTACCTTAATATTAATTATTTTATTATTTTACCTTGTTATTAATTTTTAGATTGATTGATTTTGTGTAGAAATGTGGCCCAAATATGTAAAATTCATTTGCCTGCTGAAGAGACTTTTAGTAAAAAACTAAGAAACTAAATTGTAATTTAGGCAGATTCAGTTATGTTAATATTTTTGTCATTAATAAAACCAGTTAATTTAGATACCCCCCTTTTTTGGTATTGAATTTCAGAGTATACATAAACATTTTATTTTTATTTTACAGAGCTAGGCTCATGAAAATGCCATCAAATTTAGATACCCACTTTTTAGGTTATCAGTTGCAGAGTACATTATTTGATTTGATTTGATTTGATTTGATTTGATTTGATTTGAAAAATGACCCGGATGTATCTTTATGAAAATCACCTGAGTGCTTTTTTTCTTTCTTTCTTTCTTTCTTTGTTATTTATTTGCTTGTTTGTTTTTTGGCAGAAATATGACCTGGATATGTTTTTATGAAATTCACCTGACTGCTGAAATGTGTTTTAGATTAAAAAATATATATATGAAAATGATATTTTAATTATTATTATTTAATTATTTAAATAAATTATTATATTTTAATTCTTTTTTTATAACTATATTTAATATAAAATAATAAAATATAAGTGAAATATAATTTGAAAATATAGAATTTTAAAATGTTAAATATAATTTTCTTTCTTTCTTTCTTTCTTTCTTTCTTTTTCTTTTATTTATTTGTTGATTAGTTTGTTTGTTGATGTGTTTATTTATTTATTTTTGGCAGAAATATGACTATAAATGTGTTTTAGATGGAAAAAAAAATCTGAAAATTACATTAATATTTTATAATTATATATATTATATTTTAATACATTTTTTTATAATTATATTTAATATAAAATTATACATTTGTGTGAAATCTAATTATAAAACATGCAATTTTAAAATATTATTTGCTTGCTTTCTGTTATTTATTTGTTTGTTTGTGTGTTTTTTTTTTTTTATTATTTATTTTAGGCAGAAATATGACCTGAAATGGGTTTTAGATGGGGGAAAAAAATCAGAAAATTACATGAATATTTTATAATTATACATATTATATTTTAATTATTTTTCATAATTATATTTAATATAAAATTATAAAATATAAGTGAAATGTAAGTGAAACTAAATATAAGTGAAATTCTAAAATATAGAATTTTAAAATATGTAAAATCATATGTCTTTCTTTCTGTAATTAATTAATTAGTTTCTTTGTGTGTTCAATTTAATTAATTAATTTATTTATTATTGTTATAATATTTTTGGTAGAAATATGACCTGAAATGTGTTTTAGATGGGATAAAAAAAAAACTGAAAATTACTAGAAATTTATATATATATAAATAAATAAATATATATATATATATATATATATATATATATTTGAAATATTTCTCATAATTAATTTAATATAAATGCATAAAATATAGAAATCACTTTCTTACTTTCTATTAATTAATTATTTTATTATAAATAATAAATTATTATAATTTGTTTGTTTGTGTTTTTTTGTTTTTTGGCAGAAATATATGAGTTTTTGATGGGGAAAAAATCTGAAAATTATATTTTATAATTATATATTTTATTTAAATAATTTTTTAGAATTATATTTGATATCAAATGATAAAATATAAATAAAATATTATTATAAAATATGTAATTGTAAATAAATAAATTATGTAAAATATCATTTTTTGTTTGTTCGTTCATTCATTTGTTTGTTTGACCTGGATGTGTCTGTAAAAAAAAAATATCCAGTTATTTCTTGTAGCTCTTGCAGTGGGAGGTTTGGTGGAACCTACTTTGTTAACTTGGCAGTTACACAGTGTAATTCACACCCATGTCTACCACTCCTACTTCACCTGTGCACACACACATAGAGAGCACCCTTATGAAGGCTAACTGACCGATGGCGCGGCGATAGACGAGCGTGCTGGGCCTGTTCATCTGCATTCTTGCATGCAGATTTTCACAGCTGCACAAAGGCTGTCTGAATCCTGCTCTTATGCTGGGTTTGGCTCAGGGATCGGCAGACAGAGCAGTCTGTCTTCAGGTGCCTGATTTTGCTTGCATTTGTCTGACTTTCATTTCTACTTGGGTGTTGGGTTTCACCAGGGAGATTCTTCACACAGAGCATCTCATGTTTTGCAATAACAACCAATCATGCAAGATTAAAAAAAAAAAAAAAAAAACCCCCAAACTTCACAGTATGGCAGCATCCCAATTTGCTTGCTTACAATATGCAATCAATTTTTGCATAAAAAAAATCTAAATTTCAGTATTTTTATATGTAAACATTCTTTAAACAAAATTTTCTTTATTTAGAAAATTAATTCTAGATCTCAGAATTGTTTAAATATGTATTATAATTCGTTGTAATACATAAAACATATTAATATATTACTATAATACATATATTAAATTATTATAATAGTATTTGTTGTGATTTTTGTATTTAATTACCTTCTACCTTACTATCTTTGATCTAAAAGCCCATAACAAATTCAATTTACTTGTTTTTTTTTCTAAATTTCATAATGTACTATTGTATTTATTATAATATTAATTTATTAAACTAAACATCTAAACATCCTATAAACCAGATTAATTAGTATTTAAATCTCAGAATGAATTGTTATATTTAGCATAATTCATTGTAATAATTATAATTTATTTTATATTTTTATAATTATATATTATTATAATAAATTATTAAATATAGTATTATATGTATTATTACATTTTTTAAGTTATTAGTTTTTGTTAAAATATGTCACATTATTATTATTTTGAAATATCTAAACTTTCTTTAAACAAAACTTTGTTTTTAGAAAATTGATTCTAAATTAAAGAATTTTTAATATATATAATTCACTGTAATAAATAAAACATGTATTATTAAAATATATTAATATAATACATATATTATACTATTATAATAGTATTTGTTATGGTATTTTGTATTTATTTAATTATCTTTAATCTTTTATCTAAACACCCTTAAAACAAATTTAATGCACTTGCTTTTTTTCCCCTGAAATCATTATATTTATGTTATAATATTAATTTATTAAACTAAACATCTAAACATCCTATAAACAAGATAAATTAGCATTTAAATCTCAGAATGAATTGTTATATTTATCATAATTTATGGTTGCAATATGGTTACATATTATTAAAATAAATTATTATTAAATATATTATTATTATTTTTAAAATATCTAAACGTTCTTTAAACAAAACTTTGTTTTTGGAAAATTGATTTAGAAAATTGTAAAAGAAAAGTGATTCTAAATCTTAACATTTTAAATATGTATTATAATTCACTGTAATAAATACAACATGTATTGATTATAATATATTACTATAATAAATATATTACATTATTATAAGAGTATTTGTTATGAATTTTGTATTCATTTAATCTTACATCTAAACACCCTTAAATTCAATTAAAATCAATTTACTTGTTTTTTTTTCTAAATTTTTAAATTTATATTATGTATATTATGTAAAATTTATGTGTTGTATTTATTATATTAATTTATTAAACTAAACATCTAAACATCCTATAAACAAGATAAATTAGCACTTAAATCTCAGAATGTATTGTTATATTTATCATAATTCATTGTAATAATTATAACATTTATTAGTTATATTTTTATAATTATATATATTATTATAATAAATTATTATTAAATAAATTATTATATGTATTATTAAATGCACTTTTATTTTATTAATATTTATTATAATATGTCACATTATTATTTTAAAATATCTAAACATTCTTTAACCAAAACTTTGTTTTTGGAAAATTGATTTAGAAAATTGTAAAATAATTTATTTTCTTTTATATATCTATATCTACATTATTATAATAGTATTTGTTATGAATTTTTATATTTATTTAATTACCTTCAATATTTGATCTAAACAGCCTTAAAACAAATTCGACTTACTTGCTATTTCCTCATAAATTTTAGAATGTATTATTATATTTATTATAATATTAATTTATTAAACTAAACATCTAAACATCCTATAAACAAGATAAACTAGCACTTAAATCTCAGAATGTATTGTTATATTGAACATAATTCATTCTAATAATTATAACAGTTACATTAGTTATATTTCTAAAAGTTATTATTATAATAAAATTTATTATAATCAATTATTAAACGTATTATATGAATTATTAAATAGATTTTATATTATTAGTATTTTACTAATTGAGTGTAAACAGCCTCAAAAGCAGATAAATTTACTATATGTTATATTTTATTGTATAAAATATTTTTTATTAATTATATTATGTATTAAAATATTTATTTTTATAATTTATATATATTTATTTACTTAATGATCTAAACAGCCTTTAAACAAGATAAATTAACTAGAGAAGCAGAACTGAATATTCTAAACTGCTATTAAATATAATTGATTGATATACTTAATACAATAAATATATCAATTTTATGTTTTATATAATTTTATAATATTTTTATTGTCCAATAAATTTAATTGTCCAAAAATAGGTTTCCTTTTCTGTGAGCTAAATGTAACATATTTCTTTGCTGTGATTTTGGGAGCTGAAAAATGACCCTGACATGTTCTTGAAAGGTTTTGCAAGATTCACGGACAAGGAAAACAAATTAGCGATGTGTTTCTTGCACAAAGCGTTTTATTCTCCCGTGTCAAAAATAGCCCGAGTGATATAATCAGAACGGTGCCCACAGAAAATGTTTGTTTCCTGTTCTGTCCCCATTAGCCTGTTCCAGAACGATGACTCTGAGAAAAGAGAAAGAGCAACAGGTTAGTGCTATTTTCCCTTGCTCTCACCCACAAAAACAGAAAGCGCTCTCAGAAGAGGACTAGGCCTCAATCTACCCGTTGCCTGAAAATGGTTGTGTTGTAATCTTGTAATTTTATGGTCTTGACTTTTAACACAGCAACACATAAAAATGATGGTTTCCAGACACGCTGCTTTATAGAGCAGATCTGCGTGTATGTTGGGAACGATATGCTGTAAAAGAGAGACGGAGAGAGAGAGAGAGAGAGAGAGACGGCATGGGAACAGCAGGCATCGGGGATGTGCTGGTGGCTCAGCGTTTCCCAAGGCCAGCAGTAGGAAACAGAAGAACTGGATCTCGCTGACCTCCTCAACTGCCCCCCTGACATCCCCTCAACTGCCCCCTGGGGGGTTCCTGTCTCAATGTTTAAAACAGACCGGCCAAACGCATCCTGCAAGGCTAAACCCAGCGTAGGAGCAGAGAGAAGAATAGAGAGCTGAAGGGAAGTTAAGCCGCGTCTGAAACAGCTAATCTGAGGACCACACAGATGAGGAGCAGAGTTCATTGTGTGTGTGTGGAGAGGCCAGCTGGGTGGTGGATGTTCTTCAGTTCAATGGCTGACCTTAAGGGCAGGTGCAAGACCTTAATGTGCTACACGTATACCTTTATTTGCTCCTTACATGAACTATTTCACTAGCACTATTCACAAAAACTACAATGGTCCTTTCCAGGAACCAAGCTGCATGGGTTTTGCTGGAAAACCAAGTTGCTTAAAGGCTCTGATATACTCATGCTGAAGTTTTTTTCATTCTTTGCTTTGGGGTAAAAAGAAGTTCAAAATACCTGAGCAACAGTATAGACCTTATTCGCCAGAAAAACAAGTCTGCTGCTATCTTTAGGCTAAGCGTTTTTAGCCTGAAAATGACTTGAGAGCACTTCTGAGGAGAGACACTTGAGCTGCTATGAGACAGAAAATATCCGCGGAAGTGTAATTAGTATTTGATTTCATTCTTTTGTAGTGTATGATTTGGTTCAGTTGTTGTGCTTCTTATTGTCGCCTGTTGCTGTTGTACAAGCAGAATGTGGCAGTTGGTCAGTTTGGAAGTAGTCCCGCCCCTCCTCCACTGTGATTGGATGGCTGGGCAAACCCAAAGTTGAACATTTCTCAACTCTCTGCACCGAAAAAAACAAAAAAAAACAAAAAAAAAACACTGAGCGCCTCATCACAATTGAGAATATTATTATTAGGAATCAGAGATGGGAAGTAACTAAGTACAAATACTTTGATACTGTACTTAAAGTGCTTCTATTATGCCTTTTCAAATATGATCTTTCATGCAGTGTGTCGTGTAGCTGCATGTGAACATAAACTATCTGTAAAGCTGTGAAGCTGACAGTGCACGATAAATAAAGTTATTGTTTATCAAAAAAAAAGAGTCGGCTCACCGTCGCCTGACCGAGTCGTCAGGAATTCGAATCTTTTTCTGTTACGGCCACACGTCACAAAGTAACACATTTGCATAATGTCTGCCCACGTTCTACGTCGCGAACCACCTGCCCGCCCACAAACAGTAAAATTTACATGTGGTTTATGTGATGTCGAGAAGACGCTGTATCCTAAGCTGTGAGCAAATTTGTTTTATATTTACTTCCAAAAGATGATTCCACAAAGATTGTATTTTCTAGTGATCGTTCAGAATACGTAGTTGTCTAACAACCCTGCACATGTCTTGCTAACCGGCCTACTCACGCTTCTGTAGTTCTGTAGTTGTTCAGTTGTGGGCCCACTGTTGTCTAAAAATTTGTGATTGATGCAGCTTGACTGTCTGTCTGTCTCATTAGTTGGAATAATGATAAAGAATGGTGCACAAAGCAGCTTTCACACCGAGTGCAGCAAGCGCTGCGCTATGAAACTCATTCATTTCAATTGCTTGCGCCATGCGAGGATGGCTTGTTTCTGTGTCGACCAAAGCGCACGCCGTGCTCAAAGTTCAAATTAGTTGAACTTTTGCGCTCTGAAGGGCTGCACTGAACCCAGCGGCCAGCGCAGCAGTTTCTGTGTTCGGTGTGAAAGCTCCAGGGCTGTCATTCAGTTATGGCAATGGGCGTTTAGTTTTCCGACACACGCTATACGCGGTAGACCAATCATAAAGGACTGCACCATCTGACCAATCACAGCAGTGAGGGCTCACGGAAAGGAGGGGTTTAGAGAGACTGATTCTTCAAACTGCTTCGTACGAGTCGTTTACGAATCATTTAGAAATTAGGTGAAATTAAATCTTTTTGGAGAAAACTAAAGTGTTTTTTGACATTGCATACATATAAACCTGTTTTAGGAGTCTCATAAAACAATATTAGCAACCTTTAAAATGGCATAATAGGAGCACTTTAAGTAGATTTTTGTGGTATCAGTACTTTACTTCACTATTCAGGGCTCAACGCTAAGGATTTTTTCTACTAGCTTGGTTGGGCCAGTGGTTCAAATGTTTACTTGCCCGGACAAAATTTTCACTGGCCGTACCACAAAAAAAATAAAGATCTTATCATTGTTTTTGACTCATGTTATCTTTTGTTTTAATAAATAAGCTCATATGACTCCAAAAGTTTGCATGCCAAATAAAATCGTACAATTCTTGATTCCAATTTCGATACTACACCTAAATCTAGTAGCCTAACTTAAGTTCAAATATTATTTGTTTGTTCAAAAATGACTTTATTATTGTTAATATTTTATTACAAATATAAAAATGCTTCTATATATGCTGTATATATTTGAAAAACAGCAGACAACGTGAAAGAACGCAAAGTCTTTTTGTCAGCAGGTGGCGCTTTTGAAATAAGAGTGATATTACCTTTCTATGGTTACCGATGTAAAAAAAAAAAAAAAAAAAGCAGAGCTGTGCTTATGAATGCTACTTTAAATACGTCATACACGGGCAAATGAAAAGAAAACGCCATGTGAACTTTTCTTAAAACAGTCAGTTCCCCTTAGAGGTACATTCGCATAAACCACAGTTTCAATATTTAGGATAACATTTCCAATATTTCGCGCATTGTGAACCGTGATCTTGCTCTACCTGCTACAGCATTTTTTCCTCTTTGTGTTCGTCTTCAGCGTCTCTGGCCTCTGCTAACGGATGTTTAAAGAGTTCGTAATATTTCCACACACGTGACATTTTGAAAAAAGATTGCTCGTAGTTTGTGTGCAAGCCCGGAACAGAGATATGTTGAAATTTGTCCGGTAGATCAGTGCATCTGTACTCCACTGTATTAAGTATGGATTGATCATTGTTAAAGCTACAAAGCTAATTGTCAAGACGAGTATTTTGACATACTTTTGTAGGCTATTTGTCCGTCAGGGACGTCTCTCTGTGATCGCTTAAAATTTTAACTTAAGGTTAAAAAACACATGCAAATAATAAACTTTCGTGACGACGCAACAGTGCCCCGATCGGGCCAGGGACAGATTCGTCAACTGTCCCGAGCGTCTTTCACGCAGCTATTTTTACTTAAGTAGCCCCTGGCAACAAGACCAGCTATTTTCACTTAGTGTAAATAACCGTAGACTCCAATTAAACTAACCCTATATAAAAAACCGTCAACATTGTTTTGTAAAACAGCTAAAATGGTGGCAGAACAGGCATTTTGTACTCTACAATTAAAAGTAATTATAAGAAGCATAAGTTACATCAATATTTCATTAATATCAGTTATGCAGATTCATAGCTTTTGACGTATGGCAGACTCCTATGCTAATCACCAGTAACAGTAAAACAAGTTCAACAACTCACCGACAGATGTTGTTCACCCAAAACTGTTCGTTTAGGATGCAGACCAGATAAGCGTTACCAGTATTTCTTCCTTGTTAGTGTCTTACAGTCAACGTTTAACGAGTTAAACAACGTTAATCACTCAGCTTCTTCTCTCTTTGACCGTTACTTTTCAAATATGCGCGCTACAGTTGCCCGCGCACTACGTTCGGATTTCTTAAAGGGGAAGCGTTAGGACGATACCCTATATAGTGAAATTCCATTTAAAAATCACAAATTCCAATAAGATTCTATGAATAAAAAGTCAGGAGAAATTAAAATCCCATTAAAAAAAAAAATCCTACAGGACAAAGTAAAATTCCATTAAAATAAATCAGAATGTCCAAAAAGATTCTAAAATCCAATAGGACAAAGTGAAATACCAGTAAAATAAATCAGAATGTCTAATAGGATTTTACGAATCCAGTAAGATCCTAAAGGATAAACTAAAATTCCAATAGGATTTTTTGACAAGGGCCTGGGCCATCGGGCACTCCTTATTGTCGAGCCCTGACTATTTATTTTTCTGACTACTTTTTACTTTTACTCCTTACAGTTTGCCACAATTATCTGTACTTTCTACTTCTTACATTTTCAAACAAGGCTCGTTACTTTAGTTTTAATCAGCATTTGGTGGATCACCATTCTATAACAAATCTCTAATAAAATCATGGATCGGTTAGTCTGTACTGACTCCGCATCTCCGCCAAACAGTTTCTATCAGAGTAATCATTGCAAGTGACTCGAGAATGGAGTGGAAGCACCCAGTTGGATCATAGAGGCAAAACTATACAGACCTGTTCAGGACTTCAAGTGCAGGTCATAAACAGGCTGCTAAAAGTTGCTAGCAGTTTACTGCTTAACTAAATAAACAAAGACAAAACTTCAGCTACTATAAACGAAACAAAACTACATCATCACTCAAACTATTCTATGCTAAACGACATTATTATTATCTACTGTAAAGTTACAGTAGTAATTTAGCAAACAATGTTATAAAACAGTTTTGTAATACATTCAGAAGGAGCTAGGGTAGATAACAACACAACCCTTACGAAAATTAAAAAAAAACAAAATCCATGGTTACTATAGTTAAACCATGGTAACCACAAATTAACCATGGTTTTGCTACACTAACCATAGTCTAACCATGAGATGTGTAGTAAAACTATGGCTGTAAATTAAAAAAGATTGTAAAAAAAATTAATAATCAATATAGAATAAATAAAACAAAAACATTGTTACTATACTTTTACAGTAATAAACCATGGTTAATTTTGGTAAGAGAAAAATAACATGTTCAGTATTAGGATTTTTTTCTGTGAAGATATTGTCATGATGTAATCATTATTGTACTAATTTTGACATTTGGGCAATTTAGAAAATGTAGTTTTCTTAAATCTCTAGTATTTAAGCCATTTTAAGATAAAACAAGAACACCTGGTCATAATGTGCTACTTTAAATTGAACTTAAATAAAATTGTTACTGCAAATAGAATATAATGAGGTAGTTGCTTTGCAACAAGTTGGAGACAGTTCTGCTAATAACAGTAAATGGCTGATGGGAAAAGTGACAGGTACAAGAAAATTAGTGAAAAAGTAAACACACACAAAGTGAGATGCAGAGAGATATCATGGGAAATGGAGAGACTGAAAAGGAAAATGGAAGAGAAGGTGCAGTTCAAGAGAAAGCCTTTTTCTTATTTTGCACGGCCCCAGCCTAAGGTTTTAAACATTTATTTAAATGTGACGGCCATACAAAAAATAGGGTTGTCCATGGTTTCAGAATTTGTTGTGGGTTGTATGGGATGGCCTGGATGAGTGTGAGATTTCCCGGTCTGAAATTTTGTCCCAGTCCAGCCCTGTTCTACATGGTGGATGTTTAGCCTTGATACATTCATTAGCTAACAAATTTTAAATGTAAGTTATTTCATATTAATGTGTCAATATGATGTGAGGTCCAGTTACCAGCGTGACACTAAAACAGGTAGTAGTAATGGGTACTTTTTACTTAAGTACATGTCTCACCCAATACTTCTTTACTTTAACTTAAGTAAAAAAGTGTAGTCAGTACTTCTACTTTTACCAGAGTATTTTTAAACATGAGTATCTGTACTTTTACTTGAGTAAAGGATGTGTACTTTTGCCATCTCTGTTAGGGATGTAACGATAGACCTTATTCACATTTCCTTGTTTCTCATAGCGGAAGTCGTCATAGCAGGGTTGCCAACTTTTAAGTTCAGCTTGGAGTTTTTTTTTTTTTTGGAGTGGAGAGTTGGGTTGGAGGGAAGGGGGTGACGATCTTGATTCCATGTCTATTTATATGTATATACTGTACATATAAGGAGATAAAAATGCAGCTGAATGCTTTTTTAGCACCATTTTAAAACTTCGGTATTCGCTTGCATTCATTGTGTGTACTTATACGAGTATCATTAAAAAAAAAAAGGATGTAAGTTATAAACTTTTTAAATTTCACATTTAAAAATAGTGTTTAATCATTTCTAAATATTTACTCAAATGGAAAACTTAAAAATATGTAAGCAGGTATGACCTGAAATATAGTAAAGATCCATACAATTTTTTTTCCAACCACAAAATGACTCCATTTTGCCTCTTTGCATTGGAATTTGAAAACCCTTTTCTTTATTTAACCTTAAACACTACACAAATTGTAATATAAGTAACAGAAATATAAAATAATATATATAAGTCAGTTAGTTAATGGACCATAATTATTGGACAAATAGTATTTAGTACTAAATGATATCCTTAAAATATTAAATAAATATTATTAAACTAAAATATAGAACATTTATTTAACTGAAAAATAGTTAAGCGGTATGGTCACATTATAAGTAAGCAATACATGAAAACCATATTAACCCTTTACAAAAATTAACCATGGTTTTATTACAGTAAAAGTGTAGAACCCCTATTTTTTCGGCGCATTGATTACCATTTGTATAACCATAGTTTTACTACAAATACCATGGTTAAACTATGGTTAGTGTAGCAAGACCATGGCTAATTTGTGGTTACCATGGTTTAACTATAGTAACCATGTATTTTTGGTTTTATTTGATGTAAAAACCATGTTTAATTTTCGTAAGGGTTGCCTCTCCATCACTCTCCAGAATAAAATTATACTGTAAATGTCATCGACGCAAAAATCAATGCATAATATGCTGTACTGTTTACCAAAAAATGCCACAAATACATGTATAGTGAAGCTGTCGTCTCTATCCTGCTTAAACACATTCAAATTTACTGTCAACGCTGGTTTGTTTTGAGAGCTCCGTGAATCACGTGACCGCGTGGCGGCGACGCCGGCGAGATCAAAGCTTGTCGCAGCTCTGTTTTTCAATGGCTCTGGCGTTAACAGAAGCGCTACATTTTACGATTTACGCCACATTAAGTGCGCCAAAACGGTATTTATTGTTTGAATTTAGTATTAAAACTTACAACATTTGAAAGCTGAAACTTTGTTTAAAATCGCAAGCAGGGTTGCCAATTTGGCGTGAGATTTACATGGGCAGGAGTGAGAGCGTGAGACAGAGCCTGAAAGCGTGTCTCACACCAAATGCGTCATAGTTGGCAACCCTGGTTCTAGTTGGGTAAAATCCGAAAGCAGTGAATGGGAGTGTACCACAAATATATTTTTTGCATTCCCATTTGCTCAAATAACAAAAGAAAAACTCCATGATAGTGTTTTCATGACTTTCAGTCGAAGGAAAGAAATCGAGAGAGACTGATATCAGCAGTCAGAAGAGAGAACGATGTCAAATTTACTGTCCCTCCCATAGAAATGGCATTAGAAACACCCTTGCATTAGCATTAACTAGTTTATTGTAACTATTGTAAAAGGTGATATAATACAAAGTATAGTGTTATAAATGTACATACATTTAAAAAAAAAAATCAAAATATGAAAAAAATGTAAGGATTTATGGTGATGATGACCGTTAAAAAGCATCATCTCAGTCTTGTGAAAAGGGTTGATTAGATTCAAATCGATTCTTGGGGTCACGTTTTTTGACCAGATGTTGCTCTCTCATTCTATTGACATTCACATTACACAGACTGTTGCACCACACCATGGACTACATTTCCCATGCTCCACCTCACTGATTATCCTCTCCACCTGTATCCAGTTAGACGTGCTTTAAATACGAGGCCCTTCCCACTATTCTGGGCCGAGTATTGGATTGCGTTTAGCACTCTGAAATTGTTAGCATCTTCACGGAGCCATCTCCAAGTTATCCTGTGTCTAGTCTACTTTTGTTCTTGCCTAAGTTTTTTATCCTAGCATTGTTATCTTGGATTCTTTCCCGTCGTGGATTTACCCATTGTCTTGTCGTCACGGACTCTGTTCGCCCCTCGTATGGACTCTAGCCTGTCTGTTTGGATTACCCATTTTCCTTTGCCTTTTGCCTTTTTTTATTTCACGCTGAACGCTCAGGCCTTTTTTTTTTTCTCAGGGGCAAGAGTTGAGGAATGTTCTTTGGGCAAAACGTGTAAAAACTGCCACTTTTTGTACTTTTTGTTCTTGTACAACAGCAACAGACGTCAAGAAGCACAACAACAGAACAAAATCACTTAACACAAAAAACAGAGGAGAGGGGTGGGGTGAGAAGCAGCTCATTATCATTTAAAGAGACATGCACCGAAACGGCTCTCTGTGAACAGAGCTGTTTTTGACAAGGTAAAAACAAGACTGTTGAGGAATTTGAACCAAAGTATATTGCAGACATTTCATGAAGACCCTAAAGATTCATACCAACTTGTGGAAAATGGGCATCCGATGTCCCCTTTAAAACAAGGGCCAGAGCACGTACTTTATATTGTGTTGACATTTTTATAATCATAAATGAACTACTGGTGAAATTGGCTACTATTAACACTTTCACGAATATTTTGTGTCGTAGCAGCCAAAGTGTCTCAACTGAAAAAAACTCACAGCACACACAGCTAGAGCTTTCTGGCTTTCTTCTCATTCTCATTCTTTTTTTCCTCGCAATATTATATAATTCATACTATACAGTATATTTCACAATTCTAACTTTATATCCCACAGTTCTGACTTGTTTTCTGAATTGAAAAAAGTTACCATTGTGAGATAAAAACTTGCAATAACCTTTTTTAATGTTTTTTATTTCATGGCGGTAACAGTATGGGCCAATGGTAGTTTAAAGGTTTTACCAACAGGAGCGAACTTTTGTTTTACCTGATTATGGCAAAAAAAAAAAAAAAAAAAAAAAAAAAAAAAATTGTGGCCAAAATATATTTAAAATATATGCTAAATATATTATGCAAACAAAATGAAATATATTTTTGAAAAAGTAAATTATATTTGGTTTCAAACATCATATTCCAAAATGTATTTCTGTGGCAGGAAAATGCTTTTTTTTTTTGGACTGAAATATATATCAAATATCAAAGGTCAAAACATATTTTTTAAATGTTTTATGGTCAGAAATATATTGGTAGAAAATATAGCGAATTAGCAAATATATTTTTTAGCCATTTTTTGTATATTTTCAAAATATTTTTAAAAATATATTTGAAAATATTCTCAAATAAGAATATTATTATAAAAAAACTCAAATAAGTTTAGTCAACTTGAAATGTTAAGTTGTACTAAGTGACCAAACAAAAAATTTGGTCTGTTAAACTTAAAAGCTTGGCTTGTTACCCAGCGGCCTTAAAATTTTTATTTGAATCAACTCAAATATCTAAGTTGTCACTTAGTACAGCTTAACATTTCAAGTTGACTAAACTTTTTGAGTTGACTGAGCTTAAAAATTTAAAGCAGCTGGCTAACAAATAATCTGATTTTAAGTTTGCCTTTATGGCTTTTAAGGAAGAACAATCCAAGGGAAGTACCAACAGATCTTTTCTTCTGTATTGTGATGCACATCTGAGTGAAATGATGGATTACTAGCGATCTGAATTCAAATGTACAATTCAAACTCAGTATTAAAGGCAGATGAATGGGAGCTTGCAGAAATGGGGTTTAAAGTGGCTGTAAATGATTGGAAAAGTCCTGCATTCGTCACCAGAGAGAAGTCTGTTGTTGCACTGGAAAATAAGTTATGACTTTTTGATTAAACATTTCAAAGTCAAAACATCTGAAGCACAGATAACTCATTCACAGTAAGATCTATAACATGTGTTTACTAAACAGAAAGGGTGAATTTTCATTTCATGCTGACTTTATGGATTATGTAAACTGTGAATGAGCTCATTATGGTTTTAACATTGTTAAAAGAATCTGCTACAAGTCAACTAAGAAACATCTTGTTACCATTTCAGGGTTCATCAGCTTATCTCACAAGGAGAAGATCAGATGATCTAATCACCCAAATTCTGGATCTGTCTGCATAGCCATTAAAGTCTGAGACAAAGGGTGAATTCATAAGTGTGGCGATGGGAAAAAAGAGAGAGTGGCAGAGCCGAGAAACGAGAGAGAGAGAGAGAGGTATAAAGTTACTTCCAGCTGTCCTCCGTCATCCATGCTTTCGCTCGGACGTATGGCCACTAGTTAATGCCAAACATCCTGTGTATGTCAGACCCGTGAGGTTCTGCACAGGATTCAAATAAGGTCGGCGACCTCTTGCACAAGCGGCCGCTCCATCATCCCGTGGCAACTTTCAGATAGAATGAGCTCAGCTGAGAAAACACAGATGTAGCTGACGCTGGAATAGACAAGAATATTTACATCAATACAGTCTGTGGTGAAAGGAACTATGTGGCAACTCAGAAACTTAAGGACATACCTGCAAGTTATGATTTGCAATTTTAAATTAATTTTAAATAAAATTTTAAATAAAAAATAGATTTAATTACATTTGAAACATGAAGTTAAATTACAAATAAATAATTAATTAAAATATAAATTATAAATAAAAAATACAATAAGAATTTTAAGAGTGTTCTATTTATTTAATATGTATTAATATTTGAATTAACAGTATTTTAAAGAGCACAACCTACTCTGGCTTACTAGGAAGAAGCTATTAATAGAGAGACTGGGGGAAAGAACACATGGCAAGGTGCAATGCACAATGTTTTCGGGGAAAACAAGCTGCAGGAGCGCATTAGCAAGACTCCAGCTACAGCAGCTCAAACCTCTTTGCGTCCATTTGGAAAACACAAGAATGTTTTCAAGTGTCCTCGCATTCGCGCACAGGCTGCATTTTGTGAAGCTTTGAAGCCCCGGAATATAATGTATCTTAAAAGCAGCCCATGGCCTCTGAGGAGCACAGACTGAAGTTTCAATCAAAGAGACCCTGAAAGACTGCTGACAAACCTACATTATTTCATTTTATTATTTTTTTTTCGCCTTCTTTCGTTCTTTCTCTACATGGCTACAGTACATTTGGCCAAAAGTTGTTGGTCTTTTCTTTTGTGGTTGTAAGATTTAACACATTTTTCAGTCAAATAAATTAAGCGTCAGGTTAACCTCAGTGATGTCTCTTTTCACCATCAAACTGCTCTAAAGTTAAAACAGTTCAACATTTTGGTTAAGCAGTTTGACATGTTAGGCCCAAATACAGGTTTTCATACCTCGACACATTCAATGCAAGGATAAAATAGTCAGACCTGAGGATAAGACTTTTTTATCTTCTTTAATCAGTTTTCTCGTATACCCTGTAGATTGTAAGAGCTGTCATCTAATATGACACTCGTAACGTTAAAAACCCCACAGGTCTGGCTTGCCAAGAGTGAAACGGATGTGAAGTTGTTTAATAAAACACATGATTGCAGTTCAGTTTGCCTCTCAGGATGACTGTCAGCCTGTGGAAGGGACAGGAAGGAAAAGCCTTCATAAGCTCAGATGAAAGAGATACTGATGTACAGGTGCACAGTGAGGAAATGTTTTATTGGCTGATTTGGGTTTTGGGTTTCATGTAATGTTTAAACAAAGCATGATGATATTGAGACTAATCTGCTATCAAAACTATAACTGATTAACTTACATATTTAATTCTAGGTTTTACAGTACATTTTTCTTTACCAATAACACCCACTGAAAACAATACAGAAATTGCTTAACCAAGATATCTACCATACATAGAAAAAGTGTAAATAGTTTAACATCATTTCATGAAATATTTCTGTAATAGCAATAATGTTAAATGTATGGATTTAGTAAAAACTAAGATTTCCTGTGCAATTTACAGTGTAAAAGAGTAACTAAGCATTTCCACACTCTCAGAAAAAGTGCAAAAATTGTACCGTTTGGGGCACAACTTTGGGTACAGCTTGTCAGTGGGGCAGTACTCTCAAAGGGACACCTTTGAACCTTCTTTACCCATAAAGCGTGCATATTAGCATCTTAGAGTAGTAATTTTTACCCTTAAGGTAATATGTAATATCTTATTAAAGCCGCCCATGCCAGATGACACTAGTTCAAATCACCCTTGGAGTGGTGCATGTAGGACCAGTTACACTGGTGCCGTGACCCGGGTGGGAAGGGTGTTCAGGGGGTCGAGAGTAATGGAAGCCAGCTAGCAACTAACACTAGAGGTTGCAGTTTTTGACATCCTTCTGGACCCGAATGGGGATGAAGTTTAGATTGCTGAGTGTAACAGAGGCCAGCTAGTGAATAACCCTAGAAGCTGTGGCCTTTAGTTTCCTTGCGAGTGCACCAGCCTCCCATGCCAGGTTAATGTTAGTTCAAATCCCATTAGGAGCGGTGCAAGTAGGACCAGTCACATTGGTGCCATGACCTGGATGGGAGTGAAGTTTAGGGGGTGAGTGTAACAGAGACCAGCTAATAAAAATCCCTAGAAGCTGTGGCTTTTAGTGTCATTGTGAGTGTATCTGCCTTTCATGCTGGTTGACAATGGTTCGAATCCCATTTGGAATAATGCATGTAGAACCAGTTAACTAGCTGCTGTGACCAAGATGTGAGTGAGGATTGGGAGATGAGTGTAACAGAGGCTAACTAATGACTGATGTTAGGGTCTGCAACCTTTAGCATCCTTGTTAGCATGCCTGCCTTCCATGCCGGTTGACATTGGTTTGAATCCCATTTGGAGCCATCCAAGTAGGTCCAGTTACATTGGTGCCGTGGCCTGGATAGGAGGGAGGTTTAGGGAGTGGTGTAACAGAGGCCAGCTAGTGAGTAACACTAGAAGCTGTGGCCTTTAGTGTCCTTGTGAGTGCATGTCTGCCTCCCATCCCACTTGTCTCCCATGCTGGTTGATGTTGGTTCTAATCCCATTTAGAGCGCTGCAAGTAGGACCAGTTGCATTGGAGATGTGACCCGGATGGGAGTGAAGTTTAGGGGGGTGAATGTAAAAGAGGCCAACTAGTGAAAAACACTAAAAGATGTGGTCTTTAGTGTCCTTTTGAGTGCACCTGCCTCCCATGCCAGTGATGTTTGTTCGAATCCTATTAGGAGGGCTGCAGGCAGGACCAGTTACACTGCTGCTGCTGAGTGAGGTTTGGAAGGTGAGTGTAACAGAAGCTAGCTACTGACTGATGTTAGGGGCTGTGACCTTTAGCATCCTCAATAGCATCCCTGTCTCCGATGCCTGTTGACGCTGGTTCAAATCCCATTACGAGTCGTGCAAGAACGACCAGTCACATTGGTGCCGAGACCCGGATGGGAGTGAAGTTTAAGGAGGGTGAGTGTAACAGAGGCCAGCTAGTGAATAACACTAGTATCCTTATTAGCACACCTGCCTTCCATCCCGGTTAACACTGATTCGAATCCCATTTGGACCGGAGCAAGTAGGACCGGTTACATTGGTTACAATGGGAGTGAAGTTTCAGGGGGTAAGTGTAACAGAGGCCAGCTAGTAAATATCCCTAGAAGCTGTGGCCTTTAGTGTACTTGTGAGTGCACCAGCCTCCCATGCCAGGCTGATGTTGGTTCGAATCCCATTTAAAGCGATGTAAGTAGGACCAGTTACATTAGTGCCATGACCTGGATAGGAGGGATATGTAGGGGGTGAGTGTAACAGAGGCCAGCTAGTGACAGATTTAGGGGGTGATTGTAATAGAGGCCAGCTAATGACTGAGGGGGGCTGTGGCCTTTCATGTCCTTGTGAGTGCATGTCTGCCTCCCATCCCAGTTGGGTTGAATCCCATTTGGGACGGTGCAAGTAGGACCAGTTATGTTAGATTGCTGAGTGTAACAGAGGCCAGCTACTGAATACCACTGAAAGCTGTGGCCTTTAGTATACTTGTGAGTGCACTTGCCTCCCATGCCGGTTGATGTTGGTTCTAATCCCATTTGGAGCGCTGCAAGTAGAACCAGTTACATTGGAGCTGTGACCAGGACGTGAGTGAGGTTTGGAAGGTGAGTGTAACAGAAGCTAGCTACTGACTGATGTTAGGGGGTGTGACCTTTAGCATCCTCAATAGCATCCCTGTCTCCCAAGCCTGTTGATGCTGGTTCATATCCCATTAGGAGTTGTGCAAGAACAACCAGTCACATTGGTGCCGAGACCTGGATGGGAGTGAAGTTTAAGGGGGGTGAGTGTAACAGAGGCCAGCTAGTGAATAACACTAGAAGGTCAGCCTTTAGTGTCCTTGTGAGTGCATTTGCCTCCCATGCTGGTTGATGCTGGTTTGAATCCCATTTGGAACAGTGCAAGTAGGAACGGTTGCACTGGAGCCGTGAACCGGATGTGAGTGAAGTTTCAGCGGGTGAGTGTAACAGAGGCCAGCTAGTGAATAACCCTAGAAGCTGTGGCCTTTAGTGTACTTATGAGTGTACCAGCCTCCCATGCCAGGCTGATGTTGGTTCGAATCCCATTTAAAACGACGTAAGTAGGACCAGTTACATTAGTGCCGTGACCTGGATAGGAGGGAGATGTAGGGGGTGAGTGTAACACAGGCCAGCTAGTGACAGATTTAGGAGGTGATTGTAATAGAGGCCAGTTAATGACTGAGGGGGGCTGTGGCCTTTCATGTCCTTGTAAGTGCACATCTGCCTCCCATCCCAGTTGACGCTGGTTTGAATCCCATTTGGGACGGTGCAAGTAGGACCAGTTACGTTAGATTGCTGAGTGTAACAAAGGCCAGCTGTTGAATAACACTAGAAGCTGTGGCCTTTAGTATACTTGTGAGTGCACTTGTCTCCCATGCCGGTTGATATTGGTTCTAATCCCATTTGGAGTGCTGCAAGTAGGACGAGTTACATTGGACACAGCTAGGTGTGATCAGGATGGGAGTGAAGTTTAGGGGGGGTGAATGTAAAAGAGGCCTAGTGAAAAACTAGTGAGAAACACTGAAAGATGTGGTCTTTATTGTCCTTTTGAGTGCACCTGCCTCCCATGCCAGTGATGTTGGTTCGAATCCTATTAGGAGGGCTGCAGGCAGGACCAGTTACACTGCTGCTGTGACCTGGATGTGAGTGAGGTTTGGAAGGTGAATGTAACAGAGGCTAGCTACTGACTGATGTTAGGGGCTGTGACCTTTAGCATCCTCAATAGCAATAGTGAGGTTTAGGCAGGTGAATGTAATGGAGGCCAGCTAGTGAATAACGTTAGAGGCTGCACTCTCTAGTGTTGTGAGTACACCTGTCTTCTATTTCAGCACACAATGGTTTGAATCTGTTTGCAGTGGTGTGAGTAAAACCAGTTACATTGTTGCTGTGACCTGGACTGGAAAGGATCTTGAGGGGTTAGCAATGTAAGTTTGAATTCAACTTGCATTATCATGTCATATATCTATGTTCAGAAAGCTGCAGGTTCAGTTTTTGTTGCGCACATACATACACGCAAGCATGAGTTAACCTAGAGCAGATATTTTAAAGTGGGAGCCGTGGAGGTTGCTGACACAGTAAGCAGAGGGGCAGGGACAGGAACCCCTCATTAAGACTGAATTAAACAGAGCTTTGATGGGGAGACCTACATCAGTTCAGTCTGGCAACACATGAAAGAGCAGCCGTGAGAGACAGGAATCTGCACTCGTTGTCACTCTCTCCAGCGCACACTTGCAGACATTTCATCCCTCACATATACGCATACACACACACACATTACTGAAAACCACATCACTGCCACATACAAACAAAGACGATGTTCGGAATATCATACCATCAGTAGACTCTGGCTGTATTTAGTATGCTGTGCACACTATGCAATTTTTCTATATGCAGAGAATCCCCAGATGACCTAATATATTTGCCAAACATTTCTGTGTGGAATATGGTATCCCACAGTGCAATGCACTCGACTTGACCTTCTGTTTCTGGTGTGATGAATGAATAGGAAATCATAACGGTCATGATTAATATTTCTTACTTGACTCTGTATTTGATGTGACCACCAAGAGTTTAAAAAATTCTGCACAAAATTGAAAAACAAGTATTATTTCCAAAAAGAAAACTCTGGACTGTAGGACTCTACATGTTTCAGTCATGTGACGAGCATAGTGAGGTCATGTGATAACAATTAAAATAGTATGTGCCCACCAACCCAATCTCATAAGAATGCTGTAACAAACTGTACAAGGAGGGTAATGATAAAATTAGGGCCTAAACACTGGTGGAGCAAGGACCCTATTGGAATTGCTCAGTTTCTTCTTCTTTTTCTCCAAACTGAATCCTTTTTGATGGCCTAAACATGCTCGAAAACTCATAAAACTTTGCACACACGCCAAAAGTGGTGAAAATTTACATCCGATATGGGTTTCAGAAGCAGGTGTGGCAAAATGGCTTCATAGCGCCACCTATCAAGCTCTGTTTTACATACATGTACGAAATTTGGTAGACACGTGTAACACACCAACACCTACAAAAAAAGTCCCCCCGGTACGAAGTTCGAAACCCAACAGGAAGTCAGTTATTTAGAATGTTCTTGTTTTTGTGCCATTTTTGCAATTTTCCGGCGCTGTATTTACAGAACTCCTCCTGTTCTCCTCCTAGTATTTAAACAGATCAATATAAAATTTGGTCAGTGTAATCTTCTAAAAAGATCTTAAGTTTTCGTTGAAGGACGTATTCATTTCTCTGTTTCGCCATGAAAAAGGAAGTTGTTATAATTCAGGGATACAATGTCCAAGCTGCCCCAAACTTCACATGTTTGAAAAGACTTCTGACCTGAAGACATCTACATGCCCATATTCAATTACAGTCATAGCGCTACCTGCTGGCAACAGGAAGTGACATGTTTTACGCTGCAACAAACTCCTCCGAAATGTTAAATTGCGAAGACGTACGTGGCGCCCTGACAAAGCTCGATGTTTCGCCAATATTCAGCTATAGTCATAGCGCCACCAGCTGGCAGCAGGAAGTTTAGCACATATAATTGACTTTGACATATTCCTCCTATATTTACCACTTTGAAATAATATTGCCCATTGTTCACTGTTTTCCTAAAGCCACCGGGTGGAGGTGAGCCCGTAGGGCCCTTTCAACACTGCTTGCGACTTTAATTACGTGTTATTTTCCACAACATTATTATAGGATGAAATCTGTTAGTGTTTAATGGTGTGTTATGTTAGAATTTTCTTAAATTTACTTAATTAATAAGGCATATTTCATTGATTTCACAGCTTTAATTCTGCAATTACTCAATATTTTTATTATATATAAGTTATATGTGGGCGGATTTGATTTTTCTGTTCAGATCCAGTTGCAAGCTTGCATATTTGGACAATACGTGAGAATTTAGCATTTAATATTTCTCTTTTATGCTTTTCATTAGAGCAGAATCCAAATCTGAGCACATCTGACCATTCAGACTGAAACTTGAAAAATTATTTTAATCAGATTTTTTCAGTTCTTTCTTTTGTAAATCAAACTACAAAAAATACGACAGATTTGAGTCAGACATTCAAAAAAAAAAAAATCAAAAAAAAAATTCCATATTCTTGCTTCCACTCGGAACAAGGCTGCAGAAATCCGTGTGTTGACATTAAGGCGATGTTTGAATATACTATATTCTTGTTAGAGGTAAAACCCAGCAGTTCACACAGCAGTGGGTATGTGGTATCCACTTTAACACACTCCTGTCACTTCACACCAGCGCATTATTTATTCTCTATGAGCACGTCTCTGGCAATGACGCAGGTGTGTATTCTTGCCAGTGTGTGTGTAAAAGAGACAAACCAGACATTCATAATTTAAGAGCAATGTCTGTTGAATGAGCGACTACCTGAGGGGAAATGAAACATTGGATTTGTTGAATAAAATATAAGTTGCAGGAACCCTCGTGCGGCTCGTGCGCGTACGCGTGTGTGTGCAGGTAATGATGTCAGCAGGGACCGAATATGTAATGATCATGCAAATACGCATGCTTATTTAAACATACAGACATAAAGTCGCCAACCGAGTCTCTCGGTACTTGTAGTAGCTACGTTTTCGAACCTCACTGCGATGGTTTTTCTGAGTACGGTTTAATGTAAATGATATTGTCTAGTTGTGCGATCAACAACGCTTGGAGGGAGGAGCGCCAAAAATGGAAGGCCGATCGATTACGCGTACAGAATACGAGAGCGTGCTGGTTTGACGGTTTGAATACAATAAAAGGTATTATATTTTCAGCAGTAAATGTAGCAGTGTGAACAGATATTGGAAACTGTCCCTACAGGCTAGTTTTCACATGCCTGCAACTTAAGCTGGAGCTGACTTGTATTGTTCAGGCAAACGATCCACCTTGGGCAGAGAGGTGTGAGTGTACACACCTGCCAGATTGCATCAAGACACTCGCACACATGCACAAATGTATGTATACACATAATAAGAAAGCACACACACACACACACACGGGGAGGAATGGTGTCCTAATGAGGCCCTGGGAGGCCCTGCTGGTCTGTCAGTCAGGCTGCACCATGCTGACACATGGCTGACAACAGCATTGAGCTACTTCTGTCTCTTCCGCTCGGTTTAATTCAGCAAAACTACTGACAGGATTATAGAGACGCTCAAATTAATTCAATTAATAATGCGCTCTGTCACTCTCTGCCTCCCAAGGAGGACAATAATAAACTGTGATTTGGGAAGGAGGAATGTATGACATGCGAGAGACGTGGAAACGTGCTGGAGAGGCACAAACACCGAGGCCGACGCTTTGCTGAATATTTACAGCAGAGGATCTCAACCGGTGGGATGAGACTCAGAATTGGGTCGTAGGGCTGGGCGGATGGGGTCAATGAAAAAAAATAATCATATGAAAATGTAACTAAGCATACATTTTCACATAGCAAAATAAACAGGGAGGAGAAAATCTTCCTCATGTTGTTTGTTGTCAAAAATATATGTGGTGTTAATATAATATTTAGCTTACTGCTTGTACAATGTACTTATGGCACAAATTAAAGTGTGCAGGATCTTAAAAATCATTTAATAATCCAGTTAAAAAATAGCAGGTTTTTAGAAATGCACTCTTAGTTTTTTAAAGACTTTTAAAAAAAGTACAGATTTTCATGTTTTCTTTACACCTTGAATACACGAGGTACAAGGTAATTCTTTTTTTTTCCTTTTTTTTGACAAATACCATGAACAAATATAATTTTTGGGGGGAGTCAGATGTAAAGTATATATGAAAAATACTTATAAATATATACAAAATATAATCAAGGTAAATATGCACTTGTACACACATGTAGATTTTTAAAAAAAAAAAAATATATATATATATATATATATATATAATTTCTTTTTTTTTTTTAAAGAAATATCATGAACAAATCTCTATTTTTAGGGGTAGTCAGGCCACAATTTTTCTCAGTTTTTATAAAAATCAGCATTTTTATCTGATAATTACTGGACATGAAGGTCTGTTTTGCTTTTTTAAATAAAATATTTTTTTTCTTAAGAAATAATAAAACATAAAGTATATATATATATATATATATAAAATATTTGTAAATATTTATAAATATATATAAAATATAAGCAAGGTAAATATACACTTGTACACACATGTAGTTTTTAAAAATACACTAAATATAAATAATATATTAAAAAATTATATATATATATATCAAAGTAATTATATATTATTTTTTGGGGGGAGCCAGACCAAAATTTTCCCTGTTTTTATCAAAATCTGAATTTTTATCTGATAATTACTGACCAGGTCTAATTTGCTTTTTTAAGTAAAATTGATTCTTTATTTTTTTTAAGAAATAATAAAACAATACAATATATAAAGTATATATATAAAACAATCAAGGTAATTCTTTTTCCCCCTTTTTTTTCAAATATCATGAAATTTTTGAATTATCATTGAATATTTTTTTTTCCATGAATGAATGTTTTTATCAAAATCAGAATTTTTATTTTCTGATAAGTACTGACCATGAAGGTCTGTTTTTCTTACATTTGAATAAATAAATAAATTAATGAATTAATTATAATAGATAAAGCATATTAAAGTCATTATACATTATATAATGCCATTCAAAAAAAAAAAAATAAATAATATATATATATATATATATATATATATATAGTTTGCTCACCAAGGCTGCCTAAAGCAGTAATATTGTGAAACATTATTACAAGTTGAAATAACAGTTGTCTGTTTCAATATATTTTAATTTTAATTTTAATGTCATTTATTTTTTTTAATGGCAATATTGAAAACAGCTGCTTAATATATTTGTAGAAACCGTGGCAATTTTGTTTTTCAGGATTCTTTGATGAGCAGAAAGTTCAAAAGAACAGCATTTATTTGAAACTGAATCTTTTGTAACATTATTAGTGTCTTTACTGTCATTTTTGATCAATTTAATCCATCCCTGTTGAATATAACTATTACTTTTTTTTTTCAAAAGAAAAGTAAATTACTGACTTAAACTTCTGAACAGAAATGTATTTATGAATTGTATTTTCAATTTTTTTTTTTTTATAGATCTAGAGCAAAAAGAGCTTTCTACTGAGCTTGCATTGTTAAAACTACTAGTATAAAACCAAAACCTCGTGTGGAATCAAACAACATGAATCATTCATCAGACGCCTCCTTTCATTCTCTTGGTCTAATAAGTGAACCTGGTGGGCCGAAGCTTTGTCTTCTAGCAGCGGCTGAGTTAAGCAGTCCGCTGATGGGCCTGGACACACAGAATACTCTGGATTTGCTAAAGAAGCACTACGCTTCAAGAACTAATGACCCTTACGGAGTAATCACCTCAACAAACACCTCATCAGCACAGAGAGAGACAGAACAGAGCCGAGCCATGCACCTGAAGCAGAGATCTGTGCGGCAGTGCGGATATAAACACTGGAAGGAGCAAAATACAACAAGAACACAATAAAACACACAAGCACTGACACATGTTTGTGCGCTCGCACTCAGACGCACCCTCCAGTGCTCATTCGCAACAGTTAGTCCAAACTAAGTGGTGTCGCTGCATTCTTTGGGAAGGCGGATTCCTATGCCAGCTTATTCTCCATTTTTAGCTTCTTAAAACCACACGGGAGAGTTCCCATCATCGCTCTTAAGCAGATTTACTTTCATAAAAAGCAGCTCAGAGGAGGAGCCTGTAACTGAGAATGTGCTTAACTTCACACGCGCATTGTGACATATCATCTTTGTATTTGTATTATGGAGCTGAATGTACAGTGATTCACAGTAGGCGTGCTTGCATAACAGAGTAAGTTCCTTAATAACCAGACTTAACTTTTATTATCTCTCCCTTCTGCTTTAGAAATGTGTGTGTCAAAGATCTTCAAGCCCAGCAGACTGAAGTGAGTGATTCTGCACAACTGACAAAACCAAAAAAGTTCATATCACATGTAACTCACACCAATTAATGTCTTAATGCAGGCTTTTTTAAATAAACAAATGAATGAAAATCACTTTATTTATTTCTAGATTTTTTTTTCATCATATGAAGGTGAATTTTTTTCACCTGAAATCTCTAGATTTTAACAAAATAAAATGTAAAAAAAAAATGTAAAAAAAAAAAAAAATAATAATTTGAAAACCGAGGTTCATTGTTGCATTTATTTATTTATTTATTTATTCATTCTTATAATCAAACTGGATCTACAAGTCATTTCAAATTAAGAGGGAAAACCTTTGCAATAAAGTTCATTAGTTAGCATCAGTTAACTACTTTAGTTAACATGCACTAAGAATGAACAAGAATCCTAAAGCATTTATTAATCTTAATGTTAATTTAAGCATTTACTAAAGCATTATTAAAATCACAAGTTGTTAACATTAGTTACTGCATTACTAAATGTATTATTCATTGTTTGTTCATGTTATAGTTAATACATTAACTAATGTTCACTAATGACACCTTTTTGTAAAGTGTTATCCTTTATCTATTTGTATATGTTTTTTTTTTTTTTTACTTTTTCATTCATCATATAGATGTATATTTTTGGTTTGAAATCTCCATATTTTTTTTAAGATATATGGGAAAATACATTAATTTAATTTCACTTCTGTTTCAACTTGAAAACTTAAGTTCAGTTGTTGCATTTATTTATTTATTTACATATAATTAAATTGGATGTATCGGAAGTCATTTCAAATTAAAATGATAAAAATCTGGCTTTAAAAATCAAGATGAATCTTGTATGACTTAAAAAATGTTGAAATTGGTCAAATTAATTTGATGAGTTAAAGTAATATGTTGCCATGAATTACTGTTTGTATCCTTTTTACAGTATATAATACATTTTTTTACTATGTACAATAAAAAAAGACATCAAATTAAAATGTCCTTTTTTGAGCATAAACAATGATAAACAATGCCATTTTGAATGTCAATCTTTTTACTATAATTTTAAATATGTGAACATTATATTATTTTATGAAATAATTGTTTTTTTGTTTTTTTTTTGTTTTGTTTTTTCCTATATATTTAACTTAAATCAGTTAACCTAAAATGCTACCATATTTTTGTGGCAATTTTTTTAATTAGTTACATTTTTACAGTACAACCATGAATTATTGTTCATATCATTTTTACAGTGTATGATTTTATATTTATTTATTATGTTCTTTAGAAAAGACTTAGATATGTGGTTAAAATGTCATTTTTAAAGCACTTTATCTTATTTCTGTACATACATTTATAAGGAATGATCTTAAAATGTCAACCTTTTTATTGATTTTTTTGTATGTGAACATTATATCATTTTATGAAATACTTTATTTTTGTCTGTAAATGTAACTTAAATCAGTAAAACCTAAACCTAAACATATTTTTTATGGTAATTTTTATTTTAGTGTTACATTGTCAAAGTAAAACCATGAATTATTGTTCAGATTATTTTTTGACGGTGTATTATTTATTTTTTTCTTTAAAAAAAATACATTTATAAGAAATGATCTTAAAATGTTAACCATTTCATGATTTTTTATATGTGAATATTATATCATTTTAATAAATACTTTATTTTTGTGTGTAAATTTAACTTAAATCAGTAAAACGTAAAATACTACCATATTTTTACGGTACTGTTTTAATTATTTTACGGTAAAACCACAGCTGCTGATTTTTTCTTTCTTTCTAATAGGCATATTGCATTTTCATGACCTTTACCTTTAAATATTAAAGTAAACTGTGAAACCTGTCACCATAATATATAGTAAACATTTAATTCTCTTTCTAATAGTTTTGTAAAGTTAAATTAAACTTTCAACCATGTTGTCTTTATAAATATAGTTATATCCTAACGCATCAAAGTGTAATTAGCTTAAGGTGCTGTAAAGCAAATTATTAACTTTTCAGTTTTCTGACAGTTTTCTATTGTAATAGTAGTATTCAAATTGAGCTTACAAATCACATAACAAACTAAAAACGGTCGTGGACTTTACTTTGTGTACCTGTGTGTGTGTGTGAGCAGCCCTTGGGCCGTCTCTCAGTGGGAGGTTTGGGGATCACTCTGTTCTGAGAGTGGATTTCATCAGCGACGAGGGTAAAGCCTTCACTAACAGACCTATTTATCCCTACAACAAGCCCTACCTTACTATTCCACTACTCTCTCACATGCTCACACTGCCCCACACAGCAGTAACCGGCAATTACGACAACACCATGTCATTAGAGACTTATACAGACTCCTATTATCACACCCTCACAGACAGGGAGCATTAAAGTCGACTATGAATAAGAAACGCCATTTTAAAGAAAAACAAACAAATAAAACCATGAATACTGCTGCATAAGGACCTGCCAGTGTTTAGCCACGGAAAGCTTTTCTTTTATAGCAATTTAACAATCAAATCGGCATGAAGAAGCCTTAAAAATACTATTAATTATTGTGTTAATTCTTATACAGGGCTTTCTTTTTGTGCTTATTTTAGGGAATGGCTCTGAAAGACTCTTGGTGGTTGGAAGCATAATCAAATTAGCCAAAATATTTATTAAGCAAACATGCAAATAGCATGCAAACTTGCAAGAGATGTTTAGGATGTTGTAAATGATAAGAGTCCCAATTCTATGGAAATCTGCAGATCTTTCCAGTGAATTCCGCATGGGCCTGCTTACGGCTGTTGGAGCTCGGTTGAGAGTGTGAATGGGGGTGAACGTTGATGTCTGGCTCCTTCGTTGATGGTTACGCCCTAGTTGTTCTTTTGTGATGTGCGGTGATGGGGGGGCTACCAGTGACACATGAACTGACAGTCTGGGAAAGCATGACATCATTGATTTTTGCCCAAATATCGATGGACCATGACAAGGGAACAAAAACTTCACTTTTATTAGGACCTACAGCTATTGACCATAATCCAAAAAAAAAAGTAAGTTTGTGGGAATTTTTTTTCTTCCACAAAATTCATAAATCAGATGGCTTAGAAAAGTAATAGCACTCCTCTCCTCAGCAAGCCTTTTGGGCAGCGCTCCAACATAGCGACCTATTCAAAAATAAATCTGTGCAAAAAAAAAAAAAAAGCTGCAAGATTTGAGGCATCACTCATGTCAGTAGCACAAAGTAATGTGCCAAATTTTTAAAAATTTAGTTTAAATATTTAAAATTTTTAAATATGGCAATAATGATACACACTAACTAGCTACATGTAAATTAATATAACTGTAACTGCGACAACCACCACATTTTGTGTTTAAATGACAGCATTTTGATCTGAAAAATAATAATAATAATAACAATAATTATATATATATATATATATATATATATGTAGTTAAATTAAAACGAAAAAAATGTGACCCTGGACCACAAAACCAGTATTAAGTAGCACTGGTAAATGGATCAAAATTATATTTTTCTTTTATGCCAAAAATCTTTAGGATATCAAGTAAAGATCATGTTCCATTAAGATATTTTGCTAATTTCCTACCGTAAATATATCAAAACTTAATTTTTGATTAGTAATATGCATTGCTAAGAACTTCATTTGGCCACCTTAAAGGTGATTTCCTCAATATTTAGATTTTTTTGCACCCTCAGATTTCAGATTTTCAAATAGTTGTATCTTGACCAAATATTGTCCTATAGCCTAACACCCATACATCAATGGAAACCTTATTTATTCAGCTTTCAGATGATGTGTAAACCTCAATTTCAAAAAATGGACCCTTATGACACAAATCACTACAATGTGGCCAAGATTTACTACAACAGGGGAGCAAATGAGTAAATTGTGGTCATGAGTTAAAAAGTTGTGAAACAAGTTCTTCATTTGTGGCTATGATATACCATTTTTTTTTCCTTGCCTGGCATGCGTGGGGCTCCGTAGTTTTCTCTGGCGTCACAAGATGAAAATATAATATGAAAGCTGTAGTTAATCACTGTAATTGATACATTTTTGATAATATTTAATTTATCTCTGCATGGTCTTAAAGGTGAATTCACATTAGGGTCCATTATCTATTGTGAATAAAGTAGTGAAGCTTAAAGCACAGTTTATACAGAAGTCACTTTTCAGTCAGTCAATGCAACAAATGCACGTGACCACCTTTAACCAGTTTCGAAATCTGTGTTGGAGAATTTTTCATCTTTCGAAATTCCCAATCTCGTCAGCTCCTACTGAAATGATGGGATTTTGTCCGCGAAAACATTTAAGCAACTTAACAAAACATTTATTTTGCATAGGCCTAATGCAAAGCGTGAAATGTGAGTGATTAATTTTACATTTGTCGTTTTAAACCTTTTTAGTAAAGCCCTGTTTGTTGAAAATCAAATGGAAAATGAAAAACAACAACAAAAACGTAGCTAAAGCCAACACTTCAGGCTTGTTGTTGCTGCCATTGGTTGATTGACACGCCCCTTCCAACGCTACAACTTGGGTATAATATAAAACTATGAAATTCCCACTTGTAAAATCAACTTTACCTGATTATTCGATTGTTCCTAACTCATAATTATCGCCTGCGATATTTCCGACTCCCCTTTAAGTCGCATCAGCCTCAGCGCGGGTTTCTCTCAGTTATAGCGGGAAATGGAAAACCCCGAGTGGAGTTCGAGTGATTACAGAACGCTTTGAGTGGAGAGGTCAATCTCTGCCACTCCGGTCCACTCATTTAGTTGCTCCAGTCCAGGTTTTACACTGTTGCTCAGTGAGTCGCAGACGCTTTATTTAGGCATTTAATTTATGAAGAAAAAAATATTTATACAAACTAATATGACAATTTTGTCAAAGATGTAAGCTATTTGATAATAATAACCTGTTTATTTAACTATTTTATGACAAGCAATGCTGTTGTTGCGACCGAATTACAGCCGTGCTTAACTGCTTTTGTGATATTGCTTAAATAACGCAATCCCAAACCCTGGTGTCATTGAACTATTTCAAGAATCAAGCCCTGAACAAACTGTTCCTTTAAACTTCTCTTGAGTGTGTGTGCTGAATGGAGTGTCGTTTTTCAGCGCTTAACTCCTCCTCTGCATTCTGCTCGTCCAGCACACACACACACTCGCTCTCTCGCTGCTGCTTGCGCATTCCCCATCAGCAGCTCAACGTACAGGGAAACGGAGCCTCTTCGCGTCGGAACACACAGTTTTCAGTGTTCGTGCTTTACTTCATCAAACATGACGGTTGAAATTCGCAGTGTGAAAGAAGCGAGCAGCTGATCTGGAGAGGATTCTGTGTTTTATGTGACTAAAACACGTCTTTGGGATAAAGACTACGGAGGCGCCGCGACCGTTGTTGCAACTTTTGTTGCAATCAGCACACGCGTTTACTGACGGTTGCGCGTTTTAGCGAAAAAGTCGCTCAACTTTTGCGCTCGATTGCTTTTGTCGTTGTGGAATGTAAAATCGGGCGACAACACGCCTGTTTCGACTGCTTTTATTTGTGTTTGGTAAGTTTGTCAGCAGAGGACACAGCGCTTCACTCTGGAGTTGAGTTTGCAGAGTTTGTTGCAGGGATACCGATGAAACTGTCGAGCTTCGTAGAGTAATCATGGACAAATTGGATTTAAATTCATGCGTCAAGGATTATTTCTGAAACGTCTACTGTGTTTTTCCTGCATTGAGTGGACTCCGCTGTTTTCGTGCACTTCAGAGTCAACACAAACTCTCTATTTTGTTACCGTTGCAAGACGCTCGTAAACATGCCACAGCTTAACGGAGGTGGAGGGGATGAGTTGGGGGCGAACGATGAAATGATCTCATTCAAAGATGAGGGCGAACAAGAGGAGAAAATCTCCGAAAACGTGTCTGCCGAACGAGATCTGGACGATGTGAAGTCGTCTCTAGTGAACGAGTCGGAAAATAACAGCAGTTCATCCGATTCTGAGGTAAGTCTGACACAACCGCGTGTTGACAGACGCATGGATGTGGTTGTTGCCGTCGGAAAAATAACTTTTCTGTTTTGTTTTTCTCCGTTCCCCGTTCTTTCCTTCAGCAAACTGAGAGGCGCCCTCAACCAAGACCTGATCTTGAAAGTTATGAGAAAGCCCGAGAGTATTTCACTGAAGGTATGAGCAAACTACTGCTATGGCATGCCGATTTAACAATTATGCGTTAAAAATATTTTCTGTTTTCGTCAATTTCTATTATACTCATAAATATACACTGTATAACAATACTCTCTTTCAAATAGTAACTTAAAATAGCACTTCTAGTAACTATTTATTAGTGTGCATACCAATTCCTAGTACTGTTCTGAACACGTTTTCTAATATAATAATTTAATTTAAACTGTAAGGTCGCCAGAGTGAGAACAAGCATTACAGTTAAAAATTTGCATATATATTAATGATAAAAATAGATGTTAGTATTCAAGAAGTACTAGTAAATCTGGAATAGATGTTATTTTTTGAATAGTCATACTAGTAAAACTCAGAAGCAGAAATCATTAGAATACATACTAGTGGTTTAGAAGTGAAAAGATGATATCTGAACCACAAGTTTTCATGGAATTCAATAGAACAAAGGTGCAGTTTGTTAACAAACTTACAATGAAATGATTACTTGTTACTAACAGCTACTAGTGTTTAATGAGTCGTTAGTAGTGATATTTTTTTAAAAAAGATGCAATATTGGATTTGTAACAAATATTTTAAAAACTGCAGTACAATTACAAATGTCAGTAATAGCAATAACCGTTGAAACAGCTTGCCATACTTGTTCTTGACTTAACTTTTGTGTCCACACATTGATCCCTAATCATTCGTCTCTCCACTGTCAAGCTTTGAGAAGACAGCAAGATGGAGGATTTTTTAAGAGCCCCCATTATCCAGGCTACCCGTTTCTAATGATCCCAGATCTTGCCAATCCTTACTTGTCCAACGGCGCCTTGTCTCCGAGCGCGAGAACGGTGAGTGCCATTGAACACGCTGTCTGTCTCGATGCATCTCTGGAGTTCTTTAAGAGCCAGCGAGCAACATCATGTGAGAGTTTCTAACGGCTCTCGTACAGAACAAAACCAACATGTTTCCTTATAAAGAATTCCTTTAGAAAATCTACTGATCAGCCACTATTTTAAACACTGTATGTTTGTCGCTTTCAGTATCTGCAGATATGATCTTTCTCAGTAGTCACCAAAACAAATCAGCCTCTTTTAAAGAAAATTAGTTGTAGCGCTTAAGATTTAGTAGCTCACGAGTCAAAGTTTCAAAGTGTGCATGTGGAAGCAGATTGCTGGTGTCATTTCAGCATTGGATCATGTTTAAGGCCATTAAACTGTTTAATTGGTTTTAATTGTGTACTTTAGCAGTTTGACTTGAGTTTGACAGATTTATATTCATTTATTTGTGCTCAGAGAGATCATGTCTAGTTATCGCCAGCATTTGCTGGATCAGATTTGGGAAAATCTTCCATCTAAAGTGTTTTATGGTGTTTTGGCCTCACATTTCGGTGTCTAAATATGCTGTGAAATGGATGGCTAATTGATCTAATACCCAGCGAATCTAATTCGGTGCTGTCTGCCACTGGGCTGTAATTAAGCATTTTCAGGCCGCTTGTTTAGCCTTCTTTAAAATAAGATTAGTGTGGCCGAGCGAAGAGGTCTGTCACAGTGAAATTCTATCTGGGTGTTCGTTCTTCTTGTCCGAGGGCTGCAGAGTTTGCCTGTTCTTTCCCCATAGATGTGTTGGAGTTTTGTGTCCGCGTCTGGGAAAGGTTGACTGCCCTTTTAGCCCCAGCATTGGGTCTTTTCAACCCAATTTGCAAAGAACTCAGCAGGCATTCATGTATGGCTTTGCCGCGGTGTTATGCGTCAGCGCTCTGCAGAAAAAAAAGAGAATGAACGCTCGAGTCTTTGAAAGCCTCAACCGGGAGTGTTTTTTGGCGTGAGCCATCTCCCCAAATCAACACGTTTTACAGCCATTGTTTATTCCGGAGCTCAAATCCTCCTTCTTTGCACTGAATCGCAATGTGATTTGATTGGACCCGGCCAAGCGTTTGAGCGAAAAGTTGCGCTTTCTCCCCTCCGCCTCCTCCCTCTAGACACTCGCGCAAGTTTTACTTGGCCTCTCCGTTTCTTTTCACTCGTCCGTACGAGGAGCCCAATCCCTTCCATTCAGTTTGTGAGGCGTTAGTCTTACATTGTCATTCTGAGTGAATGCTGATGGCTTCATTGGGATCTCCATAGGCCCTCATTAGCCTAATGGCTGCTCCTTACAGACTAGTTGCATAGCAGTTGTGGTACCCAGATCCTCTTTTGTCCCTCGGCCTATAGAGCGTTGTTGTGGGAAGAGCCTATTGCTTAAATTATCCTGAAGGAACATGGTTCATCCCATCCTCCTGCAACTAAACTTTCCTTTACGATTTGTGTTTGGAGATCGTTCCGTCACAATCTCAAATGGTAAATTAAACCGACGTCGGGCACATCTCACGAGCACAGAAGCCTTCTGTTACTGCTAACGTAATGCGCATTAAGGAGCCAAAGGCTAATATGGGCTTGCTCTCAGATATTCAGATGATGTCATTCAGGATAAGGATTATAACTTATTTTAATTCGTTTAGCTGATTGGGGACCGTCAAATGATTTGGTTCCCAGAGAAAATGACCCCATAACCGAATGCATCCAGATGTGATGCACATATCTACACTAGACGTCTTTCCCCTCATGCTGTTTTTTAAAAAAAAAAAAAAAGAGGCAACTCTTATTATTCCTCATAGTATTCAAATCGAAAGAGTTTGTAACCTCCAGAACCTGAGCGGATTGGCGCTCGGATTTCATATGACTAAGATATATCTCAGACTGAGAGCTGATCAGATCTAGTCCGGTGCGGACCAAGTCAAACGGGAGGTCACTGAGCTTGGCAGATGAGCTTAGCCTGTCAATCGTCACCTCTAGAGCGAGCTGAGCGTCAGACAATGAGCGGTTGGCATACTTCAGATATTTACACACTAATCTTAAGCTCTCGCTCAGACAGCCTCAGTCACAGCTGTCAAAATCACATAAGGAAGTTTCCAAACAAAGCTGGGGAACTTGAAGGAGCCCGTCAGACTCTGAATGATCTTCTGTGTTACGCTTGAGCAAATGCACAAATGTAGAGTATGTTTGCCAGGGAGAAGCACGAGTCTGTGCTGTATCCTCTTTTTTTTTTTTTTTCGGAATTTGACTAATTGGACAATGTCATCCTTAAAGGTATTCAGTAGCTTTTTACAGTAGGCTGAATGTTTTGTAAAGTGGAGAATATGAGGAACTGAATTGAATATAAAAGATTTCAGAGAATGTTCTTTTTTTAGTGAACATCTAACTTGGGATGAAAAATTAAATTTTTTTTTTTATTGTTCAGTAGCAGTTTTTCTTCTAAGATTATTTCACTGAAAAAAAAGAAGTATTTTGTTCTCTTGCTTTTTTTTTTTTTTTTTATAGTGCACTGCGTTATTTGTACCAGTGAAAATGCAATAAAATCAGTCTCAGGTTCTGTGCGTAGGTTTATTTTATATTTATTTTCTCAGCAGACGCTTTCCTTAACCAAAGCGTCTGTTTGGTTACCACCGTAAAGTGCACAAATCATATTACAGGAATCTGAGAATACACAACGCTCGCCTTGAATGCCAAAGCGAAGCCTAAAGCAGTCGCAAATAGAGTAAACTTCTAATCATGTCGCTTCTAAACTAATATGTACGTTTCTTGCGCTGTTGCTCTGATATCCCTGAGGTGGAATTGAAAAGCTCCTCTGAATTCATAGATTTCATGTAATATTTATAGTTGTAGGACGGAAAGATTTGCCAAAGGGAATGTGGAGTTTTGAATACCTGTGGCTTTAGTTATGAAATGCGAACAAAGACCATTGCTTAATCCTTGGAATTTTGTGACATTCTTCAGTGACTGTAACACACATATGGGCCTACACACATGTGACATTGTGATTAATGAGTTGATTGTTGATTGTGATTGTTGTTGGGTGCTGTGATGGACTACCTAGCTTTACTTGAATTATTAATTATATAAAGAGTTTATTTGCAAAAACAGATTTTTAAAATGTTCAAAAATCATGTTTCTTTTTTTTTTTTTAAATCATGTTATGTTTTTATGTTTTATTGTGTTAGTTAGCTGTATTTTTTTAGTTATTTTTACTTCAGCGAAATAATCCAACTGAATGCACAATGAAAAAACATGATTTTTGACTTTTTCTTTGCAAATAAACTATTAAATTAAATATTTTACAGTTTATTTTTAATTTAGTAAAATATTTGAATTAAATATATATTTTTTTAATTTTATCATTTTAATTTTAACGATGCATTTAGAGACCATTGCATTCAGAATGTGGTTCCGCCAGGTTTTTAAGGACAGGAACACTCAACTGTAATTTTGCACGTAGCTCTTTTGGGCCATTTTAGTCTGAAAGCTGTTGCATCTGTAGGTGGGTTGTGTGTGTATGTGTGTGCTGAGATCTACACTTTAATTCAGGTAACTAACCTTGAATGCAGTTGTGAATGCTTCAGGCCTTCATCACATATTAATGAAAAAATCTGTCAAAAGAAAATAAACTATTCCACCCCCACCAAAAACATGTTCACAACTTTTCTTCAAGTGTTTCGTGGTCTGATAGTCAGATCTGCAAGATTAGCCAAAGCCATTGAGCAGTTCAGACCTCACGCTTCTTGTTTGACATTTTAGATTTCTATTCATCTAGCGGTGAGGGCAGCGGTCCAGATAACTTTGTAAGAGACGCTTTTAGTGAAAACAGAAAGGAGGACCGAAATAAGTGGAAGATGGAAAGAAACAGAGGTATGAAGTGACAGAAAGGGAAAGATGTGGGGAAATGCAGGCGTGCAGATTTCCCATAATTGATTTAGGGCCTGCTCCGAGCTGACATTCCTCAATAATCCAGTGGGACTGTTTTTAAGGATCGAGTGTGGCGGCCAACCAGCTCTACTCTTCCCAGTGCTTGTCACTGAGATGAATGCTCAAGCCTGGCCCGAGGAATCGTCTGCTAGGGGCTCGTGTTGGAAACAGAGAGAACTTGATATGTTCGGTATTTGGAGTATATGCACAATGCTTTTGTTGGCGAAGTAAAATTTAGCCACTTTGTGAAAATTAAGTATGTTTTTCGGTGGCTTCCTAAAAAGTGTAGCATTAGAAAAGTGTAAAAATCCTTCCTTATTTTGCAAATTGCAAGTATGAGGCAGATTTTTGAACATAATGTTGCTCATTTGAATATTATGATTATTTTAATACGCCTTCATGTGGCCATTAGGCTTCCTAAAAAAATATGGGATTAGACAAGTGTCATTTCTTTGAAATAAGTGATTCTGAATAAATTATATTATTGAATTTATTGAACTTTGGCGCTCAGTTGGGCTAAATGAGTTCAAATAACATTTATCCACATTGTAAATATTATGATTATTTTAATACGCTTTCATGTGGCCATGACGCTTTCTAAAAAAGTGTGGCATTAGAAAAGTGTCAAAATCCTTCCTTATTTTGCAAATTGCAACTATAAGACAGATATTTGAACATCATGTTGCTCTTTTAAATATTATTATTATTTTAATACACTTTCATGTGGCCATGATGCTTCCTATAAAAGTGTGGAATTAGAAGAGTCTCAAAATCCTTCCTCATTTTGCAAATTGCAACTATAAGACAGATAATGTTGCTCCTTTGAATATTATTATTATTTTAATACACCTTCATGTGGCCATTAGGCTTCCTAAAAAATGTGGGATTAGAAAAGTGTCAATCCTTTGAAATAAGTGATTCTGAATAAATGAGATTATTGAATTTATTGAACTTTGGTGCTCAATTGGACAAAATGAGTTCAAAAAACATTTAGCCACATTGTGAATATTATGATTATTTTAATACGCTTTCGTGTGGCTGTGATGCTTCCTAAAAGTGTGGCATTAGAAAAGTGTCAAAATCCTTCCTTATTTTGCAAATTGCAAATATGAGACACATATTTGAACATAATGTTGCTTATTTGAATATTATGACTATTTTAATACACTGTCATGTGGCCATTAGGCTTCCTAAAAAGTATGGGATTAGAAAAGTGTCGATCCTTCCAAACAAATGATTCTTAATACATAAGATGGAACATATTGAACTTTGGTGCTCAATTGGGCAAAATTAGTTCAGATAACATTTATCCACATTGTGAATATTATGATTATTTTAATACGCTTTCATGTGGCCATGATGCTTCCTAAAAAAAAAGTGTGGCATTAGAAAAGCATCAAAATTCATCCTTATTTTGCAAATTGCAAGGATGAGACTGATTTTAAAAACAGTGGTGCTCATTTGAGCAAAATGAGGTCAAATAACATTTATCCACATTGTAAATATTATGATTAATATTATTGTAAATATTATGATATTGATTTTAATACGCTTTAATAAAAAAAAAAGTGTGGCTTTAGAAAAGTGCCAATCCTTCCAAATATGTGATTGTGAACGCGAGAGAGAACATATTGAGCTTTGGTGCTCATTTGGGGAAAATAAGTTCAAATCCCACTCGCAACATGTTAAAAAGCCAAAACACAGTTCTGTCAGTGTACACAGTCAAAGATAAGCAAAGATAAACAGTCATTGTCCTGTATTACAACCTGTTCACTGTACAAACCACAGCAATGCCACTCTTCATTTTGATGACAGGTTTTGACACACAGCGTAATGTGTTGTAAACACACTGAATGGATTCCGTCCTAAATGTTTTTCATGGGCCTGTGGTGTTTCCTAACATTGTATTTTAATGCACATTTACATGCTAAAATTGTTTTCTGGTCAAGTCTTCACCCTCCCGGAAAAGCCAGTTGTTGGTAATCGGTTTTCAGACTCCCTTTTCATTCGATTTCGGTCTCCAGTGCAGAAGCTTTCAGCACAATCCCGTGTTGTTTTAACGCAGTCGGGTTTTGTGCCCTCGCGTCTGCCGAACAAGGAACTGAGCGATTCGCCAAACCTTGTAACTCTGGCTTTTGTGTTGCGGCGCCCACATCGGCAAACAAACACACCTCAGTGGAAACACATTTTAAACTGTTTAGTCTTGTCGTTTGGAGAAGAATAGCACAGGGCACACTCGCACACACTTTTGTAATGCCTGAGCATGTCATCACAGCCCAGGCCACATGTCTTTTACGCCGTTCCAGGCCTCCGCTGGGCGTTTTTCCACATTCAGGTGTGCTCGCTCTGCCAGCAGCTCTTAGCGCTTAAAATCTTTGAGACACAGTTGAGTCAATAGTGCTATTGTTGGTGTGTGCTTGTGGGTTTTCTTTTAAATGTCCTTTTCTTGTGTGAGTAAACTGAAGTGTGTATTCAAGACGATGGCTGTACCTGTAAAGGAAAAACTGCTGTTTATACAACCCCATGTTGCTCATGTTTTTTTTCTTTTCAATCAAACACAAAGCAGATGTTATCATAAGTGAATGGGGACAGATGCTGTCAAACTTAAAAATTGACATATTTTATGGTGATTTTTGTTATTTTTGGAGCTATACAGTCACTATTCCCTTTCACTGTATGGAAAAGAGCAGCGTGAACATTCTTACAAACATCTTCATTTTTATTCCATAGAAGAAAGTTTAAGTTTTAAGTTGATTTGAGGGTGGGCAAATGATGGCCCCATCTTTATTTCTTGTTGAATTGTCTTTTTACGTCTCCTGCTGCTACAGTAAGTGTAACTTTAACTTCAACAGACTGAACATTATGCTTACACCTCAAACGTGTGTGTTCGCTCACCAGCGAGCGAGCGCGAGAGAGGCCGATCTGTTGATGGCAACCTGAAAGGTAGTTGCCAAATGTTCTCTTTGTTGATGCTGGTAATCACAACTGTGTAAACAGTCTTGACTGATTTCTACATGTTTTTTGTTTCAACCTTCAAAACAATTTCCTTTGGTCAATGTGTGACATTTGACTAATGGAACAAGTCTCGGATTGGTGTTCATTTGTGTCATACTGTGCGTTTCAGGGCTCTGCGCTTGCTTTTCTTTTTAGGAGCACTTGTGCTCCTAGCTTAAAATATTAGGAGCACAGTCAAAATTTCAGTGTGGTGTTAGAAAAGTGTCACAATCCTTCCTTATTTTGCAAATTGCAAATATGAGACACATATTTGAACATAGTGTTGCTTATTTGAATATTATGACTATTTTAATACACTGTCATGTGGCCATTAGGCTTCCTAAAAAGTATGGGATTAGAAAAGTGTCGATCCTTCCAAATAAACGATTCTGAATACATAAGATGAAACATATTGAACTTTGGTGCTCAATTGGGCAAAATTAGTTCAGATAACATTTATCCACATTGTGAATATTATGATTATTTTAATACACTTTCATGTGGCCGTGATGCTTCCTAAAAAAAGTGTGGCATTAGAAAATCATAGCTAAAAGCTAAAACAACAGAATAAGAATAAGTTACCAATCAAATGAAATCAGTATTAAGAAAATTCATTTGTACTACAGAGGTGGCACAGAAGAACACAAAAGTGTCTTGTAGGTGTATTTTCATATGTTTAATGAGGCTCAGAGGTGGCATGCATGCAATCAAATTCATAAATTCATGTTGAGATTAATGTTTTAAATGTACAATTTTGAATACAGAAATATTAAATGATTTAAATAACTGTAAACCAAAAACTGCCAAGAGATGGCAGCAATTCACTTGATTTTTATAAATGAATCATTCGCTCGATTTGTTCAAATGGTTGATTCATTCAGGAACAAAGCAAGCGACTGCCTTTATGAATGGAACATTGAATCATTGACTCACTAGATTCATTTAAAAACATGCGTTGATTTATTAACAAAACACCGCTGTGTTTGAATAGAGATGTGCAGCGGCTCAGTTGTGACTTGTTTCAAACTATTTTTGATGATGAAATCAGACAATAGTGTTATAGTCAGACAATGTAAGTCACTTAATATTAACTTCTTGTTTATTTAACTGTTGTGTTAAATCAATATCTCATTTACACTCCCTTAAAAATCATTAAAAGCTGTCACTCATCTTAGTTCATTGTGATCTCACAAAGTTCCATTATAATCAACGAAGCTCTCTACACTGCACAGTGAATCTCTTATTTACACTCTTTATGAAAGGATTCATGAAATATGTCTGTGATACGTTACTTAATGTTGCAAAAACACACAAAAACCTTTGAAGCCCCCCACAGCGCAAACAGAAATATGCTGATCGGGTCAGTTGCTGGTGCTCCTAAATATTTTTTCATAGTCGCACACAGTAGTTTTCAGTCACAAATGCGATGGTCGCATTGTAGAGCCCTGCGTTTCATATAATTCCATGTTGTTGTTCATGCTTTTCTTTATTCGATTGGATGTTTCAGGATATAACTAGTAGATTTTTAGTCAGAGTAGTCTTTCAGTGTTCAATATGTCATGATTTCTTAAGTCCATGAATTTTAAGTTCCTCTAATTTTTGCATCTTGATTTATTGTTCACTGGAAATTATTTGGACTCTTTGGGAGAACTGGTTTAAAATGACAGTCATGTTTTGCAACATGGTAGCTGGTTTTAGTTGGTTATTATGTTTAACCACGCACTACATGAAAGTTTGACCACCTTCTGCTAGTGGGAACTGGTGGTTTATTATTAGACTAAGATGGTCTACCACAGGGGTGGGCGATTAATTTTCCCAAGGGGCCACATAATAAACTTATCTCCAATACACTTAACTCAGTTCTGCCCAATGTATGTTATATCTCTTTAGAAAAAATAAATAAATAAACATTAAATGAAACATTACGATCAAAAATGTGGAGCACGTATTTATATGAACATTAACAAAAAGAGTTGAAAAAATATTGCAGTTTTCAAAAACTACCATCACAACTTTGTACAAAAAAAAAGCAAGTATTACACAGATTAGCATGACACAGATTCAGCGTTATGGACGTGACATTTGCAGTCAAAACCTGAAACATAAATTCTCATAGAATGTATTCATTACCAATAACTTGTACAATCTATTTATGTTTTTCTAAAACCTTGAGAAAAGTATCAGTATAAAAGCAACAATATCTGCCGGATGGAGAAAAGTTGGCAATTCACAAAACATAGGCTATATGCCCTTTTTGTTTTCTTCAAGAAATTCGTTTTTGTTTCTGAGGAAAATATCGAATTTATCCGACTACGGAAATCCGTATGTAATGCTATAAAAACGGAGACGCCTTTAGAGAGAAATGCAACCTTCAAACAGATTACATAATCAGGGTGTATTTGATTTTCATTTTGAATTTGTTCGTTTTAAAGTAGACATTTTAAACTTTCTATATTTCTCATGTATGTGAGACAGTCATTCGATGAGTTTCAGTTCTTTATTTGTGACGTGCTTCAGAGACAGAGATGGGAGAAAGTGTGTCCTGTTTGTTCTCATTACTCCACAAAAGCAACGTTTTTGCTATTATGAGTTTACAGAAATAAAATTAGTTTCATTATCAGGAAAAATGCAAGTGATCGTGTGGACGCTTCTCTGTCGTGCCTTAGGTGAATTCCATGAATCTCTTACGGCTAACGGCAAACTCACGTTTCTTGAAAGCTATATGATCACGAACATATTTGAGATACAGTTACACGAACGGACGTAATCGTTAATAATAATAATAATAATAGCACATTGAAAATAAAAGCAGTGCGGTTGTATTTCATGCACATAATTAGACCTATTTGCGATTGACTTTTAATTCACCAATTACCTCACGCGGGCCGGTCAAGGGCCGGGGGCCGTACAATGCCCAGGTCTGGTCTACCAGATTGGACCAGATATAAGAGAGCAGCCTAATGAAGCTGGTTATTCCAGCAGAGGAAAGACACATTTCATTGTTCTCCAGAACACAAATTAAGATACTTTTGATGAAATCTGAGAGCTCTATGACCCTCTAAAGACAGTAAGGGTACTACTACGTTCATGGCCCAGAATGGTAGTAAAGACACCGTTAAAATAGTCCATTTGACATCAGTGGTTCAACCCTGATTTTATGAAGCTACAAGAATACATTTTGTGCTGATTCAGGAGCCAGTTTTAGTACCTTTTCTTGAACGTTGCGTTGCCATCTGCCCAGAATGGTTGCCATCTGTGCAGAGTCAGAAAGCTCTCAGATTTCATTAAAATATCTTAATTGGTGTTCCGAAGATGAACGAAGCTCTTACGAGTTTGGAACAACTTGAGAGTGAGTAATTAATGACACAGTTTTTATTCTTTAAAGGAATAGTTCTACCAGAAATTATGGTTGTCATCATTTACTCTCCCTCATGTCCTTCCAAATCCATAAGACTTAAGCTCATCTTTGAAACACAGATAAAGATATTTTTAATATTCTTACATCGTTTTTGTCCATCCATTGAATGTACACACAATCAAAACCTTCACGCATCAAAAAGTACAAAAAGATCTGTATGAATTGAGCACGCCTTCTGAATCGCAGATGTAATTGACTGTTATTCACACGTAAACACTAATCAGTTTACATTGAGCAATCAGATATGGCTTTGGAAGGACATGACGCGGGTAAACGTTTACTTCTGAGCGAACTACGCCTTTTTTTTTTTTTTGAATAATGGTTGAGGCTCAGTAAACAGGTTGTATTTGTGTCCTTCACAGATATTTACCTTAGCACTGGAGCGTTGACATTTTTTGAAAAGACGTTGCACAATACAGAGCAGCAAAGTTCTGTTGAAGAAACTTTTCTCTGTGATGTTGAAGGTTCCTGTCAAAGATAAACTCCCCATAAACCCATCAGCCATTCATCTGATGTCCTAGAAAAACGTTGAGTACGAGCGCGTTCGCGCACTCTATACTCTTCGGATTGTGTGAAACACTGCCAGCCTTGGCCTTCCCTCCTCCTTCCTTTCTCTTAGGAGAGCGGGAGTTGGCGTCGACCCCTTCTGCCACCCATAGCTTGCCCATCATCCCTCCCTCTGTTCCGTCCCTGCCATTACATATTCTGTTTATAGCCTTCGCTGGTTTTTCAAGAGCCGGGCCCTTCAGGAGAGATTCAACCCCCCGTGAGGACTGGCAAACCGAGCAGCCCTCCTCACACACGCACACACTCGCTACGTTCAGTGACATCAATGAGAAGGCCTTTGAAGCTGCTTGGGATGAGCATGTGTATAAATGTATTTTTTCATCAATTTATTAATCTAAAGCAGGCGCTTCGGAGTCGGCCAGGTTCAGACAGAAGCGGCACTTTGAGACGCCCACTTTAATTCCGCACTGGGATGTTTTTGACAAGACACGAGTTGTTTATCAAATCTTTAAAGTCTATATCAGGCTCTCAGCGGACTGTGGTGCTTATTTCCAGTAATACACATATATATCAGGGACTGGTGTAGCGATACAGTAGCTTGCGCTTTTTTTCCTTCGCCTGAAACCAGCAACAACTTCGTAAACAAGTGGCCGGTTGATGAAAGTGTTGATTATGTATTATTGTTTGGCAAATTTGTGTTCGTGAAATCCAGTAATTTGAATAGGAATCTGCGTGATTGGGAATTGTGAAAGATTTCACAACAGGTTCAAGTTCAAGTCACATGATATGAGTATTTTATTTCACGGTAAAAATATAGTTATTTTTGCTGTAAATAAGGTATTTTTGCCTCAAAATGTTTGATACCATGGAAATTTCATTATTCTTGTCACCAGTGTCAATATCACAAACTAATACTGGCCTAAATTAAAAATAAAACAAAAAACCTCTAACTCACTTAAGACAAGTAAACAGTCAGCAAAAAAAATAAAAATAAAATGAAACTGATTACAAGCAACAGGACAAAAAACTACAGTAGAACCAATAAATAAGCAATGCTATTGTATTGCATGCATTGTATAAAGTAATCAAATGTAAAAAAACAAGTGCTGTCAAATGATTAATCGCGAAAATATTTTATCCAAAATTAAAAGGTTTTGTTTACATAATATATATGGGTGTACTATGTGTATATTTATGTATAAAAATACACACATGCATGTATATATTTAAGAAAAATGCTAGGTTTATATATTTAAATATTTATATATAATGTTAATTATGTGATTATAAATATATGCACATGGATTTTTTTGTATATGTGTGTATCTATATATACACAATAAATGTACACAATATATACACACACATATTATGCAAACAAAAACTTTTATTTTGTGATTAATTGTGATTAATCATTTGACAGCCCTAAAAAAAACACTGGATATTCTTCACTGTGTTGTTTCTACTTATTAAAGGTACAAAAGTGATTTAGTGAGAGATTTTCTCTTTTTTTGTTGTTTAACATGAATGACAGACAGCAGAAATAGGGCCTTATGAAATCAGTTTTATTTTTTTTTTAATTCTGCTTTTTCCGTTTAATTTTTCTGGATTCCGTTTTTTTCCATTTGAATTTTAATGGTTAAATGACATTTTATTAATCAAAAAGCAAGTCTAATTAATTAAAATTGTGAAACTTACACAATTAACATCAATTTATTAAAAGTTTAACAAAAATGACATGTTTAAGGCTCTATGAAATGTTTTATTTTTCCTCACATTCTGTTTTATTGTTACCAAATTCTATTTAAGCATGTCTAATTATTTGAATGCATAAAAACAACTTGATTTATTAAAGTTTATTTTTACAATATACACTCCTTTTTTGCCAAACAAAGTTACTATTAAAATTAAAACATGAAAGAAATGTTATGTGATTATACCTTAATAAAATTAAGTTTCAACTATTTTAGTAATAAAAGTAGTAGTAGTATTACATACATTCTACTAAACAATGGTAATTTGTCTTCAAGTTAAACCAGACTTTTATTTTGTTGTGTTGCAGTGAATACCTTTACATGTCTGTGTGTATATGATATTACTCAAAAGAAACTGTAAAATGCTCATAAAGAGACTTCAGAGCAGTTCTAGAGATGTTGTTCACTTATTTATGTCCTCGTTTGGTGAGACGGCAGACACTGAAATCACCGCGAGCGTCCCGCGCACTTCAGTATGTGTGTAGTAAACGAAACCGCGTCTGCACCTTTCCTTAACACAGAGACACGCAGAACATAAACGATTCATATTTAAATCGTCTTTTTGCTTAATATTTAGTGATACTAGTCCATATCGCGATTTAAGTGTAATGACGTACTTTTGATTAATTCTTTCAAACTTTGAATTCCGTTTTTTTTTTTTTTTTTTTTTTTTTTTTTAACCGGATTCCACGATTCCATCTGCGTTTTCCACATTGCGGAAATCATAGGGCACTACAGGAATATTAGACTGCTGTCACTTTAAGAGCTACCCGGATCCAATATACTGTTTCTCGTGTTTTCTTTCTCAGCTGTTTGCTTTCACTTAAGACCTAAATTACTGTGTTTACCAGGATACTTGCAAAGATGGGCATTTTGACGCATGCAAGTGTTTGTAGTTAACAGTTCAAGGCCTTTAAAGCAGCAAAAATAGCTCTGATAGCACGTGCATATAGCTAAATGAGTTCTCTTTCGCCTCTTATTGCGTTTTAAAGGCTTAAAATCACTTGTTTTTAAACCAAAGTGTTTGAAAACCCATGCAAAGATACGTTTTCATGTCCATTTGGGACAGCAATGTCACGTAAGCGTGTAACCTCAATAGTCAAAATTCTCATCCAGTCGACAAATTTCTGCCATTTAATCAGGTGTATCATCCACCTCTAGCTACAGTATTGACAATACACAGTGCACTATTTTTGCCCTTGAATTTTCACTAATGTGACCACTCTTCACTTGTTTCTCTTGTTAGTTTTGCTCAATTTAGGGGAGCTGGCTAAGATCAACATTAACTCAGCAAATACACCCACTAACCACTATGATCTAACATTAAAAATTACGGCTAAAAACAGGACGGCTGCATAAGGATACAGTGACTTGAGAGGGGCCTTCATTGCTGTGGGAGTTGATTTGTTAGTTCAGCGTCTATATTTGTTAGCTGGTGGTGTAGTGGGTGTTTTCAAACAGTTTACTTCTTGTGATGGTGTGCTCTCAAAGACCTGGCCCCGTCGCACTGATGGAATATTCCAGATGTGTTTCTGTTAGCGGCCTGTGGAGACTTTTGTATGAGAGCGATGCTTTTATTGAGTGTGATCTGAAGAGTGACACTCCCCTGAATTTTTAGACCTTAGTCAGGGGTGATGTCATATACAAAGTGATGCGGACAGAAATGTGTGGAGGATTAGTAGTATTGCTTAAAATAAAAATTAATCAATCAGTTATCAATGTGTTAAAATTTAAGTCCATTTAAAAATGGACAAATTACGACATATTAGTAACTAAAGATATTTTAGTGTTACAGCAGTGTAAAAAAATGCTGCTGCAATTAGTTATAGCAACTTAAAATTGATGACTTAAGATGACTTAAATATCCAACTAAACTAAGGTAAATAAACTAAATAAACACTTAATTTTTTTAAAAAAAGTTGAAACAACACATTACTTACTCTAATGTTAAAGTTTAGGTTGTGATATTCAGCTGCAGCAATCTTTTTTTTACAGCAATGTAATTCAATGTTTGTTTGTTTTTTCTATTTATTTTTCTTTTTATTTGTCAAATAATTGTTACATATATTAAACTGATATATGAATAGTTCTGTTTAACTAGTTTAACAACATTTTTTAAACATGTAATGCAGTTTTAGATTTATCTAATTATGTCAAATATCAAAAATAAAAATTAAAGAAGATATCCTTTTGTTTTAAGTGGTGCTGCTCATATTTTATTAAAAATGAGGCCTTTGAAAGTGTTATTTTAGTATTGTTTACTATTATAGCGTTCATTAACATTTTATGATCAGTTTTCATTTTAATTTGTTTCAGTAATTTTATTTGCTTTTGTCCTTTATATTCAGTTTGATTTTTATATTTCTATTTAGCTTTAAAGCTTACATTTTATATTATAAATATTTAATGTTTATATTATATTATTAATATTTTATATATATTTTAGTATTTTTAAGACTTCAACTTTTATTTCAGTTAGTTGCCGATGTAAAATTTCTAATTTTAGATTTAATTTTTACATCTCACATTAATATTTTTTTAGTTCCAGTAAGAGTTTTAGTATTTTTAGGACTTAAACTTTTATTTCAGTTAGTTGCCATTTGTAAAATTTCTAATTTTAGTTTTAGTTTTTACATCTCATTTTTATATATTTTTTTTATTTCTGTTTTATAATTTATAGTTCCAGTAAGAGTTTAGTGTTTTTAGTACTTGAGCTTTTATTTCAGTTAGCTGCCAATGAAACATTTCTAATTTTAGTTTTAATTTTTATATTAATATTTTTTACATTTCTGTATTCTTTTTTTTTTTTAGTACTTCAGTACTTTAGTTTTATTTTTAGTATTTTTTTAGTACTTGAGCTTTTATTTCAGTTAGCTGCCAATGAAACATTTCTAATTTTAGTTTTAATTTTTATATTAATATTTTTTACATTTCTGTATTCTTTTTTTTTTTTTAGTACTTCAGTACTTTAGTTTTATTTTTAGTATTTTTTAGTACTTCAGCTTTTATTTCAGTTAGCTGCCAATGAAACATTTCTAATTTTAGTTTTAATTTTTATATTAATATTTTTTACATTTCTGTATTCTTTTTTTTTTAGTACTTCAGTACTTTAGTTTTATTTTTAGTATTTTTTAGTACTTCAGCTTTAATTTCAGTTAGCTGTCAACGAGACATTTCTAATTTTAGTTAAAATTTTTGCATCTCATATTAATATTTTTTTTTTAAATTTCAGTATGAGTTTTAATACTACTTTTTTTTTTTTTTTTTTTTTTTTTTTTCCCAGTTAGTTCCCAAGACAGTTTATTTTTAATTTTTACATCTCATATTTATCTTATTTCAGCTTTTTACAATTAATAAAAACTTTTTGAATAGTTTTAGTTAACAGGAACGTCACTGTTTATGAGGGATGAAAGAACAATATGTTCAATTTGTCATATTGTCCTACACCCGCATGAACATTTGCCATTCACACCCTTAGGGAAATGTATACCTCTGTACAAAAGCACTCTGCCTAAACAGTAGTGCTCCACAATGTGGAAAATGCTTGGGAAAACAATGCAATGCACTTTGTGTTGGTCCAACAAGATATCGCAGCTGCTCGCAGGTCAAAAATAAAGCCGACCATGATGAAATATAGACCTGTTTGTCTGTGCATGTTATAGAGTTCATGCTTGTCATATGTCAAACTAATACCGTCTCGTCACGTGCCCTTAAAAATACAAATATGCATCCGTGCGCTTATCATATGTCCCGTTAATACCCACTTGCCCCTCTAGGCCGTGCGATATCAGTGTTAGACCAGGTTAAAGCCCCCAACAGGCGGGCCAAGGTTAACCCCCTGTGGCCTAGAGGGGTGTGGGGGTCATCCATCTCTCTCCAGGGTGATAAGGGCTCTTCGGCTGATTGATAGCAGGGCTCCGTGCACCCTCCACCCCCTTAGACTACAGCGGGGCCCCTCCAGATCATGTGTGGCCCCTCACGTGGAGACCAGGGTTTTATTTCACATTAAGAGCCATCAGTGCTCTTAAAACCAGAACACTAAGTGCTGGAGTGTACGCTAATAAAATCTGATTGTGCAGAAAGAGAGTGAGAGAAGGGGGGTGTGAGCGAGGGCAACTCCCAAGCAGACCTTCATCAGTCTGGTATTCCAAGCAGATGGTTTCAGTTAAAGCTTAGCAGAGAGAGTTGGAAAGAGGAGGCAGAGCGGGCCTGATATGCTGCACAGTTGGTGGGTGGAAGGAGGGAAAAGTGATAGTGATGATAAGGAAATAAGTAAAAGGGAAAGGGGGTGAACGAGAGAAAATTGGAGGTGCGGACGGAAGAAGTATTAAGCCTAGTTGTTTCGCTGTTGAAAGAAAAATGGCTGTGATGGATGACAATTTTGCTGTGATGTTACATGGAAGTTGTGTATTCATAAATGTATCTGCATATTTGTTGACTTGTATTGATGGATCAAACTGAATTGCTTAACTTAAAGGAGAAGTCCACTTTCAGAAGAACAATTTACAGATAATGTACTCGCCCCCTTGTCATCCAAGATGTTCATGTCTGTCTTCAGTTGTAAACAAATTATGTTTTTTGAGGAAAACATTTCATTTCATTTTTCTCCATATAGTGGACTAATATGGTGCCCCAATTTTGAACTTCCAAAATGCAGTTTAAATGCGGCTTCAAACGATCCCAAATGCAGCCGAGGAAGAAGGGTCTTATCTAGCGAAACGATTGGTTATTTTCATAAAAATAACCCTCATCAAACACTCGTCTTGTCTTGCTCTCCCTAAACTCTGTGTATTCTGGCTCGAGACAGTTAGGGTATGTCGAAAAACTCCTATATCGCTGTTGTACCTTTTTTGTTAAGGGTGTTTGATCTTTGCATGTTCACTTTACAAAGACTGGGTCGGTACTTCTGCAGTGATGTAGGATGATTTTGAAATGTTTTTTGAAGTTGAGGGAGAAAATACAATTGGAGTTTTTCGACATACCCTAACTGTCTTGAGCCAGAATACACAGAGTTCAGGGAGAGCAAGACAAGAGGAGCATTTGAGATTTTTTTTAATGAAAATAATCGATCGTTTCGCTGGAGAAACACCCTTCTTCCTTGGATGGGATTGTTTACAAACGCATTTGCGATTGTTTGAAGCCGCATTTAAACGGCATTTTGGAAGTTCAAACTCGGGGCACCATATCAGTCCATTATATGGAGAAAAATCCTGAAATGTTTTCCTCAAAAACCATAATTTCTTCATGGCTGAAGAAAGAAAGACATGAACATCTTGGATGACAAGGGGTCAGTACATTATCTGTCAATTTTTGTTCTGGAAGTGGACTTCTCCTGTAATCTTAAGGTACTTATATACTACACTCTTAAAAATATTGGTTCTTTATTAGCATCGATGGTTCCATGAAGAACCTTGAACATCCATGGAACATTTCGAATGCAGAAAAGGTTCTTTATAGTAGAAAAAGGTTCTTTAGATTTTTAAAATGTTCTTCAAAATGGTTCTTTTAAGAACTTTACACTTAAAAAGGTTCTTTGGGGAACCAAAAATGGTTCTTCTGTGGCATCACTGCAAAAACACCCCTTTGGAGCCTTTATTTTTAGGAGTGTACTGTTAAAAAATTGTTCTTATCCTCATGAAGGCTGCGTTTGTTTGATAAACAGTAAAAATAGTACAATTTTGAACTATTATTGCAATTTAAAATAATTGTATTCTATTTGAATGCATTTTAAAATGTAATTTATTTCTGTGATGGTAAAGTTGAATTTTCAGCATCTTTACTCCAGTCCTGAATGTCAAATGATCCTTCAGAAATCAATCTAATATGATTATTAAATTCTCAAACATTTATTTTTATCAACGTTCAAAACCGTTGTACTGCTTCATATATTTGTGAAAACGGTGATGCGTTATTTTCAGAGGTCTTTGAATAAAAGGTTCAAAAGAAGAGCATTTATTTGAAATGGAAATCGTTTGCAACATTATAAATGACTTTACTGTCACAATTTTATGCATCATTGCTAATAAAAATGATTAATTTCTTTATCATTGCTAATAAAAATTATTAATTTCTAAAAAAAAATTCTTACTAACATTAAGCTTTTGAACGGTAATGTATATTTGTATATATTTGACACATTTTCCTTAACTCAGATATATTGCCTTTAATACTTATTATAAATGAATCAATAAAGTAGCTTTTTTATTTTTTCATGACATTACTTTTTATTCTCACAAAAGATGTTAACTCTACAACATTCTGTTTTTGACTTTCTCAGATTTTAAAGCTATTTTGCTTCAAAACAAGTTTTTTTTTTTTTTTTTTTTTTACATTGGTAATAGCATAGAACTTTTTAATGAGAATTTTTAAATCCCTAAATTAGTGGAAAAATAAACTGCTGAAAGGTGGGTGGTCAGTGTTGTGCCCTGTTCATAATCCAATCCTTGTATTCTCATGCCAGACATTAACACAAACTGTCTTCATCTCAGTCAGGTCAGTTTTCTCTTCCATGTCAAATAATGTCATGCATATGCATATACATATACATATACATATATATTGGTTTAATGGTACAGGCATTTGAAAGTAACTCTATCAGTACTGAAGTTTGATGCCAACATGGTTATGCAAGTGGACGCATGATGTATGTACAACAAGTCCTCTTGTTTACGTTGTTTTAAGTATGTTTCTGGCCTAATAACCCCCAGACCTCTACTTTCACTATTATCAGTGTTGTCTGCTTGCTAAGCAAGAGCAGGTCCTCGTATGTTTGCACGTGGTCCTCTGGCCCCTGCACACCGTCACATCCAGATGAGGATCTCTGATCACTATCATATTTGTTTTAAGGCCCTGCTTCGGCCCACAGGTCAGGTGGAGGCCATGAAAACACGGCGCTGATATTCTCCCGCAAAGACAGCTGAAGCACAGCAGTGCCGGCATACTAATGATAAGACGACACCTCCAGCGTAACGCGTCCAAGAAAGAATGAAGCTATTCTTTCCCTCTAGCTTTATTTGTTTTGTCTTGCTCTCGCTAGGTCACGTATGTCCTATCGTCACAGGATATGCCCCTGTGCTCGTGTAGCACCTCCTGAATATCCTGCTCTGTTTTTCCTGCTTCTCCCCTCCATCCCGACTCCTTCCCCTCCTCTGCGCGGAACTCCAGATGTAAACGATTAGCTCGTTTAACAAGGCCGCTCCAGGCAAGACGCTTTGCAACAACAACAGTCCCAAACAGTCGACTAGCTTTCTGTGCAGCTTTCCGAAAGTATAAACCCGTGCTAGTCACGGTTTCCATTGGATCCGTGAGTTCCTGGGGAAGTGGTTGTGAATCTGTAAAAAGTGACTTTTTATGTAAAACCCTCATTACATGGAATCACATCACAGGCTTCTTGATTTGGATCAGGATTGTGTGAATAAAATGGATCCAGTTGACTAGAATTAACCCCACTCAACATCTCCATAACTTCCATAACTACCATTACCGCTGGGCAGATGAAATCTAGGCCTAATCTTTGAACAAATCTTAGTGTAAACCTGTCTAAATCAGTTAGACTCATTAGATAGTCACAATGTTCCACCGACTTGCTAGATTCAATTAGGACCCAGCAACAGACTCTCTTTTCTCATCTAATTCCCAGTTGTAGATTAATGAGCACCTGACTGGTTAAAACATTTGCAAGTAACAGTGTGGTATCTCTGAAACTGAAGGTCAACAAAAATGTCTTGTTTCTGTCTATCACACACATCTTGTCAGTGCTAATTCCAGCCAAAGTCCTTTTAAGGCAAGGTAGTTTACTCGGCTTCCATCTTGGCAGGCAAACATACCTCTTTAACTCTCTATACTGAGCGGAAGAAGTCCAGGCCTAACCTTTGAACAAACCTTAGTGTAAACTTGTCTAAGTCAGTTAAACTCATTGGATAGTTACAACGTTTAACAGTCTTGCTAGATTTAAGACCCAGCAGCAGGCTCACCTTTCTCACCTACTTCCTATTTGTAGATTAATGACAGCACCTGATTGGTTAACACATTTGTGAGTAACAGTGATATCTCTAAAATGGTTAAGGTCAGCAAGAATGCCTTGTTTCTGTCTACCACACACAACTTATCAGTGCTGATCCCAACCAAAGTCCTTTTAAGGCAAGGTAGTTTACTCAGCGGCCATCTTGGTAGGCAAACACAGCTCATTTAACCATCTACACTGTAAAATTGTCTAAATCTGTTAGACTTATTGGATGGTCACACAGCATTGATCACAACCATCTTGCTAGATTTGATTAAGACCCAGCAACAGGCTCACCCTTCTTACCTACTTCCTGTTTGTAGATTGACAGCATCTGATTGGATAAAAACATTTGCGAGTGACAGTGTGATACCTCTAAAAACGTTAAGGTCACCAAGAATGCCTTATTTCAGTCCATCACACACCTCTTATCAGTCCTTATTCCAATTCCAAGTCCTTTTAAGGCAAGGTAGTTTACTTGGCGGCCATCTTGGTAGGCAAACACAGTTCCTTTAACCCTCTATACTGGGTGAAAGAAATTGAGGACTAACCTTGAACAAACCTTAGTGTAAACTTGTCTAAATCAGTTACTCATTCGATGGTTACAACGTTCAAACATCTTGTTAGATTTGATTAAGACCCGGCAACAGGCTCACCCTTCTCACCTACTTCCTGTTTGTAGATTAATGACATCACCTGATTGGTTAACACATTTGCGAGAAACAGTGGTATCTCTAAAAACGCTTGAGTTCAGCAAGAATGCTTTGTTTCCGTCTGCCACACATTTCTTGTCAGTGCTAATCCCAGCCAAAGTCCTTTTAAGGAAGGGTAGTTTACTTGATGCCCATCTTGGTAAGCAAACACAGCTCGTTTAACCCTCTACACTGGGCGGAAGAAATCCGGGCCTAACCTTGAACAAACCTTAGTGTAAACTTGTCTAAATTAGTTACTCATTGGATGGTCACAAAGCTCAAACGTCTTGTTAGATTTGATTAAGACCCAACAACAGGCTCACCCTTCTCACCTATTTCTCACCTATTTCTCCTATAAAATATTTGCGAGTAACAGTGTGAAACCTCCAAAAGTGTTAAGGTCAACATGAACGCCTTGTTTCTGTCGAACACACATTGTCAGTGCTGATCTCAGTCGTAGATGAAGTAGTTTACTCTGCGTCCATCTTGGTAGGCAAACACAGCTCATTTAACCCTCTACACTGGGTGGAGAAAATCCAGGTCTAACCTTTGAACAAACCTTAGTGTAAACTTGTCTAAATTCCTTGTTTCTGTTTATTATATCTTGTCAGTGCTAATCCCAGCCAAATTCCCTTTAAGGCAAAGTGGTTCATTCAGTGGCCATCTTGAAGGGCAAACCAATGCAGACCCTACTTCCTGTTTGTAAAATACTGACAGCACCTGATTGGTTAACACATTTGCTAGTAACAATATGATAGCTCTAAAACTGTTGAAGTCAACAAGAATGCCTTGTTTCTGTCCATCACATACATTTTGTTAGCGGTGATCTCAGCTAAAGTCCTTTTTAAGGCAAAGTAGTTTTTTCGGCGGCCATCTTGGTAGGCAAACAATCACGGCTTCTTCAACCCTCTACATTGCGAAATTCATTTTGAAATTATTCTTTATTTTAGCCATTCATGTAAACCAAAGATTTTAATATCAAGCACTAAGGCTCAGCTCTGCAAAAGTGAGTGTTTTAACAATGCATGTAGCTGTCGTATTAAGCATTTTGATTTATCTCATTTGTTTTCCTACAAGTGATCCATTTCTTCCTCTTATACTGCCTCTTCCCTAGCACCCAAAAAAAAGGGTTTAGCTCGTGAGCTCAGGCCTTGGGATTCCCCGCACACGTGACTCTCCATTGTTAATTTCTAAGATGGGTTTAGCCTGCATTTGAGTTTCTAAGATCGTTTTAGCGGAGTAGGAGTGAGGCGGCCATAGTGTGTTGTCCGCACAGCACTTAAAGAGGAATGTGTGTGTTACATTGGACTGTAGAGAGGAAAGGACTGTGTGTGTGTGTGTGTGTGTTGGCAAGTGCAGCACTGGTAGTGAATGGGCTCTTTGAGAGTTTTAGACTGGCATGTGTGACAGGACAAAGAAACCAGAGCAGCAGCTCAGAGTCTTACAGCTGAGGCCTACATATATATACACACACACACACACACACACACACACACACACACACACACACACACACAGAAACACCTTACTCTCATTTAGACTTTACTGCTAGTACTGCATCTTTTTCTCCTCATGCATCTCCTCATCACTCCTACTCACTCAATTATATAGCAATTATGTGCCTCATTTTTAATGTAATATCATAGAAGGATGAGGTCTAGCTGAATATGTATGTGAAAAATTATATATTTTTCAAAACTGAGGTGCTGTGATTAAGCATGATTCATCAGTGTGCGTTATTCAAACGAAAAAATAAAATCACTTTACAGTCTCTAAAATGACTTTCTCGGCTGACATCACCAGTCCTTGGATTTTTCAACCGCTTCAATCCAGCCATCTGGCTACATTAGAGTACTTTTCAGTTTTTGGATTGAATCAAGTCTTGATGGGTATAATCAAATCTCATCGTGAACTCACTGAATGTCCTGTTTCACTTCAAAATCATATTAAACAAGTAAAATTGACTGAAAACAGACTGTTTTTTATATGAAGTTGAAGTTGTGTTGAGCTGTGGTGCTCATGCAGCAGTTGCAGGTTCAAGTACAGACTGATTGTAGATCTCATATTCACTGTTCTTCTCAATAAGCAAGTAAAAAAAAAAAAAAAAAAAAAGATATATATATATATATATATATATATATATATATATATTAGTTTGGTATCAGTAAGATTTTTTTTTAAAAATGTCCATCATTTCACTAAAAAGTTATAATAAATTAAAAGTTAAAGTATAATAAAAAAATATATTAAATAAGGTAAAGTAACTGTATTCTTTTGTAATATATTTTAAAATGTAATTTATTCCTGTGATGAAGAAGCTGAATTTTCAGCATTATTACTCCAGTCGTCAGTGTCACATGATCCTCTTTTTATCATCAAAGTTGATAACAGCTGCTAACATTTTTGTGGGAAAAATACATTTTTAGGTTTCTTTGATGAATTGAAATATCAAAATAACAGGATTTATTGAAAATAACATTAGAATTCACTTTACGGTCACTTTTGATCAAATAAATGGCTAAAGTAGGGCTATGATTGAAAATTCAGATGGAATCGCGGAATCCAGTAATAAGGTCAGCCAATAAAATAATTTTTATAAATTAATTTTTTAGGGTTGCTTCTGATTATTAAAATTTAATGAAACCATTAAGGTGGAAAAATAAAACTAAATTTGAGGGGGAAAAAAAAGCATTTCTTAAGGGCCTTAAAATTGTAATTTTTCGTTAAACTCTGATAAATTGCTGCTAAATTGTGGAAGACATGCTTTTTGATGAAGAAATTTTAATTTAATCATTAAAACAGAGTCTAGACAAATTAAAACATGAAAAACGGAATTTAGAAAAAAGTAAAATGGAATTTGGGAAAATGTATTTTTAAAAAAATCTGACCCCAAACGTTTGAACGTTATTTCATATCATAGTGATTTGTCTGCAAATTAGGTGAAAATCTGCTCATTTTGGCCATTTCAGATATTTTTAAGAAAATTGAGCAAATATTGCTTGATTTGAATATTGCTTTGATTTCAGTAATGTTGTGTGTGTGTCTAAAACGAGTTTATACTGGCTGTTCTTGAGATGTTGTAGAAGATTACAGCACAAATGCTCATGAAGTTGTTTTTTCATTTGTGTGTGTGTGTGTGTGTGTGTGTGTGTGTGTGTGTTCAGCCGAGTCGGTGTGTACATACTTGTGTTTTATAGTTTTTTTCCCCTCCAGTCCCCTGCTGTGGCATTACTTATATTAGCTTAAGCTCAGTAAAAATCTTAAACAGGAACCAGCACTGTTTTAATAACAAGTCATTCCTCTCTCCTCATGTCTGTTCCTGTCTGTTCCTCTCCTCTTTCTCTAGCGGTTAATCTCTGACATGTTTCGCCTAATGCAGAATTGTTGCCAAACAAATGTGATTAAATGGTGCAGAGACTTTGACCCAGAATTAGTCTCACTGAGTGAGAATCCAGTGCTGGGGCCGCGGGGTAACGCAACACCTCGTAGAGCTCCGGTGCCAGCGGCTCGCTTTGGGCCCGTGTACAAACACATTGCGACTCTGCTTTAGCTGTCACTCAATGCGGTGTTTGCCCTTCAGGTTAACGGTGAAAGGTCAAGGTTCAGGGTCAAAAGCCGAGTGGCTTTCTAAAGACGTGTGTCTGAATTAATCTGCCTTTTTCATCACATAAATGCTTATTATTTGTCTCCCGCAAAGCCTTTTCCTTTGGATTTACAATTGACTAATATTTGTGCAATTTTATGTAACTGTTTAATACAGTTCAACATGTCTTCTAGAAGAAAACCGTTCATGCTTTTCCTATAACAGGTCCTTGACCCAGCAGATAGTTTCTATATAGGCTTGTACATGTTTGTTTTATGTTATCGATTCTCCAGTCTGAATTGAGGTCTTGTTGTAATGAATCTTTAGAAATCATACACATCGTTTTGTCATTTGAAGTGGTAGATTTACCTTGATTTGAATACATCTTTCTGACACTCATGCTGAAGTCCAGATCTTTGTCATTTATCAGATTTATAGCTTTGGTCTAAATGAGGTTTGGCTCTCTGAGGAAGGAAGTTCATGTGAGTGTTTTGTGTATGTAACTGGTTACGTAATTAGACTGAAGTGTATTCATATAAAGTTTAAAAGATGGGTTGAATGGTGAGCTGCTTGCAGCCTTGGATGCAAAACACTGTCTGACCTCGAAGAAAAAGAGCCAAATGGGTGAAAGCCAGAAGTGAAGATGTCAGCCCATATGCCCAGCTGTTTAACTGTGAAGAGAAGACACAGTCTTATATTAGGTGTCTGACGCTTTATTTCAATATGTTGGTCAAATTAATCTCTGGTTTAATAACCTCTTGTTGTGTGTTGATGATTTTATTTTGGAGTGTTTTCAGCAACAACCAAGCATGTCACTGCATCTCAGGAGATGCATACAAAGCATTCATTTTTTTGTGATGCAAAGCATTAACTTTTTCATATTCACATTTTTGCAGATATAGGGGAATGTGTTATACAAATCTACTGACTTTGACAATTTGTGCACAGTGACATGAAGCACACATGGAGCCTCAAATTCCTCCACCAGTTTTTATTCTCAGAAGATTGAAGAAATTGAATTCCACAAATTGAAGAAATTATGCTAGAAATATGTCTGTCACAAAACATGAAATATTAGAAATATTATAAATATGACAGTTGCTTGTTTCATTAAAAAACACAGTATTACTATAATTCAGTACTTCTACTACAGCTAATAATAGTAAGTATTAGTATTAAACACAATATAAGACTTATTATAAAAACAAATGTACTACTTGTACTATGACTACTACTACAACATTATAACATAAATTGTTGTTGTTAAACAAAATACAGTTATTGTTAGTAGTGGTAGTAATTGTTATATATGTTGTTATTATTAGTTGTAGTTGTAGTTGTTGTTGTTATAAAACAAATCTACTACTAATAAAAACATAAATATACTATTTCTACTACAACTACTACTACTACTACAATGATGACTAATAAAATGAATATTAATAGTAATAATAATAATAATAATAATAAACAAAATGCAATTATTGTTAATAGTGGTAGTAATTGTTATATATGTTGTTATTATTAATCATTATAAAAACATAAATATACTACCATTTCTACAACTACCATTACTACTACTGATTAAATAAATAAATAAATAAATAAATAATAATAATAAACAAAGTAGTAGTAGTAGTAATTGTTATACATTATTATAAAAAATAAATATATTATTATTTCTACGACTACTACTACTAAAACTTTAATAATAATAATAATAATAAAACAAAATGCAATAATTGTTAGTAGTGGTAGTAATTGTTATATATGTTGTTATTATTAGATATTATAAAAACATAAACATGCTACTATTTTTACTACTACTAATAATAATAAAAATATAAATAATAATACTAATAATAATAATAAAAATACAAGTATTAATGGTAGTAGTAGTAATTGTTATATGTTATTATAAAAACATAAATATACTATTATTTCTACTACTACTGCTACCACTACTACTAAAAACTTTATAATAATAATAATAATAAATAATAATAATAATAATAATAATAAATGCAAGTATTGTTAGTAGTTGTAGCAATTGTTATATATTTTATTAGTTATTATAAAAACATAAATATGCTACTATTTGTACTACTACCACTGCTACTACTACTCATAACTAACTAAATACAATAACAAAATAGTTATTGTTAGTAGTGGTTGTAGTTATGTTTTTATTATTAGTTATAAATAACATAAAAAAACATAACATTGCTTTTTGAAACTCATTTCTGCTACCACTGCTACTACTAATAATGATAACATAATATAAATAACAATGATATAATGTTATTATAATATAATAATAATAATAATAATAATAATAAGAAGAAGAAGAAGAAGAAGAAGAAGAAGAAACAAAATACAATTATTATAATTGTAATCGTTATATACGTTATTATCAAACAAAATACACTACTACTGCTAATTTACTATTGCTAATAATAATAATTTTTATTATTATTATTATTATTATTATTATTATTATTATTATTATTATTTTTATTATTATTAAAGGCAATAGCTGTACAGAGTCACTTTCTCCTTGCATCAGAACATGGGGTAAAACTGGACTTTATTTGGAGATGAAAGGCTTTTCTTACTCGTTTATCGTTTTTAATCATGAGACCAGCTATTTCAATTTGATTTCATGCCTTTTCTTCTTTTAACCTTGATATCTAAGCAACAGCAAAACAAGATCTTAAATGTTTCTCATAATGCAGTTCATATCACAATGACAGTATTTATCCAAAATCATGCAGCTTTAAGTTGATCATTTTTGTCTCCTGTGACCTCCTGTGTTTTTTTTTTTTTTTCCTCTCTATTGTGAGCGTATTGTTTTTTTCTTTCTTTGTGTGATTGCATGCTTCATGCTCTTTCTCTTAGTCAGACTCTCTGGATGGGCTTGGTGTAAATACCTGCGAGCCGGTGCAGCCGTAAGTGGCTGTAGTTGTCGCTGTAATAGGGTGTTGAGGAGATTTAGTATCAAAGATCCTTGAAATCTTAATTCCTTCTCCATTGTTCACACCTAATTTTAATAGTGTGACACATTCTTGCTTTTCTATACAAAAAACAGTTCACCTTTGCATGACATCACCCTGATAGTTGCATTGGAAGTCCTAACATGCATTATCAACATGTGAGCGATCATTTTGAGAGCGTTTGGCGCTTTTACGAGACCTTTAGGACACCAGCGCGCTGACGTAAATGTGTTTAATAGCCATTTACAGTTTATGGCATGGATATGTCTCATTCTTGCGAATTTTTTTGATTCAGCGTCTCTTTATTTTGACGGAAAAATAAAGCGTTTGTGTTCCAAACGTTCTCACCATTCAAATCCACCTTGTGACACAATGAGTTTCCACTAACGCTAGGCTTCTAATCCCAGTCTGAATAAAAACAATGGACTTTGTTAGCTTGTTAGTTTAACTTGTCCAGCTAATTTCTCAAACGTGTCACGCACACAGTCGGCTCCATTAGCGAAAAAGCTGATTGCATTTCTGTTTAGCTTCCCCTCTATTATCCCTTTCTCAGGGTGAGTTCTTGAACCGTGTAGACGAGGTGAGGGGGCTCCTGACCCCTCGGACCCTCGACCCGGTCCACGGCCACGCTACGGAGATCGTCTGTGGACTTCAGCAAAACCTCACGCAGTCAGTGGGGCTGGATGCTGTTTGCTTTTCTCATTGTGTTGCGAGCTTTCCTGTTTGTTCTGTGCTAAAACAACACCGATGATGGAACGTGTTTTGAAGAAGGCCCACTAGTGTTGAAAGCCAAAGATTTTGCCCTGGGCTTTCTGAATAAAGATTATCGTACTCACTCATGAATGAAGCGATCAGGAGGTAACAAAAGGAGTAGTTCATCTGATAATTGAAAATCCTGTCGTCCTTTATTCACCCTCACCTTGATTTTTCTTTCTTCGCTGGAAGAAAAGCACGTTTTGAAGAACGTTCATGCTGCGCTTCCTCACAATAACAATGGATGGGGTCTAGAAACTGTCAAGGTCCAAAATGAGGGGTGGGGACATAATAAAGTTGTCCATACAAATCATTTGTCCATACAAATGTTGTATCGCTTGTCTTATGAAGCTATATGATAGCTTTTTGTAAGGAACATTTAATACTTAACCTTGTAAAGCCTGACATTGAAATAATAGTCAGAAAAATTTTTTTAGTTTATTAATCCTTAAATTCATATGTCGTATGATTCATCAGGCTTTTATTTGATATAGTGAGAGTATGGAGCTCATACTCAGGAAAAAACGGCTTGGTTTTTTTCAGAGGTCCAAACTGAGCAAAAAATTTGTACTTTTGGTGCATTTGCTAATATTTATGTAATCAAAAACTAAGGTGGAATTCTGACTGTAGATCTTTTTTAACAGTATAGCAGAATACTTTCATAAAATGCATATAAATGTCAATTGTCACTCTAGATCTCCTAATAATAATGGTATTTAAATGCTTATGATTAAATGCTTGTATGATCAAAGCTCTGTAGTTTGTATTATTTTATTGTGTTTTTTTTTTTTTTTGTTGGGGCAAAACATAATGCAATGACTTTTTTTCTCAGAATTATATGAACTCACAATTGCGAGAATGTTTTTCTCAGAATTTGGACTTTTTCTCGCAATTGCAAGTTTATATCTCGAAATTCTTACTTTTTTCTCACAATTGTGAGTTTATATCTCGCAATTCTAACTTTCTTGCAGTTCTGACTTTTTTTTCTCAGAATTGTGTGATATAAACACAGTTGTGAGAAATAAAGTCAGAATTGCCAAAAACGTACACTTCTGATTTTTTTTTTCTTGCAATTCTTTCTTTTTCTCAGAATTTCTCATCAGAATTACACGATAAACTCACAATTGTGAGGAAGAAGTCAGATTTGCAGAAAAACTCACAATTCTGACTTTATTGCAAGTGTGAGTTTGTATCTCGTAGTTCTCACTTTTTCCTCGCAATTGTGAGTTTGTCTCACTATTCTGACTTTCCTGCAATTTCTTGTCAGAATTGCATGATGTAAAGTCAGAATAGCAAAAAACTCACAATTCTGCCTTTTTTCTCACAAATGTGAGTTTATATCTTGCAATTCTGACTTTCTCGCAATTCTGATATAAACTCACAATTAAGAGAAATAAAGTCTTAAAAATAAGAAATCTAAAAAATAACTTTTTCTCGCAAATGCCAGTTTATATCTCGCAATTCTGTTTTTTTTTCTTGCAATTTCTCGTCAGAATTGTGATAAACTCACTCACATTATGCGAAAAAGTCAATTGCGAAAAAACTTGCTGTTCTGACTGTTTCTCGCAAATGAGTTTGTATCTTGTAATTCTGACTTTCCTTGCAATTGTGAGTTTATATCTTGCTATTCTGACTTTTTCTTGCAATTTATTACCAGAATTGCATGATATAAACTAAAAACTGTGAGTCAGAATTGCAAAAACTCACAATTCTGACTTTCACAAACATGAGTTTGTATCTTGCAATTCTGACTTTATATCTCTCAATTGCAAGAAAAAAGTTGTAATTGTGAGATATAAACTTGCAAAAAAGTCAATTGCGAAAACATGCATTTGTAACTTTCTCGCAAATGCGAGTTTATATCTTGCAATTCTGGCTTTTTTCTTGTAATTGTGTGTTTGTCTCGTGCAATCCTGACTTTTTCTCACAATTTCTCATCAGAATTATGTGATAAACTCAAAATTTGCAAGAAAAAGTCAGAATTGCAAAAAACTGACTTTATTGCAAATGCGAGTTTGTATCTCGCAGTTCTTACTTTTTCCTTGCAGTTGCGAGTTTATATCTCGCTATTCTGACTTTTTCTTGCAATTTCTCATCAGAATTGCATGATATAAACTCACAATTGTGAGACTAGCAATTCTGACTTTTTTTCTCGCAATTATGCCTTTTTTTCTCGTAATTCTGACTTTTTTCTTTGAATTGTGAGATGTAAACTGAGAAATTAAGTCAGAATTGCAAAATACTTGCATTTCTGCTTTTTTTTGTTTTTGTCTTTTTCTAGCAGTCAGGCGACACGAGGCATGTTTTGGATAGTGTGCAACAGGTTTGTCAGCAAAGTTTTGATCAAGTTGATAATCTAAATGTCTTAAAAATTTAAACATCAAAACAGTAGGCTTTATAGTTGTTTACTGAAAGCAATGCTTGACAGCCACGGTCCCTGTTCACTTTCATTATATGGGAAAAGAGCAGCATGGACATTCAGCTAAAGTCTCCTTTTGTGTTCAGTGCAAGAAAGACACCCATATGTGGTTTATTAAGAGTAAACTATTATTTCTGGTGAGCTGTTCTCATATTTGCGCGCATAGTTTGTCTGTGTCATGACTGCGTGCCTGCAAGTACACGTTTTTGCAGCGGTTGAGTCAGTAAGGGAGCTTCCCTGCTGTGTGTATGTGCGTTTCATGGTGAAGAAGGATGTGTATTAGGTTGTAAAGCTCAGTCCGAGCACACAGGAGGTCCAGGCCTGTTTCTATACGCCTCTGCCGCTGAGCCAAACATACATCCAGCCCACTATAGACAGCTGTGTGTGCGTGTTTCTGTCAGAGCGGCTTAAGAACGAACACAATCAGTGCTCTGTTTTCATAGGGCTTGTGGTATGTGTGAGCAGAAACAAATGTGTTTAATTTAGCCCTGTCTGTTCCTTCCACCATCTCTCTGTCTGTCTCTCTCTCTCTCTCTCTCTTTTTTTTTCTCTAAAATGATGTGTCATGGCAGTGAAAAGGCCAGTTTAAATGGTAGCAGTGTGTGTTCAGCCTCTCGTAGCACAAGCCCTTATTGAGGAGCTGCACGATCAGATTTACACCCGAGCAAATATTTATTCTCTCATTTTCGGCCGCAGAAAACGTTTAAAAAGTCTGGGTTTAAAGTGATACCTGTGCCTCATTTTGTAATCTCAAGTCTGTCAGCTATATAAACTAAACACTCCTGTAAAATGGAGCCTGTAAAGTTACAGTGCCTCATACGTCACATCTGGACAGAATTTGTCAGACTGTAAATGAAGGGTTTACAGATTTTATAGCAGAAAATGTACTCTATGCTGGTTTGCAAACATGCAGAGCTAATAAATACCAAGTATGTTGTTGTGTCATATGTACTTAAAGTTCGTTTTTGTGGTGGATTGGTTTACCAGGATCTGTTTTTATTTATATACCTAGCTACAAATGTTAAGTTTCACTAACAAAGTTAACTGAGCTAATTTGCTCAGCAATATTCTTCATTAGGACCATTATAATGAAGAAGTCACTGACTTGTTTTCCTCAGAATTGCATGATATAAACTCACAACTGAAAGAAATAAAGTCAGAATTGGGAAATACTTGCAGTTCTGATAAATGCAAGTTTATGCCACAATTCTGACTTTTTTCCTTGCAAATGTGAGTTTGTATCTCTCATTTTGACGTTTTTTCTCGCAAATGCAAGTTTATATCTTGCAATACGGACTTTTTTCTTGCAAATGCGAGTTTATATCTCACAGTACTGACTTTTTTTTGCAATACTGACTTTGTTTTTCTTACAAATGCGAGTTTATATCTCGCGGTACTGACTTTTCTTTTGCAATACTGACTTTTTTTTCTTACAAAATGCGGGTTTATATCTCGCAGTACTGACATTTTTAGCAGTACTAACTTTTTTCCTTGCAAATGCGAGTTTATATCTCACAGTACTGACTTTTTTTTTTTGCAATACTGATTTTTCTCACAAATATGAGTTTATATCTCACAGTACTGACTTTTTTTTTCTTGCAATTCTGAGTTTTTTTTTTCTCAGAATTGTGAGAGATAATCTCTATTGTGAGCTATAAAGTTCAATTTTGAGGGGGGAAAAAAGACTGACGTTCTCAGAATTGAGAGTTTATATCTCGCAATTCTGAGTTAACGCTCAATTGTGTGTTACAAAGAAAAAGGTTTTGCGAGAAATAAACTCACAACTCTGAGGGGAAAAAGTCAGAATTTTGACTTTATATCTCGCGATTCTGACTTTATTTCTCAGAAATGCAACCTTATTTCTCAGAATTGCGAGAAAACATTTTTTAAAAAGTCTGGGTTTAAAGTGGTATCCATGCCTCATTTTGTAATCTTACGTCTGTGTCACTTTTGGTAACACAAGACTTTGGTCACACTTTAGTTTGGGGACCATTTCTCAGTATTAACTATCTATTAACTATGACTTTTGTCTCGATAAACTCCTAATTTTGCTGCATATTAATAGTTAGTAAGGTAGTTGTTAAGTTTAGGATTATGGGATCTAAAATAAGATCATGCAGAATAAACATTAATATGTGGTTTAAAGGTACTAATAAACAAGCAATAATAGTAATATGCATGCTAATAAGCAACTCGTTAGTTAACATGAACTAACACTGTATAATAATTTTAACACTTACTGAAACATTTTTCAATTCAAAAGTTGTAACAACTAACATTAACACACTGTGAACTAACATGTGAATGAACAATGAAAAAATGAATAACTAATGTTGACAGATTTATTAATGCTGTAAAATTAAAATTATATTGCTAATTAATAGTTAATTTTAGCTAATGCTTGACAAATACCATCTTTTTATATTTTATATAGACCTTATATTTACCAACATTTGATGTCTATGGATAGCTTTGTTTTATGAAACTTAAAATAAAAATTTTACCAAAAAAAAAAAAAAATGTAATAATAATGAACAATGCATGAGAGCACAAAGCACAGAGTAAATATTTAAGATTTTATTTTTAATATTTAAAAAAAAAAAAATCAGATGATGTAGGTTCTGCCTATAATTCATCTTAAATATATCAGCATATTTTGCTTATCAGACCAAAACTGGATAAATCTCATATGATATTGGATGATTCCAATGTATTGTTTATCCATGCTACTTATGAATTGCATTTTGACGCAAATTGGTACATAACAACAATATTTAGCTGGAAGTGTTTGCATTCACGTGTATCATAAATATAGACTCAGCCTCATGTCAAGTGTATTCACACAGTTTTTACAGTAAACATCCAGTCATCCATTCAACAGCTACAAATTCTGGACTTTATTATGAAGATGATTCAAATTTCTGTTTTAACCTTGTAGTCTGAAGAGTTTCTCAAGCTAAAACCCCCGAAGAGCTTGAGTAAAGGCAGTTAATATAAAGTCCTTTATCCATCAGCGTTAAAACATCCCCCTTCTTGTGAGCTTAACATTTGTAGAAGAATCTGTAACAAGATATGCCAGGTACTGAAAAACCTCCGAACACACTGGTAATTGACTGAAACAATATGGCCGCCTGCTCTCGGCGCTGACAGAGCGCCAGCTCTCGCCAGATGCCCCGATTATTTTCTTGTGCTTCTAATTATGCGTAAGGTTTCGATTGACCTTGCGTTGTGTTCTTGAGTACAATAGCTGAATTATTCCATCGCGCTCGACTCCATCAGCTCTGTCTCTCATTCTGCGAGTGTAGTGTGAATAAAAGACTGTCCGTGGTCAATGCAATGCTATTATTCCAACTATACTGTTGTCCATTTGAAGAAATATATAATCTTCATCGTCGATTCACTTCTGGAGAAAGTCGTAGATGACGACTGAATCCCGGGTGTTATACAAAGTACTCTTATAAGGATGCTTAACATAACAAATATCCTAACTGTGCTAATTTAAATTTTGTCATCATAGAGCAAAATATCAGAATATCGGTTTTGGTTATCTACGTTTCTAACCACTATTAAAATGACTGTATACACTACCAGTCAAGTTTTTGAACAGTAAGATTTTTTATGTTTTTTTTTAAAGAAGTCTCTTCTGCTCACCAATCCTGCATTTATTTGATCCAAAGTACAGCAAAAACGGTAAAATTTTGAAATATTTTTACTATTTAAAATGACTGCTTTCTATTTGAATATATTTTAAAATGTAATTTATTCCTGTGATCAAAGCTGAATTTTCAACATCATTACTCCAGTCTTCAGTGTCACATGATTTGCTGTTAAAGAAACATTATTACCATCATCAATATTTAAAACAGTTGAGTAATTTTTTTCAGGATTCTTTGAATAGAAAGATCCAAAGATCAGCATTTATCTAAAATATAAAGCTTTTAAAACATTAAATACCGCTCCTTTTAAAAGCTTGGAGTCTGTATAATTTATTTATTTTTTTGGTGTGTGAAGGAAATTATTAAAATTAATACTTTTATTTAATAAGGATGCTTTAAATGAATCAAAGGTGATGATAAAGACACTTATAATGTTACAAAAGATTTTTATTTCAGATAATTGCTGTTCTTTTGAACTTTCTATTCATCAAAGAAACCTGAAAAAAATCTACTCTGCTTCTTTCAACATAATAATAATACATGTTTTTTTTTTTTTTTTTGAGCAGCAAATCAGCATATTAGAATGATTTCTGAAGGATCATGTGACACTGAAGACTGAAGTAATGATGATAAAAATTCAGTTTTGAAATCACAGGAATAAATTACGTTTTAAAATGTATTCAAATAGAAAACAGTTCTTTTAAAGAGTAAAAATATTTCAGAATTTTACTGATTTTGCTGTACTTTGGGTCTAATAAATGCAGGCTTGGTGAGCAAAAGAGACTTTTTTATAAAAATCATTACAAATCTTACTGTTAGTAGTGTAACTGTGGCAAATGCTCTTTAATCTGACAATTAAGCTTGATAAAGATAAAAATGTCTTTGGTTTGAACTGTAGTAGCACAAACAAGTTACAATTGGTAAGTTTGGTTAATTTCCACAAATCAGTTCAAATTGTGTTTTTAATAGACGATCAAGTCCTCAGAATGACATTTTTCATATCTCTTCCTAAAAAATATCTTGTTTTTCTTGATTTTTCTAATAAGAATCTGCTATTAGTAGGTTCTTATGTCCATGCTAAAGAGTACATTGTGATGAATGTGTTTTAAAGGAGCGTTCTCAATGATCCTTGCGTTGCTTCGTAGCTAATAACCAAGAGAGGTCTTCAATAGAGTGGGAAATGGGCTCTCCATGCTGTCCTGGCCCCGTTTGATGGACTGTTGCTTACCTTAAAAGCCAAATCCATCCATCAGTCCTGGTCAGACCTTGGAATCTCTCAATTGTTCGGTTAAACCTTTGCCCCGTCTCTCTGCTCATAGAAGCTCACGCGCATCTCCGTCCGTCCTTCCTTACTAATAGTTCTTTTGTGCACAAGAGCGTGTTAAGAGGCCCGTGAGCGCGGCCTTAATAGGGCCATGTTGCCATGGAGACGTGTGCACTCTGGCAGGTTGACCTTTGACTTGGTTTTTAGTGTTTTCAGGCAGTGAATGGACGTGCAAGAAGGGCGCGCGGGTCACAATAGACGGCCGATGAGAGTAGCGGAGCCCTGTCATAGGCACTTAACTTCACTCGGCCCAAAGACTGAGGAATACTTCAAACATGGCAGCCTTTACTCTAGTGCTAGATGCATACTTCAGATACGCCCGTTGACGGTGACCTCAAGTCAGACAGTTGGAGTCAGTAGTTGTAATGCATTCTGAGTGGATTTTATTCATTCATGCATTAAGGGACAATTTGGTTTTAAATATGAAGCAGATTGTCAAAAATGTGGATTATGCTGATCAAACTGGTCATGCGGATGCAGTTAGAATCTGCTGTTTCCTAATCGTTTCTCTCGTTCCCGTTCCTGTTCCACTATTATTGTTATTAAAAGTGGTAAAATGCAAAATTAGATGAAGTGCACTACTATCTGCTTGGGGGAAAGGTGCACTTTCAGTCAGATTTTCACTTGGCAATCAAATTCAAAAGCCTGTCTTGCAGTATCTCTTTCAATTTGGTGTTCGGCACAAGGTCTGAAGACTGACTGTGTGTCAGAACTTATCTAAAAGTTCTGAAAACGTCTATAAAATGCAGAAATTATGTCAAGGTAGGTATAATTTTGTTTTTTGTTTTTTTTTGGTGTGTGAAGGAAATTATAGAAATTAATACTTTTATTTAATAAGGATGCTTTAAATGAATCAAAAGTGATGATAAAGACACTTATAATGTTACAAAAGATTTTTATTTCAGATAATAAGGTAGGCAACTCGTATGTTTTGAAAAACAGCTAATGACTTTTTTCTTATGTTTGACAGCTTGAAAAGATGCTCTGGGGTTTGTTTTTTATAAACTCTAGGGTAGTTCACAACTTGTGAAAGTTGTCCATTTTAATGATGACTAACAAATGTAATATTAAGTATATTAAACAATTTTTATTGTGAAGTATGAACTCCTGAATTCAAATACAAATTAAAACTTGTTTCATTGCGTGAGATGCTAAACACCTGCAGTCAATACTTTGTGGTACTTGAATTGATTATGCGAATGAATCTTTTAAACTTTTTTTTTTTAATATTGTTTCATTAAATTTAATTTGTATTGTATTTTATTTTAGTATTTTTATATAATTTTATTTTTAGTTTTATTTAAGTTTATTATTTTTTTTTAGATTTTTTTTCACTTAATTTTAATTTTTATTTTATTTGATTTAGTTTTATATTATTTAATTGAATTTAATGTAACTTTTTATTTAGCTTTATTTTTTATTTTATTTTATTATTTTTTTGTATTTCATTTTATTTAATTCTTCTATTTAATTAAAACCTATTTATTTATTTTTATATTATTTAATTTAATTTCTTTATTTTGTTTTATTTTATTTTTTGGTATTTTATTTCATTTTACTATTTTTTTTTTATTTTATTAGTTTATTTTTATATAATTATATTTCGTTTCATTTAATTTTTTATTTTATTTATTTGTAAAATATTTAATTTTATTTTTAGTTTCATTTTATTATTATTTTATTTTATTTTCATACAATTTTATTTAGTTCTTTTTTTTAGATTTCTTTTATTTTTTATTTTCTTTTTTGTATTTTCTTTTCTTTTTTTGGGGGACGGGGTTCTATTAATAGTTCAGTTAAATTTTATGTTTTCAATATCTTACAAGTGTAATTTATTTCTGCGATTTATTCTGAAGATTAAATTTTATTAATCAAACAATTCAATTCAGTTACTAAAAGTTCAACAAATCAAAAATGTATACATTTTTAAAAACAGGATTACCCTATGAAATGTGTTTTATTGTCTGTTTTAATTTTTCTGAATTTTGTGTTTTACGATTTAATACAGATTTACTATTAAAAATGGTGGTAATCAAATTAATACTTACATTTTATATTTAATCTAATTTAAATATTTAATCTAATCCTTTTAAAAGGTAATCAAATGGAAATCAAACAACTTTCTTTTTTTAGCAAGCAAAGTGATTCACAAAAGGTTTGCTGTTAAATTTAAAACATGAACAAGAAATTGTGATCTAATACATTGTATTATTATTGGTATTACTTTATGGAGCGCATTCTAATGCACAATAGTAATACATTTCTCTAATAATATCTGTCTAATTACTTGATAGTTTTATCAAATGAAATGGTGAAATGCTCATGAAATGACTCTCGGAGCAGTTTATGCGTTCACAACTTCATATATTGAGACGCTGAATATGTGCAGTAGGTGAAACTGTGCCAAAGTACAGACTTTATATTTCGAATTCAGCCTTTTTGCATTTTATTATTCACACACACTGGTCCGTATGATGATCTGGTTACATGTACAGCTCTGCTTTTGATTTATTAATTCAAATTTGGCAAAATTCCGTGACATTCCACATTATAATGCTGTAAATTCCATTTTACTGCACTGCAGAGATCAGGGCCCTGCGTACTGCAGAGGAAGGGAGAGAACAAGGTGCAATTGAATTTGGGTTTGGAAAATCAATCGAACTGAGTAAGAAAACGGCCTCAGACTTTGTTATGGTGTGAAAAGCGCAAATAAATATCCTCATTGAAATGTTTCGTCTAGCCGCGCTGTAAACATCTCCCACAGCCAAAACAAACATACCTGCATGCTGAGCGGACTCGCTAATGTGTCAGCGTTTACCTTTGGGAATGTGTTGCGATGAGGGAAATGTGGATCTATCGACATCCCAAGTTAAGCTAGTGAAGTTCGACCAGCATTAACTGTAAAGCTAGCGTGTCAGCGAGCGCTTATTTAACACTTGGGTTTCCTCATTTTTGAATACCATACTCTTTTACCCAAATCGCTATCATTGCTCAAGTTTAATCTCTGAAGTTTGGTTACATTCCAAAAGCATTGTGGTTGCTGATCTCTCCGCCCAGTTTCACTGATAGTTAATCTCTCCCTCCAATTAGCATGATGGTATCTGGTTTGCGTAAGAATGATTTGTATAATTATTTAATTACCCACAACGCATTTACACAAAGGCGCCCGGTTTGAAGCAGGCGGGCCGTTCTCACCTCTATTGTGCTCGGCCTGTGGTAAGCGCCGATTGTGTGGTCAGGTTGGACTAACAGTAGGTGTAAATGACTAGTTTTAAGCTGACGGCGTGTTCTGACAATAGGCCGTCATGTGGGGCAGGACCGTGTGTGTGTTATCAGTGCTGGGCTGCTCGGATTGAGAGATGTGATTAACACTTTAACACACCAGCCACAGGGAGGCCCATTTGGGTGCATCAGGGGGTCCTAAATAAATACTGGCCACACGCTGGGTGATTGGCATGATCTGCTGGTGCTGAGGACATGTGTGGTCACGAGTAAGATCGTTTTCTGTGCAGAATGAAATTATGCTATAAAATGTGTCATTTTTATTATATGATTGCACCATAAAACTGTGGTTACTTCTCTTTTTAGTGAGTGTTTTTTTTTGTTGTAAAGTCATCAAGGATGCATTTTTTTTTTTATTTGAAAAAGCAGTAAAAACAGAAACACTGTGAAATATTATTACAATTTAAAATGTTTTCTATTTGAATATATTTTAAAATGTAATTGTGACGCAAAGCTGAATTTTCAGCATCACTACTCCAGTCTTCAGTGTCACATGATTCTTCAGAAATCATTCTAATATTATTAATAATAAGACATTAATATTAAGAAATCTTTCATTTCTTCTCATCAATAATGAAAACCGATTTTGTTTCTAAATATTTGTAGCAAGTGCATATTTTCTAAGGATTCTTTGCCAATTTAAAAGAGTAATCGGTTTATGAATGAATGCATTCTTGCTGAAAAATTTCTTTAAAAAACAACTCATCAAAATTTTGAATAGTACTGTATGTATTTATGGTTTTGACATTAAAATTGAAATTATTGTTGTACAAAATACTGTATAACCAGCTAAAATTGCTTTATTATTCTTTTTTTAAATAATTGTTTTCTTTTGTTTTTATAACCATTTTAATAATTATTTTTATGTAAATTACCATTGTGTACAAAAGGGCAAAAAAGAAAGCTTACCTTGCTATCACTTAATATAATTTAAACTTTTTTTTTTTTAATTTAATAGTTTACTTAAGTTATGTGCTTTACTTAAGACCGTGCATTCAAATTCAGTTTTTTATCCATTCAAATTTTTCTGGATTTATATATATATATATATATATATATATATATATATATATATATATATATATATATATAGTTTTTATTATTTATTTATTTATTTATTTATTTTTATTTATTTATATTTATATATATATATATAATTTTGATAATGACATTTTTAGGGCCCTATGAAGTTAGTATTATTTATTTATTTATTTATTTATTTATTTATTTATTTATTTATTTATTTATTTACCAAATTCTGTTTTTTTTTATTCATTGTCTGGGTTCCATTTTAATGGTTTATTATTTTTTAATAATCAGTCATCTCTAATTAATAGATTTTTACAAAAATAGTGTATTTTATTTATTTATTTATTTATCTTTCTTTCTCAGAAATACTGTGCTGTGTATTTACATTTTTTCTGGTAAACAAATTCTGGTAAATATTTTTTTTTCCTGGTAGATATTCCTCAAAAAAATGTTTTAATATTTGTAGTAGTAGTAGTAGTAGTAGTAGTAGTAGTAGTAGTAGTAGTAGTAGTAGTAGTGGTGGTAGTATCATTACATTAAGTAATATATTTGTCACAATTTCTTCAAGTTAAACCAAACTTTTATTTTGACGGGTTGCTGTGAAGACCTTTAAGTTTCTGCTTGAAAATGATATGACAATAGTTTTTCTCAAAAGAAATGGCAAAATGCTTATGAATTGACTCTCAGAGCAGTTTTAGAGATTGTGTTTGTCGATGTACTCGTATATTGAGGCTAAAAACACAGCGAGCGTCACGTGTGCTTCAGTATGTGTGTAGTAAAGGAAACCGTGTGTCTGCGCCATTCATTCACACAGAGACAAGCAGAACATGCGGGATTCATATTTAAATAGTATTTTAGTGGCTCAATATTCAAAGACACTAGTCCATATCATGATCTGACTAAGTTTAATGACCTACTTTTGATTTATTCATCTCAAATTTGCCAAATTCCATGACATTCCGTGTTATGAATTCCATTTTTTTATGACTGGATTCCATGATACTGTCTGAAATCATAAGGCCCTAGTGACGGTAGAATTTAAAACGCATCCAATCATCATCCAGGGTTTTAGGGGAAACTTTTTAGCCTAAAAACTTCTTAAAGCGCACGACACAGATCTCGAGCGGGCGATTGAAAGCATGTCAGCCCCTCATTACCTCCATAGCGGAGCTGCAAGTTTGTCAGGCCGCTTCTATTTGGGTGCTGTTGGCAGGCGGCGCGCTCTCCCTCAGTAACAAATGTCCCTCACATCTGCCTCACAGCATCCCTGGCAGCGCTGCCTCGTCTCCTCCGAGCTGACAAAGCCTCCTGGCCCCCCGTTCGCGTCTCTCTCTCCATGAAAGGAGGCGAACAATTGGACTCTGGCGCTGGCACCTAGCGGGCCCTAGAGCATATGCCATATTCTCTCTGTTCACCAAACCAAAGGGCCCGGTGCTTGGCTTTTCTCTGGAATATTCTCCGCCACCTTTTGTCGCATCTGTGTTCTGCCTCTCATTAGGAGAGCGCTCGACTGATGTTCGCTCTGAGCGTTGGAGGCCGAGGCAGAGAGCTGGAAGACAATTAGAGAGGAGTGAGAAATGGATCAGATAGCTGGAGGATGACGGCCTATGAGAAGGCCTAGTTTTGAAGTTGAGAGACTCTATGTAGGATGAGGAAAGCGGGAGTCTGTGCTGTTTGGAGAGAAAGTTTTAGGCACAATATAGAGTGGCTAGTAAGACTGTGGAAAGTGTTCAAGCATCCAAATGCATCGGAATGTAAACAGTAGTAAATACATTTGATTTTTATATAGCATATTTTAAAGTTTGTGTAACACAAATATTCAGTAAAATAATTATAATAATTATAGAAAATAATTATTTATGATAATTGTAACATTTTTTATATATATATATATATATATATATATATATATATATATATATATATATATATATATATATATATATATATATATATATATATATATATATATATATATATATATATCTCAAGTGTCTCTGTGTGTAATATAGTATAATATAAAAAAATAAATTAGTATAATCACTATAAACAACTTTCCTACCTTGTATTGTAATATAAACGATAGATTATAAACATAATTAGATATTAAATAATTGTTTAACAACAACAATAATAAATTGTAACTTAGTAAATGCATTTGTTTTTGTTTTTTTTTTTATTAGATTTTAAAAACTCAAGCTTGCTTTACAGAGGAAATATAATATAGTATAATAGAAATAATAAAAAATAAAGAATTATTGCAACATTAGTAAATATTTTATTTTTTGTAGCGGATTTAAAAACTCAAGCTTGCTTTACAGAGGAAAATATATAATATGGTATAATATAAATAATAAAAAATTAATAAATATTACTAAATATATATATATTTTTTTTTTGCAGCAGAGCAAAAATATGTATAATATAGTATAATGTCAAAAATATAATATAAACAATGAAAATAAATTACTGCAACAATAGTAAATACATTAGTTTTTTTGTAGAAGATTTTAAAACTCAACTCAACTGAAAAAATATATAATATAATATAATAAATATAATATTATATAATATAAATAATAAAATTAAGAAATTGCAACATTAACATTTGTTAATATACTTAACAAAGTTAAGTATATTAGATTTTTGTAGCAGATTTTAAAATTCAAGCTTGCTTTACAGAGCAAAAAATAATATAATATAATATGATATAATATAAACAATTAAAATAAATTATTGCAACATTAGTAAATATATTAGGTTTTTTTGTAGCAGATTTTAAAACTCAAGCAGAGCATATGATAATATATCAATAATAAAAATTTAATTACTGTAAACAATTCTTCTACCTTGTAATATGGTTATAGTCATTAAAAACAAAATGAATGTATTATTTATATAATTAATGATATAATTGTGATATTTATTTACTTTTTTTTTTTAAGGAAAATAATACAATTATTGTAACAATAATAAATGCATGCGATTTTGTGTAGCTGATTTTAAAATTTAAGCTTGCTTTACAGTGCCAAAAAAAAAAAAAAAAAAAAAATTTATATATATATATATTATATATATATAATATATATATATATATATATATATATATAATATATATATATATATATATATATATCAGTTCTTCTACCTTGTGTTATAATTTATATAAATGCACCTGGTAAAGCCAGATCTGCCAATTTCTTTTAACATTTTATAGTTGCATAATAAAAGCATTGCCTTTGCATGTGACTCCTGTGTATTGCTACATAGTGTTGACGTCATTTTTCCTCAAGGTTGTGTGAACATGAGACAGTATAAACATGATCTGAAGCCGTTATCAATGCGGCGTTGATAAATGTTAGCGGTGCCCCTCCTTTCCTCTCGTCTTCTGCCTGTCTCTGTTTCATGCTAGTACTGTCTTGTTTTAAGCACAACTCAAGGGCACCTGCAACACATTAGCACAGCGCCTGAAGTCTACTGTAAAAGGTAATTGGCAAATTGAGTTTATGCGTGTGTTTCCAGTCCCATGTCATTGTAAGCACTTACTACAGGATTGCAGCGCAGAAACGCTCCGCTTTCTCGTTACGCCCAAAGCAGTTTTCCGATTGTAACCACCCTTGTCGTTAGGAGCTGAATTATGCTGACCAGCAAGAGAGAGTGTGTGGGTTTTATTTTTTTTTTTTTTTGCTGCTGCCTACCCTCTGAGCCAACTTGAGGACAGTTTTAGTGGGCCAGGCCCTGACCGCAGCGGCGGGGCAGTCGGCACCAGTGTTTGGATAGAGCCGAAGTGCTAAATGGACAGGATGCCAGCGTGCAACGGCCAAGGGAATCGTGTTAGGCTGAGGTGTTGAAAATGGCTGCAAAGCCAGAAAATGAGAATAGAAATAATTTTAGTTGAAGACTGGAGTGTTGGGTGGTAAAAGTTTTCCTCATTACAGCTGGACGCATTCATAGTGTTCTCTGACTCACGTGAGCTGTGCAGCAGAAACGCTGATACCATCAGCCTGTTAACGGCCAAAAATGGCCTGCTATTACTGCTTAAAGTCAAAATTAAATAACTCACAATCATGTCCTTAATAAATGTCTGTCATTTAAAAGAAAAAAGTATTTGTTGGGGAAAAAAAGTGTTATTCTTTCATTACGCTGTCGTAATCTTTGATCCAAATGTAATAACTTTTTCCATCTCTGAGCAACTTTTTGTCCTTTTAATAACAGCCAGTGATGGCACATCCTCCTTCCACTTTTTTATTATCCAAATTAAGTCCTGCCCCACATTATTTCCTGCTGAACACTGTATTTCGTTTGAAAATGACAGTATTATAGAAATCTTACATTTGAAAAATGACCATTTTTGCATTTGAACAAATGATTATGTAACATTACGCATTTTTAAACTCACTGTTATGGAAATCTTACATTTTATGAATGATGAAAGTGTACATAAAAATATTTTTTGGATGTAATGTTATGAATTTTTATTCATAATTCATAATTTTTTTTTTTTTTTTTTTTTTAAATGTAACATTGCACATTTGAAATGTCACTATTATGGAACTCTTGCATTTTAAAAGGTCCAAATTTTACATTTATTTATTTATTTATTTATTTATTTATTTATTTATTTATTTTAACATATTCGAAAAAGTTGCTTTAGAAATGTTACATTTTAATTGCCCAGATTTTACATTTAAAATGTTTATTACATATTGGAAAAAGTCGCTTATGGAAATCAAATGTTGCATACATACATACATAAAAAAAAAAAAAATAAATAAATAAATGCTTTTTTTAAAATTAACATCACACATTTGAAATGTCACTATTATGGTAATCTTACATTTTATAAGGTCACAATTTTACATGACATTTTTATTTTATTTATTTGTTTGTTTATTCATTAATTTTTTTTTGTGATATTACGTATTTGAAAAAGTTACTTTATACATCTTAAATTTTAAATTACCAAATTTTACAATAAAAATCTTTTTGAAAAAGTCACATATGAAAATCAAATTTTACATAAATAAATTTTTAATGTATAATGTTTGATTTTAATTTTCATGTAACATTAAATGTTATGTCACTATTATGGAAATTGTACATTTTTAAAAGGTCCAAATTTTACATAAAATTTGTGTTTATTTATTTATTTCTAACATTACATATTCGAAAAAGCTACTTTGGAAATCTTAAATTTTAAATGACCCAATTTAACATTTTAAAATGTTTATCATTACATATCTGGAAAATACCTGTTTTAAATTATTTATTTTAGTGGTGTCAAACGATTAATCACAATTAATCGCATCCAAAATGAGTTTTTATTTACATAATTTTTGTGTTTGTACCGTGTACATGTATTTTGTGTATATAAATACACACACATCCAAGTATATATTTAAGAAAAATGTTATGTTTATATATTAAAAATATTTATATGTAATATCAATTATATGAATATAAATATACATGTAAAGACAATCAATATTTTTAAAATTTTTGCTGTATGTATGTGTATTTATATATGATATACATAACAAATATACACAGTACACACATATATTATATAAACAAAAACTTTTATTTTGGATGCGATTAATTGTTTGACAGGACTAATTTATTTATGTAACGTTACACATTTAAAATGTCATTATTAAGGAAATCTTACATTTTAAAAAGTTCACATTTTACATTAAATTTATTTTTCAAAATTGCATTTTTGACAAAGTTGCTTTGGAAATCATACATTTTAAAAATGACCAAATTCTATATAGAAAAAGTTTGTTTATGTACCACACATTTTGAAAATGCCACTATTATGAATATTATATATTTGGGGGGAAAAAAATCCATTTCACTGTCACCTTAAAAATCTTAATTTAAATGCAAGCTTTTACTTTTTATTTATTTATTTATTTAAGTTTATGTATGTATTTATTTATTTTTTTATTTGTGAGGCTTTAGAGTTTTCTTTCAGTGTACCATGTGTTTTTAGGCTTGGGATTGTAGCGTTTAATGTTGAATCAATGTAAAGCCTTGTTTAAAGCACTGGTAATGATAGGAGACGGGTCTAGGGACTTTTACTGGAACCAGGCATCCTTACTGGAAGCCATTGTCATGTTAACAATACTTTTTATGGCTTAATATGTAGATCTGTGTGTGTTTATATCTTGGCCTGGATTCCTGTAGTGGGATAAAACATGAGCAACTAAAGACAGTAATAATGGCCGCCTTCTGTTTCTCTTTAGCAGTAGTGTGCGCCCAGTATTCCTACCCTAACATCAGCTCTCGGGATATACGTGTGTGTGTGTGTGTGTGACAGGGATAGTAGGGGGAGATGACTGATGTCAACCCTAAGAATTTCCTCTCTTTTGGATGGGAATGAGGGGCCCGTTCGGCCCCCCCGAGTCACCCAGCTGTCAGGAAACAATACCCTTGGCCTGTTCAGACAAAACTCATTCCTGAAAGTGTTTTTTTTTTTTTTCTTTCTCTGTCCTCCCGCTCCCTCCCCTCTTCCTTTTGTGCTATAATGTCTTTTCCATTTTTAACCATAGCCGTGTAAACTTCCTTCCTATGAACGCTGTGCTTGAAAGCAAGGTCGAAGATGTAAAGGTTCAGAAGTGGACCGGACCCCACATTAATTCAGTCGAAGCTTTGCGTTTTCCGGCTGGATTTCCAGTCATGAGCAAGTCTCCATATAAAGACCAATTTATTAAATCCAGTTATCACATTTATTAACATGAAATAATGTGTTTATTTGTGATTATAATCAGAGCGGGTGGACTGGAGAGTTTGTCTTGAGCAAGTCAGATGTTGATTGCACAAACAATGTGGATAATTAGCCAATAAGCATTAAGAAGAAACACAATTGGTTTGATTTGAAGAGAGACCATCATCCAATCAGTGTACAGCGAGCTGTTCTTAATAAACTCTAGTGTTTTTTTCACTTGTGTTTTGCATATAATGTCATAAAACTGCATTAAGCTTTTATTGCTTTATGACAAAATGTAATTGCAGTCAAAGTTAGGGCAAGAACGATATAATTAAAGGTATATATATAATTTTAATGGTTATAATATCATTTTGGTTACTGACTAAATCAATACACATCATTAAATAAATTAATTTAGTTTTAATGCTTTTATTTTATTTTATTTTATTTTATTATTTTAAACGGTATATGGGCTCTAGCTGGAAAATAATTTTAACCTTGTTGGCTCTGCTCTTCTGGCTTTATCCATTTTGGCTGTATTCATTTATAATGTGTAAACATTAGATGATAACCTTTTGTAGTGTATTGATTTTTTTTTTTAATGTATTTATTTATTTATTTATTTATATTTTTGAAGTTATAAATAAAACTTTAGTTATTGACTAAATATCAATACATATCTTTCATATTCATATTGTAATTAATGAAATTAATTTATTTAGTTTTAATGCATTATATTCTTTTGTATATAATAATGTACAATATTTTACTTTATTTTATTTTGTTGAAAATGCTATGGAATTTTAACATTTTTCATTTATATTTATACCATGTATATATTTATATTTGTGAAGTTATAAATAAGACGTTGGTTATTGACTTAATAATATAATATCAATATCAATGTACATCTTTCATATTCTCAATTATAAAGTGATGTCTAAATTATATATGTAATTAATTAAAGTAATTTATTAAGTTTTAATGCATTGTATACAGTTGCATATAATGTATGATTTATTTTTTATTTTTTTGAAAATGGTGTGGAATTTTAATATCAGCCATTTTCATTTATATTTATACTATCTATATATTTATATTTTTTAAGTTGAAAATAAAACTTGACTCAGTGTTGACTCAATATCAATATCTTTATTATTCTCAATTATAAAGTGATGACTAAATTATGTGTAATTAAATAATTTTTTTTAAATTTTAATGCATTATGCACATTTATGTATAATAATGTACAATATTTTATTTTATTTTATTTTAAATTTGATTACATTTATTTATTAAATTTTTAATTTTAATATTAGCCATTTATAAGTCTCTAACCAGATAATTTTTACCTTTATTGTTGGCTCTGCTCTTTTTGTAGTGTATTGATTTGTAGTGTACTGTAGTGTATTTGTGTGTGTATTTATTTATGTATGTATTTATATGAAAAAAAAAAAGTCTTCATGTTTCACGTTTAATTCAGTGCGTTAATGTTTTTGTAATTATACAACAAACACTTTAACACACATTTTATGTATATAATTATCTGTGAATATTACTAACAATTTCTGAGTAAGATATACAATCCTACAAGGTCCCGTCCCCCCTCTCTTCAATAACATGCATTAAGAAAGTGAACAGGGTCAGTTTTGATTTCCTGTTGACTTCATTGCGCTTTGCTTAAACACTCCTTCAAATACTAGCATGAGAATATTAGCTCAAACTAAACGTGTTTTAATGAATTTCAAATTCTTGAGCAGCCTTAAGAAATCCGTGCGCATGAAAATCTGCTGTATCCGGCAGTTAAAAGCTGATATACAAACCAGATGTCTGAAGTGAGTGAACTCCACTGAGACTTCAGCTATGACCATAAGAACAAATGGAGCAAAACAAGAAGATCTGAACACAACCTCTGCATTTATTAAAAAAAAAAAAAGCGCATTGTGCGTTAGTATCAGTGCACCTGTTTGGCCCACGGTGGAGTACATACGGTCCAGGCCACACGAAGAGAGCTGGACGGTGTTCGCTTGTTCACTAGTTGTAGTGATAAAGGAAGAGGTCAAAAGTGCAGAGCTATTCACTTGAGCATTATAGATGTGGCTGTGTTTTTACCACGGTCCAGTTTTCCCACCTCTCTCCATGGGATTTCCTCTCAGCTGTCCCCTACACACACACACACACACACACACACACACACACACACACACACAAGCTCCCTCGATAGTCGTCCACAGCTGGGCTCTGGGAGGAACACATTCTCCGACAAACACAGATTTCACACTCTCACTCTCTCTCCGTCACACACACGATACAGACACAGGTGTTTGCGAGTAGAATTGCTCTCTGCTGACCGTTCGATTTATTTATGAGCCTCTGAGAAGCAGATCTCATGCTGGAAGATTCTGTTAAGTCTCTTTTCAGTTTGACTTTTGTTTCACTCATTCATCCATGGTTAGTCATCAGCAAGACCTGTCTAGACACACACACACTCCTCCGTTTGTAAAGGTGCTATTGTAAACAGGTCTGACAAAACATGTTGGTTAACTTTGCCACCCACTGAGGTGAAGTTTCTGCACCTGTTTTGAACCTCAACTTTTCCATTGAACTTTGAATAAGAAATGTGAATTAAAATGCGCCGTCGGTGTCTCATATGCGTTTTGTTGTTGTGTTTCACAGTATCTGCAGATGAAATGGCCTCTTCTGGATGTTCCAGGCACGGCGGCACTCAAAGACTCACGATCACCTACTCCAGGACACTTAGTGAGTATTTCACGAGCACACGCACACATGTGCGCACACAGTGGACACAATCAGTATGCAGACACTTCATATGTCATGGCATCGGAAGAAAAAAATATAACAGTTGGCAGTTCTCAGAATATGAATATCGCTGAATGTTTTTGTTTTTTTTATTTGTGCCAGAGAATAGAAAAATAAAAAGGTAACTGCAACCTCATCTCGCCATTCTTATTTTTTTTTAGTTTGCCACAATTCTGCGTTTATAGCTAGCAATTCTGTTTTGTATCTCATAATTATGCAATTATCTCATAATTGACTTTTCCTCTCAGAATTCTGCATTTATGTCTCTCAATTCTATTTATATTTCATAATTCTGTTTATTTCAGGGGTTTTCAAATTTTTTTGAAGCCAAAGGATTTTCTAAGGGCCCCCTCATAATTATAACAGTGTTTAATGCTAAAGTTTAAAGTGGGTGGGAGTAATGAACATAATATGACTGTTTTACTGGTGCGAATGTTCTCCATTGTATATGTACTTTTTAGTACTACAGCATAATATAATCAGGGTTTCCAAGAGTCCTTGAAATCCTTGAAAGTTTGTGAATCTGAAAAAAAAATTTCAAGGCCCTGGAAAGTCTTTGAAAATAAACATACATAGATGCATGTCCTAGAAAAGTGCTTGAATTTATTTTGTGCAAGAAAAAATTCCGTATTATTCCCTCCGGTTAGCTAATATGTTTTTGTGGCTTATGCATACTAGCTTGCTTGATTTACGTTCTGTGCGTTCTGTATTAAAGCCCCACGCGGGACTGTTTTCTTGATCCCGCTCCCGCTGATTTTTGCCATTAGCACTTGCTCACACACTCATTCTAATATTAAATATAATTTTCGCGCATCACGGAACCGCTGTAGTTAACGGAATATTTAAATCTCTTTAAACAAGCGTCTGTTCACTTTCACTTTCAATTTTGTGATCACATGCACTCTGTATAAAGGGAGCACATCTTACAAGATCAGATATGAGCACATTATCTGCTGAGCAGCAAAACCTCCAGCATGATTTGTCAGTCATCTCTCCTTACTCTTGTTAAATCCGTTAAATCTGATTCCTGCAGCCTGTGTTGGATGCAGGGTTGCCAAATACACATTTTTTTTCATGGAATTGGGCTGCGAAGGGTTGATTTTCTCCAGTGGGTTAAATGTTTGAAATATTGCATAAATTATTTGACTGAAAGGATTATATTGAAATATTTTGCTTTCTACCTGTGATAAAACAGGTTAAGGTTAAATTTTGTGATGGCTACTGGTAGGAACCATTTTAGCTTTGTTTATGATCAGTCTGTACAAGAGAAAAAAAAGGGGCCACCCCCTAATATAATGGCAGGGGAAACACTGTTATTACACCAATTTTCATTGTACTATTACTTTCGGTAATAATGTAACTACTGATAAATAAACTTTAAGAAACTTAAGCATTATACACACTATAAATGTGTATTTTACTTCCCCTTCACTCCAAATAGTTTACTTTTAGTGGCATTTGAAACAGAACAAAAATAAGTATATATATATATATATGTATAAAATAAAAATAAATTGTAGTTTTATTTATTACAAACAACATTTGTTTTCAATGCTAGATCTATAACCCACTTATTGAAACGAAACTGAAACTAAACCACTTCCTTCCGAATGTCTACTTAAAACAGCATCCTTCACATACGCAAAAAATATACGCCATGGCGATCTCATGCTGACCTGCAAAACCTAAATATTGTACAACAGACAAGTTAAATTCACCAAATGCCATTTGTATGTTTAGTTGGTTTGTTTAGTTTGATGATGAAGAGGCTGCGATGTCAAATCGCAATGCTAAAACTGATATGTTGTGTGAAGCACCGGTGTGAACATTTGGATTCCTTATATCAGCGGAAAGATGTGAAATCCATCAGATAAGAGCAAGACATCATTTTAAACAGCCTATTTTTATTTGCGTACCTTAAAAATAACAGTGAAACATTGTACTTTTGTAAAATAAAGTAGAAAACAAACAAATGCGCTTGTCATCTCTGTGAACCTCTTCCTGAAGTGAAGAAGAAGAAGTGAAGAAGTGATACCGTCTACTTGTCACAGCATGAGAAATATATTTATAGAAACCTTCAAGTGCCCGTTTTTATACGTTTACGTTTTGCTTTTGCTTATTTGACATTAAATCCATTATATAAGTCACTTTGGAATATAAATCATAGCACATTTCAGAAGATAAAAAAAACGAGTTGTAGTCCGGAAAATACAATATAGTAAATTAATTTGCGGACCCCAGTTTGAAAACCCCTGGTTTATATCACACACAATTCTGACTTTTCTAGTCAGAATTAAATGTTTATAGCTTTTTTTTTTAATATATCATAATTCTGGATTTATATCATAGCTGCTTTTATATCTTGCAATTCTGTTTTATCTTATAATTCTGCCTTTATATCTTGTAATTCTGTTTAGCTTGTACTTCTGCGTTTTTATCTTGCAATTCTGTTTTTATCTCGTAATTGTTTTTATCTCATAATTCTATTTCCTACAATTCAGTTTATCTTATTCTGCATATGTGACACTGGACCACAAAACAGTCATAAGGGTCAATTTTTCAAAATTGAGATTTATAAATAATCTGAAAGCTGAATAAATAAGCTTTCCATTGATGTATGGTTTGTAAGGATAGGAAAATATTTGGTCAAGATACAACTATATGAAAATCTGGAATCTGAGGGTTCAAAAACATCTAAATATTGAGAAAATTGCCTTTAAAGTTGTCCAAATAAAGTTCTTAGCAATGCATATTACTAATCAAAAATTAAGTTTTGATATATTTACAGAAGGAATTTTACAAAATATCTTCATGGAACATGATCTTTACTTAATATCCTAATGATTTTTGGAATAAAAGAAAAATCAATAATTTTGACCCATACAATGTATTTTTGGTTATTGCTACAAATATACCCCAGCGACTTAAGACTGGTTTTGTGGTTCAGGGTCACATATATATATCTTGTACTTCTGCATTTATATCTCGTAGTTATGCATTTAAATCTCATAATTCTGCATTTCTTACAATTCTGTTTATATCTTGTACTTCTGCATTATAATTGTGTTTCCCACAACTCTGCAATTATAGCTTGCAATTTATTGTTTAAAATAAAACACAATTTTGGATTTAAAAGTGATAATTCTCACTTTTCTCAGAATTCTACATATGTTTTTTTTATCTCTTAATTCTGTTTTTCACAGCTCTGTATTTATAGCTTGCAATTTAACATTTAGATCATAATTTTGCATTTATAACTTAATTTTGCATTTATAATAAAACAATCATGCATTTTTAAGTGATAATTCTCACTTTTCTCAGATTTCTACATTTACGTCTCACGTGTGTAGCTTGCAATTCTGTTTTGCATCTCAATTCTGACTTTTCTCAAATCTGAGTTCATATTTAACAATTGTGAGTTATATCTCAGTTCTGAATTTACACCTTGCAGTTGTTTATATCTCATAACTCTGGATTTATATCGTAACTGCTTTATATCTCAGAATGCTGTTTATATCTCATACTTCTGCATTTATATCTTGTAGTTATGCACCTTTATCTTATAATTCTGTTCATCTAAGATGAACAGAATTGTGAGAAACAGAATTGAGATAAAGGCGCATAATTACTAGATATAAACGCAGAAGGATGAGATATAAACTGAATTACGAGATATAAATGCAGAGTTATGTTTATATCTCATAATTATGCGTTTTTCTCAGAACAATTTTGCTGCATCTATATTGTGCAATTCTGACTTTATGCAATTCTGAGGAAACGAGTCTGAATTGCGAGGGGAAAAAAGTCTGAAATTTCAGTTTTGTTTTTTGTTTTATCTTATGGCAGAAACAAGCTTCCATTCCCTTATGTCATTTCAATCCTGTAAGACTTTCATTCATATTCAGAACGTGAACATATTTTTTAAAATTCTATAATTTTTGTATGTATAGTGAAAGCCCACACAACCAAAGTTGTGTCGGATGTCACACTGCAAAAAATGATTTATTTTAAAGATGTAAATAAAAGGTTTATAATATAAGATTTAGAATATAAGATTGCTGTAGTATGTGTTTCTACTTTAAAATTTAATGTAGAATTCAAAGTGTTACATTCAGTTTTCTTAAAAATTGCTAGTACATTTCTCAAAGAGAGTAAAATGTAAAACCCTACACCACATTTTCTTGGGGGGTACTTAAATGTAATCCATATTTAGATGGAGCATTTTATTCTAAAGAGGCACAATAACTTTATTGAACATAATTTATGCTTGTATTCACATTTAAACATTGAACAATACACATACAAACACATTTGATGAGCTTTGGAAAAACCCAATAAACATAATGTTCAAAAAAAAAAACATTTGATGAGCTTTATGTATGTGCATTGATCAGTGTTTAAAAGCCTAAATTAAACGGTTTTATCCCATCAAGTGAATGTGTGTTCTCAAAATAGTTCACATTTGTGAACTTTTTGAAACTGTAAAACGTTGGTGTGGAATATTTAATATTTCAAGTTTTGTTCTGAAGATGAACAAATAGTATTATGGGTTTGAAATGACTCACTGCGTAAAGTCAGCATGAAATCAAAAGTGCTTCCATGTGTTTTTTTTTTTTTGTTTTGTTTTTTTCTGATCTTATAGTGAATGATTCATTTATGCCTGTTTTTTTTCACCCTTGTACTCTTTAATCAAAATATCTTTGCTCAAATTGAAACTTGCTCTTCTTGTTGTTTTTGTTGATGTATGATCAGATTTTTGAGCAGATCACATTCAGATGTTTTTTTTTTCTCATTCCAAATCCCTGATGTGTGTTTAATAGTGGTGTCCGGTAATCTTTATTGACACACATAAAGGCTACCTGAGCTTGTATTGATTTGTGTAAGTGATGTGGTTGGCCATGCAAAGCATTTGTTAGTGCTGTTGTTTGCTGTGCACTGAGAACAGCTTTTCTGAAGCCTAGTGTTTCCAACTTACAATGTATTTGAGAACAAAGTTTATTCCTTTTTCTACCTGGTCACTTATCAAGCAGTTTAGGTTGCCTGCAGGTACATTACAAGCAATGAAAGCCGTTTTCCCATAGTGATTCTGGCTCAAACCTGAATGTGTGGTACATATATGCCACTCCTTAGTGTACAGTGATCGCTGTTGGATAAGAACAAGATTCCCTGTTGGGCAGATCTGTCTGAATTCCAGTCAGGCTGGTTGAGAGGTCATGAGGTTTGCAGGATAGTTTGTGTCCTTAGCAGACCTGCGTGGTTTGATTCACCTCTGGTGAGCTGATGAGAGGTGATAAATTTGACCAGAGCATTACATTCTGGCTGTGGTGGAGCATGTAAGTGTGTGTGAGTGCGAGATGTGTCAGGATGAAACATGCAAACACACAACATGAGAAACTTCAGATGGTGAGTCAGGCAGACTGACCCGTATTAAACCGGTTTAAATGCAGAGTAGGTGAAAGAGTGACTTTTCTGCATGCAGATATAATCATCATGATTAATCAGTATTGTCAAATTTATTGTAACAAATCGTTAACGGTATTATAAATAGGATATTCCACATTGAATTTGAGTGTTGTTTAATGTAAACTTTACTGTGTTGATTATTGTTAGCAAACATTGTAAAATAGATAGTCCGTACTGAATTTAAGAAAAGTGTTGTTTAATGTAAAATTTATTGTAAAAATTGTTAACAAATATAAAATACGTAATCCACATTTAAGAGTTTAAGACTAGAAATGTGTTGTTTAATGTAAAATTTATTGTAAAAATTAACAAATGTTATAAAATGGATAATCCACATTTATGAGTTTAAGAATAGAAATTTTATTGTAACATTTATTGTAAAAATTAACGAATGTTATAAAATAGATAATCCACATTTAAGAGTTTAAGATAGAAAAGTGTTGTTTAATGTAAAATTTATTATAAAAATTAACAAACATAAAATGGATAATTCACATTTAAGTTTAAGTTGTTTTAATTGGGTTGAATTAAGTTGTTCGATTAAATTTAAGTTGTTTAATGTAAAATTTATTGTAAAAACATTAACAAACAATATAATGTGTAATTTGTAGTGAATTTAAGAATAGAAATAGTGGTAAATGATAAAAGAAATAAAATTTAAAATTTGTGTTTAAATGAAAAAGATTTTATAAATTTATAAAAAATTAGGATTTTCATGTATGTATGTATGTATGTATGTATGTATGTATGTATGTATGTATTTATTTATTTATTTATTTATTTATTACTAAGGTTACTTAGTTACTTACTGCATTAGTTAAGTCACTTTTATTCTTTTTTATTTTTATTTATTTATTTATTTTATTTTATTTATTTTTATTTTTTTTTTTGTCCAAAATTTATTTATTTATTTATTATTTTATAATATATTTAACATTTTATATTATAATTGAAGTGTGGCATTCATGTCCAAATACTTTTTTGGGTCACCGTACATAAAATTTGTGAAGCAAAGTCTCATGACATTGTAAAACATTTGATTTTTCCTGTATCTAATAATAAATGTGATGAAGTCGTATGACTAATCAGAGCAATAAATTTTTGAAGCATTACCTCATTAGCAGTTATTCCCAGCCTTTAAAGAACAGTTGAGCTACTTAGTGGTTTTTAATGACTGATTTGTTGCTCTTACTCAGTCTGATATCCTTGTGACAGAGAGACATAATAAATTATGACATAATAAATACAGACAGATGACTGACAATGTCATCATTGAGTGTTTGGCAGCCAGAGGGCATTCAGTTGTGTGTGTGTGTGTGTGTGTGTGTGTGTGTTTGTTTCAGTCTCCTCTATCCGGCTCAGACTCGCTTTGTCACAGTAACCCCTGAACTCTCTCTAAACTCTGAAGCGCACCATGAGATTGTCCTTAAAACACACAGAGAGCCTTGTCTCACGCCTATTCTGGTCATTAGGCCTTTATTGTATTTACTTAATATGACGTTATAAAATGCATGCACTCGCATTACGGGATCAGCAGAAAATGCAGTGTGTAGTCGGGTAATGGCAATCAAATTAGCTGTACTTGAACAGCGAGTATTGAGGATTTGATGAGAACGCAGTCTTCCTTCCTGTGGCGTTCCTCCGCCTGGACGCCCCTCTCTGGCCCTTTTTATGGCCGACAGCTGGGGCGAAGGGATTTGCTTAACCTTGGCGTTGGCTGGAGGATTGTTTGAGAGCAACATCTGATCTTGAATGTCAGGCTGCGATGAGGGGAATTTGCGTCAGGGTGTGAAGAGGGTGACTGAAGGGTGAGCTCAGGTGTGTCTTTATTTAAGGTTTTTTTCTTATAGAGGAGAATGGCGCCGTGAATATGACCTACGTGGAGTGAAAACTATCACCAAACAACAAGTGTCTACAGCCTACCTGAAAAATATCACATGTGTGATACTAAAGATTGAGATCAGTTGTAATGTGTTGATCGTAGGTTGATCAGTTGACATCTCTTCATTGTTGAAATTGTTCGCTTATTCAGCCAATAAGAAATTGAATTAAATAGCTTATTAAATTGTATATCTTTCTGCCAATTAAAACCCATATTAGAATATAACATTGTAACAACTGTGGAAGCCCAATTTATGGAAGCAGTTTATATCTCGGTTGTGACGACTTCCTTCGAATTGCAACAATTCCTCATAATTGCAACTTTATTATCTCATAGTTGTGACAATGACTTTTGAATTGCAACAATTTCTCATATTCGCTACTTTATATCTCACAATTGTGACACATTCCTTTGAATTGCAACAATCTCTCATAATTGCTGCTTTATTATCTCATAGTTGTCTTTTTGAATTGCAACAATTTCTTGTAATTGCTACCTCATATCTCACAATTGCGACCTTTTCTCTAAATTGCACATTTATTTTTGTGTAATTGTTACTTTATATCTCACGGTAGTGACAAATTGCGTTGAATTGCAACAGTTTTCTTAGAATTGCTCTTTATATCTCAGTTGCGACGAAGTCCTTTGAATTGCAACAGTTTCTCGTAATTGTCGCAACTGTGAGATATAAAGTAACAATTATGAGAAATTGTTGCAGTTCAAATGAATTTGTCGCAACTGTGACATAAAGTAGCTAATTTCTTTGAATTGCAAGTTTCTCACAATTGCTACCTCATATCTCTAAATTGCGACTGTTACTCTAAACTGCAACTTTAATTTTCATAATTGCTACTTTATATCTCAGCTGTGATAAATTCCTTTGAATTGCAACAGTTTCTCGTAATTGTTGCAACTGTGAGATATAAAGTAGCAATTACGAGAAACTCTTGCAATTCACAAGAAATCATCTCAGCTGTGACATAAAGTAGCTGTGATGAGAAATTGTTGTAGTTCAAAGGAATTTGTCGCAACTGTGAGATATAAAGTAGCTAATTTCTTTGAATTGCAACAGTTTCTCACAAACATATCTCTAAATTGCAACTTTATCTCTCACAGTTGCGACAATTATGAGAAACTGTTGCAATTTAAAGGAATTCATCGCAACTGAGATATAAAGTAGCAATTATGAGAAATTGTTGCAGTTCAAAGGAATTTGTTCCAACTGTGAGATGTATAAAATAGCAAATTCCTTCAAATTGCAACAATTTCTCACAATTGCTACCTCATATTTCTAAATTGTGACTTTTCCTCGAAATTGCAACTTTATTTCTCATAATTGCTACTTTCTCAGTAATGACGAATTCTTTGGACTGCAACAAGTTCTCATAAATGCTACCTCATATCTCTCAATTGCGACTTCCTCTAAATTGTAACTTTATTTCTCAGTTCTCATAGTTGTGACAATGACTTTTAAATTGCAACAATTTCTCGTAATTGCTACTTCATATCTCACAGTTGCGACAAATTCCTTTGAAATGCAACAATTCATCATAACTGCTCCATTTTATCTCACAGTTGTAACAACATTTTGGAATTGCAACAATTTCACAAAATTGCTACCTCATATCACACTTGTGACCTTTTAGAATTGCAGTTTTTTTTCCTTACAGTTGCTGCTGCTTATCTTATTTGCGACTTCTTCGGAATTGCAACTTTTATTTTTCATAATTGCTACTTTATCACAGTTATGACTTTATTTTTCACAATTGCTACTTCATATCTTGGATACAACTCTTTCAGAATTCCAACTTTTTCCAACTCTCTAAGTTGTGATTTCTTGCAATTATAGTTTACAAATACATTGATGGGAAACTACAATTATGAGAGATAATCAGTTACATTAAAGTCACAATAACAAGAAAAACAACAACAACAAAAAACACTTGTAATAGCAACTTTTGTTTTTCTTTTTTCGTAATTGTGACTTTATGTCATTTTATTCATTTTATGCTTCATTTTTTTTTCTTTGATCCGAGGAAGAAACGTGTTGCGCTGTTTTGTGGCGCTCAGACAGGCAACACGGGTTTGAGTCCATCGTGCATCATTTCTTGATTCTGTTCACGCTTCCTTTTCTCAACATTTTATGTTCTCCCTTTACAATCCCAGTCAATTACAGTGTAAAATTTTACATTTGACATCCAAATACTGACGGTTGTATAAAACAACAGAGTTGGTTTAAACAAACAGGACAATTCGCTGTTAGTATTCATTTTTTATTTCTTTCCCAAACCCATGTTCTCCCACAAACACACTTGCACGCTGAGTTTTGTCAGATTGAGCCCATAAGGTCGCTATGCTAATGTGTTATTCTGTTCACTCCACAATGTTCAATAATTCAGGAGACAGGTTTGCTTGGTATTCTGCTGCACCAGTGTGTGTGTGTGTGTGTGTGTGTGTGTGTGTGTGTTTTTCTGTGTGAATACAACGAAGCCCTCACTGTTTTACTGCGTGTCAGCATGTGATAAGCTGGGCCAGTTGATTAAGTTAGCCTAGTGACGAGGCCTCAGATGGGAAAGCTTTGTGGCTTGAGGATTGGGATCCATATTGTACACAACTAACCACCGATTGCGTGGGAGTTTCTCAGTACAACACAGTGGAGAATTGTGGCTCTTGAAGTAAGGAACAGTCGCACATTTCCATGATCCTCTTTCTCACTCATTTTCTGTCAAACTTTTGAGATTTATGTTGCATAAGTCACTGAAAAACCTAGACTCCCATGGACCAAAAATCATTACATGTCATTAGCATGTAAAAAAAAAAAATATATATATATATATGTGTGTGTGTGTGTGATCTTTAGTGTGTTCAAATGGACCTGTTTTTGCGCATTGACGACCGTAGGTAGTGCTCTATGATTTCTGCAATGCTCTTCAGAATCAGAATTAGCTTTATTCGCCAAGTGTGTGCAAACACACAATATTTATTTATTTATTTATTTTTTTTAAAAGAGCTCTTGGTGCATACATACTAATAATAATAATGTGAATATGAATCTGGAACAGAAGATTTATGTGCATTTATATTAAGATTTATGTGCAGATTTGTGCATTATTTACTCTGTATACAGCTGTATAGAAAATGCATATGTATTTACATAATACTGCAGTCTGCCAAATTAATTTGCTTTAACTTGAAGTAATTATAACAGAAATACCAGTATAGTATTATTGTATAGTAGGATGTACCTTTCAATATCATAATCATAACAATAGTAGTTGTTACTATTATTAAAATTTCATGTTTTAATTATCACAATTTTCTTTCATGTTATAATTTTAACAATGTTAACCTTTGTTGTTTATTTTTAATAATTTTATTGTCAATGTCTTATGTCATCTTTTGTTTATTAGAAAAACTGAAATGCCAAATATTGAAGGCCCAAGTATTGTTGTTTTTATGATTTCAGTTGATTAGACATTTTCTGATCATTAAAATTTATTTACACCATTAAATTTAAACCTAAAAAAACAAATGGAAAACAGAACGTTTCATAGGGCCTGAGTAATATATTCTAAAATATAATAAAATATATGAAATTTTATGCGGCGTTTAAAATGATTTTAATTAAATAGACATGCTTTTTGTTTTTTTGATTTTAGAAAAAGAAACTCAATTTGAGGTTTTTTTTTCTTTTTTTAATTAATTAATATTCATCCCATGATGTAGCGGTCCATCATATTGAGCTGTGATGCTCATGCAGGCAGTGCAGGTTTGAATCTGTCTCATTTTCCCATTTAAAATTAACAGAAAATAACAATTCCAAAATCTATTGGATATTTATTAATATATAATATATATAATATTTAGTTTCTGTTTTAAATGAATGGAAGTTGCATTTCGGTAATTGTTTTTATTTGCATTTACATTGTTTGTATTTTATGTGTGTGTGTGTAGCTGCTGTAGTACTAAAAATACTAAAAGTCTACCTAAGCTTTTTTGTGTTTGCCTGCTCGTGTGTGTGTGTGTTTGTCCCTCTAAATGCTGATGTCATGTTCTGCCCACTCTTACATCCGCTTCCTGCCTCAGTGACAAACAAGGCTCAGCTATCCCAGCATGCCATGCATTCTCCTTTTTTCCTCCTTTTCTTTTTCTGTCCTTTTTTTCTTTCCTTCTTTTTTTGAAAAGGCTTCTCAAAGACTCAGAACCTCCCACTGGAAAGGAGAGAGCAGCGCGCATACACACACACACACACACACACACGCACACAGAGGGCTCAGGAGGTTGTTTGGTTTGTTGGTTACTCTTGTACCCAGGGGCTGTTTGGCTAGTAATTTATCTCAGATGTGAAGGATCGAGAATCATGTTTGGCTGAGCGAAATCCTCCTACCCTCTTGAACACGGCCTTGACGGCCAACAGCGGGCCGCTCTCCTCTACCCGGCCCAGCAGAGCCGTGCCCTCTTGGCCAGACCTCCGCAGACCTCGGCCAGCTCCAGACCCACACTAACGGCGTTTAGCTCTCCCTTCTGCAGCTCTGATTTTTCACGTACTCTCACACTCGTGCCCTGTAGATAGCGAATACCAAAGTGCCCTCAACTTGGCAGTGACTGTTGGGAAATAGTTGACAGCTTGTTAGTGAATTTTAAAAGCTGTTGGGTCTTTCAGCACCACAGATTGACCGTCTCCGATGTAGTCTGCCCCCTGTTGACAGGATTTTGATCAAGCCATCAGAAAACAAAATATTAGACTATCAGTCTGTCATGAATTACTCAGCCTCGTGTCGTTCCAAAACCATAAGAGCTTTGTTCATCTTCAGAACACAAATTAGGATATTTTTGATGAAATTCAAGAGCTTTCTGACCCGGCATAGACAGCAACAGTGTCACGTTCAAGGCCCTGATAGGTAATAAGGATATTGTTAAACTAGCTCATGTGACATGAGTGGTTCAACCGTAATGTTATGAACAGTGTTTGTACGATGTATTTTAAGTACTTGAATTTGACTTTTTGAAATTTAAGGCCTGAAAAACCCTTGAAAATAGCAATATTCCTGAAGAGGTACTTGAAAAGTGCTTCAATTATTGAAAGACATGAAAAATTCACGCAATTCCAAAAACATCATACCTTTTTTGCTTATTTCAGTTAATGTAAGAAAACAATCAAGCTAAGCAAGTAGTAGGACTGACAGAGTTGTGTTAACATGGCTGAAGATGTGAAAACAGGAACAGATGAACCAAATCAATTGAGTCATTTACACTGGAACCGCTCCAATTGATTCAAACTTGTGACTTTGATCATTCATTTGAAGTGATTCACTCGAATTAAAAGAGGCGTATCACGAATCTTGTTTCACGTATATTGAATCATTTGATTTGTATCGGAACACGTTTGTAAATCATTTCACGAATTGAATTATTCAAATCAAATTATTTGCAATACGCAATATTCTGATGTAAATGATTCGCAGTTCACACTCCAAGTCCTGATCTGAAATGGTGGTTTACGAATCATTTGATTTACATCGGAATGGGTTTGTGAATCATTTCACGAATTGAAGGATTCAAATTGAATGATTCAAATCAAATGATTCGCGATACGCAAAGTTCCGATCTAAATGATTCGTCATTCACACTCCAAGTCCTGATCTGAAATCATGGTTCGTGAATCATTTGATTTACATCGGAACAGGTTTGTTAATCATTTCACGAATTGAAGGATTCAAATTCGCGGTTCACACTCCAAGTCCTGATCGCACGGATCGCGAATCATTTGATTCAGATTGGGGCTTAGGTGCAGGTTCACGAATCATTTGTTTCATATCAGGATTTCTGAATGACTTTGCAAATCTTTTTAATAGTAGAAAACATCAAACCATTAAGACAGTACTGTGATTTAAAAAAAAAAAAAAAAAAAAAAAAACTAAGAAAAAGGGTATACACGAATACAAATCCCTTAAGAAAATTAACCATGGTTTTACTGTAGAGAAGTGTAGTATACTTTGTAATACTTCAGTAATTCTTTGCATATGCCGTTTTAATTAGTATATTTTTATTTATTGCTCTTTTTTTGGAATTTGGAGATTAAAGACATAAGTGAGACCTCTGATTGAAGTCCTCGAATATCAAAAAAGTAGTGCTTGAAAAGTCCTGGAATTTCATATTACAGTATCTGTATAAACCCTGTATGGTTTTTAAAAATTTTATATATGTATATAAATAATATAAAATAATATAATCAACTTTAATATTGGTATTTCTTAGTGTTCCCTTTTTTTTATTATTATTTTTTTTTATAATAAAAAAATAATTGACCTGTTTTTCTCTGCATGTTACACTGGGATATATCAGTGCTGTAACATTGGGGGAAAAAAAGCACATTGTACTTTAAAAATAAACAACCAAAGTAGTTTGTCTGCATAACACCAAACCATTGTACCATTTTGACAGTATTCAATGTTATCTTGGCCACCACATTGTCATGGAAATAAGGGTTGTGATGAGTAGGAGTGATGAGTGAGATGGTCTACATTTTCTTTCCTCACCTTATAAAGCAGTTATGCTCACTCCCAAACTCCAGAATCGCATCGCTGTGGTTTCGGCAATGTTTTCAGGATGATGAAATATTGATGCAGTCATTCCCCAGTCCTACAGATGTGCTGCCCGAACCGCAACATCTCTCGCTCGCTTTTGCTAACAAACTGAACTTAGTTTGTATAACTTTTTAGGCATTCGTGAAGATTCAGGTTTTGATTACAGTAAAGGAATGTCATAATGACGTTGCATGCGTGTGCATCGTGCCCTACTGATGTGTAATGTGTCGTGTTGCGAGGGACATGTAAACAGGGCTTTGGCGTGGCATTGGGCGTGAGGCTCCCAGCATTCCTTGGTGCACGGCCAGATTGCTTCATGCTTGTCACACATACATGCAGATAAATATCCTCATTCATATCCTCTCAGACATAACTGTTGACCTCTTTTTACCCAAGAACCATTGTTCTTATCTGATACACTTAATCTGTTAAACACAGAAATGTAAATTCACAGCACAACTAATTAAGCTAAAACAATGCCAAGTGTCTTTCAAGTATTTCTCAATTAAGTCATGCTTAAGTATCTGCTTCAGATTCTCATTATTCAAGACAACAGTCTGTAGTAAAATAAAGAGCAAAGAAACTAATGACAAGCTATAAAGCAAATAGCCTAAAAACAAAAGAACAAAGATGCTAATTGAGTAAACAGTGCTTTATGGGGGTCTAGTTTGAGTCATACTTTCATAAAACATTAATTTTCTTTGTAGGGAAGTTGATTTTCAGCAGATTATGAATCGTTAAAGACAGACATGCTGTGAGCTAAAAGGTTGTTAATCAATGGTATATGCAGCTTTTATTAGACTATCAGCCCACATTATGTTTTTTAATAATTGTTTTTAACAGCAGAATTCTTGTTAGAAAAACTATTTTACCCATGATTCTTTAAAAAAAAAAAAAAAAAAAAGTTTCAAAAAATCAAAGTTTCATTTATTTGATCAAAAATACACAAAAAAGAAAATATTATCAAAATAAGAAAATATTATTGCAGTTTAAAATAAGTTTTCTATTTTAATATACTTTAAAATATAATTTATTCCTGTGATGCAAAGCTGCATTTTCAGCATCATTACTCCAGTCTTCGGTGTCACATGATCCTTCAGAAATCATTCTAATATGCTGATTTATTTTCAATGTTAGAACTAGTTGTGCTGCTTAATATTTTTTTGTAACCTGTGATACTTTTTTCAAGATTCTTTGAATAAAAGTTAAAAGGATCAGTATGTATTTATAAATAGAAATCTTTTCTAACAATATAAGTCTTTACAGTCACTTTTTATCGATTTAACACATATTTTCTAAATAAAAGTATTAATTTCTTTCAGGAAAAAATTACTGACCCCAAACTTTGAACATTAGTCTATATTGTTACAAGAAAAGATTTATATAAAAAATCTTTAAAAAAAAAAAGTATCACAGGTTCAATAAATATAAAAAAGAATATATATATATATATATATATATATATATATATATATATATATATATATATATATATATATATATATATATATATATATATAGCAGCACAACGGTTTCCAACATTGATAATCAATCAGCATATTAGAATTATTTCTGAAGGACCATGTGACACTGAAGACTGGAGTAATGATGCTGAAAATTCATACATTTTATTTTAAACTATAATAAAAAAAAAAAAAAAACACTTTTAAATTTCACAATATTACATTTTTCTGCATTTTTAATCAAATAAACACAGCCTTCATGAGCAGAAAACACTTCTTTCAAAAACATATATATATATTTTTTTTTCCTTAATAAAAGCTTCTAGTGTTTTGACCTTGTAGCTTATAACTCTTAAAAGAAGACTTTAAAAAAAAAAAAAATAAATCTGTATGGGGAAAGAAGAAAAGAACTTATGGATGCAAGACTGCTGAAAAAGTGCTCGTGTACTGTTGCTCTCCATAGAATTACTGACTTGGTCTTGAATTATTGAATTATTTGTTATAGTTATTCCCATTTCAAGCTCTTCAATTCACCAACTCTACGTGTAAGCAATAGTAATCCTCATACTTGCAAACTAAACTGATAAAAATGGTCTGTTTTGATTTTTCTGTCCATATAAAGAGTCTGGATCTGACCCTCTCTTGTTCTCTTTTTCAGTCTAATAAGGTCCCGGTGGTCCAGCATGCTCACATGCACCCCCTGACCCCCCTCATCACCTACAGCAATGAACACTTTTCTCCAGGAACTCCTCCAGCCCACCTCTCACCAGAGATCCTGGACCCAAAGACAGGTACTGCATACTCTACTTACACAAGTTAAATTAGACATTTTGTCTTAGGTCATGTGACTGACTGTGTATCTCTGGTTCAGGTATTCCTCGGACCCCTCACCCTTCAGAGCTGTCCCCCTACTACCCTCTGTCCCCAGGGGCCGTGGGGCAGATCCCTCACCCATTAGGGTGGCTTGTCCCACAGTGAGTATCCTAAAGTCTGAAATTCACTGATTCATACTGATTCGCTCTGATTCACCCTCTCTATCTCTCTCTGTGCATCTCAGGCAGGGTCAACCCATGTATCCCATCACCGCCGGAGGTTTCCGTCACCCTTACCCAGCTCTTGCCATGAATGCATCCATGTCCAGGTGAGTTGTGCGTTTTACAGATTCATTCTCCCGTACGCTCCCAGAAAAAGGTACAAAAGCAGTTGTTGGGGCTGTACTTTTTGAAAGGTACACTTTAGGTACTAACATGTACCTTTTAAGGTACTTCTATGCATCCTTTAGGAGTAAATAAGGTATAAAAGTGTACCTTTTGAAAGGGTACTGTCCCAGTGACAGCTTTTGTACCTTTTTTTTCTGAGAGTGTACTGTCATGTTTCAAACTACTTTAAATTGAATAGGATACATTTAGCACATGTTTCTCTCCATTTCTAAATTTAAAGGTTACATTTCCCTGGGAATAAAGTTGTGGGGAAATGGAAGTAGCAATAGTTTCCTATTTTACCTCTGTATATCAGCTGCACCATTTAACTCTGCTATTTCCAAACCAAGAAACATGCTTGGAAGGGTCTGTTTGGAGTTTATTTCACAATCGTACACGCTTAAGATGAAATGGATCTGAATCGACACAAGAACTGCTCTTTATTTAGTGGTAGCACTGGATTAAATAAGAATGATCTGTACTGAGCTGCTCTTGTTGTGTGTGTGAGGGATTCTTGAATTATTCATACAGAGTTCATAGTGATCAATAGTCCGTCCTCTTCCAGACCTTTAAAACCATTGTCAGTACAAGCAAGTGCAAGCCCAGCCCTGCTCGTTTCTCCATTGGCATTTGTGTGTTACAGCCAAACTACAGTGTTTGATTAAATACTTTCTTCCATTTGGTCCTGAATTGAAAATAAATATTTGCTTTACAGTAAAGACAGCCATGTAATTTAACATTACTCAGAATTCACAAGCAAAAAATTCATTGTATATTGCCAAAAGTGTAGAAATATGATGAAGCACATCTCACACTGAAATCACGTTCAAACCCAGCAGCTTTGAAAGCTCCTACTAAAATTGATTCCCCCCAAAAATTAGGCAAACAACAGTGAAATTTATACTTTTAATCTAAATTCTTCTTTTGAGGTGAGACTGCCTTCAGTCTCTTTTTAAGTAGCCTTCAGAACATCATTCGTTAATCGTATGGAAACTACACATGCAGTTAATGAAGTCTCTTCCTGTATCCATGTGCTGATGCCAACCGAAATTAAAAGGGGAGTTTAATAAGAGTCAAAAGGAAAGAAAGAAACATTGGTCACATTTTGTAGTTCTGGTTGATGACAGGCCTTCATTGTGCTTTGGTCTCAGTAGAAGCTTTAAGCGCCGGGATCACAACCGTGTCCCATTCAACTGGTTGTAGGAAGTGGTTTCCATGCAATTTGGTCTGGAGTGTCGTGCTTTTTGTGTTACCACAGTAACCCCACACTTCACCTGTAACAGGAGCGGATAAAGGAGCTTTTCAGCTCGTACTTTATTTGGACCGAATATAACATATGAATAGAAACAGGAGTGTGCTTTAGACTAGGCGTAGCATAGTTCACCCAAAAATGAAAATTCTGTCATTTATTCACCCTCAAGTAGTTCCAGACCTGTGGGTCTGCTGAAAGCAGAAGAAGATATTTTGTAGAATGTTGGTAACCAAATAGTTGATGGTAGCCATTGACTTCCATAGTATTTTTTTTTACATACTATGGAAGTCAGTGGGTACTAGCAAAGGTTCGGTTACCAACATATGTGACCCTGGTCCATAAAACCAGTCATAAGACTCAATTAGGTAAAATTGAGATTTATGCATAATCTGAAAGCTGAATAAATAAGCTTTCCATTGATGTATGGTTTGTCACATCAAAATATTGAGAAAATCCCCTTTAAAATTGTCCAAATGAAGTTCTTAGCAATGCATATTACCAATCAAGTTTTGATATATTTATGGTAGGAAATTTACAAAATATCTTCATGGATGATCTTTACTTAATATCCTAATGATTTTTGGCATAAAACAAAAACAACAACAAAAAAAGTTTTTTCCAATACAATGTGTTGTTGGCTATTGCTACAAATATACCCGTGCTACTTATAACTGGTTTTGTGGCCCAGGGTCACATATGTCAAAATATTTTATGTGCCGCAGAAGACGAACTTAGATAAGTTGAGTGTAAGTAAATGATTATTCATTTTTGTAAAGTGAATCAAAAATGAAAATGACCCTATGATTTATTCACCCTCAAGCCATCCTAGGTGTATATGACTTTATTCTTTCAGTCAAATGCAGTCAGCATTATATTAAAAAATGTCTTGGCTCTTTGAAGGTTTATAATGGCAGTGAATGGGTGTTGAGATTTTGAAGTCCAATAAAGTTCGTCCCTCCATCAAAAAAAGTGCTCCACACAGCTCCGGGGCTTAATAAAGGCTTTCTGAAGTGAGTCGATGCGCTTGAATCTCCAGAATCTCTAGCTTTCGCTAACTTTCATATACGCATTCACTGAAGATTGCAGTTTATAAAGTTTTATGGATATTTTCGGTACTCTTCAGAAGGCCTTTATTAACCCCCTGGAGCTGTGTGGAGCACTTTTGTGATGGATGGATGGATGCACTTTATTGAAGTTTAAAATCTCAACACCCATTTACTGCCATTATAAATCTTGGAAGAGCCAGGACATCTTTTTATATAACTCAGATTATATTCATTTGAATGATGAAAGTCATATACACCCAAGATGGCTTGAGAATAAATCATGGGGTAATTTTCATTTTTGGGTGAATCTCTTTAAGGTCTATCTTTAAGTTTGTAATTATTATCATGGGACGTTTGAGTAGTTCTAAGATGTTTAAGGCTTAAAGGTCAAGGTGTGCTGAAGCTGAACAGGAGTGTAAATGTAGCCAGAGTGATGGTTTAGTGGTTCGCACACACTGAGCCTTGGTGCTCATGTGGGAAACACAGATTCAAGTCTAGCAAAGCAAGATGGGTTTTTTTTGGTTTTTTTAGAATGCAGTAATGCTTATTCACCACTTTCTTTCTTTGCAGTTTGGTGTCCAGTCGCTTTTCTCCTCATATTGTTCCTCATCATCCTCACGGTCTTCATCAGACAGGAATCCCTCACCCAGCCATCGTCTCTCCAGCTATTAAACAAGAGCCCAATGGAGAACTCAGCCCAGCAGCTAATACGTAAGCACACACATAAAACACACTTCCCTTTTCTTATCCATCTATGGGAAGTAAGCCTGTGGGAAAGACTTCCGGTTCATTAGCCACTGTAGGGAAATAACGAGAAGAATAACAACGTGCAGTAAACTGTAAAACTGTTTGCACTACATACCAGTGTGTTAATAATTAAGATAATACATTAAAATAATAGTGAGACAAACCCATTTGCAATATCAAGCAGCAAAACAAGCTGCTTTTGTACAGTTAAAAACAGCTGGATGCGGATGAGACCAGACGCAAGACCCATAAAATGTACAAATGGCCATCCCCACTCTTACGGGAAGAAAAAGGTGGATAGCTTTTTCTAAACTGACAGGTATCCTGTTTTATTACAAGCGGCTAATAGCATTAGCTTCACTCTCTCACCTCCAAATGACTGGTGATATTTTGGAGAAAATAAGTTTATCACTGTTTTGTCTATCAGCTTGCTACTATTATACACACACTCCTCCATATAAATTTTTCTCACTGTTACTCCTTCACACACACACATCCGGCACAAGGGCTGACCTACCTGTCGTGTGTGTTTGCAGAAAGTCTCCAGGCCCGAATAAGAAGGAGGAGGACAAGAAACCTCACATAAAGAAGCCCCTAAACGCCTTCATGCTCTATATGAAAGAGATGAGGGCTAAAGTGGTGGCCGAGTGCACGCTGAAAGAAAGCGCCGCCATCAACCAGATCCTCGGCCGCAGGGTGAGTAAACCGTTTAGTTCCGTATGGAAACCCATTTTCAGTGAACCAGTCACAAGTGGTTAGAAACAAACACTGGGGTAAATGAGGGTCCGAAGTGTTTTAGGATCTAAAATTAGGATGTTTGTTGTATAAACGCGAATGTGTCCAACAACATCAGCATGTCACCTCCTCACCTACAAATCAACCATTGCGCTGTTGGTTCCTTAAGTGATTCATTGTTTCCTAAGACTAAATATAGATCTTTATTTACTGTATTATACAATACTGTTCAAAAGTTTAGGGTCAGTAAGTGAATTTATATTTTTATTCAAAATGACCAAAAATTAGATTGTTTATATATATATTGTTTATATATTGTTTATATATATATATATTGTTTTGAACAGCAAATCAGCATATTAGAATGATTTCTGAAGGATCATGTGACACTGAAGACTGGAGTAATGATACTGAAAATTCAGCTTTGATCACAGGAATAAATTACATTTTTAAATATATTGCAATAAAAAACGTTTATTTTAAATTGTAATAATATTTCATAATAATATTTTGCTATTTTTTTGATCAAATAAATTCAGCCTTTTTGAACATAAAAGACTTTTTAAAACAAATCCTTACCAATCCCAAAGTTTTGAACAACTATTTTTGCATTTATGTTGCATGTACACACAGCGCATGGGTGTGTGGTCACACTGTTGCATGTGTTGTGTAAATGGTGTTTCTGTATGAACAGTATATATGTGAGTATGTGTGTGTTTGGCCTTTGGCTGACTGTGGTGTTTGTGTTTGCAGTGGCATTCTCTATCACGAGAGGAACAGGCCAAATACTACGAGCTGGCCAGGAAAGAGAGGCAGCTGCACTCTCAACTCTACCCTGGCTGGTCCGCACGAGATAACTATGTGAGTCCTACGTTTCAGCACATGCAGCCTTACGCTCACATTTGTATGCTGTCAAATGGCACTTTCCATCAATACGGTGTAGTTAGGTTTCACTTGCTGTTTTTCTGAAGCAGTAGAGGAACACATCCTGTAGTAATTGTTTGTTACATACCAAAAAACTATAAATGCCATGTATAAATAGTTATTCTATTATTTGTATATATTTAACCTTTAAAATCAAGGATTTAAATTTGCTTGTTAATAGTTAGTGAGGTAGTTCAGGTATTGGGTAGGATTAGGGATGCAGAATATGGTCATGGAGAATATGTGCTTTGTAAATACTAATAAACAGCCAATATGCTAGTAATATGCATGCTAATAATAGCTAGTTAACAGTGTGAATTGGTGCCTATACTAAAGTGTTACCAAATTTTCATATCTCCTGGCCACTAGGTGGTGCTGTGCCAAAACTGTGCAGATTTTCTCAGGTCATAATTATTATAACACACACCAATTTTGGTTTGAATACAGTAAAGCGTTACGAAGATATAGTCATGTCCATTTTGGTGTGGTCTTAGTCAATTTCACTTGCGCTTTATTCAAGAATGGTTTGACTAATTAACTTTAAGTCCATACTTATTTGTCGGCGTGGTCTTAAGATGATCTGATTTGGTCTAGGAGGAGTTCTAAAAAGTAGTTTTTTTTTTAAAAAAATTCAAAATGGTGGGAAATTATGTCATAGAGTAAAATATTTTTCAGTTTTAAAAATTTGTTCAGTTTGTTGATTTTAAAAAAAAAAAATCATTTAATGATGGCTGTTACATTGAGAATCTAATGTGAATTTTTTTTGAGAGTAATTGGAATTTCCATTTATTTTCACAATTTGCTAAATGTTTTAGGACACTGCAACAAAAATATTTTGTCACATTCTGTGGCATCTTTTTAAAAAACTAATTTAACATTTTGCAAATAATTATAAATACAAAATGCCAAAAAAAGTACAATCTGCTATACTTTTCAGCAACTTTTCCAAAAGAATTTTGTTTTTAAAAATTCAGCAAGGTCACGCCTTGAGATATCAATCTTCTCTTCAGGACCAAGGTTCACCAAACTTATTTTTTAAGAGAAATATGTTATGCATCTATATAGTTTATATTGATTTTTATTTCAGCTTTTAGTTATTTAGTGCTTAATTAAATTAGAAATGTTGACTATTTCAGTTATTGTTCGTTTTATTTCAAGTAACACATTTTTTATGGTTTTAATTTACAATTATAAAACTGTTTACAACCCTGTTGCCCTGTTTTTCTTGGCTGATAAACTTTCTATTAGTTTTTGTTATTATTGTCTAGTTAATATGGATGGTTGTTTAATGTTTATTACTAGAACAAAAACACCAGCGTTTCAAACTGTATTAAGATACATGTGGCATTTAGCCACAAACCTACAGAAAATGAGCAGACAACAAATATTCATTTTAACCTCCTGAGGCTAACAAATCTAAAAGTTGACAACTGCTATTCACTCATGTGTTCAGGTGTCGTTTGATAACATTTGTTAATTTATTAACTACCATGAAAGAACAGTGCAACATTTATTGCACTATTTATTCATCTTTGTTAATAAAATTAGTGTTGTTCATTGTTAGTTGCATTAACTAATGTTAACAAGCACAACTTGTGATTTTAATAATGCATTTGTAAATGCTAAAATTAACTAAGATTAATAAATGCTGTAGAAGTATTGTTCATTCTTAGTTCATGTTAACTAAAGTAGTTAACTAATGAACCTTATTGTAATGTGTTACCACAAATTTTAAGCCTAATTTTGAAGCCTATTCATGGAAAGTGCAAATGTTCTTTATATTATATAACTGCACGTCTTTGATGCTTTTGTCCACTCTGTATTATTTCTTACTTCATTCTGAATTTATCGCCCTAACTCTGTTTCCATCTCTCTCGCCCTCTGTTTCTCTCTCTCTGTATTTTTTTTCTCTCCAGGGCAAGCGGAAGAAGAGGAAGAGAGATAATAAGACAGACTCAACACCAGAGGGTGAGCACACACACACTCACATAAACACACTCGCACAGACTTTCTCTCGCCTTGTCCATTTCTAACGGCGCTCTCTCCTCCTTGCTAACATGCAGCTTATGAGGTCCAGTGCTAGCACAGGCAGGTACAGTATGTCTGCAGGCTTAGGGGTCGTTCACACAGGATACGGTCTTTTTTTTTTTTTTTTTTTCATCTGTTGTTTAATCATTGGTCTACATAAACATGAAGCAAATGGACGTCTTTGGCAGTTGCACCACGTCTTACTGTATTTTCATCATCTTGCGCCATTAGCAACAAAAGGCCATGCCAGTTCAGTGAATCAGTGTTAGTTTTAAAAAATATTAGACCTGATCTGATGAATGTGGGAGTGAGATATAAGCATAATAAGCGTTTATTATGAGGGGTGTATGTTAGTGTGCCCTCTGTCGTGCTCCGTTTAGCAATTTTTCAAGCAAGAATGTGTCCTGTGTGAATGTCCTCTTAGACAGCCAGTGTCAGAACTGTAGAAGTCAGCCCACTCTTCATTGTGATCTCATCCACGACTGCGTCCACCATTTGAGTACCGTGACGTCAATAATTCCATTTTGTGTTCAGTTTTGTATGGGTGAATTTCATGGAAACTGTTGAAGAACATGTCTAGGTCATATTTTCATGATAATGAAGCAACATTAAGTACATTTCCCACCAAATTCTTATTAATGTAACGCAAAAAGTGGTAATGCTGCATTAAATCTAAAGAGACTAGTCTTGAGAATTTTGGCCAACACATTTTAAAGTTAAAAAAAAAAAAAAAAAATTAAGGTCCACTTCTCACTATTAACAAACCATTAACTACGACTTTTGTCTTAATGAACTCCTAATTTGCTGCTTGTTAATAGTCAGTAAGGTAGTTGTTAAGTTTGGGTATTGGGTAGGATTAGGGATGATTATTTATCACTTTATAAATACTAATAAACAACCAATATGCTAGTAATATGCATGGTAATAATAGCTAGTTAACAGTGTGAATTGGTCCCTATAGTAAAGTGTACTAAAGGTCCCTATGCTAAAAATTTCATATCTCCTGAACACTAGGTGTTGCTGTGCCGAAACTGTGCAGGTTCTCTCAGATCATAATTATCAAAACACACACCAATTTTGGTTTGAAAACACTAAAGCGTTACAAAGATATAGCCTCACGTCCATTTTGGTGTGCTCTTAGTCAATTTTGTTTGTGCGTTATTCAAGAATGCTTTGATTAATTAATTTTAAGTCCATAATTATTTGTCAGCATGGTCTGAAGATGATCTGATTTGGTCTAGGAGGAGTTCTAAAAAGTATTTAAAAAAAAAAAAAAAAAAAAAAAAAAATTCAAAATGGCAGGAAATGACATCATAGAGTAAAATATTCTTCAAATTTAAAACTTTTTTTTTTTTTTAAATTGGTTTAAAAAAAAAATCATTTAAAAATGGCTGTTACATTGAGAATCTAATGTGAATTTTTGAGAATAATTGGAATTGCCATTTTCTTTTCACAATTTGCAATTCGTAGGACACTGCAGCAAAAAATTGCATTCACATTCTGTGGCACCTTTTTAAAAAAACTAATTTAACATTTTGCAAATAATTATAAATACAAAATGCCAAAGGAAGGTACAATCTACTCTGCTTTTCAGCAACTTTTTCAAAAGAATTTTGTTTTTTAAATTCAGCAAGGTCACACCTTGACTTACCAATCTTCTTTGGAACTTTGGAATGTAGCAAATTGTGAAACGCCTTTGCATAAGCTTGCTTTTCCAGTCTTTGCCATTAATGTGTATTAATGCAAGTCAATGAAGTGAAAAGTACAGTGTGATCGTCTCTTAAAATATTCAGATGCATTATGGCAATGAGAATTTGGTGGGAAAATGTGCTTAATTGTCCTGAACAAATCTCTCTAAATCTAAAAATGATCAAGTGACTGTACAAATAAGATTTTAAAAAAAAAGTTTCTTGATTTGTGATGAATTTTAAAAAATTGCAGTTGAGGTTTCTGTATCATGACCTCCCTGTTTCTGGGTAAATTTGGTCTCATCTCTGCTGTGGTTTTACAGATATGTTAAGCAATTAGTTCACTCCTGAATTCAGATTTCCTGATAATTTACTCACCCCCCGTGTCATCCAAGATGTTCATGTTTTTCTTTAAATTGAAAAGAAATTAAGGTTTTTGAAGAAGAAATTCCAGGATCTTTCTCCATATAGTGGACTTCAATGGGGATCAAGGGGTTGAAAGTCCAAATTGCAGTTTCAGTGCAGCTTCAAAAGGCTCTACACGATCCCAGGCAAGGAATAACAGTCTTATCTAGTAAAAACGATCTGTCATTTTATTTTAAAAATGTATATACTTTTTAACCACAAATACTTGTCTTGCACTAGCTGGACTTCACGCATTATGTAATCATGTTGGAAAAGTCACGCGTGATGTAGGCGGAAGTATCGACCCAGTGTTTACCAGTGTTAATTTCGTCAATGAAATCTGTGATGAAAAATATTCGTCAACGAAGTTTTTTCCCCTGACTAAAGTGAGACAATAGTAAGGTCAATTAAACGATAACTAAAACTATATCAACGTGCAATACTGTTGACGAAAAAAGGTGAAACTAAAATGTAATTAAAACAACAAAAACTTTATTAAAACCTTTTTGTTTTTGTTGGAAAAAAAGTGACAAAACATTTCAGACTGCTGTATGCAAAGACTGTTATGCAAACGTTCATGTTTGCTGTTGCCAGATATCAAGAGCTCAAATCCCTTAATCAGAGCTTTTCTGTTAAACGGATATGTAGGCTACTCTGTCTAGCTTTTTGCTTCATGCAATCTGGCAACCATACTTACACACTCTCTCTGCGGAGGTGTTATGATCTGTAAACACTGACATACAGCACTGTACAAGTAAGATGGAGTTCAGCGATCTCCATTTGAGGTATTCTGCTTAAATGAAATGGTCCTTTAGTCAGTCTGTGTTCTGTCATGGAGCTCTACTGTATTGTTTGCGATTGTGGTTGCTGATTGTAACATTACTTACGCAACTTATGTGCAGCATTAAGTCTTTCTTGCTGTTGTTTTAAAAGAGAAACAATACAATTTGGAATGGTTGGAATTACTATTAGGAATTTCTCTGAGGTTATATTTGAGAGTAGGTTTTTTGTTAAACCAGTTTTCATAACGTAGACAGGGCAAGTTATACCCTATCTAAAATCTTTGGTGTTTATGTAGCCTCGAATTGATATCCTTTTAGAAATCAATAAACCAGTCGATATTCTGTTGATTTGTGCTTATTGGTGAAAGTGCAACTTCTGATGAAATGTAAAAATAAATTTCCCACATGAAAACAATCATTGCAATTAAAATTGAGCAAAAAAAAAAAATTTTTAGCATTTTAACCATTATACAGTAAGATGAAAATGTTAGTTTAGTCAGTTTCCACTGACTAAAACGCTCAGACATTTAATTGACTAAAACAGGGTTTCCGCGGGTCTTAAAGTCTTAGATCGCTTTTCCGTGAATTAAATCAGAGCAGAGAGTGTTAAATTCATATGATCATGGCATTAATTTTCGTGAGGGATTGTTTCCTCACGTTTTTCATTTTAAAGTGAAGCGAAAGCGTAAGTTCTGTGCTGCATGACTTGGGTTGCCCAATATTCATTAAACAATATGCGGTAGATGGCGGTATGTACTACTTCATTTGTCAGTCACCCGAAGACCTTGTCGTTTAGATTTTTTTTATGAAAATCATTTAGTTCAGTTAGAGAACAGACAGTACAATTAAAACTGAACGCGGCTGTTCAATACAGTGTGCCAAACGACAGTCGCATCAGGTTTCATTTATCACTGAAGAGAGTGAGTCAAGCTGACTGACAAGAAGAGAGAGGTGAGAAAGACAAGACTGTGGCGGAAGAGTTTCAAAACGAAATGCAGAAGCGCCTGTTTTAAAAATATCTTGGATTTTGTAAAGCCTGTTGACTTCTTCCATTAATCTTAGGTGATAGTGGAAGTTTCATATTTATTTGGTTCCACGGTGTTTGCTGGTTTTTATTTATTTAAACTGTCATAATTTTTTTTTTTTAATATATGTATTACATCAAGGTGTATGCCGAGCTTCCAAGCTTTCTTATTCGTTTTGCTAATAAACGTTGCACGTTTCTTATTTATTTGGTTGCGTGGTGATTACTGATTTTCAGTTTTGTATACCTATTTAAACTTTGTGTAAGTTAGTATTTTATGTTAGGCATATAACATGGTGTATTTTTATTCGTTTTGTTAATAACAGTTCGTTACGTTACGTTAATGGCACTAATTTAAAAGTGAAAGTAAAATGCGCACGACGCTTTTACAAGCTACTTAAAACTAAACAAACAACTGCTTGACGCCGAATTGCCGCTGAAAGTAAAATGTAAGTGAAAGTAAAATGTGCAGTGCGCTTTTACAGAAGGAAAGCGAGGAAAAGAGGGAAAACTAAAACGAACTAAAAACAAACAACTGCTTGACGCCAAATTGCCGCTAATTTGTCAAAAGGAAAGTAAAATATGCACGGCGCTTTTACTGAAGGGTAGCGCAGAAAAGAGGGAAAACTCGAACTAACAACAAAAAATTTCTAGACGCTGAATTGCTGCTAATTTGAAATTGCAAGTAAAACTCGAACTATACTTAGAGAACATATTGCTGCATTGTTTTTTTTAGTTGGTCTTGCAAAACCTGCAAAAACCCTGTAAAACTTGACCTGAACTAAAACAGGACAAGTTGACTAAATATGATAAAAACAAAAAAAAAGTGTTACATTTGACACCAGCCTAAGACTAAATTGAAAAATAGCTGACAAAATTAACGCTAGTGTTTACAAAGCGAACATGCAAAGAAAGTCAAATCTCCTTTACAAAAACAAGATAAAACAATGATGTCGGACGATTTTGAAGTTGGAGGAGAAAATGAGATGGAGTTTTTTCGCCCCACCCTAACTTTTTTGAACTGGAGTACACGGATGAAAAACAAACCATGCGTGAGCTTTCCAATGTTATTACTTAATGTGAAGTTGAGATTGTGCAAGACCAGTATTTGTGGTTAAAAAGTATATGAATTAAAAACTTTTTTTTTTTAGAAAATGACAGATTGTTTTGTTAGATAAGACCCTTATTCCTCAGCTGGGATCATGTAGAGCCCTTTGAGGCTGCACTGAAACTGCAATTTGGACCTTCAACCTGTTGATCCCTTATTGAAGTCCACTATATGGAGAAAAATCCTGGAATGTTTTCCTTAAAAAACCTTTTCTTTTCAGCTGAAGAAAAGAAAGACGTGAGCATCTTAGATGACATGGGGGTGAATTTTTATTCTGGAAGTGAACTAACCCTTTAACTGAACGGTTAGAAATACTCACCATTCATACTGTGTGCTTTCCGTCCTCTTTCAGATTTCTCCGCACGGAATAAGAAGCCGTGTGTGCAGTACCTCCCTCAGGAGAAGATGATTGACAGCCCGGCCTCCTCCCACGGCAGCATGCTGGACTCTCCAGCCACGCCCTCCGCGGCCCTGGCCTCGCCCGCCGCTCCCGCCCCCACTCACTCTGAGCAGGCTCAGCCGCTGTCACTCACCACCAAACCTGACCGCCACCATCACTTCCCTCTGCTCTCCAAACCCTCCTCATCCTCATGTACTTCATCATCATCAACATCCTCCTCTTCTTCCTCCTCCTCCTCCTCCTCCCAGCCCAGCATCTCTCTGCCAACCAGCTCCTCAGGCAGTCAGTCAACTCCGCCTCTTCTGTCTCGGCCACTCCCCTTGACTTCCCTGCATGCCTCGCTCCTGTCTCCGCCCTCCCCGTTCCATCCGGCCGCTCTTCACTCCCATCATGCTTTGTTCCAGTCCCAGCCGCTCTCTTTGGTAACCAAATCAGCTGACTGACTCTACGAAAGCAATTCTCTCTTAATGTCTTTTAAATAATGCTGTATATTGCTTTTTACCTTTTGGAGAAATAGATGTCAGGTTAACTTTTTTGATAAGTGAAAAGGAAATAAATATTATTGGTCAATATTTGATCATCTGCTTTTCTGTGTCTGTATAAAACAATGTATTTTTTGTAATGTCTACTTTGGAACTGGTTTCTTATTTGATGCATTTATTCAGTAAACTTGTATAAAGAATACATGTATTAAAAACTACTTTTAAAAGACAAGAAGGAACAAAAAAAAAACTTTAAGCTTGCCTGTAATTAATGGTAGTTTTGGAGTTTAATTCATAGTACTGGCAATTTATTAGACCTCTTTGCAATGACCCCCTCTACCCCAGTTTTGAAGTGTGTGAACTTGATAAATAAAACTTGTAAATTGTTTCTAAAAATGGGTGATATTGTCTTCTTGGGGTCGAGTTTGTTAATTCATTGGTTGTTTTTTTTTTTTTTTTTTTCTTTGTCCTATCAATAAATATTAAATAAAAAAATAAATGACTTAAAAATAATAAATCAATGGTGATATGTAATTATTGATATACATTTATTTCCCATAAATAAAATAATACAAAAAAAAAAAATTAAGCTTGCCTGTAATTAATGGTAGTTTTGGAGTTTAATTCATAGTACTGACAATTTATTAGACCTCTTTGCAATGACCCCCTCTGCCCCAGTTTTGAAGCATGTGAACTTGATAGATAAAACTTGTAAATTTTATTCATTTAGTTTATTAATTCATTGGTTAAGTGTGGTTATTTTTATTTTTTTTTAATCTTTGACCTATCAATAAATATAAAATAAATAAATAAATTAAAAGTAATAAATCCGTAATGGTGATTTGTAACCATTAATAAAATAAAAGTACACCAGCATTTAAAAGTTTGGGGTCGATAGGGTTTTTTAAAATGTTTTTTTGAAAGAAATCCCTTATGCTCACCATGATTTATTTGATCAAAAATACAAATAAAAAACAGTAATAATGTGAAATATTATTAAAATGTAAAATTACCTCTTTCTATTTGAATATACTTTAAATAGAATTTATTCCTGTGATAAAAAGTTGAATTTTCAGTATCATTGCATCAGTCTTCAGTGTTATATGATCCTTCAGAAATCATTCTATATGCTGATTTGCATGCAAATATTGTGTTTTGGTAATTAAATGTTAATGGTGTGGATAAAAGCGTCTGCTAAATGTCTTATGTAAATACTAGTAGCCGAGTATCAGTTCAGTGTTTCAATGATTACATTGTATGGTTTTAAATGTGGGTTACATTAAAAAGGACTTTTTAGTTTATTAGATAAATAAAAGTTCATCTAATATTTCACACAAAAAAAAAAAAAAAAAAAAAAAAAAGAGTGATTAGTCCAGAGGGAACACGTTGTGTTGCACAAATGGAAGCGTATTCGTGGGAAACGCCACAGTGTTACCTCAGAATGCAGGGATTTTGTAATACTCTTCTAAAAACAACATCTAGAGCACAAAATGATAGCATAATAATCTTCTCGAGAAACCCTGCTGATATAAGAGGAATTAGAGTTAAATCTTTAATAGGTGGAATTTAGGCAAACCGCACTGGAAAATAAACAGATGAGCCAGAGCAACAAAAATTTCTGCCAAAAATAAACACGGGTTTAAAAAAAAATAATAGACATCTGTTCCTTCCTGGAATGCAAAATCCCAAAACAACGACAAAAAGCAGGTCAAACCCTGCCTTCTCTTTTCCTCTCACTTTCTCGCGTTGCGTCTTTATTTGTGGTTTGGCGACCCGCTGCTGGCGCTGTAATTAAGTGCGCGGTAATAGGATGGAGCTCCAGGGAGCTCATTAGGCTTTTCAATTAGTGAAAAATACACAAGGTAGAGGCCTCTGCTTTTTAGGGACTTTAGAAACGGGCAAGGATGCCAAGAACGGTCCCTTTCACTTTCCCCTCAGCTGGGAAACAGGGCGGAGGTGACACCCTTGACAGACCTCTATTCCTGAGGGGAGCCGCTGCAGCGCCTCCGGTCTGCATCACGTGAGTGCTGTGGCGGGCTTCAAAAACCGTCGTGTCTGTGCGGTGAGACCATGATTACACTTAAATCGTCAAGTCCGAGGAATCCCGCTCATGAAATTTACATTTCAACAAACGTGAGGCCTCAAAGTCAGTCGGGGTGAAATTAGACTCGCTGATGCTCAATTATTCACAACAACCGCGCTAAAATGCTCACCCGCCTCCCACGCAGCCAGAGCTGTACACAGGGTTTATAAATACCGACCGAGGTCCCAAAAATGAGCTTGCTTAAGGGGGTTTGGGGGCAACATCGACAATTACGAATTAGGCTACATTACAGTCATGTGAATTATATATTTTCAGTTCACAATGGAGAAATTAGACTAACATTTGTTTGCATCCATGATTATTTCTGTCGGCCGTTTAACGCTTTTTTTCCGTAAAACATTAAATATCAAATATTATAACCATCAACTGAAACGTCGTTCCGGAATTCTCTCTCAGCAGCCTCCGATCAGGGTTGCCAGGTTTGCTTAATGAAATTAACCCAGTAGTAGCCCAATGACCATATTTCAAATATCAAATCTCTGAATATATTCCCATACCCCTGCATATTTTACAATCACTGTTATGCAAACTGAAAACTAAACTGTAGTGATCATAAAGTAGCCCTCCTTCACAAAACTTGGCATCTTGTGCCGTTTTATCTTATCTTTAGTAGAATATCAAATATTTCAATATAAGCATTTCAGTTGAATGTAATTTATACAATATGTCAACCAGCAGGGAGAAATCCACCTGAGGCAACAGTTTAAAAGTAGCCCAAAACTGTGGACTTGGCTACCCTGGTGTGAACAGTCTGAATACTTTCATTTGACTGATCATCTGTCACTTTCTCATCTCCCATTTTGACTGCCACAGAATAAAACATTTAAAAGGTAATTGCAATTTTTTTTAAATTTCAAAATTCTGACTTATTTCTTGCAATTGTGAGTTTATATCTCACAGTTTGGTCTTTTTTAATCAGAATTGTTAGTTTACATCTCACAATTCTGATTTTTTCTTGAAATTCTGAGTTTACGTCTCGCAATTCAGAAATTTTTTTCTTTGAATTCTGAGTTTACATCTTGAAATTCAGACTTGTTTCTTGGAATTCTGAGTTTACATCTCGCAATTCTGACTTTTTTTCTCAAATTTCTGAGTTTACATCTTGCAATTCTCACTTTTTTTCTCAGAATTCTGAGTTTACATCTCGAAATTCTGACTTGTTTCTTGGAATTCCGAGTATACATCTCGCAATTCTGACTTGTTTCTCTGAATTCTGAGTTTACATCTTAAACTTCTGACTTGTTTCTCGGAATTCTGAGTTTACGTCTCAAAATTCAGACTTTTTTCTCTGAATTCTGAGTTCACAACTCAAAATTCCAACTTGTTTCTCAGAATTCTGAGTTTACGTCTCAAAATTCCAGCTTGTTTCTCAGAATCTCAAACTTCTGACCTGTTTCTTGGAATTCTGAGTTTACATCACGCAATTCAAGACTTTTTTTCTCGGAATTCTGAGTCTCTGTCTCACAATTCTGACTTTTTTCTCAGAATTCTTAGTGTATGTCTTGCAAGTTTGACTTGTTTCTCGGAATTCTGATTTTACATCTCATAATTCTGACTTGTTTCTCGGAATTCTGAGTTTACATTTTGCAATTCTGACTTGTTTCTCAGAATTCTGAGTTTACATTTTGCAATTCTGACTTGTTTCTCGGAATTCTGAGTTTACATTTTGCAATTCTGACTTGTTTCTCGGAATTCTGAGTTTACATTTTGCAATTCTGACTTGTTTCTCGGAATTCTGAGTTTACATTTTGCAATTCTGACTTGTTTCTCAGAATTCTGAGTTTACATTTCGTAATTCTGACTTGTTTCTCAGAATTCTGAGTTTACATTTCGTAATTCTGACTTCTTTCTTAGAATTCTGAGTTTACATCTCAAACTTCTGACTTGTTTCTCAGAATTCTAAGTTTACATCTCAAACTTCTGACTTGTTTCTCAGAATTCTAAGTTTACATCTCAAACTTCTGACTTTTTTCTCAGAATTCTTAGTGTATGTCTTGCAAGTTTGACTTGTTTCTAGTAATTCTGAGTTTACATCTCGTAATTCTGAGTTTATGCCTCATAATTCTGACTTTTTCTCAGAATTCTGAGTTTACATCTTAAACTTCTGACTTGTTTCTTGGAATTCTGAGTTTATGTCTCAAAATTCTGACTTGTTTCTCAGAATCTCGAACCTCTGACTTGTTTCTTGGAATTCTGAGTTTACATTTTGCAATTCTGTCCTGTTTCTCGGAATTCTGAGTCTCTGTCTCACAATTCTGACTTTTTTCTCAGAATTCTTAGTGTATGTCTTGCAAGTTTGACTTGTTTCTCGGAATTCTGATTTTACATCTCATAATTCTGACTTGTTTCTCGGAATTCTGAGTTTACATTTAGCAATTCTGACTTGTTTCTCAGAATTCTGAGTTTACATTTTGCAATTCTGACTTGTTTCTCAGAATTCTGAGTTTACATTTTGCAATTCTGACTTGTTTCTCAGAATTCTGAGTTTACATTTTGCAATTCTGACTTGTTTCTCGGAATTCTGAGTTTACATTTTGCAATTCTGACTTGTTTCTCAGAATTCTGAGTTTACATTTCGTAATTCTGACTTCTTTCTTAGAATTCTGAGTTTACATCTCAAACTTCTGACTTGTTTCTCAGAATTCTAAGTTTACATCTCAAACTTCTGACTTGTTTCTCAGAATTCTAAGTTTACATCTCAAACTTCTGACTTTTTTCTCAGAATTCTTAGTGTATGTCTTGCAAGTTTGACTTGTTTCTAGTAATTCTGAGTTTACATCTCGTAATTCTGAGTTTATGCCTCATAATTCTGACTTTTTCTCAGAATTCTGAGTTTACATCTTAAACTTCTGACTTGTTTCTTGGAATTCTGAGTTTATGTCTCAAAATTCTGACTTGTTTCTCAGAATCTCGAACCTCTGACTTGTTTCTTGGAATTCTGAGTTTACATTTTGCAATTCTGTCCTGTTTCTCGGAATTCTGAGTCTCTGTCTCACAATTCTGACTTTTTTCTCAGAATTCTTAGTGTATGTCTTGCAAGTTTGACTTGTTTCTCGGAATTCTGATTTTACATCTCATAATTCTGACTTGTTTCTCGGAATTCTGAGTTTACATTTAGCAATTCTGACTTGTTTCTCAGAATTCTGAGTTTACATTTTGCAATTCTGACTTGTTTCTCAGAATTCTGAGTTTACATTTTGCAATTCTGACTTGTTTCTCAGAATTCTGAGTTTACATTTCATAATTCTGACTTCTTTCTTAGAATTCTGAGTTTACATCTCAAACTTCTGACTTGTTTCTCAGAATTCTAAGTTTACATCTCAAACTTCTGACTTGTTTCTCGGAATTCTGAGTCTATGTCTCACAATTCTGACTTTTTTCTCAGAATTCTGAGTTTACATCTCAACGTTCTGACTTGGTCCTCAGAATTCATTTCAATTCAGTCAATTCATTTCCCCCACCACAAAATAAAAAAATAAACTTAACTGTGATTTTTTTGTCTCACAGTTTGGACCTTTTTTCTCTGAATTTTGAGTTTACATCTCACAATTGTCTTTTTTTCTCAGAATTGTGATTACACATCCCACAATTGAGATATGTAATACCTATCTCACAAATCTGAGTATACATCTCACCATTTTTAATTTTTTTCTCAAAGAGTTTATATCTTGTAAATCTATTTTTTCCTCCACAGTATGAAAAACAAGAAAAGATCATTGCAAATTCTGACTTTTTTTCTCACAATTGCAAGTCTTTAAGCCTCCATAGCCTGGAAAAAAAAAAAAAAAACTAGACCTCAGTGACGGGTACTGCCGTGCTCCCATGAACATATCTGTGTGTGTTCACTGGAATAATATTGCTCTGCATTAATGTGCCATAACAAGAGCCGCTCCATCCAGAGAGGTAAACGACGTGCATCACACTGCCAGCAACAGCCAATCAAGTCAAGTATGAGGAAATGCAACGCATCATTATCACTAATTGCTTAATGATGTCTTACAGTGTGTGCTGGTTCCCATATGATTCAACCATGAGGGGTTTTAACAGCATACGCTTGCACTGCCCCCTCTGTCAGACGCGTCCGTGTGACACGGCGCATGTGCGTGCGCGTGTGCGCGAGCATGCAGACAGACAGGTTGACACACGTTGAGCGCTCATTTCCCTCTCTGCCCTCAGGTGAGGTACAGACCTGTCAGTCACACGCACACACATGCACACAAAAGCTTATATTTTATTTTGCTCGGCAGTCATTAGAGAAGCGAGAAATGTGCCTTGCATCATCCCGGGCCCTGCAATGCTCTCTGGGGCCCTGTGTCTCTGTGTGTACCCTTAGCTCTAGACCCATCAACCAAATTAAAGGTAATGAGTTGTCAGACAACAGAGAAAGCCTGGCTCCTTAAGGCTAGGACTCTGATGCGCTGGCCTATTCTCCATACGCCCACCGACACACACACACACATACACTGAGCGCTCACACGCGCTACGCGACCCACAGCGAGCCGGGCTGAGTGACTTTAATATGACTGGCCTGTTAGAGAGATTGGCTGGAGAAAGATATCTGTGATTATTCTCCCAAGCTTGTTTTCTCCAAGTCAATTCTTGGAAAAGTGCTTGTTAACTCCAGTGGAGTTGCAGGCACAGCACAATTTTGTGTTTACCTGATGAGTTCAGACATTATTTAATTGTGTTGCACTTCGTTGCATTAGCATTTTATTATAAAATATCTTCTACTGTATCTTGAAAACACCTTGCTAGTTTTTTAAGCAGTAATGGTATTTGTGGTTTTATAATTTAACTGTAACCTTGCATAGTTTATTTTGCTAATAATTGGTATGTATTTATAAAATAAAAATAAGTTCATTATAAAAATAAATATTTCATTATTTCCTTAATTCTAAAATCATTTTTAATTTGAATTATATGATTATAATTAAATATATATAAATCTATTTAATTTTAAAATATTATTCTAAAATGTTTAAAAATGTTTTAAAAAACAACAACAAATGTATTATAATAAAAAAAATCTATTTTATTTAAATAGATGTATACAATAATAATATATTTGTTTATAATATATATATAATTATTAAATAAAATATTTTATTCTAGTTTAGAAATGCAAACCCAAATATTTAATTAAAAACAAACAAATAAAATCTTATCTCCTATTTTGATTTATTTTTCTTCAGAATTCTGAGTTTACATCCTGTAATTCAGTTCTTACTCTGCCACAGAATAAAAAATGCAAAAGGTAATAACATTTTTTTTAATTTAAAAAATCTATAAAAATTAATTGGTCATCTCAATCATCTCATCTCTAATTTTGACTCTCAGAATTTTTATTTTTATTTATTTATTAATTTAATTTCCAAATTCAGATTTTTTTTTGTCACAATTGTGAGCTTATATCACAAAAATCCATACATATTGCAGCTAAATAAAATATTATATAATTTTATTATAAAGTAAAATATAAAATTATATATAATACTATAATAATATATCACATATATGATTTATAATAATATATGATTTAAATAGATGTATACAATAATAATATATTTATTTAAATCTAAAATTATATTCAGTTTAAATAATATATAATTACAATTAAATATATAAATCTATTTAATTATTATATAAAATATTTTATTCTAGTTTAGAAATATAAACCCAAATATTTAATTAAAATAAAAATATATAATTGAAATAGATTTATACAATTTATTTATTTATTTATTAGCTATTTAATACTAGAAAATATGTTGCTTAGTTAATACTAAGTAACTTTACCATTTGAACATTTTGGGTTGGTAATATTTTTAAATGTTTTTAAAACAAATCTCATAAAATAAGCTCACTAAGGCTGGAATTAATCAAAAATACAGTAAAACAGTAATATTGTGAAATATTATTACAATTTGCAATAATAACTACACACATAATATTATATATTATTTTAATATATTTTTAATTTATTCTTATGATGCAAAAATAAATTTTCATTATTTTCATTGTAAACCACAATACATTTTTTCAGGATTTTTGACTAAAGCTGTACTATAAGTGCTGTTAAATGAGATATCAGCACTCTTGGAATGCCATAAAATAATTAAAAATATTTTTGTTTTTCAAAATAAAATATATTACCAATTTAACCTTTCTACTGCCAAATGTTTTTGTAAAAAAAAAAAAAAAAAAAAATACTATAAATTTTTGTTGTTTAATTAATAAAAATGGTGCATTTTCTAATATTTAGCCCCTCACACATGTGTGATCTCTTTGATTTGAAGAATTGTGTCTTTAATAATCAGATGGCGGCCGGTGGGAGACAGCAGGAGACCTTCCCCTTTAAACGTGTGCACTGAACAAAGAAGTGTGCGCTGAACTCTCTCTCTCATAAGAGACATCTGTCTGCTCCTCACAAGGTCAGAATTAATACATGTTAATTCAGCTCATTAGAGCGCACTGGCCCCTGGCCAAGCGTCTGCCGGTGGGCCCGGCTTTGATCTTGAATTCGTGCCAGGTTCGGCCTTTGATGTGTCTGAATCACTTGACATTGTGTTTACATTCCTCTACTCCGACAATCAATATTAAGACAAAAGAATACATAAATCAGCTTGAGTAGCTCTGGAGTGCAATGCCAGATTAATAGACCGCCGGCCTGATTGTCAGCCTAAGAAAGAGGAGGAACAACGTCGTTTTTGCTGATTAACTGAACAGTCGATTCAGATGCACTTGTTTGGGATGGAATAATCTGAGACGGATTTGCGATTGATGAAATCGGTTGTATTGTGTCATGATAGGAACTGGAGACTGAACATGAATAAGAGTTCAGGCTCAGTGAGGGGGTGTTTGTAGCCTTTCATGTCTTCATCAATAATTTTCTATAAAGTGAGGCTGAAAACATGACGACTGAATGCTTCAACTCGATGATTCATAGAAACGGTGCACAGGAAGAGCAATGTCAAGTTCACAGTCAGTTTATACCTTTGACGGTCTTTCTTCAGCGTGTGTGAATTCAGAAAAGAGTTCCAAACACTCATTTTCATCAAGGCGCGTTTCCTCCGAGGACGCAAGGGAGGCAGTGTCTCCTCAAACTATTGGATGATAAATAAAAAGTACGGCAATATTACAAAATATAACTTGTAAAATATCACTCGTTTTTCTAAAGAAACATTGTCCTACTGCGACACCAGCAGGTAAAGTTACATCGCCTCTGAGCCCGTTGACTTTTAACAGACCCGCCTCCATCGCGATATGATTGGATAAGACTGGTTATGAACGGCTGTGATTGGTTCATGGGGTAAATCCCGCCTCTTGTGTTCGTGCGTGTTCCGCGTTCGCCAATCAGTCTGAATGAACAATATAATAGCGTTAATGGCAAGACTAATGTAATAAACTAAGCAAACAACTCACATACTTAGATATAAACACTTTGTTACGTCAAAACAATACTTAAAATGGCATGAGAACATGATATGTGAGAGTTTTTAGTGAGTAATCAGCTCATTGTCATTATCTGTGACTGATATTTACCGAGTTTTGATGAAAAATAGTTAAAAGTTAACTATTAAAAAGAAGTTGAACATAAGTTCACAAATAAAATATATTGTTTATATTGTTACTGCATTGAGTTATTGTTTTGGAAGAAATGTAAAATGCTTTATGAGATTTCCGATGAGACTCATGCTTGGCTTTAATAAACAGAATATTTATTATACATTGTTAATGTATAATATAAAATAATTTTTTCTCTTTCTTTTTTTTTTTATTTAACCAACAACCCATAATATTATAAATCTGAATGAGTGCTATTTTAGTATCATTAAAATATTGTTCTAGTTTTTATTAATATTTAGCATTTTAATTTTAAAGTTTTAGTAGTTTTGTTGTGTTTTGTCATTTTAATTTTTTAATATACCTTTATCACTGTAAAAAAAAAAAAAAAAAAAAAATCTACAATTTTAACTTCAGTTTATTTGCTGCCTTAAATTTTTTTAAGTAATCAACTTTTTTTATATTAAACGGATCAAAAATTGAGTTGAATCTCATATACTTATAAAAAGTTATTTTTAAACTTATTTTAATTTGAGTTAAAGTAGTGTAAAAACATAAGTTGCCATGACTTATGATCATATTTTATGATGATATGATCTTGTTTAATGATCTTTTTGTACCTTATTTATTTATTTTCCATTTTAGCACATCAAGTTAAACTAAATGAACATGAACAATATTACCTTGGCAACAGATGAAATAGAATAAGAATTTTTTAAATATATATATATTTTTTATTTGATTTCAGTTCATTTTATATATTTATTTTTTTTCAAGTAATTTTTTATAGTTAATAAAAATTTTTATGGTTGATTTTAGTTTTAGTTAACTATAATAACCCTAATCTGAACTGAATTGAAAAAGTTTCTTTTCAGGTTTATACATTTACATAAAAAAGATAATATTTTAATAATTTGGATTTAATACAGTGACAACATGAATAAGCATTAAAATATATGCTTATAAATATTGTAATAATAATTTAATTTGTATTAATAATAATTAAATTTAAATATCTCTATAATATTGAACATAATATTTCTCTCACACAGTAGAAATATACAGAGAGATGCCTGGCACTCTAAAAAAAAAAAAAAAAAAAAAGCTGGGTTAAATATGAACAAACCAACTCAACTATTGATTAAAAATGATTATATGGCCAGCTTAAAATGAACTCAAAATAGGTTGTAAATTAAAAATCAGACACATAATTACTAAAGGTTGTGAGCAATAATCAAAAGGTGAACATATATTAATAAGAAATGTAAAAAATGTTTATTATTTAATGCTTATATATTGAACATATAATTTTTCTAAATTCTATCCTATTTTGGGTTAATTTTAAGCAAGAAATATAGTCATTTTTTGACTATATTTTGGTGTTTTTTAAGCATTTTTAAAGCATTTCACATTCATTCCAAAATAATAACTAAAGGCAGTAACAAGTAACAACGATACATTTTATATGTTAACAACAGCTGAGTTAAGTAAAACTACCCAATCGCTGGGTTGTATTTAACCAAGCGTTTTCTAGAGCGTAAAAGTCCCCCATAAGTGGAAAATCATGTTTGGGGTTCCTTGGCTTTAAAATCCTTTCCATAAGTTGTTCCACCTGTAGGCAACTTCACATATTCAAAGGGGAAGGTCTCCTGCTGTCTCCCACTGGCCACATCTGATTATTAAAGACTCAATCCTCCAAATGAAAGCGATCACAGTGAGAAAAGCATGTGTGACGGGCCCTTTCCATAAGTTGTTCCACCTGTAGGTAGCGGGAACGTCTTGATGATGGACAGTTACAGTAGATACATTCCTGCTAACATATTCATTGATTGTTTGATCAACACTCTCATTACATTTGGCAGCGTCTCAGCTGGCAGCTCCTGGTGAAGACAGGTATCACCTGGCCGCGTGCCCGAGACCGCCTCTTAATGTTTTATTTACGACCATTTGACCTTAAAGAAGGAAACGCAGATGAAGAATAAGAGGGATCGTTTTCAGTACTAAATGTCAGGACTATAATTAGGCCTGGTGGAGTATTTGAGGCTGCAGGGGTTTTGTCTCCAGCTGAGGAGTAAAACATTGATTAACATTAAACATGATTTGCATGTTGTGCAAGATCTTAACAAATTATTCATGGCAGTCGTTAAGGTCACACAAGATAAAGATTAGGCCGATCGTTTCGCCGCAGAACATATTTACATTGGAAAGATAATCTCCTGCACATGGTCTGACAAAAAACAAAGGCGTTTTTTATTTGGTGGGAGGCACTTTTGGCCAGAAAAAGAAGTCATTTACTCACCCTCATGTTGTAACAAACCCGTATGACTTTCAGTGCGGAGCACAAAAGAAAATGTCATGCAGAATGTTCATGCTGCGCTTTCCCACATAATGAAAGCAAAACATAAAAAATCTGGAAAATCTTTGCGCTCCACAGACGGCAGAGAGACATACGGGTTTGCAGCAGCATGAGGGTGAGAGAAGTTTCATTTTGGCTGAACTACTCCTTTAAGAACCCAGACTGAAGATTTGGAGAAACATAAAGCATTCAGTTTTGTTATTAAAATTAAAGAGGACATCTGCTGTGAAAGAGACACTAGAAAGCATTATAAATCGGCTGGACTGCCCTGCTTTCTAAGATTTGGGCTTCTGTTGGGTTTGTGTTCTTCTCATGAACACGTTCCAGCCATATTTGTGATTTTGGCCTGAGTCTGGCCCTCTGTCTGCTTATTCTAGATTCAGAGTCTGTTCTGTTCTCTGCTCTTGGAGGAGGAGCTCCAGTGCGTCTCTAGAGAGTCCCGTCAATGCATTCTCGGAGTTCTGAGCTGAACTTCAATCGGCTTTAAAAACATTTCACCCTTTCTAACATTGTGTTCACTTTAGTGATGAATGAGATGATTAATTAAAATTAATTGACAGATCACATTCATAGTTCTCAATGCATTTGAAGTTTAGCGCAGCCTAATTGAAAGGGGCTTGTTCTTAAGAGACGAAAAAAGAGGAAAAGGGTTGTGCTGCATCAGAAAACAGTTGAATTGGTGATGTAATTTAGACAGAATTACACATATAGTCCTGTGAACTAAAGGCTTTGACAAATTCATGGTCTTACACTGCCCTCTACAGTCTAGACTTCACTTGCACCTCATTTCTCAACAATATTTATTATTTTTATATTGAATTTTTAAGATATTATTTTGATAGAAGTATTACTATAATCATTTTAAATATTTGTTTTAATAATTGTTAATTATTTAAAAAATAAACTGAAACTGGGTTCTGAGTTTTCTACATTTGGCACCATTTGAACTCATATTATTAATTTAACATACAGTTATAAATGAATGTTAAATGTAAAACTGATATTGAACCTAATATCTAAATGTTGTATAAAAATAATGTAGAAATAATAAATGGTTTGGTGCCATTTTAGTCTTTTAAACCCATCTCACCATATTTAGGATGAAGGTGACGTGCAGCAAGCACTAATGTCCATATTACCTGATCGTGATAATACAATTCTAGAAGCTATATGCTGTAAGACACCAAAATAAAATAAAAAGAAAACAAAAGAAAGACAAGCAAAGCAAAACAAAACCAAAAGAAAACAAACCAAAAAAATTTAACACACAAAACCAAAATAAAAAAACAAACACAATAGCAAGCAAAAATAAATAAATAAATAATAATAATGATAATAAAAAAATAATAATAAAATAACAACAAAATAAAACAAAAAAAGGAAACAAAAGAAAACAAACAAAAAACTAAACACAAAAAACAAAAACAAGCTAAACAAAAACAAACAAAAAACTAAATATACAAAAACAAACAAAACTAAATTAAAAAACAAAAACAAGCAAAATAAAAAAGAAAACAAACAAAGAACTAAACACAAAAACCAAACATAACAAAATTAAAAAACAAGAACAAGCTAAACAAAAACAAAAGAAAACAAACAAAAAACTAAACACACAAACACACACACACACACACACACACACACACACACACACACACACACACACACAAGTGAAACAAAATAAGAAGAAAAAAAGAAAATGGAAAAGAAAGAAACAAATAAAAAAAAAAATACAAGCAATGGCCTGTGTTTGTTGGCTACTCTATAAATTTCCCTAAGCTGCTGGCACACATCATTTCACATCATGTTTGTACTCATGGAAGCATTCAGCGACATGTCACACCTTACGGATGCAGTTGTTGACATCCTGAAAGAGTGTGCTCCCATTAGGAGCGCTAGTTTTGGTGAGGCTGAAGGTATGGTGAGTGCGGCCTCTGGTGGAAGATGGAATTAGGAAGGACATTCAGTTCGTGAGATGGAATTAAACTAAAGTGGCCACATTCAAAATAATGTTTAACAATTTGAAATTAAAAAGCAAGAAGAGGAATCCAAACAGTTGTTGGTCCCATTGATTTCCACAGTATGGAAAATCATAATCATAAGTTGCATGAGTATATTTGTAGCAGTAGCCAAAAATACATTATATGGGTCAAAATTATCCATTTTTCTTTTATGCCAAAAATAATTAGGATATTAAGTAAAGATCTTGTTCCATGAAGATATTTTGTAAATTTTCTACCGTAAATATATCAAAACCTAATTTTTGATTAGTAAAATGCATTGCTAAGAACTTAATTTGGACAACTTTAAAGGCGATTTTCTCAATATTTAGATTTTTTGCACACTCAGATTCAAGATTTTCAAATAGTTGTCCTATCCTAACAAACCATACATTAGTGGAAAGCTTAGTTATTCAGCTTTCAGATGACGTATAAATCTCAATTTCAAAAAGATAGACCCTTATGACTGGGTTTGTGATCCAGAGTCACATTTGTTTTCAGCCGAAGCACAAAACTCATACAGTTTTGTAACAACTTCAGGGTAAGTAAATGAAGACAGAGTTTTCATGTTTGGGTTAACTTTAAGCATATTTATTCACGTCTATATACAATAGTTAGTTTGTCATTTAAGTTGGCATGTTCAGTAACTGGCTTTCAAATTTTTTAATAGCCCATATTCTGAAAACGTCACGTCTGAATGTTTGTCATTATGGTTTTATTGTGTATCTTATCAGAAAAAAAAAAAAAAAAAAAAAATATATATATATATATATATATATATATATATATATATATATATATATATATATATATATATATCTTATTTAAATTTAGGTTTGGGGGGAATAAGTCAAACATTATTGTAATTCAAGATGGCTTTGATAATTCTAGATTGAAACAAACATAAACACACTTCTGGAGAAACACATATTTTTGTAATTAGATGTTTTGTAGTTGCATATCTTATGACAGCTAGCCCCAGTCAGCACGTATAGAATAAATTAGAGCTTCCTAGGATTTTCCCCACCATGGGACGATACTTTATTAAATATAATGGAATTTAAATGTACCGCAGTTTTCTATAGGTGACATTTCTAACATTATTGTTATTAATGGATTTGGAAATTAAACGCACACATTCATGCTGAAAATGAAACGTAAAACAGGCACGTACAGACCTGCAGCGAGTGTTTTAATTTCAATTCAGTTTAATACAATTCTGTATCAGGTGTCATGAATTAAATCGCGCTTAAAAGGCATTCTTAATCTCAACGCGACTCTGAATGACAGCTAAATGCGTAACCAGAGTCCAGTCCACATTTTACTTCATACCGTGGGGGGGTTTGTGTGTAAACACGGAAGTCGCTGTAACGTTACCGGAATCGCGTTGGCTCTCCTGACAGCGTCGTTGCTTTGTCACACTCCTGCCACTCTTGTCAGTGTAATCACTGTCTGAAGCCACGATGAAGCGCTTAACAACGCTGTTCATTGTTGTCCTCTGCTTGTATCAAGGTAGGTTAATATATTCCACTAGTTATAGTATTAATTTAATCAGATGATATTAGTGGGATTGGAAGATAAATATAGATTGATAAATCGCGTCTTGTTTACTTCTAACGTAAATCCCCTAAATCTTCGTGCTCACTGTATGTGATTACAAAAAGAAAATCTCTACTATTATTCTATATGTTGTTGGTTAATTATTCAACTGAAGTGCGACATTTTGTCATATTTGCATTGCGTGACAGTTTTTAGGGGCTGAGGTGATAAAAAGTGACTGGATCAACCACATTCCTGCTTTTTACAATGACATAAATAGGAGTGACTTCCTGCTTAAGGTCGCCATTGTTTACATGTTGCCATATGCTTGCGTGTTCCCTATTTACTGCATTCTTTTAGTAAATAGGTAAAATATACAGACAGAATTAAAATATTAAGTATCTTAATGAGGTGTTTGGCCACCAGAACAGCCTAAATGCGTCTTGGCATTGAATCTTCACGTCTGAAGGAGCTCTGGGACACGAATTGGCTTGTTATGCCTAAGACTGTATTGTGATGTTTCTATTTTGTGATTTATTTTTATTTTTTCAATTTGCTCCAATCCAGTGCCGGAAGCCGCTGCAGAGGAAAGTCCTGATGCAGATGCGATTACAACACCGAACTCAAAGGCAAATGGGCCACAAATGAATGATGGTCCAGAGAAACAAGATAAAACCCCAAAAGAAGAACAAAAAACTACACCTGGCGGCGAAATAGCAGCTAATAAGGACGAAGACCCTCCTAAAAATGACGCAAATGGTGAAAAGAGTCAAACCCTAAATGAAACCAAAAAAGTAGATGATAAAACCACCACTCTGGAACCTGCTGAGCCAAATGATAAAGATAATCCATCCACACCTGCTCAAGGAGAAACAGACGATAAAGAGAACGATGAAACTAATAAAGGTGAAGAAGGTGCACCAAAAGGAGATGGTGAGGTTAAAGACAAGACGACCATAGCTCAACAAAAAGGAGAAGGTGATAAACAATCCATCTCTAAACCTGAAGATAGTGGAGAAAAACCAAATGAGGGTAAAACAGCTAAAGAGGAGAATGGAGATGAACCAAGTGGTGAAAAAGGTGAAAAGAAGACGGCTGACCAAAATGAAGAGGCTGAAGAGAATAACAACCCTGAAGCTCCCGAAGAGGGTGGAGACGAAACGGGTGTCAAGAGTGAAGAGAAATCACCTGGACCTGACATCCCCACAGAAGAAAACGAACAGAATGGCGAGGATGAGCAAAATGGTGAAGTAGTAAATGAGCCTGAGGATGAAGATGGTGAAGGTGAAGGTGAAGGTGAAGGTGATGATAATGGAGATGAGGCTTTAAATGAACTGGATACATCTATTGGCAAAGCAGAGAGGAAAAGCAATATGAATAAGCCTTATGAACCAGAGGAGAATGCCGAGAACAGCCACTTCTTTGCCTATCTGGTCTGTGCCGTTATTCTGGTAGCTGTGTTGTATATCGCCAGTCACAACAAGCGCAAGGTTAGTGTTGTGTTTTTAGTTTTTTACAGCTGTATTTTGAAAATGTAAAATGGCAATTAAATGACTGTTCTTTGTTTCACAACCCACAGATTATTGCCTTCGTTGTTGAGGGCCGGAGATCAAGAGGCACACGGAGACCCAAGACATCAGATTACCACAAACTCGAGCAGCATGTAAGTAGCGTTACATACAGACAGCGAGTAAACACTCCTATCTATTAAAGGGGTCATTGGATGCAAAGTTCACTTTTACGTGTTGATTGAACTGTGTTGGAAGTGTATGTACAAATCCTACCCTATAATGATAAAAATCCATGCAGTGGTCTTTAATTAATCTGTAAAAATAATATAAGTTTTTTTTTTTTTTTTTTTTATGAATCTCTGCGATCGCCTTTCCTAATAATGTGCTAGTTAGCAAGTTTAGCGGCTAAATGCAGCTAAAGTAAACAGACTTATCACACCACAGAGGGAAGAGAGGGGCGGGGCGAGCAGAGCTCATTCACATTTTCAAAGCAACCTCGACCAGAACAGGATGATTTTAGCAGAGCTGATTTTGGCAAGGTAAAAAGGGTGTTGTTTTACACTACCTTTGAGAATTTTTAACCAAAGTATATTATAGGCTTTTCATTAAGACCCTAAAGAATCATATCAACTTGTGAAAAATAGGCATCCGATGAACCCTTTAATTTATTTTAAAATATTTGAAAAATGCATAAACTGACATAAAAAACAGAGACACATTTTCTATGTACACTTGTTTGAAATTAAAATTCATAAAGCAGAAAAGCAGAAAAGAAAAAAATTCCAGGGTGATGGAATGAAATCATAATAAAGGAAAAATATATGTAAAAAGAAGCCTTAATGTTCCCAATGAAATAAAAGTTGAAGTCTTTTAGTATATATGTTACTCTTAAGGTTATCTATAGGCTAGTGTGTTTCAAAACAATGACGAAATTCGCATTTATATAAGATATAAGATTCGCATTTATGTAAGATAAGCATTCACAACTTCCTTACTTCCACCAAAATTGATTGTTATGGCATCACCCTGCACTTCAGCTTCTCATCAAACTTTCTGTCCAATAAAATGCTCTCTAGATTCTGAAGCGTCCCGCCCCCTACACTATAAATAGACACTGAAGCTGCAGCTAAAATCGGTCACTTGTTCACAGAATTAGTATTTTCTGTATGGTGAATGGCACATATTGCACTACATAGAGGATAGGGAACGATTCAGACAGTGTAAATATGCTTTCAGTTGGGGAAAATGAAGTCTGGAGAGAAATGATAGCACTGAGCAGATCATATGCGCGAGACCATAAAACATATCGGACCCATTTGAATTCTACACAGAATGCTATATTTTATAGCGACATGGATGAGATTGTGGCTGTCATACGCTGTCAGATGTGGCTTTACCGAGCTCAATGGCTCTGGCCCAAACTGTGATATAAACGAAATGCTTTTGGCTATTTAAAAACGGAATGGAATTGCTTGATGTGCCTTACCCTGTGTTGCTGTTTCAGTTCAAATTACGTCAACACATAGAATAAAGCTGCGGTGTTTCAAAGCACTTCCGTAGACCTTTAAGTAGTTTAATAAAGGTTTTATATATTTAACACAACTGCTTATTAGTATTTGAAAAATTTTGGTCCATTAAATCAGTCATGTTGTGTGAGCAACATGCATGGAAAAATAAAATAAAAAATAACATAAAACATGATGACTATATTTCAATGTCAATAAGTTTATATAAGATAATTTGAGCTTTTTATGACAAGGAATGGTTGGTTTACAAAGTAAAATGCCAAGTGGTGCATCTCCACAAAATTATATTTGTAAAAAAAACAGATTTATCTAAAAAGAACATTTATATTTAAAAACTTAAATGCATTCTCGCGTATATTCAAGGTGTTCTAGGAAAATAATGTGGAAGCTGAATAGTAGCGCGCTCACTGCATGACAGTCACTTGCTCTTAAAATACTCCATCATTTTTGGTCATACAGATAAAAGTAATATATCTTTTGAATCTGTAAAGAATCTACATTTATTTATGTGCACTCAGAATAACAGCAAAATGTTGCACTTTTGTAAAATAATTAAAGCAAACAGGATATGCTTTCTGCCGCTTTGGTCTCTATGCGTCTCTTGAGTGTGTCACTCCAAAACCCTGTCTATACTTGCCTTACAGATTTAAAAAAAATTATAGAGAGAGAGTGAAATGTTAACTTTTAAATGAACCAATTCAAATAGAAAACAAATATTCTCAGATTATGTAATCCGTATGAAACGTGCATACAGGTGCATCACTACTGCGGAGATGATGGGTCAGTGTCGCCGACTTCATCTCTTAAACCGAAAACAAAGAAAGCACTAGTTTGTCAATAAATTATTAAAACGTTAATGCAGTCTACTTGCTGTTTTTCCCAGACACATTCATAGTTATTATATTTGCCAGTGCGCTGTGGCAAGCTTTTTTTCCATGTGCTTGAGCGCTTATTAGGCTGTGTAGGTAATTATAGGCTCATTATTATGATTTTAAATGGTTTATTAATAAATGTGCAACTAATAGTCAACTAATGCAAAAAATTAATAACTACTAGTCGACCAGAAAAATCTTTAGTCGAGAGCAGCTCTACTAAACCACAAATGCAAACTCCACGCATTACGCAATCACGTTGAAAAAGTCACGCACGCTTAGTTCTTCATATGTGTGCTTTGGTTCAAAAAGGTAGGGTAGAGCGAATAACTCCAACTCCTCAAACTTCAAAATCGTCCAACATCGTTGTTTTAGCTTTTTTTTTTATAAAAAGCGTTTGACTTTTTGTGCACTTTCACTTTGTAAACACTGGGTTGGTACCTCCGCTTATGTCACGTGTGACCTTTCAAATGTAATTACGTAATGCGTAAGTCGAGCTAGTGCAAGATGAACATTTGTGGTTAAAAAGAATGTACATTTTTATTGTTTTTAAAAAACGACCAATCGTTTCGCTATTTAAGACCCTTATTCCTCAGCTGGGATTGTGTAGAGCCCTTTGAAGCTGCTTTGAAACGGCAATTTGGACCTTCAGCCCGCTGATCCCCATTGAAGTCCACTATATGGAGAAAAATCCTGGGATGTTTTCCTCAAAAACCTTAATTTCTTTTCTGCTGAAGAACGAAAGACATGAACATCTTGCTGAATGTAACCTAACTAGGAACTGCAACATAGTATGTGAATGAAATCGTAAGAACAGCACTGATTTTGCTTATGTAGCTATTCCATTTACACTGTTGGGCCAAAACGTTCTCATTGCTTAACCAGTCCATTCCAGAATATAGATGTAGCCATTCCTTATCGTACTTAGTACCGTTCATCCCGATGATGGAAAAGCTGCTTACGTTATTCAAATAAAAAGGTGTAATAAAGAAAACATCTGTTGGCACTTTATTGCATCACATTATGTAACAGTTTTTACCTCAGTGAAAATTGTTTTTAGACCATGCAGTCTTATATTGTGTGTTGTATTCTGTTTTCCAGTGAGCAAGTCCAGTCAGATGAGCCAGCGGTGGATGAATCGAAATATTTGAACTGTGATTTTGAAACTTGAATTATTCATACAGAGATGTATATCACCACTCATAAACACTGCACAGCAACTGTCACTAACTCAGTTAAAATAATATTAATAATAACAAATTCTCATCTTTCCACAGCATGTCAGGTATGTTGGAAACAATGTCTGTTGTAGCTCTAAAATCTTCATTTAGGTTTGTAGTGTTACGAACACATTCGGTACATAGTGTAGATGTTGATTCTGTGCCCTCTCGTTTTATTTAATTACCGGGCATTTTTGGTAGTTACGTGATTGTCTTTATTCTTTTTTCAATTTATTGCTGGGCGAAATGTGTAATACAGAAGGAAACAATATGTATATTTTTAAAAAAGTATATGTTGGCTGCATGAACGAATGATGTTTTATGGGAGATTGGGAATGATTGAGTTTTGAAATGCACCGAGGGCTGCTGTACCACTTATCGAAGCTGATTGCACACATTTACGGGACACGTGAGTTCTTTCTACAGGTGTGGATTAGAAAAGGAGTGGCATGCTTTTGTTCCTATGTTAAAGACGTTTTAAACACTATGAATGCATCTTATCTGTTTTGTGAATGCTAAATCAGCTTTGAAGGGCTCAACAATAAGGATTTTATTAGCTGGTCCAGTCAGACCAGTTGTTCAAGATTTTGAAGGAGAAATTTTCTTTAACAAAAATTACTATGGCCCTGTTTTAATTTATCTGTTCATTGATATTTTTTGTTTTTTAAATTGCATATAGTGTGTTCTCCATCTACACTGTGAGGAGTCCGTTTAAATTTTATTTTAATTTTAGTGTGTGGTTCGGTTGTGGTATTCTAAATGGACTGCACCTGGACACAAAAAAAAAAAAAAAAAAAAAAAATACACTACAGCCCTGATTCTGACAAGTTGCACTTTTGTTCTTGTAAAAGCTTTGACTCAAGTGACTTTAATGTTGAAAGAAGCCATCCAGTTCTAGAGTCAATCCACCGTTAAACTAATGAAGAATCCACCGTTGCTGTTTGCAGCAGTTTGATGCATTCAAAGACGATTGCTTTTGGTGGACAGTAGTTTTATAATTACCCATGCTTGGTTTATGAAGCAAGATTGCTGTGCCAAATCTAGATGATACCCAGAAATGAGAAACCAATGAATATATATTCATATTCCTAAAAATCCTAAAAATGGGATGTTTTATTTGGTGTGATGCCAACCACTATCACACTCCTGTTGTGCCTACTGTGATTCCCGCTGTATTCTATTAAGCCTGTGATTGATGATTTGACATGTAACCAGTGGCTTTGCACAACCATTTATTTTGAAATTCAGGACCTATTTTGAACTATTATGTGGGTAAAAATCTATGAAGGGGTTTAACTTACCTATTTACTGTGGTCAAATGTTTACCACTATTGCAAGTTTTTCACAAGTGATATTCTTTCTACTTTGAAAAGAAATGGAATAAAAGTTTGATTTTTTTTTTCCTCTGACTTGTCTCTTCTTGTCATCTAAATCGTATTATTATTGTAAACTAAAACCATAAAAGAATACTTGAAATGAACATTTACTGAAATGTATGTATGTATATGTATGTATGTATATATATATATATATATATATATATATATATATATATATATATATATATATATATTTTTTTTTTTTTTTTTTGTTGGAAAGGGCTCAAATACACAAAAATGCTGAAAAACCAAAGAATCTGTGGGATTTTTCAGAAGAACAGCAGGAAGTTTAACTGTTCAGGACAAACAAGGGACTCAAAAACAACTATCACTAAACAAAAAAACAGCTGTGGATCATTCAGGTAACAACACAGTATTAATAATAAAAAAGTATTAATAAAAACTAAAATATAATATATAATAGTTTAACAATCAACTGCATTCTGTCATTTGATAAAAACGGATCTGTTCATTAAAAAGGTGCCTTTTCCAAAAATTGAAAAATAAAATAAGTTTAATCAATATTTTTTAAAGATCCATGAAATGAAGACACCTTAAAATGACAAGAAATTTCATTGTGCCATCTTAGGCTATGCAATTTATTATTATATAACTATTTTTCTACCTCATGTTTTGGTATCTTTGTCAACCCTGTTACCAACACAAGCGGCACTAGGTACTATAGTTTAATTAGAACTCATATGCCACCGAATGATGTAGGCATTAGCTCATATACAGAGGATGACCCGTGTTTGAAAATGTTTTAAAATGTTTGAATTTTACACAGACAATCTTTAAAATCAGGGTCAAACCTAATCAATGTCATCCCTGTTACCCACATGTCAAAACCCGTTACTCTAAAAATGAACAGGTTGACAGTAAGAGGTTTAACGATTTCAAATAAATTTGCTAATTGCTAGCTAATAGTCAAGTTCACAAAAGCACATATTGTACAATTTGAAATGATTTTACTTGTATATATTGATTATATTAAATGCAAGAAATAATTATTTAAATTTGCATTTTAAAAATGGTAACAGGATTGACATTGCATGATGGCCCCTCCTCAGTCAAGCCTTATAAATCATCAAAAATAAAGCATTATAGAAGAGTGAGAGAAACATCGTGTTTTAAGTGTTGGAATCCTGTTTGAGGGAAGATGTAACTTCCTAGAAGTGATGTCACTGGAATGTACATTATTTTACAAGGGTTTTTGATGAGGGTAACAGGGCTGACATGAAATCAGGGGAGAACAATATGATTTATATATTTTAGAGAAAAATGCATACTTATGTAAAAAAAAAAAATTCCTTAACAATGAGACAATATTTAGAACAATATGCAAATGCGATATTTATATCATTTTGCCTTTATTTGGCAAATTAAATAGTGAGGGACAGGCCAAAAACCTTACCATAAATGCTATATTTAAATGATTTAAATTTAATATTTAATTGACATTTTTTTGGTTGCAATACTGATGAAAGCATGCATATGTTTTTTTGCACATTTATTTGTTGTTATAATAAATCTATGTTTGATTATTTCCTAGGGACGCACTTACTGCCATACAATAGTAACATTTAGAGGCCTAAAAGTCTGAGACGGCTTTTAAAATGTAATAGCCTACAACATTAATTTAACATCATCATCATCATCATCGTAGAAATTATTTGTTTAGTAACGCTTCCCGGGTTAATGGCCAAAGTTTATAAACAAAGTTTATCAGTCACATATTAACAGACACACCTTGAATCTGATCGATCATGCGATCGGTGAGCGTGAAAACACAGCAGCCTCTGTATCAACAGAGGGAGACAAAACTGATCTGAGAGCGGTTCCGTACCCGCTGTTTGTTTGCGTCATACAGGAAGAGGAAGTGAGTGAGTGGTGGAGATTAAAGCGAAAAGGATGGATACACAGCCATATAACGCAATTTAACTCGCCTTTATTTGCGTGAAATACCGTTAAAGGCGATGGACAAGTTTTCCCAGCTAATGTGATCGTGATCTGAAAGACAGAGATTGTCATTATTACAACGGTAAGACTTTTGAAAGCTTTATAATCTAACATTAGCCAGCTAGCTGGACATATTCATAATCATCACATATAGCACAAAAATTCACTTATTTTTAAAAATAAATCAGTAAAGGGGGCCTCAGCTGTTGGTTATTTGTGATATGATACAAAATAATGTAATGTATCGTAATAAAAAACAAGGTAACTCATAATAATGAGATTTTGAATGTGATATATCACCTGTTTGGAGCTGTAACACTTTATTTAATCTTTATTCAATGAATTCTGTCAGCACAGTCAATAGTATTTGTTGTTAGTGGTTTATATTGTACTCACTAATAAGTTAGAATGTATGAATTCTGTTACTGTAGCTTTAAGACTTATATATAAACAAGTGTGTCATTCATTAAACTGATGTAGTTGCATAGTTCATTCATTAAAAAATGCAAAGAAAAATATGTTTTTTTTCTGTACTGTGTCCTCATTTGTTTCACAGGGTTGAAGGCTTAGATTGAAGACGTCAGCCACATGATGTTGGACCACGCCGATGTGAGTTTGACCCCAGATGAACGGGTTCGGGCCTTGACCAAGAAGGGCAGCTCGGTGGACATGAATGAGGCTGTGCCCCTCCGCCGATACTTCCGTTCGGGCATGGAGATGATCCGCATGGCCCACGTGTATGCCGAAGAGGGCAACACAGAGCACGCCTTTGTCCTCTACAACAAATACATCACGTAAGAAGACCTGAATGCCGCTCTAGCAGCTTCTGTTGCATTTTAAAGGGACGCTTCAACTGAAAATGAAAGTTCTTTCATTATTTACTGACCTTCATGTCGTTCCAAACTTGTGTGACTTCTTTCTCAATTCTGTGGAACACATAAGATGATTGTTTAGCTTCTGAACGTCTTAAGAATCTATTCCTTTGTGTTTTCTGCAAATAGAAGAAATTAAAACCGGTTGGGAATGACATGGGAGTGAGTAAATGACAGAACGTTAATTTTTTAGGTGGAGTATTTAACTCGAACGGGAGCATCCGTTATGTATGAGTAATATTGGTAATATCCAGTTTACTTACTACAGGTTTAACTCTGGTTCTTTTTAACTCACCAGGCTTTTCATTGAGAAGCTCCCCAAGCATCCAGAATATAAGCTGTCTAATATTTCTGAGAAGAGGGAGACTTTAAGGGTAACGTAGTTGAGTGAGCTCTAGATAGATAATCTCAAATTACCATCATGCTACGTTAGTTGTCTTAGTTTTGATGTTGTTTCTCACACAGAAGCTAAAGGAGACCGCTTTTCCTCAAGCAGAGCAGCTAAAGAAACACTTACTGAGGAGGTATGAGAGAGAACATGCTGAGTTTGTTAGCAAAAAGGTGAGACATTTGAATTAAAGCGACATTGAATTTATTTTTTTCCTGAAGCTCTCATTTTTGCCAATTTAACACAATTCCCAAATTGCTTTTATGGTAATGCATTCAGAGATTTGTTTTTTCTAAATTCCAGTAAATTTAATTGCATAATTTTAGGATATACAATATATTTTTATTACCATAGAAATCTCCAGAGGCCCCAATCCCTAGTTACCATTAAAAAAAAAAAGATTACATAAATATATAAAATAAAAAAATATATTACTTGTTGGTTTTTTCATGATTTTTAAAATTATAGTTTAAGTTTTTTTTTTTTTTTTTACAAAAAACATAATAAATTACTGTAATTAATATCCAATGCAATACAAAGAATTTATTTTATTTGTTGCTTTTTTTAACTACTATTTTAATTTTTAAAATAGGATTAGTGTTATAGTAATTTTCCATATACACTACAAGTCAAAAGTTTTTGAACAGTAAGATTTTTAATGTTTTCAAAGAAGTCTCTTCTGCTCACCAAGCCTGCATTTATTTGATCCAAAGTACAATAAAAAGTCAAATTTAGAAATATTTTTAATATGTGATTAAAAATACAGTAAAAACAGTAATGTTGTGAAATATGATTACAATTTAAAATAACTGTTTTCTATTTAAATATATTTTAAAATCTATTTTTTTAAATATTTTTTAAAAATGTTATTCCTGTGATTTTAAAGATGAATTTTTATCATTACTCCTGTTTTCAGTGTCACATGGTCCTTCAGAAATCTGTTTAAAAAACATTTATTATTATTATGTTGAAAACCGCTAAGTAGAATTTTTGAATCTTTGATAAATAGAAAGTTCAGAAGAACAGCATTTGTCTGAAATAGAAATCTTTTGTAACATTATAAATGTCTTTATCATCACTTTTGTTCAATTTAAAGCATCCTTGCTAAATAAAAGTATTACTTTCTATAATTTCTTTTCCCCAAAAAATTATACTGACTCCAAGCTTTTGAATGGTATAGTGTATAATGTTACAAAAGCTTTTTATTTCAGATAAATTCCGATCTTTGGATCTTTCTATTCATCAAAAAATTCTGAAAATAATAATAAATGTTTCTTGAACAGCAAATCAGAATATTCGTATGATTTCTGAAGAATCATGTGACACTAAATACTGGAGTAAAGATGCTGAAAATACAGCTTTGATCACAGAAATAAATTACATTTTAAAAATATTCAAATAGAAACAGTTATTTTTTTAAATAAAATATTTCACAATATTTCACAAAATATTTCACAGCAGGCTTGGTGAGCAGAAGAGACTTCTTTAAAAAAACATTCAAAATCAAATCAAAACTTTTGACTGGTAGTGTACATTATTGACTTGTGTCTGGTGTGATTAATTTCAAAGTTAAATATGTTTATATCCACCTTTTGAGTGTGTTTTTTTTTTTGTCTACCAGCGTGCAGAAGATCAAGCCCTGCAGCGGGAGTTGTCTCGGCAGCGTGAGCTGGAGGCGGAGAGGCGGCGTGTGGCGGACATGCAGAGGAGGCAGCTGGAGCAGGAGCAGTTCAGCATGTTTGAGGAGATGATTCGGCAGCAGGACCGTCAGCGTGAGCGTCAGCACACCGAATTCAACACACCAGCGCGCCCCAAAGACGACGCACTGCTTATCCCTGGGATCCAGGGTCCCCCGCTGCCCTACCTAGAGTCCCCCACTCCCCCCCAGAGTCCACAGTACCCCTCGGCCAATCACAGCGCTCCATCAGCTGCACCACCGACCTTTGACCGCTCACTTAAGCCGGGGCACCTCAGCAACAACAGTACGGCTAGATCTTAAACCTCAGTAGACGTAGAGCAGCCTCTTCAGGGTTGTCACAGTGTTTCTCTTTGTGTTTCAGCTACATTGGTTGATGGTTTACGGCAGATCACTGTTCCTGCTGAGCTTTGTGGCAAATTTCTGCGACTGGCCAATAACAACACCATAAGAGCTGTGGAAACCTGTGGGATACTTTGTGGGAGTCTGGTATGACTTTCTGACTTAATTGTTGTTTCTTTATTATAATTTCAAACCATATTTGCATGTTGTGAGTCACCTAAATTTTAGCTGTTACCAATAACAAAGTTCAAATCTCAGCTCAAATCAAACGTGATTCACTAAAGGCTTGTCAGACCAAGATGAATGAATAGTTCACCCAAAATTAAAATTACCTCATGATTTACTCACCTTCAAGCCTTCCTAGGTGCATATGACTTTCTTCTTTCAGATGAATACAATTGGACTTATATTAGAAAGTGTCCTGGCCCTTCCAAGCTTTATAATGGCAGTGAATGGGTGTTGAGATTTTAAAGTCCAAAAAAGTGCATCCATCCATCGTTAAAAAGTGCTTCACACAGCTCCGGGGGTTAATAAAGGCTTTCTAAAGCTAATCGATGTGTTTGTGTAAGAAAAATATCCATATTTAAAACTTTATAAACCGTAATCTCTAGCTTTAGCAGAGGAGAGAGCCAAACAAAACATTGGTCATTAATTCAATTTTCAATTCAAATTTATTTGTATAGCGCTTTTCACGATACATATCGTTGCAAAGCAGCTTTACACCAAATTGACATTTTTACAATATATGTAGTAGTAGCTTGATGTACATATGGTAGAGATGTGTGGTAAAGATCAATTAATGACGTAATCAAACAGACAAAGAACACTATAAATTAGTAGCAGAATTCGGTAGTGCTGTATGTTTTCAGGGTTGGCATCATCTGAAGTCCTCTGTGGGGTTGGCATCATCTCTTCTTAAGTGTTCTGGATCCACACTGGAGCTTGTGAATTCCTAGTTACCATGGGATGTCAATCCCATGGCAAAAACAGAGAACAAATAGGAACATAATTAGCGTAGCTGCTGTTCAAACTAAGAAAAGGAAGGTTTGTTAAACCAGAGCTAAAAGATTAAAATGAACATTTGATCAGATATAGCTGCAGAAAAAGTTTATGAGATGCATTATTTGAATGCTTGGCTAAAAAGATGTGTCTTTAATCTAGATTTAAACCGAGAGAGTGTGTCTGAACCCCGAACGTTATCAGGAAGGCTGTTCCAGAGTTTGGGTGCCAAATGTGAAAAAGCTCTACCTCCTTTAGTGGACTTTGCTATCCTAGGTACTACCAACAGTCCAGAGTTTTGTGACCTTAGGGAGCGTGATGGATTGTAGCGTGGTAGAAGACTAGTTAGGTACGCAGGAGCTAAACCGTTAAGTGCCTTATAGGTAAGAAGTGCTATTTTGTAGCTGATGCGGAATCTAATAGGCAGCCAGTGCAGAGACTTTAAAATTGGGGTAATATGATCATATTTTCTTGACCTGGTAAGGACTCTAGCAGCTGCATTTTGGACTATCTGTAGCTTGTTTATTGAAGATGCAGGACAACCACCTAGTAGTGCATTACAGTAGTCCAGTCTAGAGGTCATGAATGCGTGAACTAGCTTTTCTGCATCAGAAACAGGTAACATGTTTCGCAGCTTGGCAATGTTTCTAAGATGGAAGAATGCTGTTTTTGTAACATGAGAAATATGATTTTCAAAAGACAAGTTGCTGTCTAATATAACACCCAGACTTTTGACTGTAGTGGAAGTAACAGTACATCCGTCTAGTTGTAAATTGTAAGTCAAAAGATTCTGTGTATTGTTTTTAGGTCCAATAAGTAATATCTCTGTCTTATCTGAATCTAATAGCAGAAAATTGTTGGTCATCCAATCTTTTACATTTTTAACGCACTCTGTTAACTTTGATAATTCAGAAGTTTCATCTGGTCTTGTTGAGATATATAGTTGAGTATCATCAGCATAACAATGGAAACTAATCCCGTGTTTTCTAATAATATTACCAAGGGGCAGCATGTATATTGAAAATAGTAGAGGACCTAGAACAGATCCTTGCTATATAATGTTTTATATATGGATGTTTTTCTTACACAAACACATCGATTTGGTTCAGTTCACTTTAGAAGGCCTTTATTAACCCCCAGGAGCACTTTTTATGATGGATGGATGCACTTTTTTGGACTTCAAAATCTCAACACCCATTCACTGCCATTATAAAGCTTACATGAGCCAGGACATTTGATAATATAACTCTGATTGAAAGACAATTTTTTTTAGCTGAAACGTGATTCTGGGTGATTCATAATATGCAGGTCAGTCACTTTGAAAGTTAAAAAAAAGGACATCAGGCAACAAAAAAACCCAAAAATGGCCCCTGATGATGATTGAGGTCTTACAAAGTGAAACTGTTGGTCTCTGCAAGAAACTGAACAGTATTTACAACATTACGACCTGTAATACATAGCCTCAGGCAACTAAGAAATCTGATTCTTTTCCACAAGTTGGTTCTTTCAGACAGTTCATTTCTGGTTAAAAATAACCGATTCACCAATTTGTTTACATAATCACACCATTATGTCACATATATGCAATTACTAGGGCTGCCCTCGACTAGATTTTTCTGGCCGACTAGTAGTCGTTCATTTTAAGCATTAGTAGACTATTAGTTGCATGTTTATTAAAGAAGTCCACTTCCAGAACAAAAATTTCCAGATAATATACTCACCCCCTTGTCATCCAAGATGTTCATGTCTTTCTTTCTTCAGTCGTAAAGAAATTATGTTTTTTGAGGAAAACATTTCAGCGTTTTTCTCTATATAGTGGACTTCTATGGTGCCCAGAGTTTGAACTTGCAAATCTGCATTTTGGAAGTTCAAACTCAGGGCACTATAGAAGTACATTATATGGAGAAAAGTGTTTTCCTCAAATAAACAATTTCTTTACGACTGAAAAAAGAAAGACATGAACATCTTGGATGACAAGGGAGTGAGTACATTATCTGTCAATTTTTGTTCTGGAAGTGGACTTCTCCGTTAATAAACCATATAAATCTCAATAATGAGCCTTTATTTGCCTACATAGCCTAATAAGTGCTCAAAAACAAAACAAAGCTTGCCACAGTCACCGTCAGACATAATCATTTTGAATGTGTCAGGGAAAAAAAGCAAGAAGACTGCATTAACATTTTAATAATGTGCTGATGAACTAGTGCTTTTTGTTTTCTTTGTTTTGAGAGATAAAGTCAGTGCCATTGACTTGTCATCTCTGCAGTAGTGATGCTCCTCACGCAGATTACATAATATTTGTTTTCTATTTGAAGTGGTTCATTTAAAAGTAGACATTTCACTTGATATATTTTTATGCCTGTAAGGCAAGTATACACTGAGTTTCGAAGTTTTCACACTCAAGTTTACAGAGACAGAGACGGCAGAAAGCGCATCCTGTTTGCTTTAATTATTTTACAAAAGTGTTTCGTTGTTACTGTGAGTGAACACAAATTTTTACAGATTCTAAAAATGTATTACTTTTATCGGTATGACCAAAAATTATGGAGTATTTTAAGAGTGAGCGCACCGTCGCCTCCATCTGTCATGCAGTGAGCGTGCTACTATTCAGCTTCCACACTCCTCACAGACATTTCAATAGCGCACATTTTTCTAGGTTAACATTAGATTTAGCTGCCATGTAAAGTTGCTACTGCATACATCTTTCAGATGAAAAGCCATATTCGAGGTTGAATAATGATGTACTATATTACCACATTGACCAACCTTTAATAATCTGTCCATCACGGACAGCGTGACTTCGCCACGTCCTGTGGATTTTTTTTTCTTTCTGTGACTAATAAAATTTTGGTCGGCCAAGCCTCTTGTTGTCGGCTAACGGTTAGTTGACCATTAGGGGGCAGCCCTAACAATTACATTATTAAAGTACCCAATAATGATGTCAAATGTTGATCCTTTACATGTCTAAAGCGTATAAAGTGAATAAACGAGTTTTAATCCACTCACCTTTTTACATAAACAATGGGAAACCTTAAAAACTTTCATTTCGCCCTTTCATTCAAGTGCTCAGTCCAAGTCGGAACTGTTTTCTCAGTTCAGTGACTGTTGGAGGAACTGGAGCGCTGAATGAGTTGTCAAAAACCAGCATCGTAGGATCATATACGCTGGTATTTTGACTCTTTTCAAGTCGGAGTGACTGTTGGGAACGTCAGAAAGTGAGTTTTGATTAACTTGTAGATCTGTGCTGCTTGGTTCAGTCCAATTTAGTGAACTGGTTCATCCAAAAAAATTTGTAGTTTTTGCCTCTGTGTTTTTTTTTTTTTTTTTTTTTTTTTTAAACAACATTCACTCTATATTATGGAAGCCCATTTTTGCCACTTAATAAAAAATAAAAAAGGTACTTGTGACTTTTTGTCTCACAACTCTGACTTTTTTTTCCTGGCAATTTCAAGATTACATCTCGTAAGTCTGACTTTTTTTTTTTTTTTTTCCTTAGAATTGTGGGATATAAAGGCACAATTGTGAGTTATAAAGTCAGAATTGCTAGTATATAGTCTGAATTGCAGGATGTAAACTAGAAAGTAATTGCGACTTATCTAACAATTCTGGCTTTTTTTCTTGCAATTGCAACTTTATATCTCGCAATTGTGACTTTATTTCTCAGAATTGCGAGTTTACAGTATCTCACAAAAGTGAGTACACCCCTCACATTTCAGCAATCATTTTAGTATATCTTCTATAGATACTTCTCAAGATACTTCTCGACAATACTATAGAAATTAAACTCGGATGTGGTCAATGTGCAGCTTGTATAGCAGTGCATATTTACTGTCCTCTAAAAATAACATACAGCCATTATTGTCAAAACAGCTGGCAACAAAAGTGAGTACACCCTAAGTGAACTTGTCAAAACAGTGTCCAAAGTGTCAATATTTTGTGTCAAACCATTGTTATCTAGCACTGCCTTAATCGTTCTGCACATGGAATTGACATCATGGAGCTGCTGGATGTTAGACACATGGTGCTTCTGGGTTCAGGTCAGATCACCTTCACCTGCACCTTCCTCAGCAAGGCAATTGTCATCTTGGTGGTGTGTTTGGGGTCATTATCATGTTTCTGAAGGGAAACATCATGTTCTGCTTCAGAAATGTACAGTACATAATGGAATCCATGTTTCCCTCAATGAACCGCAGGTCCCCATTACCAGCAGCACTCATGCAGCCCCAGACCATGATGCTACCACCACCATGCTTGACTGTAGGAGAGACACTATTTTCTTGGTACTCCTCACCAGGGCATCACCACACATGCTGGACACCATCTGAGCCAAACAAGTTCATCTTAGTCTCATCATACCATAGGACACAGTTCCAGTAATTCATGCTCTTGGACAGATTGTCTTCAGCAAACTCTTTGCAGGTTTTCTTGTAAGCCAGCTTCAGAAAAGGCTTCCTTCTCGGGTGAAGCCAACGCAAACCGACTTGTTGCAGTGTGCAGCGTATGGTCTGAGCACTGACAAGTGAACCTTCTACTTCTGCAACCTCTAAAGCAGTGCTGGCAGCACTCATGCATCTGTTTTTTGAAGCCAGGTTCTGCACCTGACGCACTGAATGAGCACTCAACTGCGTTGATCGACGCTTGCGAGGCCTATTCCGAATGGAGCCTGTCTTGGAAAACCTCTGTATGACCCTGGCCACAGTACTGTAACTCAGTTTCAGGTTGTTACTGAACCTCTTATAGCCTAGGCCATCTTTGTGGAGAGCAACAAGTCTAATTCTCAAATCTTCAGAGAGTTCTTTGCCATGAGGTGCCTTGTTGAACATCCGGTGGTCAGGATGAGAGAATTGTACTCAAAGCACCAAATTTTAACTGCACTGATACAAGATACACAACTTTGTATGGTCCTGTCAAGCAGACAAAAACATGAACGTGATGAACAGGAGATGTGGCTTTGCATGGTTAAATGACATAGTGCTGTTATCACTTAGGGTGTACTCACTTTTGTTGCCAGCTATTTTGACAATAATGTCTGTATGTTGAGTTATTTTCATGGGACAGTAAATATACACTGCTATACAAGCTGCACATTGACTACTCTAAAATATATCCAAGTTTCATTTCTATAGTATTGTTCCTTAAGAAGATATACTAAAAGCGTTGCTGGAATGTGAGGGGTGTACTCACTTTTGTGAGATACTGTATATCACACAACTCTGACTTTATTTCTCAGAATTGCGAGTTTATATCATGCATTTGCGACTTTTAGTGACTTTATTTCTTCATAACTCGCAATTGTGAGATTGTCTCAATTCTGAGAAAAATGTCAGAATTGCCGGTTTGTATCACGCAATTCTGACTTTATATCATGCAATTGCGAGTTTATTTCTCAGAATTGCGAGTTTGTATCATGCATTTGCGAGCTTTAGTGACTTTATTTCTTCATAACTCGCAATTGTGAGATTGTCTCAATTCTGAGAAAAATGTCAGAATTGCTGGTTTGTATCACGCAATTCTGACTTTATATCTTGCAATTGCGAGTTTATATCATGCAGTTGCGAGTTTATATCATGCAATTGCGACTTTATTTCTCAGAAGTGCGAGTTTATATCATGCATTTGTGACTTTTAGTGACTTTATTTCTTCATAACTCGCAATTGTGAAATTGTCTCAATTCTGAGAAAAATGTCAGAATTGCCAGTTTGTATCACGCAATTCTGAGAAAAAAAAGTAATAAAAAAAAATGTTTTTTTTAATTTTTTAATCAGTGGCAGAAACGGGCTTCCATACTATATAGAATCTACAGAGATACATAAGAGTTTAACATGTACAAGAACTATCAGTCACAGAAAGACTTGCTTCCTATACCCTAATCAAACTGATGCTGATAAAACAAACAAACAAATGACACCTTTTACTCCAGTTCTTGGATAAGCTTAATCAATACAACGAGTTATGGAATAAGACATCTGAATGGAGAGTGTTCGTGTGTCTGTTGCAGAATAGGAACGCGTTCACTGTGACACACGTGATCGTGCCGAAGCAGTGTGGAGGTCCAGATTACTGTGACACAGAAAATGAAGAGGAGCTGTTTCTGGTGCAGGACCAGTACAACCTCATCACCCTAGGCTGGATACATGTGAGTCGAAACTTCACATCACACTTCTGCCTTCTCTAGTCACTGATATAAACCACAGATATCCGGTGATATCCAATGATTTTGACTGTCATTTTTTGGTCATTTTCCTAAATCATAGGAATCATAGGCATACAGTTGTCTCATTGCAGTCATCATTCGCTCTGCTCCACAGACTCACCCCACTCAGACGGCCTTCCTGTCCAGCGTTGATCTGCACACTCACTGCTCATACCAGATGATGCTGCCAGAGTCCATCGCCATCGTCTGCTCTCCCAAATTCAATGAGTAAGTCCAGCAATGAGATAGATGAGAGCAGTGACAGCATGGGTGAGATGCAGTGGCCCCAAAAACTCTTGGGACACTTAAGTCACACTTCAAAGTGCTTGAATGTCACTGCATTGGCTATCTAACCAATGACTTCTATAGTGATTGTGTGGTGCTTGCAGTAGTCATGTCTGATTTGTAAGTGAATTATTCTTTTGAGTCAGTTCTTTTTGATTAATCTGTTAAACTGATTCACCAATGATCACATAAATGATTCATTAGCGTTACATTGTGTAAATTATTCATTGGTCTGTCTGAGTCAGAATGATTTCAGCCCAAACTGTGCTATGGGCACAAAACAATGTCGAAGTCGGACCTCACTTGATCACTGTAAGCTCTAGCATTGTGGCAAGTTTATAGTTTGCTTATAGATGATCTCTGAGGTGTTGTATTACTGCTTTGCAATACAGTGGTTTTCAGTCACAGGGCCATGGGCTTTAGCAGCTTAAGATAGTTTGAATAAGACAAAACAAGATTTAAAATAAGCTAAAACAACTAAACGTCAAGATGTAAGCTGATATTGTATGACTTATTGTAATTTATTACCTCAGCAACTTTAATTTTTATAAATTAACCAGAGTTCTTAGTGTTTTGAACCTGTATATATGAGAGAAGTTTTATTTCTAGTGTTGGAAAGATAGTAAAAATTATTCGTCTTAGAATTATATGTTATTAAAATCTAATAATATTTAGATATTTTTATAGAATACAATTTTTTTTAGACATGTTAAGCTCAAATGTTTTATTGGGTAGAAAATGACATTTGAGAGTCTAAAATGTAATCACAGATGACTAGGAAACTAACAGATTGTGATTTCTAGAGCTCAGAAAGTCTTGCAGTTTATATTGATATTTTATTGGGTAGAAAATTTCAAGAAATTTAGTACTAAAAATCTAATCATAAACCAGTATAAAACAAATTGATTGTGATTTCTAGAGCTGGAAAAGTCTTGGAAATTTCTTCATTTAATATACATTTTTGGGCATGTAAAGCTCTAAAATTTATTTATCATGTAGAAATGTCCTGGAAATTGCTATTTGGGGATTTAAAAAACAAGTGTTATCACAAATGACTAGACAGTGACTTGACTCTGATTTCTAGAGCTGGAAAAGCTATGGAGATTTCTATATTGAATATAGATTTTTAATTATGTGAAGCTCTTTTTATGTTTTGAAATTATGTGGGATTATATTAAAAAAAAATTTTAAAAAAAACTAGAAAACTTGTTGGATTGTGATTTCTTGAGCCAGAAAAGCTATGGAAATTTCTATACTGAAAATACAGATGTAATTATGTCAAGTTTTAAAAATATTTTATTGGGTAGATATTTCTTAGAATTTTCTATATTAAATTTAATTTCTATATTAAATATAGATTTTTAAGTATGTCAAGCTTTAAAAATAGCAAGCCAAGTTTGTTTACCATTGCCCATCAGGACTGGATAGGCAGGCGAACTTGTGGAAAAAAAAAAAAAGAAAAGGAAAAAAAAAAACAGTCACAAGTGACTATAAAACTCACTGGTACAAAAGTGTAAATGCTGAAGAATATTCAGTTATGAAGCTTCTAGGATTATATATTTTAAATATTTATTATTATTATTATTTAAAATAAAATAAAAACCTTAAAACCTAAGGAAAAAAAAAAAGTTGGGAAATTGGGAAACCTTGAGAAGTGCTGATGTAATACTGACGTGTTCATCTGTACAGGACGGGCTACTTCAGGCTGACAGACTACGGCATGGAGGAGATCTCAACTTGCACTCAGAAAGGCTTTCATCCTCACCCCAAAGAACCTCCTCTTTTTACTGTAAGTGACGTCAACCTGCACCCGAGCGTTCAGTCATTTGCATGCGTTTTGACGTGTTTCATGAGTCATACTGGATGCATATAGTTAATTTTTTTTTCTTTTTCCCTCAGGGTGGCAGCCACATTAGAATCACAGAAGGCACTGTATCAATGCTAGACCTGCGGTGATCCAACTCTGGTGTTCACACAGCGGTACCATGAAGCTTATTTTTTTAATCTGTCCTCGCTAACTCGTCCAATGGACTCGCTCTTGTCTGGAACCAGCTTTCACTGGTGGTGGGTTTCTAAGAGACAGACACTCGTCTAAAACAAGCACTTTTTGGGAAATATGAAGACACTAACTGAATCAACGTCTTTTATGACATCCGTTGGGAGCTCAGGAACACAAACACCTCCACAGGACTGCAGCCCATCCCTGTTTCACTTTGCTTTGCCCTAATGATCTAGTGAGCCATACGCAAATGTTTTAATTCCCTCCAGGTTCATTTATGCTCTTAGTGACGCCACACACACTAACATATCACATCTGTAGAAATAACATTAAAACAAAGGGTTTTATAAGCTACTGAGTATCTTTGGTGAGAGCTGAACGGGTCAATCCTGCAGGGCTGCACCTGTCATGAATGCCAGCGATATCATTTTAGTTTATTTCGTTAATATTTTTCGAAATGCAACTTCATTTTTGATAACAATAATCAGTCCATGATGTTGTTGAATTCTTGGTTCTGATTGATTGATATGATCTGATGGGCCGTTCACACAGAATGTGTTTTTGCATTTTAAAATGTGAGACACAGGACAGTGGAATAAAAAAAAAGAAGCCAAACTTCTTTTGACCTGAGCATCATGTTTTTAAAAAAGGTGTGATGAACACTCTTAAAAATATGAGACAGGGCAGTGGTATAAAAAAAAAAAAAACAAAGAATAGAGTTTTTTTTTTTTTTTTAGAAGTTGAACTACTTTTAAAATTGAGTCATGCTTTAGAACTTCTTTTATCTTGTGAATTCTGAGTTTATTCTCACAATTCAGACTTTTCTTTCCTCCAATTTTTTTTTTTTTTTTTTTTTTAACATCTTGCAAATTTATGTCTCGTAATTCTTTTTCCCCTCGAAATTCCGCGTTACATCTCACAAGTTCATATATCGGAATTCTTAGTTTATGTCTCAGATTTCTTAATTTATATCTTGGAATTCTGAGTTTATTCTCACAATTTGGACTTTTCTTTCCTCCAATTTTTTTCTTTACATCTTGCAAATTTATATCTCGCAATTATGGGTTGGTATCTCACTATTCTGACCTTTTTTCTCCTCAGAATTCCGAGTTACATCTCACAAGTTCATATATCGGAATTCTTAGTTTATTTCTCAGATTTTTTAATTTCTAACTTGGAATTCTGAGTTTACAACTCGCAAGTTTATATCTTGGAATTCTGAATTTATATCTCACAATTCTGACTTTTTCTTTTTTTTCTCCTCCAAATTCCGAGTTTACAGCTCGCAAAGTTTATATCTCAGAATTCTTAGTGCATCTCTCATTTTTAGTTTATATCTTGCAATTATAACTTTTTCCCCCTCAAAATTCCGGCTTTACATCGCGCAAGTTTATATCTCCGGAAACTTTTTTGATATCTCAGAATTCTGAGTAGATATCCTACAATTGGGACTCTTTTTTTTTTCTCTTAGAATTATGACTTTACATCTCCCAAGTTTATATCTCAGAATTCTTGGTTTATTTCTCACAGCTCTGACTTGTTTTCTCCTCAGAATTCCGAGTTTACATCTCATAATTCTGCCTTTTTCTTCCTCAGAATTACGACATTACATCTCGCAAGTTTATATCTCAGAATTATGAGTTTATATCTGACAATTCTTACTTTGTCTTTTAGAATTCTGGCTTTACATCTCGCAAGTTTATATCTCAGGAAACGTACTTGATATCTCAGAATTCTGAGTTTATTTCTCACAATTTTCACGACTTTTTCTCTTAGAATTCCGACTTTACATCTCCTAAGTTTATATTTTGGAATTCTTAGTTTATTTCTCACAACTCTGACTTGTTTTCTCTTCAGAATTCCGAGTTTGCATCTCTCAAGTTTATATCTTGGAATTCTGACTTTTCCCCCTTAGAATATCTCAGAATTCTTAATTTACAGTGTATTTTGGAATTCTAAGTTTATAACTCACAATTCTGACTAGTTATCCCTCCAGTTTTAGAACTTTCTTCTTAGAATTGAGAAAAACAGTCAGAATTATTTGATATAAACTCAGAATTACAAGACGTTTCTGTATTAGACAGAACTAGTTTTAACTTGAGCATTGTGGTTTTAGAATGAAGTGTCATGCACAGGACTCTGAAAAATACTCGACACATGAGAACAAGTCAAACATGTCCGACTAGTGCATATTTACATTAAAAGTAATGGAATGCAAAAACATGTTCTTTGTGAATGATTTGTTGATAAAGGTTTTTGTATGCAAACAGTTGTACAGTTTCATATCAGGGAAAGAAGAAAGCAACCGAATTAGCAAAATCTCCATCTTGCTTGTGTTTTATGAATGAGACATTATATAGATGTATTTGTGGTGAAGGTGATAAAGGCAGAATGACTGACATGGACCACTGAATTATTAAAACTCAAAAAAAAAAATTCATTCAAATGGTCTGTTGTTCCTTACTGTAACTGATGAAGACCCATATCACTACTTACCTGTTATTGATGTATTTGACTGGTAACATTGTATCTCAGTTTTCCCTCTTTTAAAGTATTAACTGATAAAGAAATCAGTTAAACTAAAAAAAAAACAAAAAAACTGTGACAGTCTGTCTTTTTTTTTAATATGCAACTGGTTGCTGTTAGTACAATGTATAAATATTAAGAACAGAGACAGCAAGCTGAATTACACATCAAAACCCTGTGTTAAAGATGGGAGCATTACATCATAAATTAAAAAAAATCAACCGTTTTTTATGATTTACAGTATTTGTAGATTTAAAGATGATTTTTTTTTTGCTGTATGTGCAGTAAATCAGTTCATAAGCAGCAGTTGATCCACACGGCCAGAGAGATCATTCAAATGCTTTTTAAGGTTTTGGGCAAGAAGTTACTCTGTTCTTTGATCACAAAAAATACTGAAATGTTTCCAGAAGCATCTCAATCCACTAATCAAAGCCTGTGTCCACTGTGCTCTGGTTCACAAACATCGTCTGGCCTTGTTGCTGGCAGTCCTCTGATGTCAGGCACTGGTAATTCAACACTGGATTGAGGAGGGTAACATCAGCCCAGCCAGTCCAGGTCTTCATCGTCACTGTCATCACCAAACAGAGGGGTGGGAGGGGGACGTCCTTTCAGACTCTAAGGACATTCACGAAAGAGCATCAGTCAGTTCACTGTTAAAGGAGAAGTCCACTTCCAGAACAAAAATTTCCAGATAATGTACTCACCCCCTTGTCATCCAAGATGTTCATGTCTTTCTTTCTTCAGTCGTAAAGAAATTATGTTTTTTGAGGAAAACATTTCAGCATTTTTCTCCATATAATGGACTGATATGGTGCCCTGAGTTTGAACTTCCAAAATGCAGTTTAAATGCGGTTGTAAACGATCCCAGCCAAGGAAAAAGGGACTTATATGCGGTTATTTTCAAAAAAAGAATACAATTTATATACTTTTTTAATGTCAAACGTTAGGGTATGTCGAAAAACTCCCATCTCATGTTCTCCCTCAACTTCAAAATCGTCCTATATCGCTGTTTTACCTTTTTTGTTGAGCGTGTTTGATCTTCTTTGCATGTTCATTTTGCAAAGACTGGGTTGGTACTTCTTCAGTGATGTAGGATGATTTTGAAATGATTTTTGAAGTTGAGGGAGAAAATATGATCAGAGTTTTTCGACATACCCTAACAGTCTTGAGCCAGAATACACAGAGTTCAGGGAGAGCAAGACAAGATGAGCATTTGAGATTAAAAAGTATTTAAATTGTATTTTTTTAACGAAAATAACTGATCATTTCGCTAGATGAGACCCTTCTTCCTCGGCTGGGATTATTTACAACTGCATTTGGGATTGTTTGAACCACATTTAAACTGCATTTTGGAAGTTCAAACTCGTTCAAAATCATATCAGTCCATCATATGGAGAAAAATCCTGAAATGTTTTCCTCTAAAAACAATTTCTTTGCGACTGAAGAAAGAAAGACACAAACATCTTGGATGACAAGGGGGTGAGTACATTATCTGTAAATTTTTGTTCCGGAAGTGGACTACTACTTTAAAGTGACAATTCAATTACAATTCTTGTACAGTTTTACATTTTATACATTTTATATTATGCAACATACTAGGGAATTGTAAATATTAGAAGACAATCTAGACCTTTAATGACTAATGTAAATCACACATAGTTAATAATCATTAATTAGGTTAATTATACCTTTTTTAAAAGACTGACTTGTCTACAAAGGACATTGTGTTTCAGTTTTAATTGACAATCAGATAATTAGTTTGTGGGAATGAAGAGCAGAAGAGCAGCAGATGGTTGTGGAGAGTGTGTGTGTGTGTGTGTGTGTGTGTGTGTGTGAGAGTGTAAGAGTGAGAGCCCTGCTCACCAGCTCCTCTTCCTCTTCATCGGCCGATGTGGCTGCAGGTGTGGATGCAGGGGGCTGGGAAGGGGTGGGACTCTGGAAAAATGGTTCTTCTCCATTTTCCTCTTCTACCCTCTCAGACAGACTGAGAGAATAGCAGGATGAGCACAGATGAGACGAGAGACAGAGATGACACACAAGCTTACAGTGAGTGTTAAAGCGTGGGTTGTGTTAGTTGATACACTTAAGTTAATTTACAGTGTTATACAGTCATAAGGGGATTTCTGAGGTTTACCAACAATCATAAAAATGATTGAATTAGATCAACTGTAGCGATGGGACATCAACAAACAAATTTAATTATTCGCAAGACTAGCTGTGAAATCTCATTTCTGACTGTTTCCTGTTTGGGCTACCATACACTTGTGAGAAAGACACTGTTTATCTTCTCTCATGTGAGAATGATCCGTTACATAAATGTAAAGCAAAGCATGTTTCACCGTGAAATGAAATTCAGTCATTTACTCACCCTCATTTCAATCTAAACCTGTTCGACTTACTTTCTTCAGTGAGGAGATATTGTGAAGAATGTTCCTGCTGCTCTTTCACACAATGATCATAAATAAAAAGAGACACTGTCTAGCTACAAACATGACAAATAACATACCATAAAGTGGTTCATATAATTAGTGCACTACATTTCAAGCCTTTTCTAAGTTCACCCAAAATTAAAATTCTGTCATTAATTACTCACCCTCATGTTGTTCCAAACCCGTAAGACCTTTGTTCATCTTCAAAACACAAACTAAGATATTTTTGATTAAATCCGAGAGCTTTCTGACCCTGCAGCATCATACACATGCATTGTTGTACTCTCGTGACACGGAAGAGAAGAAATTGTTGAATGAAGTCGTTATTTTTGGGGTTTTTTTTTTGCACACAAAAAGTATTACTGCAGCTATATAACATTACGGTTAAACCACTGATATCATATGGACTATTTCAATGATGTCCTTACTACCTTTCTGGGCCTTGAATGTGTCAGTTGCGTTGCTGTCTATGCAGGGTCATCTTGCGAAGATGAGCAAAGGTCTTACGGGTTTGGAACGACATGAGGGTGAGTAATTAATGACAATTTTCATTTTTGGGTGAACTGTCCTTTTAAATGATCAAAACTAAAACTGAAAAATTAATAAGAAACTGCATACACCACCATTAAAATGTTTTTTAACAGTAAGATTTTAAATGTTTTTTTTAAAAAAGAAGTCTCTTCTGCTTATCGAGCCTGCATTTATTTGATCCAAAGTACAGCAAAAACAGTAAAATTTGAAATATTTTTACTATTCAAAATAACTGTTTTCTATTTGAATGTATTTTAAAATGTAATTTATTCCTGTGATTTCAAAGTGGATTTTTTAGCATCATTACTCCAGTCACATGATCCTTCAGAATACATTCTAATATTCTTATTTGCTGCTCAAAAAAACATTTATTATTATTATTATTATTATGTTGAAAACACACAAGTAGAATCTGTTCAGGTTTTTTTGATGAATAGAAAGTTCAGAAGAACAGCATTTATCTGAAAAAGAAACATTTTGCTAAAGCATTCTTGCTAAATTTAAGTATTAATTTCAAAATTTACTGACTACAGGCTTTTAAAGTGTATAATGTTACAAAAGCTTTTTATTTCAGATAAATGCTGATCTTTGGATCTTTCTATTTATCAAAGAATCCTGACAAAAATGTACTCAACCGTTTTAAATATTGATAATAATAATAATAATAATAATAATAATAAAAGAATGTTTCTTGAACAGCAAATCAGCATATTAGAATGATTTTTGAAGGATCATGTGTCACTGAAGACTGAAGTAATGATGCTGAAAATTTAGCTTTGATCACAGGAATAAATTACATTTTAAAATATATTTAAATAGAAAGCAGTTATTTTAAATAGTACAAATATTTCACAATATATCTGCTGTTGCTGTATTTTGGATCAAATAAATTCAGGCTTGGTGAGCACAAAAGTCTTCTTTAAAAGAAACATTACAACAGTTTTTTTGACTGGTAAATGAAAATGTAAAATACAAAACTAATTCAAAATAATGGTATCTCAATCTTCCTAAAATAACATTGGTGTGAAAAATGATGTGAGAGTGAGAAAATGCTGATTTTCATTTTTGGGTGAACCCTCTTCAATTGTGAAGCACATTCAGCATGTTAGCGGTTGACTATGTACCTGGAGGGCGGTGCAGATGTATCGCTGGACTCGTCCTGTACAGTGGGAGGAGGTGGTGGCGGGTTCTTGGGAGGTCCACCTAATGTCGTATGTGTGCTTTCTGGTTCATCTAAAGGCCCTGTAACGCCCTCATCAATTACCCTCACTTTCTGTGTAGGATTAACATCCTCAGGTGGCTCTGTGGTCACTTCCTGTTTGGATGTGATGACACTTTCAGCCTCTTCTTCCTGTTTAGTTTCTGCGCTTTCAGTCTTTCCTACGCGTTTAGTTTCTGTGCCGCTCTCACTGATCTCCTGATCTTTCACATTGTGTTCTGTAACTTCCACTTCCTTCTCATCCACAACTTTCTCTTCTCTCTTTTCTTCTACAACTTCCTGTTCACTCCTGTCTTCCTCACTTTCGAGTTCCTCCGTTTCTTCTTTCGTCTCCTCTACTACTGAAACATCTTTCTTTTCCACTTGCAACTGTCCATCTTCATCCTGCGCTGCAGAATCCATCTCTCTCTGCTCCTCTTCCTCTCTCTGTCCGTTTATATGCACTTCACGTGTAGGCTGTGCTTCAGTCTCTCTCTCCTCCTCATTCTCGTCCTCCTCTTCTTCTTCTTCTTCTTCTTTTTCACTGTGTTCAGATGAAGATCTCTCCTTTTTGGTGAGCAGCTGCAGTGTGACATTCTGTGATTGGAGAAAAAACACACTCCGTGACATTTTTATCTGCAGTATAAAGTGTTTTCAGATTCTGAGCACAAAGCTCACATTGTGTCAAACTGAAATTTGCCAGACCTTGATAGTGCTGACCAGCACTCGGAGTACAGCACTTCCTGAGTAGGTCTCATTTAGATCAAACTCCCCTCTGAGAGACTGAAACACTCCATTCATCACACGCTTCACCTGAAAATAAACACAGCTGAGCTTAGAAAGAGTGATTTATCATGACTATAGGATGCAAACCAAATCATTTTTTAAAATAAAGAATACAATAAAAACAGTAATTGTGATTTTAAAGGCAAAGTCCACTTCCAGAACAAAAATGTACAGATAATGTACTCACCCCCTTCTCATCCAAGATGTTCATGTCTTTCTTCGTTAGCAAAGAAAATATGTTTTTTGAAGAAAACATTTCACATTTTTCTCTATATAATGGACTGATATGGTCCCCCGAGATTGAACATCTAAAATGTAGTTTAAATGCGGCTTCAAACGATCCCAAATGTGGTTGTAAACAATCCCAGCTGAGGAAGAAGGGTCTTATCTAGCGATTTGATTGGTTAATTTCATAAAAATAATACAATATATATACTTTTTAATGTTAAATTCTCATCTTGCCTTGCTCTGCCTGAACTCAGTTTTTTTCCAGTTCATGACAGTTAGGGTATATCAAAATACTCCCATCTCATGTTCTCCTTCAACTTCAGAATCGTCCTATATCGCTGTTTTACCTTTTTTGTTGAGGGTGTTTGATCTTCTTTGCATGTTCACCTGGCAAAGACTGGGTCGGTACTTCTACAGCGATGTAGGATGATTTTGAAATGATTTTTGAAGTTGAGGGAGAAAATACAATCAGAGTTTTTCAACATGCCCCAACTGTCTTGAACCAGAATACACAGAGTTCAGGGAGAGCAAGACAAGATGAGCGTTTGAGATTAAAAAGTATTTAAATTGTATTTTTTTAATGAAAATAATAGGGGTGTAACGATACATGTATTCATACCGAACCGTCACGGTACGGGCATCTCGGTTCGGTGCATGAAGCCTTACAACGCAGGCAATTCACCCTCGATCCAGAAGGGGGCGCCCGCAGTAATGCAACACTGTTTGATAACCGCCAGCAGAAGAACGGCGAACGCCAGGAGTTGCGCACTTGAAAACGAAGCTCACTAGACAGTGATCATGTGCTGATTCTGAACGCGTCTGTCACTGACAAAGGAGTATAACGTTCCTTTAAAGGCTTGTGCACTCAACTGTCTGCGAAATGGAGCTTTGTGTTCTTGTATCCTACCTCTTTCATTCAGCACAAATCCAAATATTTCATAATATTTCCATATTTGCAATGCATCTAAATACTAAACTATTATTTATTATGCAAATTATAGGCTTTGTACTTCAGTTGCGTTCCAGCGGTGACTAAATGAGGCGGGTGCGCTGCTGTTTGGTTCACTGTGTTTTATTTTGATAAAGTAACGTTACTCACTGCGCTGTTAGGTTAGCAATGCTGGAAGCCTGGAACTGATGTTTTATGTCTGTGTGCGCTGGCGCAATCACTTAAACTGTTTCCTTATACCAGCAAATCAACTTAAAACACTGTCATTTATTGTCTTATTAATAATGCATCACTGTAACTGTAGGTCTTTTGTAAAACAAAGAAAACAAATAGGATGTCGCTTTATGCCATTTGAGTTTCCTTTCTGTCACAAAAATGAACTGAAACTCAGCACATATTGGCTATGCTACGTGTCGCACAGTTTTTTGCCTTGTTTATCTGTTAACTAAATCAAATATACTTCAAGTATTTATTCCTTGTATGTATATATATATATATATATATATACATACTGCAGATTATATATATATAACATTATAATTTGATTTAATATTTAGTATTTTCACATCTAGGTGGAAAAAAATAAATTGTAATTTGTACTACTGTCTGTTCAAAATAAATGAAAAGAAACTTAGCATAGTAGATTTGTTGTTTTTTTCCTGTTGTACTGAAATCGTATTGAACCGTGACCCCCGAACCAAGGTGCGCACCAAACCGTGACGTCTGTGTACCGTTACACCCCTAGAAAATAACCAATCGTTTCGCTAGATAAGACCCTTCTTCCTCGGCTGGGATCATTTACAACCGCATTTTGGATCGTTTGAAGCTGCATTTAAACTGCATTTTGCAAGGTCAAACTCGGGGCACCATATCAGTCCATTATATGGAGAAAAATCCTGAAATGTTTTCCTCAAAAAAACAATTTCTATGCGACTCAAGAAAGAAAGACAGGAACATCTTGGATGACAAGGGAGTGAGTACAATATCAGTAAATTTTTGTTCTGGAAGTGGACTTCTCCTTTAAGAATTTAAATAGAAAACAGTCGTTTTAAATGCACTGTATTTTATTCCTAAAGCTGAATTTTCAGCATCATTACTCCAGTCTTCAGTGTCACGTGATCTTTCAGATATCATTCTAATATGATGATTTGCTGCTCAGGAAACTGATTATCAATGTTGAAAACAGCTGTGCTGCTTCATATTTTTGTAAAAACTATAAAAGTGCAAAAGAACAGCATTTATTTGAAATAGAAATCTTTGATGGTTAAATTTACACTATACTTGTGCAGATTAATGACATTTGTTCCGAACTGAGAGGTTCTAATGCACTGTATTGACAATCATAATATAGCATTTACCTTAATATTATTATTCCTGTACCTTACTGATTGGATAGTCAGTGTGGTTGAAGTCTCACCTCTTCTGCTGTGTCTGTCGGCTGCTGCTGCTCCGTCAGTTTCTTCTCCAGCTCTGAAACTCGCGTCTCCCCCTGCTGCTTCAGCAACGCCGCTCTCCGCTCCAGCGCAGAGCACTGAAACACGCGTAACACTACTGTCAACATGTTATACAACCTATACATAAGTCCTGAGGGTACTGTGAAAAGGTTAGCCAATCATTTACACATTAATTATTAACATCTTTTTATTTTTTAGAAGTCATTTACATTTAGAAGTCTTAAAGACAGAGTAGCAAAAAGGGTCAGAAAGAGGGTGAAAAAATAGTTGCTTAAAACAAAATGACAACTATTTTTGGTACAAGAAAACTAATATTACAAAACTAACATTTAAACAGATATAAATTCACAGAGTTGTAGCTGTAGAGTAACAAAGCCTGAGGCTCAAATTAATGCAAAATTATAGAAAGTATTTTTGCAAACTGACTGGAAACCAGAAACCGGTGAATCTGGTTTTTCTACCTTTTCTCTCAAGGCCTGTAGCTCTTCTTTCTGGTCCTGCTGCTGTAGTAAAAGCTGTTCCTCTGATTCGCGGGACTGTTTGAGTGTATTAAACTATGGATAGGAGATTAAAAATTGTGTTAGTTTGATTAGTTTAGTGATTGTCTGTTCAGCAGATTAAGAAAAATACACATTTTTACAGTTGTGAGTTTAAGAAGACTTTTCTTGTCAAAGTATTATAAACAGGTGTGGACTTGCTGTGTGCATGTGTCTCTACATCTACAGCACAGCCCTGCATCATGAACAAAAAATCTGCTGAAAAATCTGGACCACAAAACCAGTCATAAGATCAATTTTTTGAAACTGAGATTTATACATCATCTGAAAGCTGAAAAAATAAGCTTTCCATTGATGTATGGTTTGTTAGGATTGGACAATATTTGAAAATCTGGCATCTGAGGGTGCAAAAAAAAAAATTGTCCAAATTAAGTTCTTAGCAATGCATATTACTAAACAAAAATTAAGCTTTAATATATTTATAGTATTAAATCTACAAAATATATTCATGGAACAAGATCTTTACTTAATATCCTAATGACTTTTGGCATAAAAGAAAAATCGATCATTTTGACCCATACAATGTATTTTTGGCTATTGCTACAAATATACCTGTGCTACCTAAGACTGGTTTTGTGGTCCAGGGTCACATGTTAAATAATATGATGAAATCCAATACATCAATACAGACTTTCCATCTCAGTTTTTTTTCCCCACAAAATAAGATTATTTTTCAAACTATATATATGTATCACTTATCCAAAATAATAAAGCAGCCAAATGTCAGAAGTTTGATAATTCATTTCAAAATTTTAAGGACAAAAAATGTATTTCAAACGTATCACTTAACTTACAATCTGCAAATGAGTGAAATATGTTTAAATTTAATGTTAGATTTAAGACATTTAATGTAACAACTTAACTTAAAGTGAGTTATATACACTGCTGTTCAAATGTTTGGGATCAATAACATTTTTGTAAAAAAATGTTTTGTAAAGAAGTCTTTTCTGCTAACCAAGGCTGTGTTTATTTGATTAAAAATACAGGAAAACAATAATATTGTGAAATATTATTGCAATTTAAAATTGTAAAAATTGTTAAAATCCTGTGATCCAAAGCTAAATTTTTAGCATCATTACTCCAGTCTTCAGTATCACATGATCCTTCAGAAATCATTCTAATATGCTGATTTATTATCAATGTTAGAAACAGTTGTGCTGCTTAATATTTTTTGAAACCTGGGATACTTTAATGAATTTGTCTTTCTTTCTTTCATTGAAAGAAATGAATACTTTTATTAAGCAAGGATGTGTTAAATGCATAAAAAGTGATAGGACAAACTTAGATTTTTAGAAAAGATTTCTATTTTAAATAAACACTGTTCTTTTTAAACTTTTTATTCATCAAAGAATCTTAAAAAAAAATATCACAGTTTCCAAAAAAAAAAAAAAAAAAAATTATAATAGTAACAATAATAATAATAATACTTATTATATATATATATATATATATATATATATATATATATATATATATATACACACATGGCAGCACAACTATTTCCAACATTGATAATAAATCAGCATATTAGAATGATTTCTAAAGGATCGTGTGACGCTGAAGACTGGAGTAATGATGCTGAAAATTCAGCTTTGCATCACAGATATAAATTATATTTTAAAGTACATTAAAATCTAAATCTGTTATTTTAAATTCCAATAATATTTCATAATATTACTTCTTTTTCTGCATTTTCCAGCAAAGAAATTGATCTTTTTATGAGCATGAAGCCTTCTTTCAAAAACAATAAAAATCTTACTGATCCCAAACTTTTGAATGGCATGTATACATTTTTTATACACACAGTAATTCAACAGAAATCATCTGGCTCATGCATTTTCTTCTATCACTGGCCATAATTCTAACACTGAAATCAAAATTACACATAAAATAGTCATACATATGGGCTAAGAAATGAATAACTAGTTGTAACCTGCTCAGAGAAAGACAGGAATCATCTCTGCGGCAGCATTTCTACTTACTAAGAGATAATTAAAGACTTTACCTCACTAATGGTTGTCGAAAGCACAAATGCTACAAAACACATCATATTTTGTGAGAAAGTGTGATGTGCTCAAGAAAAACATCCTCTATTTTTGGAATAGTGAGAATCAAGTACTGGATTTCATTCAGCAGATGGTGATGCAGGACGGGTGTAGTGTATGTGTACCTTGTCTTGTAGTTGTGTGAGCTTGAGCTGCAGCGCGTCTCTGTGCTCTGTGAGTTCAGTCATCTCTCTCCTCTGCTGTTCACGTGCCGCTGCCAGAGCCTGATCACACTTCACCTGCCACTCCTGCTCCAGATCAGCCTGCAGCTGAGACAGCTATGCACACAGACACAAAAATAAAGGTACTTACTTGAAGCTACAATTTAACAATATTATTGAGTGACAGCAGCTTTATACACCTAGTAACTGTTAGGAACGGGTAAGGAAAGTCAACTATTATATACGGATCTGTTTTTGTCATCATGTGCAGAAACATTTACCTGTTCAGCTGCAGCTTGGTCGGTGCTCGTTCTGGCTTTACGTAATTGGCTCCTGAGGTTGTCTAACTCCTGCTGGCCCGCCCTCCTCACCTCTTCCAGTTCCTCGTCGCAGCGCTGTCTCTCCAACTGCCACTTCCTCTTCCTCTCAGAGAGAGTCTGAATCACACAGTTTAGAGCATAAGATGAGGATTCAGTCATATGTTTTTTTTTCCACAAAAACAGAAGTGTGAATTACTCACTCGTTCCAGACTGTCTTTCTCTGTTTTCATGTCTTGTAGCTCTTCCTCCATGTTGTTGAGTTTGATCTCCACTTCCTTTCGTTTCTGTTTCTCCATCTTGTATTGACTCTGTACTCTGTCTGCTGTCTCCTTCAGCTCTGAAACAAACAGACACATCAGACAGTACATCAAGCCTTAACCTGGTGCTCTCCATGCAATTTTCCACTGCCTAGTAATTATTCCGTACTGAAAGCAAAAATGATCCTGAATAAACCAAAAACAAAAAAAACAAAAAAAACAAAACAAAACAAAAAAAAACAAACAAAACAAAACCCCTGGGAAAAAAAAAAAAAAAAAAAAAAAAAATCAAACATGAAAGTGAAAGCAAAAATGGTGCAGAACAAAAAAAACCCCAACCAACCAAACAATAAATAAATAAATAAATAAATAACTAAAAAAAGAAAACAAACAAAATCAAATAAATGGACACAAAAGGAAAAAAAGGATTAAAGTAGAAAACAAACAAACAAAAAAAAACTGAAAAAAGGAAAACAGAAGAAAAAACAAACAAAAAACAACTAAAAAAAATAAAACAAAAAATATGAAACTGAAAGCAAAAATGGTGCCAAACAATTAAAAAAACAAGAAAACAAAACAAAATAAAAAAATGGATATAAAAGGAAAAAGTGATAAAAATAGAAAACAAAACAAAATCAAAAATGAAAAGCAAAGAAACAAAAAAAAAAACCTGAAAAGGAAAACAGAAGAAAACAAATAATAATAATAATAATAATAATAAAAACAAACAAACATGAAACTGAATACAAAAATGGTGCCGAACAAAAAAAACAAACACAAAATACATAAATAAATAAATAAATAAATAAATAAATAAATAAATAAATAAGAAAACAAGAAAAAACAAAATCAACAAATGGACACAAAATAAAAAAAAATAAAAATAGAAAACAAAAAATCTAAAATGAACACGATTTTGTTTTCTTGTTTTTTCTTTCAAAAATGAAAACAACTAAACAAACAACTAAAAATAAATATATATATATATATATATATATATATATATATATATATAAACAAAACAAAAAACTAAACAAAAAAACAAAACAAAATCAAAAATGAAAAACAACCAAAAAAGGAAAATAGATGAAAAATAAACAAACAACTACTATAATAATAAACAAAGAACTAAAAAAATAGACAAAATGAAGAATGCAAACAAACATGAAACTGTAACCCCAAAAAAAAAAAAAAAAAAAAACACACAAGAAAGAAAAAAATAATTCCACAAAATAGACAAAAAGGAAAAATTATTATAAATAAATAAAAGAAAAAATAAACAAGAAAACAAAACAAAACAAACAAACAAAAAAACAGAAAAAAGGAAAACAAGAAAAAACCTAAATAAACAAGAAACAAACAAACAAACATGTCCTGGTGATATTTCACCCCCAAAATGAGAGAAGACAAAAGGTACATTTTAACAATAGAAAATTAAGCCAATTTGTGACACTATTTTCATTACAATTTTCATTACATTTTAGCGTCAAAATCACAATATTGTAATGTTGTAATGTTAAATACAATTATATACTCCTAAAATAATAAATTATTTATTAATCATGAAAATATTTATAAGTGATACAGCCTTTTTTACATTTTTTATTTTAATAAAAACCATTGCATTTCTTTCAGACATGTATTTTTAAAATACATTAAAACAATATTAAGAAAAAGAACTGAGAACAATGAAAACTGCAAAAACCTTAAAACATTTGCATTTATTATGGTAGTGAGAATATGCTTAATTAAAAATAATGTAAAAAAACTACATGCAAATCATATTTTTGTTTTTTTTTTGATTTTGTAGTGAAATGTACGTTTATTGTAAAATTCACCCACATATTTAATGTTTAATAAATATTTCCTTGGAGTGAGATTTTGGACTAATGAGATTTCACTGCAAGGAAACTAGAAAAGTGATCAACAGATCATCTTTTAGTGAACCACTTGTTTCACTCATGGTTAGACTGCTAGTTAGTGCTGCTCACCCAGTATCTGAGCCTCCAGTGTTGTGACGTGTGTGCTGCGCTGCTGACTGTCCTGAAGGGCTGAGTTCAGTTTGGTCTGCAGTGCTGCGGCCTTCTGCTGCTGAGAGCTCAACTCCAGCTGCAGCTCCGACACGCGCGCCGTGGAAGACGCCAACTCCTCTGTCAAACGCGCCTTCCAGATAGAAACAGAAAGACCACATTAAACCAGCGTGTTCACAACTCATATTACAACAGAACTACTCTGATAAAATGATGATGGGACTGTAATGGAAAGAAAAAAAATGACAAGAGTATACGTAAAATATGGTATCTATCACTGCTGAGAGCTGAATGCTGATTGGTTAGTGAGTGTGCCTGTTAAAACAAAGAGTGTAAACACAAAAAGAAATGGGAAATGCTTTATTGAAATAAACGATGGGAGAGAGTGTGAAGGCTATAAAGAAACAGATGAGGCAGGACAGCGCTTTTGCTCACCTGATCCCAACTCAATTCCTGTGGCAGTGCATGCTGGGAAAAGAGAGCAGTCACCACTAAAGGCTCTCAGCGAATCAGAGCAGTGTTATTTAACCAATCAGAGCAGAGATACATGGCTTAGCAGGAAATAAAGTGTTAACAGTAGAGATCAGATTCTTCTGTAATGTTACAGTATAAAGTCGCTTTGCTTGAGTGGAGAGTGTGTAAAGAGTGATTTTGTGAAAACAGGGAAAACATTCTTCTACAATCGCCTTTTGAGAGACTATTAAGGCTTTTCCAAATGGCTGGGACTTATTTGCAGAAACATGTATCCTTCACCAAAAAAAGTATTTATAAATAATTAAATCTAAAACTAATAAACTATTTTACTGAACGCTTGTTTGTCACAGATTTTTTTGCAAATTTGCCGTTTTTCACAGCCTAAATTGACTGAATTTGCTGCAGCTTTTCTCAAATATTACTGTGAAATTTGCTGCATTTAGGCTGTATTCCAGTGTAAACCCACCAATAATCATGATGTACTTAAATAATTAGTGCTAGTAACAGTAAAAGAGCAATTACCTGTAAGAATTTTTGTGCATAATTACTGAATTTTCAGTTCTTGTCACCGATGCACATGGTAATGGTGAAACCAACAAAGCTTTGTTAAAAACACAGCTTGCACATAGACATTACATCAGTAATCATTAACAGTCATTATAGAGTATACATTTTAAATGTTATTCTTTCATATATTTAAAATGTAATTAATGCTAAGAATTATATATTTTTATTAATATAATTCATAATTAATAATAATTCAATATAATTACAACTTTTTTTAAATTAATTACAGCATTTTAAAACTTTTTTTTTTTAATAATTTATGACAGTATCATCAACATTATCAATTAAATATTTAAAAAGTGCATCTCTAGTAAAATAATTTATTTATTTAAATTGAATTAACTGATGAAAACAGGCATTATGAGGGCTAGCAAATATTCTCCCTACTATATTATAGTCATTATTACATAAAATTGAAATCAAAAGTTTACATACACCTTGCAGAATCTGCAAAATGTTAATTATTTTACCAAAATAAGAGGGATTATACAAATTGCATGTTATTTTTTATTTAGTACTGACTTGAATAAGATATTTCACATAAGAGACGTTCACATATAGTCCAAAAAAAAATAAAAAATTACAAAAATCCTTCAGGTCCCACAAATTCTTTGGTTTTTCAGCATTTTTGTTTATTTGATCTTTTTCCAACAATGACTGTATGATTTTGAGATCCATCTTTTCACACTGAGGACAACTGAGGGACTCATATGCAACTATTACAGAAGGTTCAAATGCTCACTGATGCTCCAGAAGGAAAAATGATGCATTAAGAGCTGAGGGGTGTAAACTTTTGAACAGGATGAAGATTTGTATGTTTTTCTAATTTTGCCTAAATATCATATTTTTTTCATTGTGTACTACCCTTCAGAAGTTACAGAAGATACTTACATGTTCCCCAAAAGACAGAATAAGTTAAAATTACCCTGATCTTCAAGTTCAAAAAGTTTTCACCCCCCGGCTCTTAATGCTTCGTGTTATAAATTCAACTATTATTTTCTCTTGTGGACTATATGTTAACATCTTTTATGTGAAATATCTTATTTAGGTCAGTACTAAATAAAAAAAAAAAAAACATGCCAACATGCATTTTGTATGATCCCTCTTATTTTGGTAAAATAATTAACACTTTTGTTCATGTACATTTTGACTTCAACTGTATATACATATATCATTAAACAACCAAAAACTTTCATTTCATCCCACATGCTTATATGTAAATATAAAGGTATATAAAAATATATAGGGTCAGAAATGAACCTTTCCAGTAAGGGGTAATATTTGCCCCCAGAATTGATTTCCAAGGGCATTTTTTTACATTTTTGAGGGCAATGTTTGTTCACCTCACAAAGGTGAACTTATTATTATAAAAACTATATTATGTTGTTTTTAAATGTCAAATGCTTTACAGAATTGCTTTCTATCTACTATCTAAATTATACATGTAAAAAATAGGAGCTCATCGATCTGCTATATTATGACAAAAATCAGTACTGTAGATTATTGCTCTTTATACTGTAATAATGATTATTAATGTCGATATAGAAAACAATATAAAACCTTTTTTTTTTTCATTTTGGGAACGTCACATTCTGGTTTCACAGACAAACTTATAAGTCCATGACGTTAACCTGGCACAAGTTAAGCAAAAACTCCCGTTATAATCACTGAAGCTACTTTACTGCTGTTTATAATGAATGATGAATTTGCGAGATGCATACTCAGTTCAACACAAATTTGTTTGATTGGTTACAAGGCTTAGTGCTGCACAAAACAGTGTGTCCGATGCAGTGTGAGCGAATCTAAATCTAATTCTGCAAATTGACACTTTCATTAATTTTCGCATTTCATTTTAATTGTGACAGCTGCAATATGTTTAATTGTTCAGGGGCATTTTTTGCCCCTTTGTCTTGAATTTACGGGCCATTTTTGTTCATTTCGTTGACATTTTAGCCACAAGCCCTCGTGAATTAAAGTCCCAGTGCTCCATATGGTCCTTTATATTGCTTCCCCCCTCCTTGGTTTAATGCTTTGAGAGAAAAAATTGCAGAAATGTACACAAACTGTCTGCAATGTGGAGATACTGCTTATGAAGGGCACTTCAAATCAATCACCTACAAGCTTCCGTGATGATTATGGTGAAGGTATCAGCCCATGAAGGCAGTACAATCTGTGGCAGCTCACCAGGTCTTAAAAACAGAGCTGTTCTGGTGTTATTATGTGTGTGTGTGTAATGGACTGTTTAATAGAGTTACCTTGTCTTGTTCTGCCTGCAGTATTCTGGCCTGATTCTGTTCACTGCTGTTCTTCAGAGAGTCGTTTCTCTGCTCCATCATCAGATTACTCTGCTCCACATACCTACACAACCACAAACACCCTTGAGTCACAAGGTTACTTTGACAAGTCTTTTGATCGCAATAGTAAAAATAGGACAAGAAATGATGGGGATAAGAGCAGGTAACAAGATACAGAACAAACTTAACACTGCAAGCAGTGTTAAAAGGGCCCTCGCACATGAGCACACTGCCCCCCGGTGGCAGACAGCATATGGTGAGCAATACGCATTTAAAGTAGTAAATTTAGGAGGAATATGTCAAAGTTATTTATATGTGCTAAACTTTCTGCTGTGAGCTGGTGGTGCTACAACTATAACTGAATATTGGCATATGGGTGTCTTCAAGCCAGGACTTTGATCAAATATATGAAGTTTGGTGCAGATTGAACATGTTATGTTTGAGTTATTGTAAAACATGACATATTCTGCTGCCAGCAGGTGGTGCTATGATTATAACTGAATATTGGCCTTTATATGTGTTCAGGCCAGGACTCTTATTGAATGGGTGAAGTTTGGGGCAGATCAGGCATTGTATAACAATTTACATGGTGAAACATCAAACTTTGTCAGGCCGCCACGGACAAGCCCTTTAACGAAAACTCAAGATCTTCGCAATTTAACACTGCAAAGGCCTTTGGATTAGACTGATCAAATATAATGTTGATGTCATTAAATCTCTAGGGGGGGATCAGATCATTGTATGCCTGAATTATAACCTTTTTCATGGCAAAACATCGAAGTTTGTCAGGCTGCCACGGACACGCCCTTCAACGAAAACTAAAGATCTTCTCAATTTAATGTTACAAAGAGCTTTAGATTACACTCACCAAATTTAGTGTTGATTTGTTTAAATCTCTAGGAGGAGTTTGTTTAAATACAACGCCTGAAAATGGCAAAAAAGGCACAAAACTTGCAGAGAAAATTCAAAATAACAGACTTCCTGTTGGGTTTCGGGCATCATACTGTGGGACTTTTTTGTAGGTATTGGTGTGTTACATGTGTCTAGTGAATTTCGTATGTATGTGAAACAGCTCAAGGGGCACTTAGTTGAAATTTTAAAGGTGACGCTATGGAGCCATTTTGCCACACTCACTTCTGAAACCAATATATACATTTTCACCACTTTTGGCATGTGTGCAAAGTTTCATGAGTTTGAGCACGTTTAGGCCCTCAAAAATGCGATTCATTTTGGAGAAGTAGTAGTAGTAGAAGAAACAGCAATTTCAATCGATGCTCGGGCCCTAAAGATAAAAAAATAGTAAGAAATCAAATATAAAGTGAGAGTATTAAATTGAATTCTGACCTCTGGTTCTGATTGATGAGCTTGCTGATCTTGTGGTTCTGCTCCTCAATGCGTGAACTTTTCTCAAACACCTCTTTCTTCAGACATTCATTCTCCTAAATAAATGAAGTCACATGACATGCAGGTCAACAAAATATTCCAGTGCTTTTATATTATAATTCATCATTTTCATCAACTCACAAAGCACCTGTAGTTCCCTCACAGCCTCCCGTTTGGGAAGCACTGCAAGCACTGACAAATATAAATAATGGTTTGATTGACCAATCACTGCTCACCTGTTTATTGTTAATTACCTGTATGATTCTCTGAATGTTGTGCATGATCATTGCTGTTTCCATTGATACATTTGATAAGCCCATCGAAACACTGCCTTGCTTCTGTAGGTCCTCAATCTGGAAAAAAAAGAGAGATTTCTCAAATAGTTGAACAAGTATACAATACAGTTACTTCGAAATATCTACCAACCTTTGAAGACAGGTGGTCTAATTTGTCTGCCACTTTCCCAACAGCCATTCGGATTTCAGTGTTGTGTTGTCGAGCCTCTGTCATCAAGAAGGATGTGACATCACTAGTTCCTTAAAGAGACATACATCATTTACAATCCAACCTTTAAAACATACATTTTATGTTTTGCAATGCAATGCAATGTTTTTGTCAAAGCAGATTTTGTAGTGTACAGCTACGGTCTTTACCTTGGTAAGGCACAGTCTGTGTTACAGTCTGTGTGGGGTACATCTGGCTTACAGGCTGCAAAAAGGAAATCACAGTCAACTGATGCTTTATACTTGGTGTTAAGGATTTGTTCAGGGCAGACTTGCACCGGATGTTTGTAAGGTCTTATTTAAATTGGAACAAAGTCCACACTGGAGGGTAGGGCTGGCTAATAAATAGTATCTTATGGTGATACAATTTATGTGGATAACAGTGATAACAGTGAGAGCGGTGGACATTTTTACTCGATATGGATTAATGTATCACAACCACAGAGCAAAAATAAAGCTGACAGCAACTAGTTACTGCATGTTACTAATAAGTCTATTCTCTGCGTGTGTCTGTGTGAAAGAAAGGAATGGTTTCATCTGATACACAAACTCAAGCACACATGACACCCACTGTTTTCAATGTCTTAACTGTCTTAACGCCATTGTTATGATACATTTGATTTGAATCAAATCACACAATCCAGAAAAAATAAAATGGAAAAATACATTTAGGGGAAAATAAACTGGATTTCACAGGGCCCTAAATTAAAAGGTATCTTACTCCGTAGAGAGTAAGATAACAAAATTAAAACAAAATTATTGAAACATTTATTCTCAAGGTCTAATGAACATGCGGAAAGAATTTTTATAAATAATGATGTCATACGATATGGAAAAAAAAGATATCACCCCGCCCTACTAGAGGCTTAATAACTACTAGCTAATTTGTTAATAACACTGTAATTAAAGGATTAGTCCACTTCCAGAACTAAAATTTACAGATAATGTACTCACACCCTTGTCATCCAAGATGTTCACGTCTTTCTTTCTTCAGTCGTAAAGAAATTATGTTTTTGAGAAAAACATTTCAGGATTTTTCTCCATATAATGGACTGATATGGTGCCCTGAGTTTGAACTTTCAAAATGCAGTTTAAATGCAGCTTCAAATGGCTCTAAATGATCCCAGCGGAGGAAGAAGGGTCTTACCTAGCGAAACGATCAGTCATTTTTGAAACAAACTGACAGTTTATATACTTTTTAACCTCAAATGCCCATCTTGTCTTGTTTCTGCAATGCACATGCTTAGCCTGTGTAATCTGGGTCAATACAGTTAGGGTATGACAACAAACTCCCATCCCATTTTCTCCTCCAACTTCAAAAATACATTGCTGCAGAAGTACCGACCCAGTGTTCAAAAAGTGAACATGCAAAGAAAGTCAAACAGTCTTTACAAAAAAAAAAAAAAAACAGCGATGTAGGGCGATTTTGAAGTTGGAGGAGAAAATTAGATGAGAAAATGACATACCCTGTTTTTCGACATATCCTGATTGTCTTAAACCAGAGTGCACAGAGTACGCATGCGTACAAGCATTCGTGGTTAAAAAGTGTATAAATTGTACTGCATTTAGGAAGTTCAAACTTGCGGGCACCACTGAAGTCCACAATATGGAGAAAAATCCTGAAATGTTTTCCTCAAAAAACATAACTTCTTTATGACTGAAGAAAGAAAGGCATAAACATCTTGGATGACAAGGGGGCGAGCAAATTATCTGTAAATTTTTGTTCTGGAAGTGAACTAATCCTTTAAAGTAATTACAGAGTTAGTTACAAACTAGCTAGTAGATGGCATGAACCATTTGTTCTTAAAGGAACACTCCACTTTTTTTGAAAATAGGTTAATTTTCCAACTCCCCCAGAGTTAAAAAGTTGAGTTTTACCGTTTTTGAATCCATTCAGCCGATCTCCGGGTCTGGCGGTAGCACTTTTAGCATAGCTTAGCATAGATCATTGAATCCGTTTAGACCGTTAGCATCTCACTCAAAAATGACCATATATAATGTGCCGGTCACTTTCAGGCGCTGCGTAATATCATTGCGCCGGCTGCACCCATGGTACGGCAGCAAAGTTCCTTGATTATTACGCCGAAATGAGAGTACAGTTCCTAGCCATATCGACCTAAAAAAATCACAACTTTTCATTTTTCATCCGTCTTTGTACACAATGTAACTAGTCAACTTTTAAATAGGAAAAATTTCGAAGCTCTTTGGTCATTTTTGAACGAAATGCTATCGGTCTAATCAGATTCAATGAGCTATGCCAAGCTATGCTAAAAGGGCTATCGCCAGACCCAGAGATCGACTGAATGGATTCGAAAACGGCAAAACTCAACTCTTTAACTCTAGGGGAGTTAAAGAGCCTAAGATGAGCCTATTTTCAAAAAAAGTGGAGTGTTCCTTTAAGGCAGAATGTAGATAGTAAGTAATGCATAGTCACATACTGTAATCTGAGGTTTACTTTTAATGATCCAATAGCAGCATTCAGAGCTCAAAGCTCAAATCTGAGAAGGAGTTGTGTTGAATTCCAGCAAATTTGGTAAATCTTTAGATTAGGGAACACATATTCACTATTAACAAAGAGTTTTCCCTCAACAAACTCCCAATTTGTTGCTGATCGATAGTAAGTAAGGTAATTGTTGTAGTTGTTAAGTTTAGGTATTGGGTAGGGTTATGGGATCTAGAATATGGTCATGCAGAATAAAGCATTAATATGTGCTTTATTAAGTACTAATAAACAGCCAATATGCTTGCAATATGCATGCTAATAAGCAAATAATTAATAGTGAATAGTGTTCTCTAATTTAAAGTGTCAAATTTTTACTCACTAACTATAAAATAGTTTCCACTGAAATACTTAATAAATTAATTGATGTAATTAAAAAAGTTTCATATGTAAATAACATACTATACTGAAATGAACAGCAATAAATAAATACTGATATAAAAAATAATAAATTACATTTATGTATAATTTATTTTTTATTTTTGGGTGAACTGTTCCTTTAATATTATCAGACTTGTTATTATAGTTATAGTTATAAAATTACTGTTAAATGTTATTAACATTACTGTTAAAGGTAACAGTAATAGTGAGTCACCCACCTGAAAGGCATGTACGGCTCCCGGCATCATGGGCTGTGGATTGGCCGTTGCCATGGTAACAGGTAGAAGGGCTGATGCTGGAATAAGAGAGAGTGCATACAACAACATAAAACTGAAATGAATTGTTTAACAGTACAGCTGAGCATTTGTGAGCTGGTTTTGAAAGTTTGAAAATTTCAACTCAATTAAGTATATCCTATACAAATTATTTTACACTGTGTTACAACTCCTGGCCTTGGTCAGTATATGATTTGATATATGCGTTACCCTGCACTGAAGGTGGCGGGGCGGAGGAGATGTGTACAGGCTGCGGTGATGGTGCACTGCTACGTTCCTTGAGTCTGGACACACTCGGGTCCTGCAGCAATAACAGGATCAGAGCACATTAGGATTATCTGTGTGCATTCTCTCACACGTACACTGCATATCTTTATTAAGCACAAAAACATTGATTATAGCGGCAGATTTTTGTGCTGTGTCTGGTTAGGAGACAGTATGAATGTCTCACAAAAATAAACCTTGCCTCAAGTTCAGAGTCACTAGAGTCTGGCTGTGAGGGGGAGGAGGCCGGGCCGGTGATGAAGGGCAGCATTGGCTGACCCATTTTGGCCATGCGTGAGATCAGTTTAGCTTTAGTGGCATCAGGATTCTGAAGACATTGCAAAACAAGTCAGAAAACACACAGACACATTTATTATACTGTGACTATAATGATTACTAAAAAAAAGTTCCTATAATAAATGTCTATACTATTTTAGATAAAAATAATAAGAAGAAGAATACAAATGAATTTTTATTATTAAAACAACGAGAGATGAATATTTCTTATATTCTGATTACAGTTTACATTGTTATTAAATATTTATTAATAAATATTTACCTACACTACAATTACAAAGTTTGTGGTCTGTACGATTGTTTTTGAAAAGCTCTTATGCTCACCAAGGCTGCATTTATTTGATCAAAAATGCAGTGAAAAAAAAGAGTAATATGTGAATGTAAAATATTTATTTCAATTAACTGTTTTCTATATCAATATATTGTAAAACGTAATTTATTCCTGTGATTCAGAGCCATGGAAAATCATTCTAATAAGCTGATTTGCTCCTTGTCAAATGTTGAAAATTGTGTGGCTTAATATTTTCCTGGAAAATAAAGTTCAAAACAACAATTTATTTGAAATCGAAATCTTTTGTACTCTTCTAGTATATTATAAATGTCATCACTATCATTTTTTGACTAATTTAATGAATAATCTGCTGAATAAACGTAGTAATTTCTTAAAAAAGAAAAATCCCCTCAACTTTTGAACAGCAGTGTAAGTCCTAAAAACTAAATTACAACAGAAAATGTAGGCCTGAATAATTAAAAATACATTATGTATCTAGGGCCCTATGAAGTTTTATTTTTTTCCAAATTCTGTTAAAATTTTTCCCAAATTCCTTTTTTTTTTTCAGTTTCAGTGTCATTTTTTTTTTTTTTTTACAGAATTCAGAAAAAATGAACTCTGTTTTCATGGTTAGATTAAATACAATTTTATTCATCAAAAAGCATGTGTAATTAATTGAAATTATGAAACTTAAAATATTTAACAGAAATATTTATTTAATAAAAGTTTAATAACAATTACATTTTTAAGGGCTATGAATTTTTTTCCCTCAAATTCAGTGTTTTTTTTTTTTTTTTTTTTTACCAAATTCTGTGTTCTATTAATTTTTTTGGATTCCATTTTAATGGTGTTCTTAAACTTTCTTAAATCAAAAACATCTCCAATTAATTTATTTTAAAATCAATCAAAATTTAAATAATAAATCAATTAAAAATAAATCATAGGGCCCTATATATGAAATATTGACAGATACTGATCTGACAACTTCAAACTCAAAAAAAAACATTACGTTACAGATTTATTGTGCATACCTACTTAATATAACTATGTGTCTATATATATTTATATTTACTGTTAACACTAATTAACTAAATCAGTTAACATGAACTCAACAACATCATACATTATTACTCATACATTATTAAAATTCAAAGTTTTATCTGTTAATGTTAATTAATGGGGATAAACAAAGATTAATAAATACTTTAACAAATGCATTGCTCATTGTTAGTTAGTATTAGTTAATGGATTAATTAATGTTAAAGGAGAAGTCTACTTCCAAAACAAAGATTCACATATAATGTACTCACCCCCTTGTCATACAAGATGTTCATGTCTTTCTTTCTTCAGTTGTAAAGAAATTATGTTTTTTGAGGAAAACATCTCAGCATTTTTCTCCATATAATGGACTGCTATGGTGCCCCGATTATGAACTTCCTAAATGCAGTTTAAATGCGGTTTCAAACGATCCCAAATGTGGTTGTAAACAATCCCAGCCAAGAATGAAGGGTCTTATCTAGCGAAACGATCAGTTATTTTCATAAAAATAATACAGTTTATATACTTTTTAATGTCAAATGCTTGTCTTGTCTTACTCTGCCTGAACTGTTTTTTTTCAGCTTCATGACAGTTAGGGTATGTCGAAAAACTCCCACCTCATGTTCTCCCTGTTTTACCTTTTTTGTTAAGGGTGTTTGATCTTCTTTGCATGTTCACTTTGCAAAGACTGGGCTGTAACTTCTGCAGCAATGTAGGATGATTTTAAAATGATTTTTGAAGTTGAGGGAGAAAATACGATTGGAGTTTTTCGACATAACACCCTAGCACCCATAACCCTAACTGTCTTGAGCTAGAATACACAGAGTTCAGGGAGAGCAAGACAAGACGAGCGTTTGAGATTAAAAAGTATTTAAATTGTATTGTAATTGTATCGTTTCGCTAGATAAGACCCTTCTTCCTCGGCTGGGATCGTTTACGACTGCATTTTGGAAGTTCAAAATATGGAAAAATGCTGAAATGTTTTCCTCAAAAAACATAATTTCTTTACAACTGAAGAAGAAAGACATGAACATCTTGGATGACAAGGGGGTGAGTACATTATATGTGAATCTTTGTTTTGGAAGTGGACTTCTCCTTTAACTAATGAACCTTATTGCAAAGTGTTACCTATTTATTTTAATACAAATCTGCATTAATAAAACAAAATGCACTGAACTGCAAAAAAAACAAATCTTACACTGAGCTGTTCACTGAGGGAGTTTGATTTTGCTCGAAGAGGCGGTTCACTGCAAACAGAAAGGAAACAGAAAACCTCAATTAAATACTATTCATATGAACAATAATCTGCAGTCAGGATACAGCAGGAGGCCTGTAGTGCTTACTTGGGTTTGCTGGTTTGTGGGGCAGTGCTGAGGGGCTGGTGGAGCTCAGAGGGGGTCAGACTCTCCACGCTGGGAGCAGGAGACGGAGCCGCTGAATCTCTCGAACTTCCATCCTTTGCAAACTTAACCTGCATGTGCATCAAGAGAGAATACAGATGATGAGAGCAGGGCTGGATCTCAATTCACATGTCTACAACGTTGCAAAGTATGTACTGGTGCTGAGGATAGAAAAGTCCATCTGGGTGTGTATTAGAACATATAACTTCATAAAACCTGACAACTTCAAATGTGAGGAAATAAGGAAGGAAGTAAGTGGAGCTTTGAATGTGAGAATGAAGTACCCGACGGATCTCTGCTTCAAAGACTAGCGTGCTGTCCGGTGGGACGCGATTGGCAACGCCTTGCGACCCGTACGCGAGACTGGGGGGAATCACCATGAGCCGCTTTCCACCTTTGCGCATGTTCAACATGCCCTCCTCCCAACCCTGAGACATGGACAGAAACAGCTTTAGACTGCTGTATGACTGATAATGACACACGAAACCCAGCCCAGCCGACTTCCCCCTCACCTTAATGACTTTCCCAGCCCCAAGCTTCAGTCTCAGCAGTTTGTCTTTATTCAGATTTGAGTCAAACATCTGGAGAAGAAAATAAAGGAAAAAAATATATATAAAGCAAAATTAACAAATTATGTGGACACATAAATGTGGTTGTTGATAAAACCTCTTTACCTGTCCAATGGTGTTGTTTTGCAGTAGCCAGCCAGTGTAGGCCACTTCTAAAGAGTCTCCATTCTCCACAGCCTGACCCTCACCGAGAACAAGATCCTGGATCACGACCGAGTCTAACGCACTGCTGCAGTTCACTTTGGCAAGACAAACCTGAAACAATGATATTACTGCGTAAGAAGCTCCTCATACAACATCACACGAAGAAGAACTTGTATAAAATACAAACCTCTTTACAGAAATCTGTAGCCGCTTTCTCTGAATCGAACATCAGCGACCAATTCTGTCTCTGATCATCGTAAAACGTGCAGTAGTTACTGGGCTGGACCTGAATGTGAGAGAGACAGTTAGAAAAAACATACAGCAAACAAACATGTTGTCTGACTTAAATTATGTGAAAAAGAGCTCACAGTGAGGATGAAGCCGTTGTGGATCCTGGCGGCCGTCACCTGCTTCTGTTGACTGACATACAGCAGGATCTTGTACTGAAGAAGAGTGCAGACATGTAAATGTGTTAAATTAAAAAAAAAAAAAACCTCCACCAGTCAAAAGATTTAGATATAATCATTCTAACCTCTTTAGTTGTATGATTTCCAAGGGCTGCAGCTCCAAGCTTGCCTTGCTTCACATATTGTCCGTTAACACTGCACAGGAAAAACACTGATGACTGCATATCTGTATTCATAACATTAGTTTGCAAACTCTACATCAGCACAGACAATTTGCGCTCAAGATAAATACTTGTAAACTGCTCTTTGCTTTGAAAAACAGGTTTAAAATGTGCAGATCTGTACATATTTCATACTCTATTCATTACACTTAAAATTAAATAACAAATAATACACAAAATTAAAAAGGCTTTGTCATCTTTTCCAACTTACTATCTGTAGGCATGTACTGCAGTAGCAAAGAGAACAGCAGGAGAGTTTGGAGGAGGTGCAGACTTTTGGGATTGGGGTCCTGTAAAAACAAAACATGTCATATATATATATATATATATATATATATATATATATATATATATATATATATATATATATATATATATATATATATATAAATCTGCATTAAAACAAATGTATTATCATACTTCATATTCAGCAATCTTTCTACACTACAGTTCAAAACTTTGGGCTCAGTAAGATTTTATTTTATTTTTTAAAGAAATGAATATATTTATTCAGCAAGTATGCATTAAATTGATCAAAGGTGATAGTAAAGATTTTTAAAGACTTTGTAATTCTTATGATTTTAAATAAATGATATTTTAAATAAACAATTTTTCTATTCAACAAAGAATCCTGAAAAAAATGTATTACAGTTTACACAAAAATATAAAGCAGCACAACAGTTTTCAACATTGATAAAAATATTAAATGTTGCTTGAGCAGCAAATCATCATATTGGAATGATTTCTGAAGGATCGTGTGACACTGAAGACTGGAGTAATGATGCTGAAAATTCAGCTTTGATCACAGGAATAAATTATATTTTTTAATACACTAAAATAAAAAAAATTAAAACTTTAAATTGTAATAATATGACTGTTTTTACTACAATTTTTTAAATCACATAAATGCAGCCTTTTGAGCCTAGGCTATATAAATATATAAATGAGATGTTTGAGCGCACTTTCACATTTTTAGCAGAAGCAATTAATTCTTAGCAAATCCAGAATATTGTGGTTTCATTCCTATCAAACAAGTACATTATGGTTTCGGTTTGCCCGATACAAATTGACATCAGTACTTATTTCACAGGTGTATTTATGCCGTTGGCTGATTAATATTGTTCCTTTAGTAAATCAGGTACTAAACTAGCGCATTCAGCGCGTTCCTCTTTTGGATCCTTAAAAATTAAATGCCTATTTTTGCTGTTGAACCCTAAAGCTTTAGCTTGCAGGTTTGGTGTTGTCTTAAAAATAGTTTGCAATTGACTCTTTGCAGAGAGTTTGATTGACAGGCGATCTGACCAATCATAACAAATGTGCCAAAATGAATAAGTCATAATGAATCTGCCATTTGTTCCAACAAACAAACCAGACAGGAGAGTAATGTCAGGACTTGAAATTAAAAAAATAGTGTGTACTGATGTCTTTCCACAGATGAAACAGTATATCTTCTGATGTTCATTCATGTTTATTTTATGCTATAACTAGTAAAGAGGAAGAGATGATCGGTTCAAGCTACAGTGATCTGGGATGACACATTAAAAAGCCACAAAACTGTATTTATTGTTAGAATTTTTTTAAAAAATGACAGAATTTGAAAGCTGAGACTTTGTTTCATACCAAAAGCAACCTGCTCTGTCTTGTCTGTCAGTGCATTGTCAGTTTCAACTTTGCATATGAGAACATGATGTGTGGCGTGAGAGCGCTGTGAATTGTCAGGCATAGCAACAGTAACGAAAGGGGACGGGTCTTTGCGAAGGGTCAATTATAAATGGAGTTTTTATGCAGTTTCTAACTCCTTAGCAAATTTGACTCCTCATGAAATACAGGCAGAGGTTCCTGCAATCTTACCTGCGTTCCCAGAGCTCTTGCGGGGCTGTTTGGGTGCCGTGTACTGGAAAGACTCGTTCCCCTGGCTTGCTGCCTGATCCAGTCCAAAGAGAGAGGCTAACTTTGCTCTGAAATCACAAAAAAGCAACAAGTAAATCCACTATTACACTGCTCCGCTTGTGTGAGATCACATGAGAGTCTGAACGATGCTCAATTCTCAAATTAAAGCTGACCTAATTTTGACTTTGAATGACTTTTTGATTAAACACCTGCAAATGAAACCGAAAAAAGTATGACTTCTGCAATGTCCTCAGGAAACTCCTTAATAAACGCATACGGCACTGACCCATGGATCTGCCTCCACTTGTAGTCATTGTCCTGCTGTCCTGCCATGCTTAGCTGACCTGTTGCCTCATCTCACCAAGGCTAAAAGCTAATACCAGTGAGTCACTCTTCATGTGAGTTTCATGCCACTACATTTCCGAATCCATGTAATATCAGTTCTCTTTAGCAGGTCTGGCAGGGTCCACAATCACACAGCAGCTCCTCGTGACTGTGTGTGCCCCGTTCTGATCCGGGACGTGTAACCACCAGCATGTGAGCAGCATTAACACGCTGACTCTCCACCTCTCTGCAATCCTTCTCAACAGCTTCATATTACCCTCCAAAACATGTGGACATCAACACAGAATTGAATTTATAGATATAACCAGAGGGAAGTAAGGAGACTAGTGGCCCTTAAATGTAGTAACATTTAAAAGGGTCTCAAACTGGGATCTGGAGACTCTTAGGAGCCTGCAAGAGAGTGCTGTGAAAATATATTTAACAAAGTGTTTATTTATTTATTAAAAAAAAAAAAAAAAAAAGCATAATTAAATAAATATGAAAAAAACTAAAATACCTATAGCTATACCTTAATAAACTAATAAATAAATAAAATATAGATTAAAACGAGTAAATAAATGGGTAAATAAATAATGCATCTAGCTATAATATATAATAATATGTAACTTTTTACTTTTTTTTTAGACAAAATTTTGAGAAAAAAAAAAAAAAAGAAACACCTTAACATTTTTTTATTCATGGAATTTGGTAATATTTTCATGGCCAAAAAATAAAATAAAACTTTGATAGCTTGTAATGTAAATCAGTGAGATCTTTATAAACAGTATAGCAGACAACTTTTAATTATTTTGATCATTTAGAGTCCTTAAAAAATTTGCATAGCAAATATGATACAGTAGGCTTTATAGGGTTAATAGAAGCTAAATATTTTCCAAAATAATATTTTGACAAATTTATAGACATATATAGATATATAGTTGCATTTTAAATTTTAGGATGGTGGTTTCCTCACATTAGAATCATCATATTTGGGGGTCACTTAAAAATCTTTGAAGGTCTGGTATTATATAAAACAAAGTTAGTTCTAAGAAAACTAGCAGAATTTGTTAGAAGATGCCACTTCAGTCCTTCAGTGGGCTGTGAAATTTTGGAGTTTTTAATTTAGAATATCTGAACATTAGAATATATTTAGCTATCTGGAATCAAAATACCTCACAGGCTGAGATAATTTCGGTGAAATTGATTATATCAACACCCCAACCAATAGGCACCTTCATCAGGACTGTTAAAAGACCAGACATCATATGATCAATAACGTCATGCGAGAACATATGTAACACTCAAGTGTTGAATGTTGAAAACAACTCGCTGTAGAACGACTCACTTGTCTGTTTATGTACTTTTGTCGCAAGAAAAGTTTCTTCAATCTGTCAGCTGTAAGAAAGCTGCACTGTATCTGCTACCTGAATGTCCGTTATTAGCCGATGAGTGACACCTCACTCTTATCTATGGCAGCTAAATAGTTTTTCTACCCCATACCGTCGCTGCATTTTAGTTTCGGTATTACACGTCTACCCAAACTTGATTTAAACAGTGAATGCTGCTTGTCTGATGACTTTTGCCTGCAGGATTGTGTCTTTGTCCGTCAGGAACTAACTCACCCTCCAGTGGGAGACAGAAAGTCTCCGTCCTCGTCGTCTGCTGCAAACATGTCCTTGACTGATCTTCACACCGCGAGGCGAACAGAGGCGCCAGATTTCCTAATATTCCAGATATGTAGTAATGATAGCCTGCATGCGGTGAGTAAATTATAACGTATAATAGTTCACTCCAGTCGCTTCCTGGTTCTGCTGCTGTCAGCTGACCCGCCACCTGATCACATGCGTCTACGTCATTCGGCACTTCCACTCAAACTAATAATAAAAACACATGTGGAAAATCTTAAATAAGTTTAAACGTGGTTATAGATAATGTGCTGTGTTCTTTAGATTTATGAATAATGCGAAAGTCATTTAAACGAAATTATTAAATAGAATTAATGAATATTAAATTTAATTATTAAATATAATTATTGCATATAATGGATTTTCCTTTTTTATTACTCGTGTACTACAGATATTTCATTTTCATTTTTCTTTTTAAAAACATATAACTAATTATTATTTATGTTGTTACATTTTTTATCATTATTTATTTTTTATTCCATGTAGTCTCAACTGTCGTAAGACTATAGTTAACTGAAATTAATTTACAAATCTGCTTTATTTGTATTACATATCTGACAGTTTTTCATAACAAATAGCACAGTAGCATTGCATACGATTTGCATTAGCGCTTGTAAAGTGAAAGTAGGCCACTGCACTTCTCCTGCTGCTAAGCAACCGAACTTTACACAAGCAAAGTCACAAGTTTGTTAACGCTTGCGAGGATGTTCTCTGAATTTTTTGCTTTTAACAAATGAGGTAAGAATATAAAACATATTTCCATGTTTCTTTCTGTTCTAGTGCTATTACGCCTGCTGTTAAATATGCACTTTGAGTTTTTTAGCACAAAAAGAGTAAGGAAATAAATGAATATCACAATAATAGGAAGTTGAAGGAGCGTTTGTTTTGTTTATTATCGTCAGTTCAATAAAAACGTGTGGGGTTATTTTGAACGATTCGATAATATATGTTTATAGACAAAAATATTAATATAGGCTGAAAAAAGGACTCTTTAAAGTAATAGTTTACCCAAAAATGAAAATGTGCTTCATCCAAGATGTAGATGAGTTTGACTGTTCATGGGAAGTCCAAACAGATGATAAAAATATCACAATAATCAACACCAAGTAATCCACACCACTCCAGTCCATCAATTAATGTCTTGTGAAATGAAAAGATGCGTGTTTGTAAGAAACAAATCCATCATTAAGACATTTTTAGCTTCAAACGAATCCTCTATAATATTGCTTTCTCTAGTGAAAAAGTCATCTTGTTTGAATCAGGAGGGAAGATATGCACAGATCAAACACTATTTACAAGAGAAAACAGTCTAAACAGTTCTAAACAAATACAGATTTTTCAGTGGATTTTGATTTGAGAAGACAACAGGGAATGGAGATTTTGGATGTTATATGTTGATAGATTTGTCTTTTCACTTCCCAAGACATTCATTGATGGACTGGAGTGGTGTGGATTACTTGTGGATTATTGTGATGTTTTAATCAGCTGTTTGGACTCTCATTTTGATGGCACCCATTTACTGCATTGATGTAATGCTACATTTCTCCAAATCTGTTCTGATGAACAAACAAACTCATCTTGGATGGCCTGAGTAAAGTTTTTATTTTTGGGTAAACTGTTGCCTTAAAGGACACCTATTATGCCCCTTTTTACAATATGTAATATAAGTCTCAGGTGTCCCCAGCATGTGTCTGTGAAGTTTTAGCTCAAAATTCCCCACAGATCATTTATTATATCATGTTGAAAATGCCTATCTTGAGGCACGTTGTTTTCGTGTATGCCTCTTTAAAGGAGAAGTCCGCTTCCAGAACAAAAATTTACAGATAATGTACTCACCCCCTTGTCATCCAAGATGTTCATGTCTTTCTTTCTTCAGTCGTACAGAAATTATGTTTTTTGAAGAAAACATTTCAGCATTTTTCTCCATATAATGGACTGATATGGTGCCCAGATTTTGAACTTCCAAATTGCAGTTTAAATGTGGCTTCACACGATCCCAAATGTGGTTAGTTAACGATCAGTTATTTTCATAAAAATAATACAATTTATATACTTTTTAATGTCAAGTGCTCATCTTGTCTTTTTGCTTTGTTTTGTTTTTTTTTCTGGTTCATGACAGTTGTCAAAAAATTCCCATCTCATGTTCTCCCTCAACTTCAAAATCATCCTATATCACTGTTTTACCTTTTTTGTTAAGGGTGTTTGTTACACTTAGCAAAATGTTTACTACCGACTGGGTCGGTACTTCTGCAGCGATGTAGGATGATTTTGAAATGATTTTTGAAGTTGAGAGAGAACATGAGATGGGAGTTTTTCAACATACCCTAACTGTCTTAAACCAGAATACAGGGAGTGCAGGCAGAGCAGGACAAGACGAGTGTTGGAGATTAAAAAGTATTTAAATTGTATCTTTTAAATGAAAAAAAAATGATCGTTTTGCTAGATAAGACCATTCTTTCTCGGCCGGGATCGTTTGAAGCCGCATTTAAACTGCATTTTGTAAGTTGAAACTCGGGGCACCATAGCAGTCCATTATATGGAGAAAAATCCTGAAATGTTTTCCTCAAAAAAACATAATTTCTTTACAACTAAAGAAAGAAAGACACGAACATCTTGGATGACAAGGGGGTGAGTACATTATATGTAAATTATTGTTCTGGAAGTGGACTTCTCCTTTAAATGCAAATAAGCTGTTTCTCCCCACCCCCTTTTCCACATAGGGCTGTGCCTTTACAGCTCAGATACTCTGTCAGAAAATATCTGTTTGGTTTTAATTATCATGTCTATTGTGCTAAAATCATAAGCGTTAAAGCCATATCAGCTTTAACTTCTGATATAGGGTTTACTGAGTGCACACATCCGAAGCATGCGCACAGAAAGCGGCTGTCACAGCATGTGAGTACTCAACTAAGTTCTCTTTCATGTCTTATTGCGCTTAAACTGTCAAATACACACAAGCTTATGTTAAAAACACACACCGCTGTGCTTGTGAAAACAAAATAATGGCACTGTGTATGAAAACGTGCAGATTGAGGGGCGGTAATATTAAAATAAAAGTGAAAATCTGCGTGGTTCATTTTTTCACAAGCTTGCAGAAAAAGGCTTACCAAAAGAAAATTGCTGGGTTGTCCTTTTTCACATTTTCTGGGTTTGTAGATCCACTGGGGACCTGATTAAAGCACTTAAACATGGAAAAAGTCAGATTTTCATTATATGTCACCTTTAAGTCTTTCCACTCACAAGTCTGATCGTTTCAGTGTAGTTCTTTGAAAGCTCATCTATTTTCCCTCATCTTTCAGGGACCTTGAGGCCAGTGTGGATGGAGCTCACTGTTTCAGGGTGCTGTGTTCACACCCATGCTGCTGGGACACCGAGCGCCGCTGCACTAGAGGAATCAAACGCTACGCTCCAGCACGCGTGAGGAAACACACTCTAAACAATGGTCTGTTTGCACTGCGTTTATGACCCTTTATGTCATCTACATCCAGTCAATTATTAATTTGAATTTTGTCTGTATAATCCTGTATTGTTATTCTTGTTTCTTGTAATATGAGCAGAGGACTTTCCATCTCTAAGTATTGTCAATGTCTCTGAATGGGCTGGACGGAGGAGACCGATTAAAGAAAGGCCACTGTACGGTGCTAACACAGAAGTGTCTTTGAATGATGTCTTTTGTGTTTCTCTCACCAAACAGACAAAAGACACTCAGAAGATTAAGAGGTAAGTCTAATACAGCTCTGCATTATTCCATTAGTCATCAGAGCTATTATTTTTCTATCCCATTATTCACAGTCTCTGTTTATTGTCTGGCAGGGCAAATCCTTCCTTCCCAGATGCTGTGTTGCCTACTTCCAGCACACACAACAATATGGTCAAGGTATGTAGTGGTGACATCCAAAATATAAGTTTTCATATCTGAATTAAATAAATCATGACATGTGATTGCAGTTAAATACAGTTCACATCAGTCCTTTGGTGAGCTGCTCTGAGTTGCCGCAGTGTCCGGTGGTCATGTGGATTTCCAACCCGCACCATGAGCCTCAGTCGCTCCACCAAAACAAGTAGGCCTGACCACACAATAATTGTTTCCCAACGTAGCAACATGCTTATATAAATCATTTAAGAACTGCATATTACAGTACTTTTAAACCACCTTATGAGATATTGATATCAAACACACATTGTAGGGTGACCATACGTCATCTTCTTCCCAGACATGTCCTCGCTGGGGTTTCTAAATTGTCTAAAATGTCTGAGTTTTGGCTTTGTTGTTTTCCTATTGACGTTCTATCTACAGTCTTCATACATTATATGTACATGTATTTGCATTGCTTTGATTTGTTCTCTGTAGATCCCACCCACTCACACACCATGATTGGTTGATTATGGACAATGCCTGCATGTTATTGGTTAAACTACTTTTTAATCATTACCTTCAGCAAGTATGAAAACAAAAGGAAAACCAATGCAGACATTTTAGGCAATTTAGAAACCCATACTTCATTTGCACACTTCATTTAATTACTCACATGTACAATGTTTTAGGTTTTTTCCACACCTGCATTTGACTGATGTTTGGCATCTTCTTTTCACTATGAAGGTCTAAATCTCCGAACATTGCTATAAAAGAGTTAGTCTGCCTTCCATCTTGTCAAAAGACCAAGCCATCCATAGTGGTGAGTAACTAAGCAAGGTGTCTGTTGTAATTACACAGCCATAATAATATGAAGGCTTCAATACAGGAATTGGTAAATGCAAAAGAAATATATTTACCAAAAAAAGTAAAAGATTTTATATGTCATTTAAAATATTTATTATTATTATTAATATATTTGTAATATATTCAACTCCATATATATATACAGTTTAGGTCAAAAGTTTACATACACCTTGAAGAATCTGCAAAATGTTAATTATTTGACCAAAATAAGAGGGATCATACAAAATGCATGTTATTTTTTTATTTAGTACAGACCTGAATATGATATTATACGTAAAAGACGTTTACATATAGTCAACAATAGAAAATAATAGTCGAATTTATAAAAATGAAGTTTACATATGCTTGATTCTTAATACTGTGTTGTTACTTGAATCATCCACAGCTTTTGTTGTTGTTTGTTTAGTGATAGTTGTTCATGAGTTCCTTGTTTGTCCTGGGCAGTTAAACTGCCCGCTGTTCTTCAGAAAAATCAATTTTTGTGTATTTGAACCCTTTCCAGCAATGACTGTATGATTTTGAGATCCATCTTTCACACTGACGACAACTGAGGGACTCATATGCAACTATTACAGAAGGTTCAAACACTCACTGATGCTGCAGAAGGAAAAATGATGCATTAAGAGCTGGGGATGAAAACTTTTGAACAGCATGAAGATGTGTACATTTTTCTTATTTTGCCTAAATATCTTTTTTTTTTTTTTTTTACATTTAGTACTGCCCTTCAGAAGCTACAGAAGATACTTACATGTTTTCCAGAAGACAAAATAAGAGAAATTTACCCTGATCCTTAAATTCAAAAAGTTTAATGCATTGTTTTTCCTTCTGGAGCATCAGTGAGCATTTGAACCTTCTGTAATAGTTGCATATGAGTCCCTCAGTTGTCCTCAGTGTGAAAGATGGATCTCAAAATCATACAGTCATTGTTGAAAAGGGTTCAAATACACAAAAATGCTGAAAAACCAAAGAATTTGTGGGACCTGAAGGATTTTTCTAAAGAACAGTGGGTAGTTTAACTGTTCAGGACAAACAAGGAACTCATGAACAACTATCACTAAAAAAAACAAACAGCTGTGGATCATTCAGGTAACAACACAGTATTAAGAATACTTTTTTTTTTTTTTTTTTTTTTTTACATTTTATGCAGCACTCTCAGTTTTCCAAAGCAGAAGTGCATTTGTTCATTCATTCTGTTGTTTTTGTTTGTTAATATTCAGGCTAACCTGCAAAAGAAGTCTAATGGTCGTAAAAGGAGAGGGGCGAGAGGCATCAACTCTACACTAGAGGGCGCTGGCAGCCCACGATGGGTTGGCATTGGGTTTAATCCCATTCCCAAAACCACCCCACATCACCTCTCTCGCAGCCTACTGTTCAAAGGTGAGCTTAGATGTGTTTAGATGTGCTATGCTTTGCCTGACCCATATTAAATGAAAGAATTTTTCAGTTGTGTAATTGGAATATTAGAGCACTACCAACTTAAAGGAGAAGTTCACTTCCAGAACAAAAATGTACAGATAATTTACTCACCCACTTGTCATTCAAGATGTTCATGTTTATCTTTCTTCAGTCATAAAGAAATTATGTTCCTTGAGGAACACATTTCAGGAATGTTCTCCATATAGTGGACTTCAATGGTGCCCCCAAGTTTGAACTTCCAAAAATGCAATTTAAATGCAGCCAAGCAAGAAGGGTCTTATCAAGCAAAATGATCGGTTATTGTTGAAAAAAATTGACAATTTATATACTTTTTAACCTTAAATGCTCATCTTGTCTTGTCTCTGTGAAGTACATGCGTACGCAGTGTAATCCAGGTCAATACATTTAGGCTATGTCGAAAAACTCCCTCCTCTTTTTTTAAAATCGTCCTACATTGCTGTTTTATCTTTTTTTTTTTTGTAAAGGGCGTTTGATCTTCTTTGCGTGTTCACTTTGTAAACACTGGGTCGGTACTTCTGCAGAGATGTAGAACGATGTTGAAGTTGGGGGAGAAAATGAGATGGGAGTTTTGACATACCCTAACTGTATTGACCCAGAAAAAACAGAGTTCATCCAGATGCAGAGGTTAAAAAGTGTAGAAATTGTCAATTTGTTTTGAAAATGGCCGATCATTTTGCTAGATAAGACCCTTCTTCCTCGGCTGGGATTGTTTAGAGTCATTTAATGCTGCATTTAAACTGCATTTTGGATGTTCAAACTTAGGTGCACCATTAAAGTCCACTATATGGAAAACATTTCTGAAATGTTTAAACTGCATTTTGGAAATTCAAACTCGGGGGCACCGTTGAAGTCCACTATATGGAGATAATTTCTGAAATGTTTTCCTCAAGAAACATAATTGTGACTGAAGAAAGAAAGACATGAACATCTTGGATGACAAGGGGTGAGTAAATCTGTAAATTTTTGTTCTGGAAGTGGACTTCTTCTTTAATGGGACAGTCCACCCAAAAATTATAGATTGCCATCATTTACACCCCCTCATGTCGCTCCAAACCAAAACAAATTTCTTTCTTCGGTGGAACACAAGAGAAGATATTTTGAAGAGTTTTTACCAAACCATTCTGGGACTTTCGTGAAATTTTTGGTCCATATTGGACAGTGGGACCTAAAACCATTTGGTTACCAGCATTCTCCAAAATATCTTCTTTTGTGTTCAGCAGAAGAAAGTAAGTCATACAGGTTTGGAATGACACGAGGGTGACTATAATATTTGTTATATAATATAATGCAACATAACGTTTCTGTATGTATGTCTTCTTTCTTTTTCTTTCTGTCTCTCCACTCATCTATCCACAGATAGTGGGTGTGGATCACTGGATCAAAAACTGCCAAGCCTGACCACACCACACCCAAACCCAAACCCAAACCAGAGCAGTAGTGTCAGTCCAGCCTTAAGCATGAGTTTAGGATCAGTAAAGTGCTGGAGAGGCAACTGAAACCAACCTAAACAGATCTCATACTCACGCCACACCAAGATGATAAAGGTTTTTAACTGTAAATGGAAAGTCTGTTCCATAAGTACTTAGTTGTGTCCAATGATTCAGTACATTTTTTTCTTCTATCCTATTCCTATTTTATGGACTAACTTCAACAAATAATTAAAATGTACTGGTTTGTTTTTCACTGCCTGAAGATTAATTTATTCATTAATGTGCATTATGATAATAAACAGCAGGTGGCAGAGCAGATCAGAGTGATTCAAATCCTAAATTGCAGAGTGACTACATTAAATTTATACATTAATTTTTTTTTTTGTTTTTGTTTTGTTTTTTTAATCAATACTTGTATAACCAGATGTAGTATTTAGTTAAATTCAAACAATGCTTTATGCAGTTTTTTAGACTTCTGAAAATGGGGCTTTGCCAACACAGATTATAAATGTATAAAAATAAAAGTATGTAAAAAATAGAAAACAGTTGTTTTAAAACAGCAACTATAATTTAAAATACTCCTGTATTTTAAATACTATATTTGTGAACGGAAGGATATATTTTAAATGTCTTAATGTGGGTTGCACCAGTAAAGACTAAGCTTAAATCTAAATTAAATCAAGGTTTATCTAATAATTCTGTTGCACCAAATTTTGAAATTTGTTTAAAATTAAGCAGAGTTACATTTAAACCGTCATTTTGATTCTGGTTTTAATTTACATTTAAGACAGATTAGATAACTTTACTTCTGTTGTTCCATTACTTTAAACTTTGAATAAAATTTCTGTAAACTTAAACTTACAGATACTTGCTTAAATAATAATAATAATAATAATAATAAAATCACATATGATTATGTGATTTTTAACATAATCACAAATTTAAATCAATAATGTAATCAGATTTCAAATTCAAATCTGTAATCAGATTTGTTAAATTGTGTTTGCAACTATAGTTGTTAAAACATAGGTGATATGCAGTTGCTAGGGTACTTGGAATGGTTGCTAGGCTGTTTTTAGCATGATTTATGATGTAGCACAAAACCAGTTAAAAAAACAGCTAAAACCAGCTGATTAATCAAAAAAAAAACAAAACACAAAACCACAAAAGAAACAGCTAAAACCATCTGATTTAGTAAAAAACAGCTATAACCAGCTCATTTAACAACAACAACAACAACAACAACAAAAAACAGCTAAAACCGGCTGATTAATCAAAAAATAAAAACAAACAAAAAAACAGCTAAAACCATCTGATTTAGTAAAAAAGCTTAAAAACAGCTTATTTAGCAAAGAAAAAAAAAAATTAAAAAACAAATAGAAAAATAAAAAACAGCTGAAAACCAGCTAAAACCAGCTGATGTAGCACAAAACCAGTTAAAAACCAGCAATAACCAGCTGATTTAACAATTAAAAAAATCCAGCAAAAACCAGCTGAATAACCAAAAAAGCAAAAGCAAAAACAAACAAACAAAAAAAAAAACAAACAAAAACCAACTAAAACCATCTGATTAAGTAAAAAAAAAGCTTAAAAACAGCTCATTTAGCAAAAAAAAAAAAAAAAAAACAGTTAAAAGCCAGCAAAAACCAGCTGATCCAATTAAAAAAAATAAAAAAACTGCTGAAAACCAGCTAAAACCAGCTGATGTAGCACAAAACCATTGGATTTAAAAGATACAGCTAAAACCAGCAATAACAATCTGATTTAACAATTAAAAAAACAGTTAAACCAATTAAAACCAGTTGATTTAGTAAAAAAATAAAAAATAAAAAACAGCTGAAAACCAGCTGATGTAGCACTAAAACAGTTAAAAACAGCTATAACCAGCAGATTTAACAAAAAACAGCTAAAACCATCTGATTTAGTAAAAAAAAGCTAACAACAGCTCATTTAGCAAAAAAACAAAAAACAAACAAACAAAAAAAAACAAGTAGAAACCAGCCAAAAAAGTGGCCAAATCACTTTAAAACCAGCCTGGTAGATCAGCCAAAGCAACCAACCAGCTTATGTTTAGAATTAAATGGCACAGCATTGCTTGAAAAAAAACAAACAAAAAAAAACAAACCTAGATCAACAAAATCTATTACCTAAACCTAAACTTTGCTTTATTTAATCCTTATTGATAAAAGTAAAGGGTTTTTAATATTCCACTTTAGACATTCTTACCCAATAAAATAATACATTTGTAATCCATTTGTTGCAAGGTTTGGAATGGCACAAGGGTGAGTTTTGAATACACAACTACTTTTTACTGGCAACCAGTGGAAAAAGAAGCATTTTGGGTCCATATGATATACGTAGTTACTACATCTACAGGCTGAGGTTAACAGGGCCATGCTAACAAGCCAAACCTTGACCCTTTGGTTGAAGCACACACAGCTGCCGTGTCCACCCTGGGTCGGTTCTCACACCCAGCGCCTGTCTCTGTTCCAGGTAACCTCCTGTCTCACCGCACATTCATGTCCACACGCCCATTGCACTTGTTTTTCCATTAGCACTGAGACTTTGTGTGAGTTTATGTAGGAGAGAATGGGCAAAAACACTGAGAGAGTTGAGATCTGCGCACTGGGATTTCCACAGTTGGCGGCCAGGAGAGGATACGGTTTGTTCCTCACCGCTCACACATGCTGAGATGCTATAAACATAATGTTTATGACACATGCCAGGTGTGACCCAAAAACTGTACACAGACTACAAATCTGGGTGACATACCACATCCACCCAAACCAATAGGTCATTTACTATATGGTTAACATGAAATTTGTTTGTCAGTGAGGATCCTCCCAAGTGTGCAGGTGCTTCCTTTAATCATGCATCTGAATCATAGGATTTATTATGCCTGAGTTTGGATTGGAATATGAGTTTGCTACTTAACTGAGTACAGTATTATCTACACTGTCCATGATAGCTTTGCAAAACAATATAATATTAGATGTATTTGTAAATACACATCTAATACACACCATTTGAATGCCAGCCAAATCACTCAAACACACTCGAAAGTTGGAACTTAAAGACTTAATTGTGGTCACATAATCTTCCTAATCTATCACATGACCTCATCACGTCGTAAATTTCAAGACTGGATCATCACAGTCATTGGCATCCAGGTGGCATCTTGCATTTTAATTCAGTTTTGTATAAATGTCTTGACATTTTGCAGTACAATCAGATAACTAGATGAGTAAAGTTTGTAGACAAACTTGAAGCTGGTTTGAGAACGTTTTTTTTCTAGTTTGAAAGTTTGAAGGAGTTTTAACAGCTTTAGGTTTGAAGGTTTTAAGCTTGAAATAATGTGAAGTTTTAATTCAATAGTTAGAATGTTAAATAGATAGAAAAACAGACAGACTTAAAGATAGATGAATATAAATAGATAGTTGCTATGTGGTTGCTAGGGTACTTGGAATGGTTGCTATGTGTGATTTAACATGTTGCCAACATGAATGAAAAAAAAAAGCTAAAACCAGCTGATTTAGCAAAAACAAATAGTTAAAAAACAGCTAAAACCAGCTCAATTAGTATAAAACAGCAGAAACCAGCTAAAACCAGCTGATTTAACAACAAAAGTAAAAAAACCAGCTAAAGCAAAAGTTAAAAACACATTGCACTCAACTGTTATATCCCACAATGCAATGTGTTCAACTTAACCTTCCATTTCCAGTGTGACGAATGAACTAAATTGTCAAATTTTTCTTAATTATCAATTTTTGATTAAAAAAAATAAATATAAAAATTTTTTAAAAAACATCTAAAACCAGCTGATTCTGTAAAAAGAAAAACAGGATTCAGCTGAAAAACCAGGTAATAACCAGCGAAAACGAACTGTTTTGACAAAAACAAACAGTTAAAAACAAACTAAAACCAGCTGATTTAACAAAAAAAAAAAACAGCTGATAAAGCAGGTAATAACCAGCAAAAAAACACAGCTAAAACAAGTTAAATCCAGCTGACTTAGCAAAAAAAGGGTTAAAAGCTAGCTAAAAACCATCTAAATTTACGGTTATGGTAAATTTAAAATCCACCCACTGATTTAACAAAACAACAGGGGGAAAAAAAAAAAGTCCACTTCCTAAACAACAATTTACAAATAATTTAATCACCTCCTTGTCATCCAAGATGTTCATGTCTTTCTGTCTTCAGCCGTGAAGAAATTATGGTTTTTGAGGAAAACATTTCAGGATTTTTCTCCATATAATGGACTTTATTGGTGCCCCAGTTTTGAACTTCTAAAACTCCTACAACTTCACAATCATCTGACATCATTGTACCTTTTTGTCTGTAAACAGCGTTTGACTTACTTGCACTTTCTTAGTCTTTGCACGTTCACTTTGTAAACACTGGGTCTGTAGTCTGTATGTTCCACATGACCTTTCTACATGATTCAATAGTACGTAGCATCGTGGACGCGTATCCCAGAGCCTGTGCTACACGAGCTTTTGTGCTTAAAAAGTATACAAATTTTACAAAAAAGAAGATAATTTGAGAAACATCTCAGTATTTTTTGTTCATACGATAAAAGTCATCAGTAACCAAAACAGCTTTGTTACCACAGTCTTCAAAACCTTCTTTCATGTTCCACAAATGAAAGGTTTAAAACGACATGAGGGAGAGTAAATGATGACAGAATTTATTTATTTATTTTGGTAAACTATCCCTTTAATGTTTTTATTTTTATCATTCTTCTGCTTTTCTTTAAATGAAATGACGCTCTAAATAAGAAACTAAATCTGCCAGCAGGTGGCGGTAAATGTCTTTATGAGTCATTCATTTGTTCATTGATTTGTTCAAACGGCTGATTTATTCAGGAATGAAGTAAATGGCTCTCTTTACGAATGGGCTTTTGAATCATTGGTTCACACGATTCTTCAAAACGCGGATTCATTAAGAAACTAAACACCACAGTGTTGCTTGGAGACGCGCAATAATTCTGCTATGGCTCACTCACCTAAAATCACCCGATTTGAAGCGTATCATTCACACAGGATCAGTTTTCAGGATATGTGTATGCAAATTAATTTTTATTTAAGTTATCTGGAATGTTTATGCTGTTTATGGTCTTTTCGGGCAGGATAAGCGATATATTGAAATCGTTTAGGTGTGTGTGTCAGCTGCGCACTTGCAGACAGGTAACTGATCCAACACAGAATATATTTCTTTATGTACCTAATTATGCAGGAAATAATAAACATGACCATATATCTGGAATTAGTATCTGAAATTGATTCGAATACACAATAAATAATACAATAGAAGCCTCTGTTACTATATTGTTTGTTGTACTGAAATTCAAATCTTTGAAATAAAGCTTCATGTCTTTAAGTTCATACCACAGACTGTAAAAAACATACTGTATGTAGTCAGCTTTATTTCTCAGAGTTATGATGTGTATATTTTTAATGTGCCTGATTGAGCAACATTTATTTGTAACATTAGACTCTTAAACATCACGCAAATTCTGTAATGATTTACCAACATTGCCGTTTCCGTGTGAGTAAAATGTTAGGTATATATGTTGAATTAATTATTTATTTAATGAACAAATCATTACCTGCTTCAAAATGAATACTGTTAACGAAATCATTGTTGAAACGTAAAGTTAGACTTCTGTACGAATAAAAACACTATAACAAAATTACATAAACAGTAATTAGGCGAATTAATGTATGTATACAAAGCATACACTGAACACTCTGAATGAACACTTTGTCATTAACTGTAATGTAGGCTATATGAATGTAAATTTTTAAAAAGCAGAGGGAATTGGCCCGGCATTAAACAAATAACCATTTACATGCTTAGGACGTTTGCATTGTGAAAATGTACAGTGAGACTTCGGATATAAAAAAGCTGACTTGTTATGTGATGCTTTCTCGTTAAAATCGTCTAATTTCGTATTCATTCAATAAAATGTGTGGGCATACTTGGGAATACTACGGCAGCGCGGTGGTTTCACTTTTATGACGTCATGAGCAATCTCTATTAAATCAGTGCTATGGCTTCAAAGGTAATATGTTTTCTGCAAAATTGAGCACATAATATTATTTAAAAAAACACATAATGTTGTGTTTAAAATATAGCACAATAACAACTTTTTTTTTTTTTTCTACTAAACTGAATCACATTTAAGGTCGTTTTAGTGCGGGACAAAATCAGCATTTATGTCATTGCTCTTGCTGCCCATGATATCCTGTGACACGTGACATATATAAATATACAGAGATAGGAAGTAATTAAGTTCAAATACTTCGTTATGGTACTTAAGTAGATTTTTCTGGTACTTACTTCACTATTTATTTTTCTGACTACTTTTTACTTTTACTCCTTATATTTTTACACAAATATCTGTACTTTCTACTTATTACATTTTCAAACCAGGCTCGTTACTTTAGTTTCAATCTGGATGTTGTGGATCACCATTCGATAACAAATCTCTAAATCATGAATCGGCTAGTCTGTACTGGCAACAAGATTCAGCTCGCGCGACAAGAGCGACAGCGAGCTACAGCGACCGTTGGCGACCGGATGGGGCGTGTCCAGCGACGCGACAAAGTTCAGAATCTCTCAACTTTATGCAAATTAAGAGCGACTTTCTGGAGCGACAGCCAATAGGAAAGGCAGCGGTAGAGCTCATGTGATCGTTCTCCTCTGAACCATAGATAAACATACGCAATGGAAAAATATAGGCTATGCTTCTCATTAGTTTTTTGTTTGTATGTACAGATTTAATTTATATTTATATTATATATAGTCTTTTGCCTCCAAAATGTTTGAATTTAACGGCAAGAAACCTGACTCGCTGTCAAGGCAACCAGTAGTGAGAATGCCCACTAGCAACCTCGTCGCCAGCCTCTAGCGACATGCAGCGACAGAAGTCGCTGCTAGTGTGAACGGGGCTTCAGAGTTAGTCGAGAATGGAGTGGATCAGAAGGGCAAAACTACTGACATGTTCAGGACTTCAAGTGCAGGTCTGTAAAGTACAGTTTCATTGGTAAATAGGCTACTGTAGTTTTGTCTTTGTTTACTTAGTTAAGCGCTAGCAACTCTTAGCAGTAGGCAGAGGCTTAATAATAGCTACTGCAAACTAAACTAAATTAATTACTATCATCACTCAAAATACTGTATGCTAAAAGAGCATCATTATTATCTACTGTAAAGTTACAGTAGTAATTTAGTAAACAAATGTTATACGACATCGTTTTCTAATACTTTTAGAGTAAGCTAGGGCAGATAACAACACAACCTTTACGACAAATAAAAAAAACATAGTTACTATAGTTAAGTCATGGTAACCACAAATTAACCATGGTTTTGCTACACTAACCATATACCAACCATGAAATTTGTAGTAAAATTATGGTTCTAAATTAATCTACCAAAAAAAAAAAAAGAAAATAAAAAAACATGGTTAATTTTGGTAAGAGAAAAATATCACTCATGATAATGCAATAACATGTTCAGTATTAGAATTTTTTTCTGTAAAGATACTGTCATGGTGTAATTATTATTGTACTAATTTTGACATTTAGGCAATTTAGAAAATATAGTTTCATTAAATCTATAGTATTTCAGTAATTTTAAGATAAAACAACAATGTGATCCTTTAAATTGACCTAAAATAAACTTATGTTATTGCAAACCAAATACAATGTGGTGGTTGTTTTGCAAAAAGGTGGAGACATTTCTGTTCATAGAAGTAGATGGCTGATGGGAAAAGGGACAGGTACAAGAAAATTTGTGAAAAAAAAGTAAACACACACAGTGAGATGCAGAGAGATATCATGGAAAATGAAGTGATTGAAAAGGAAAATGGAAATTAAGGTGGAGTTCAAGAGAGAACCTTTAATTATTTTGCTCAGCCCCAGCCTAGTTTTAAACCTTTTTTAAATGTGATGGCCATACAAAAAAAATAGGGCTTTCTGTGGTTTCATAATTTGTTGTCGGTGAATGGGATGGCCTGGATGAGTGTGGGATTTCCCAGCCTGAAATTTTGTCCAAGTCCTGCCCTGTTCTACATAGTGGTTGTTCAGCCTTGATACGTTCATTAGCTAACAAAATTTTTAATATAACTTATTTTGTATTAATGTGTCAATAAGACGTGTGGTCGAGTTACCAGCGTGACACTAAAACAGGCAGTAGTAATGGGTACTTTTTACTTAAGTACATGTCAGAGCTCATACTTCTTTACTTTAACTTGAGTAAAAAAGTGTAGTCAGTACTTCTACTTTTACCAGAGTATTTTTAAACATGAGGGTCTGTACTTCTACTTAAGTGAAGGATGTGTGTACTTTTGCAATCTCTGTAAATATAGTTTAGTTCAGTTTAATTTTATTGTCTATTTTGCTTGTCACAGAGCGGAAATTTGTCTTTGATACTGGTGACATAAATACATCCACATTAAAAAAAAATAATAATAAAAAATGAGACAAAACATATAAAAGGTCATTTTATTGCACTAATATCTTGAATTTTAGGGCATAACTTCATTTGGGGCGTTGTTGCCTTGCATCATATTTGTCAACAGTCAACTACATGAACTATAAGATGATATACAGGTCTGGGGGTGGGGTCAGCGCTTTAACTGCGTTAAAATATTTTAATCACATTATTTTTCATAACTAATTAAGTTAATGCGTTAAACTGACAGCGCTAATTTTTTTCTTTTTCTGATAATGGAAGTAATGTTTACTTAACCAGGAAAATGTGACTGGGACATGAATTTACATTTGATTTAAAGGAGAAGTCCACTTCCAGAACAACAGTTCAGAAATAATTTACTCACCCGCTTGTCATCCAAGATGTTCATGTCTTTCTATCTTCAGCTGTGAAATAATTATAGTTTTTGAGGAAAGCATTTCAGGATTTTTCTCTATATAATGGACTTCACTGGTGCCCAGATTTTGAACTTCCAAAATGTAGTTTAAATGCAGCTTCAAAGGGCTCTAAACAATCCCAGCTGAGGAAGAAGGATCTTATCTAGCGAAACAATCTGTCATTTTTTTCGGAAAATAAAAATTTGTATCTTTTTAAGCACAAAAGCTGGTGTAGCACAGGCTATGGGATGCGTGTTCACGACGCTACGTACTATTGAACCACGTTGAAAGGTCACGACGTAGGCGGAACTACAGACCCAGTGTTTACAAAGCAAATGCGCAAAGACTAAGAAAGTGCAAGTAAGTCCAACGCTGATTACAAACAAAAAGGTACAACGATGTTGGATGATTCTGAAGTTGTAGGAGAAAATAAGATGGAGTTTTTAAGATGGAGTTTCTCTACTTTTACTCTACCTTTTTGAGCCGGCGTACACAGACGATGAACTTAGACGTGATTCGTAGTAGTGATGGGAAGTTTGGATCATTTTACCGACTCGGACCTTTGAGTCTCGTTCAGCAAAATGAACAAATCTTTTTTTGAGTCATTTTGTTCATTTTAGCAAAATATAATTGAAATGTTATGTGTTACTTCCCTAACACATCGACTGCTTACACAAACGTTGATCACACTACAAACAAGACAAAACTATAATGCTATAAGAAACAGAAAAGATTAATTCATTGTTTACCTGGGTCTTAGTCTATGATTAGCTCACCTCACCTCTTATCTGACAAGTTTTCGGGTTTGAGTCGTTTGTTCATCACGTGACAGCCCCATAAGATGAACGAACGACTCTAAAAACCCGAAGACTCAAAACAGGTGAACTAATTCCAGTATCACTTCAGACAACTCGTTCTTCCCGAGTCACATTAAAGATTCGTTCAAAATGAACAAATCGTTCAAGAACGACTCATCATTAATTTGTAGCATCGTGGATGTGCATCCCAGAGCCTGTACAACACAAGCTTTTGTGCTTAAAAAGTATACAAATTTTTATTTTTCCAAAAAAATGACAGATCGTTTCGCTAGATAAGACCCTTCTTCCTCGGCTGGGATCGTTTCGACCCCTTTGAAGCTGCATTTAAACTGCATTTTGGAAGTTCAAAATCTTGGCACCAATGAAGTCCATTATATGGAGAAAAATCCTGAAATGCTTTCCTCAAAAAACATAATTTCTTTATGACTGAAGACAGAAAGACATGAACATCTTGGATGACAAGGGGGTGAGTAAATTATTTGTATATTGTTGTTCTGGAAATGGAGTTCTCCTTTGAAAAAAAGAGAAAAAAACTTTGAGGACTTTGCCTCTTCTTTTCAGAACACCACTGCACACCACTGGTGTATTTATATGTGTGTGTATGATTATATGTGTTGACCTAATTGCATCAGGTAAGCTCTGACTTTGCAGAGGATAAAGGCGTCTTTTGATGGCCGGTGACTCAGGGAAAGTCTGAGAGCCTCCACAGGCAAACAGATTTCATTCAGTTAAATTAGCGTAAGCACCAAGCCGTTTGAGCAAATAGATGATCTGATGGGTCAAGCAGGAACGTGAGTCATTAAAGTAAAATAAATAACTGCTTATGGAACTGCGGACTGTAAAAGTGCCATAGCGTTGGTGATGTGAATCAGTTTCTTGCATTTCTTCTTCTTCCCAAGTTCATCTCTGTTTGCTCCTGTAGCCATATTGATCAAGCTAAGGGTAATTAGGGACATTGTACTGGTCCCACTAAGGTCCTCTATGATACAGACTACTCATTGGGCTTTAAAGGGGGAAGGGGCCCACCCATAAAAATGTTGTCCCGGGCCCTGTGAATTTGGATAGTTTGATAAAGATATAGCCATAAGGTCAACGTTCACAAGCAGGCTTTCAGCGTATCCTGTGTGAGGATGTGTGCTCAGCAGTGTTTGTTTGCAGGTAGTTCTGGAACGTTCTGCGATAACATTTTTCCTCATGAAATCAACAGGCTGTGCTCTGTAAGAGAAACCGGCAGAGTGGTTTTCCCCGCTCTGCTCCTCCGCAAACAGCCAAGCCTGTGTGAGAGCGCGTTGCCTCACAAACCCCGACACTTTACCCACTTTGAAAACACTGTTTACCTTATTTTCTGTGTGCTCAGCACTGCATAAGAAGTCACCTCAGATTCACCAGCAGAATGACGAGCTGAGTTTATAGACGCTGGCTTCTCATAGTGAAAGGAATCAACTTGTAATTAGGAGCACTTGTGCAACGGATAGGTCTGACAAACCTATGAAACATATAAAGATCATTCTTTTGCAACAAAATGGCAGAAACTGACAAACTATAAAGTTGTAGCGCATCTTGATTCACAAAGTTAGCTCTATTTACCTGACAAAATTTGCACTGCATTATAAAGAGTCTAAAGCTTGTGTGTGTTTTCTAGCTTTTATGGCAGGAGAGATTCATCAAGTGATGGAAGTAGCATGTTATAACTATGCACATGAGGTGTAGTTCAGTAACTTTTGCATTTTTAAAAGCTAATTCAGGTGTCAAACACTAATTCGTGGTCAAATGCTGATAGCCAAAAGTATGATAGAGAAGGAGGGAATGGACCTCAGCTGTGCCAAAAAGATGCACACTCATACTCTTAAGTGCTTTGCATTTTTGTCCACTCACACACAGCTCTCTGCACACCTGTTCAGCTGGCTGAAAGAATGGCGAGTTATTGTGATGAAGGAGGTGATCTCATAGGAGCTTTCATCACTGCTATTAGAGTGAGAGAGGCACAAATATGTGCTTCATGCATCTGTCAAGCCAACACATAGCCACGTTAAAACTCTATGGTATGATCACAAGACTATTTATATGTAAGACCACACATAAAATAAAACTTTCTTTCTGATGATAACCTAATATCTAAAATATTTGAATATTTGGAACTGGCCTATAGTCAAAAATCGATGCTTTCACTTTATCACACTCTTGGAATCATATTTTCCACATAATTTAGAGATTTAGATTTGATAACAAATGTTTTGTTATCATTCCAATGAACAGTATGAAATCATCCATCATACCATGTTTGCACTCTGCCCTAATTTTGTAATCTTTCAACATAGAGACTTCAACTCTGTTCCAAAACAATGCATTCATCCATTCCACTAAATGCTAAATGCAAGGGAATAACAGAATGTAGTTATCAAATGCATTTTTTAAAAAAAAAATTCTACTTCTTTCAATTAGACAGGTCACTTTAAAAATGTGACCCAAAAAACGCAAAAACACCTTTTTTCCCATCGATTTTCTTTTAATCTCCATTTTTAACATGAATGAAATTTAAACAGTGAACATGTAAGAAAGAATCATGTGTGGTAACTAGCATCCTGATTAAAATGGAACTCATCAAAGTGCATCTTGAATGCAATGCAAGTTGCATTGAAAAAAAAAAAAAAAAATCTGCCAACAGAATAAATGTAATTAGCCTTGCTGTTTTCAGTAAAGTCATGCTATTAACATGAAAAGATATCACCTTATAAGTAAAAAAGTAACAAACCCAGATAGCAAAATTCCTGAGGCCCAGATCAGGCCCACACCTGACACTTTCATCTGGCCCACATACCACGTGGAATGATGGCACTTGGGTGGTCCACCCTTACGAAAAAGAAGTTAATTCAAGTGTGCTATTAGTATCCATCTTTTAAACAAAAAAATATGAAAGTATACGTTTAGTCAACTTTTTATGTACTTCTCAGAAATATACTTGAAATGACATTTAAGTATACTTGACTCATACTTAGAAGAAGTCTAAGTATATCTGAGCAATATTGTTCTCAGAGAATCCATGTTTTCATTGTTATACGGTAGGGGGCGCTATTACACATCTTCTGTCCAGAATTTCCAAAACACAAGCAAAGAGAAAACTGAACCAACAGGTGCTTCCACATGTTTTAACAGGATCATCGGTCATAAAACAGCATCAAAACTGTAACGTTACAGAATAAAATGTGACCCATGAAGAGATAATAATGACACTCAAGCTTTGGAGTGTTGATCAACTCCATCTACATTTTGATTATCACTCTGAATCCAATTCTTAGTCTTTTTTCATCTTTTTGTTCAAACTGTTTATTTCTTGAAATTTATGAAACTTGCCCACATTGCAGTGTTTATAAAAAAGAATGCATGAAGCTAGAATAAAATGTTTTTGTTTACAAAAAGATGTTCTTTCTTTTGATGTTTTGTGTGTTCAGATATTCATATAACAAAATATATACAAATTAATACCTAATAGGGACATAGTAGTATATTTAATGTATGATGTAAAGCTCACTTAAAGAAAACTTATGAGTATACTTGCAATATAAATCTACTAAACTAGTAGTTTACTGAGACTATACTTCAGAGTGTACTAAAAATGCTACAATTATTTAATTAGTAAACTATCAGTATACCTATAAGTTCACTTCTAGTATAGTTGCAGTACAAACTAAAAGAGATAAAAACTACTTGTGTACTCAAAGTTTACTACTGTTACACTTAAAGTATACTTTTATATACTAGAAAGTGGGCCAATTTAGTCCCAAAGAGTATTGAAATAGTACACTTACAAGTATACTACTAGTACACTGACATTTGTATACTTACTACATAAAGTATTGTGACGAGTCGGCTGCCTCCCCCCTAACTATCAGCTTCACCCCGTCGGTAATCGCCGCCCTTCACCAGGCTCCCGACGGGAGTGGGCGTCTGGGAGGAGGAGGGGCGCTGAAACATCCAGGTCTGGCGGCGTGTGATGAGGCACACCTGATGTTAATGAAGCCTCATCACCGCCGCTGTTAAAATGCCGAGTGCGCCTCTCCTCAGGAGTCCGGTCTCTTCCCCGTGCATGCACGCTGGCGTCCTCGTGGGTCCAGGAAGGGGTGAAGAGGGAACCAGTGCCGCCGTAGGACGAGCTGCCGGACCCCGCGGGTCCGGATGAGGATCGCACCCGTGACGGCTGACGGGCCAGGTTGCCGGGCCGTTTCATCCCCCAGAAGTACCGCAGAGGTGGAGGAGGACGATGCCGCTAGAGAAGCCGCCGCCCCTCGCACCCCGGACCTGAGCGGGGAGCGCGTGCGGCCGCTGGACTCCGCCCCTTACCTGGACCCTTCCCTTCGGAACACTACCTCTCCTTCACGGAACCCCGTCACGTCGAGGACACCAGATCCCCCATTTATTTTGGACACTTATTCCCCCTTTTTGGACCCTTTCTTTTATTGTTTAATAAAAGCCTCTCCGAGGCCTGACGTCACGCCCACTGTGTCTGTCGTTTGCTCCGCACCCGTGACAATTGGTGGAGAATGCAGGCATGGGCGGAGCTTAGACAGCGCAGTGGGAAACACCTGATGACGTCATCCCCTCTCGCTCGCAAAAGTCAAGGAAGATTCGGACCCGAGGGACGGAGAAACAACGGTGACGGCCTCCCAGCCGCAAAAGGGGTAAGTGACTTTTCTCATTTAGTAACACTTACCCTGCGGTTGGTTGAGGCTGTCGACTAAATTCCGGTTTCTCTGTCCCCGGTCCGGTGGCGTTGCGAGAGGGAGTCGCCCGGAGAGGAATCCCCGCCCACTCCGACCGCTGGAGCCTGGTTGAGGAAGGTAGCACTCCTGCGTGGGCGGCGGCCGGATGACGGGTATGTCGCTTGGGGGGGGGGGGAGTGACGAGACACTTATTCCCCCTTTTTGGACACTTTCTTTTATTGTTTAATAAAAGCCTCTCCGAGGCCTGACGTCACGCCCACTGTGTCTGTCGTTTGCTCCGCACCCGTGACAGTATACTTAATGATATACTTGAACTTTACTTAAGTATACTTAACGAAATAAACTTGAAGTATACTTCTTTTTGTTAAGGGCACTCCTGTTTGCCAGACTTGGGCCACAACCAAGCCAAAGAAAGGCCCAATGTCAGCCATGAATAAACCAGATAAAGCAGAACTGGCCCAAATCTGGACCACACTGATTTTAATTCTGGCCCAGATCCAACACCTTGCTCCGGCCCACATACTGTAAAGAATGATGGTACTTGGGCGATCCGCTCCTGTTTGTCAAATTTGGGCCACAAGCAAGCTCTAGGAAGGCCGCATGTCAGCCATGAAAATAAATAATATAAACCAGAATTGGCCCAAATCTGGGCAACATTAATTTTACGTCTGGCCCAGATCCAACACCTTGCTCCGGCTCACATACTGTGTAGAATGATGGCATTTGGGTGGTCCACTCCTGTTTGCCAGATTTAGGCCTCAAGTAAGCCTTAGCATTCCCACATGTAAGCCAACCAAATTAACCAAAACTGGCCCTAATGTGGGCCACAGTTCATTTTTGTTCTAACCCTGGTCTTCCTCACATTCCTCATGTGCCCCACATGCTGCATGGAATGGTGGCATTCTGGCAGTGGTCCACAAGCAGGGCACTGCACAGCCACATTTTAGCTAATTATGAACCAAATAAACCATAAATATACATTACCTGGGCCACACTAAGCCTTAAGTGAGTTATACATCAACAATACTCAACATATTGTAAAGAGAAATTTAAAAATATTCTCCCTAAATGTTCAAATAAGTTCCAGAAATGTTCCAGAAACTTGGTAAAATCATCCCAACCCAAGTGTTGCACAAGAACCAATTCAAATGTCACAGCAAATATTCAAAGACACATTCCAAGACTTTAAAAACTTCTTCACAAGTTTCACCTACTGTAAATGCTTCTCACTCAGACTCTACCGACACAGAAAGTTATATAAAAGTCTTTAATCCAACAAGGGTAAATCCGAATGCAGTGTAGCACAGAAACATTCAAGACATGTAGACGTAAGACCAAACAAATTCGAAGTGAACATAAGTACTTAGACCAAACAAGGATTAGTTAGGCACACCTGAACAGAATAATACAATCAACACAACAAGGGAAACAAGTCCAAATGAACAAAAACTGTGACAGTTATAGCTATCATTATAATGCACTTTTGTTTTTATGCTGCACAGTACACATATAAAACAGCTGCCATCAAATCCATGCTTATGGCTCACAGTCACATTAATCAGTGCTTGCTGTGCCATATATTTTATTTTTTTTTTTTACCAACACTGGCGCAGATATGTTTTAAAGGGGTCCTATTATGCTCTTTTACAAAGTCTTGATTTTGTTTTGGGGGTGTACTAGGACATACTCTCATGCTTGGTGGATCGAAAAATGCATTATTTTTCACATAATTTACATTATTACAATACCTTTCTCCCCAGCCTGGCACAAATGGCTCGATTAGTTCCGGGTTTGATGAGGGCCTGCCTTCCAAAAAACAAAATGTTTTGTGATTGGTTAGCTGTCCCACTGCATTGTGATTGGTGGACAGCTTAGACAGTGATACCGTCCCTTACCAAAGCAGTTAGCGCAAACTAGATTAAAGTGATTCTTACATTTTAAATATGGATATTTTTCTTACAAAACGCATCAATTCACTACAGGAGGCCTTTACTGACCCCTTGCCAGAGCAAAAAAGTGTGAGGCACTTTTTTATTATGGATGGATGCACATTATTGGACTTGTTTTGGACTGATGAAGAGAAACACTCGCCTATGCCATTTTAAAGCTTGGGAGTGCCAGGATAATTTTAATATAATTCCAATTGTATTTGTCTGAAAAAAGGAAGTCATATACACCTAGGATGCATGGAGGGTGTAATACGCTACAGTAGTGTTGGGTCCTATCATCAGCCTGCCAGATCACCGATACATGATATTATTGTGCTAATTTATTTACTTATTTTACATACTTAGTTTCATTGCCCGAAACCAGCTCTAGCATAAGGCTAAAAGCCTAACATTATCAAAGAACATCATCACTGATTAGCCTAGCTTATTCTAGTACAAGTTTATGCATTTTAAAAAACACTCGCATTATAAGTGAAGCTATCTACACTGTATGATGAATAAATCTCTTACCACACACTGCACACGTCTGCGGCGTGTTACGGCTTCGCATAAAAATGCATAATAGGACCCCTTTAAATAACTGGGCCACATTTGTGGCATCATATGTGGGCCACTTTAGGCTCACAGCCACATTAGCCAGTGCTTACAGTGCCATATCTTTGCCAAAACTGGCCCAGATACGTTTTTGGATAACTGGGCCACATTTGCTGAAACATATGTGGACCACATTTGGTTTACACCTAGATTAGCGTTTGTCTATAATGCCACATTTTTGCCAAAGGCGGTCCACATTTGGTTGGCACTATTTGGGCACAGCGGCACAGACCGTTTCAAAGCTTCTTTCACATGCGCCATTAAAGGTCCACTTAAGTGCCTTGAAACACAAAGCATTATTCTATGTGGTGATGTATTTTCAACTGAAACAGGAAGACAGGGTGGGACATATTGATTAGCCCTGCCCCTTTTTTTTTAAAATAGTCAATAGCTTTTCATTTATATCTGCTTCGGCCAGAGCCATTGAGTTTGGTAAAACCGCAGTTGACCGCTTATGACAGCCACAGTCTAATAGATTACCCCCTAGATTCAATATGAAACTCTTACTAAAACAAAATAGCGATCATAACCATTGCTGAGGCTGTGTAGTTTTAAAAGTGTTTAACATATGCCGACTCACGCATGATCCGCTCCATGCTAACGCAGCCGTGGTTTGCGTGACACAATCTGAAACCAGACCTCATTTGCCCCAATCGAAAGCATATTTACACTGTCTAAATCGTTCCCTATTGCCTACATTGTGCACTACGTGCCATTCACCATACAGAAAATACTAACACTGTAAACAAGTGAGCGATCTCAGCTTCAGCGTCTATTTATATTGTAGGGGCGGGGCGCTACGGATTCTAGAGAGCGTCTGATTGGACAGAAAGTTTGATGAGAAGCTGAAGTACAGAGTGATGTCATCATGCTGGTCCTTTGCTGGTTTATGCTGGTCCTTGACCAGCAACATGACCAGCATAAACCATCTAAAGATCAGCTTAAACCAGCATCAAAACATACCTACCAGCATATGCTGTTTTTTTCACCAGGGACGTTCAAACGGTTTTGCGTTATTTTTGTTTTCTTTGTGCACAAAAAGTATTCTCGTAACTTCATAAAATTACAGTTGAACCACTGTCACAGAAAGCTCTCAGATTTCATTCAAAATATATTAATTAAAAATATATTAATAATAATGTATATCTTGTGGCTTTGGAACGACTTGAGGGCGAGTAATTAATGGCAGAATTTAAATTTTTTGGGTGAACTGTCCCTTCAACATGAAAAATATATCTTATATTGTGTGTTGCGGTGTCATGTCATGTTTGGTTTTAAAAAAGTTTAACTTTCGACTCACTGTGGCAAAGGGGATGCCAAAAAATGTTCTGAACTTTGCCTCTAGAACCACTGCTGTCAATCAAAGTTTTTTAAATGATTGAGAAGATGTAAAAAAAAACTATTTTTGCAAACTTGTCCTAAGCTTTTTTGCTCAGTCTGGAAAAAAACCTTCCCCAGTGCAATTCTCTAGACTCTGTAGGTAAATAATTATCAAAAACATGTTGAAATTTGCCCTTTTGCGAATTTACCCCTTTAAAAAAAGGGCCTGTCCAAATATGCCCAAAAGCCTATAAAGCCTAAACGAAAACTCAAAACTTCACGAAACCTGCTGAGCTAATGCGATAGGTGATTCTAAACAAGCATGCAAAGTTTCAAGGAGATCAGACCACAGCTGGTGCTGTAACAGTCATAAATGTTATAAAAACATCATCTTTCCATGGTAAATCACCTGGATTTGACAAAAATGCTTTTTTTAATAATTGATTTAGGTGGTTACAGCCTTGCTGAATAATATATAATGTCTGTTTCCTTACGTGCTTAAATATCCAAAGCGTTTGAACCCCGGTAATCACTGCTTGCAGCTATATTTACATTTTTATATTTCTCTTCCCTTATTGACTATCTTGGACAAATTTGTCACTGAGCTCATCACAATGCATTCTAGCATTGCATTTTTCTTTATGAATCTACAATTTGGCTCAAATTAGGCAGTTGGAGCAGTGCCTTAAAATGCTGTCTCTGTAGCTCACAACTCTTATACTTCAGTAGATTAGCGTTTCAGATGTTACACGTACATACACATTGTGTTCCTTGCAGTTTCAGAGTGCAAGTGCTGTGTGTTTTCCAACGTATGTGATGACCCAGGAACCCATGCTTTCAGGAGATCTTAAGGACGTCCTCATGAGGAATGCACGTGACCCTTGACCTGTATAGGGGGTGTCAGCTGCAGATCGAGGGCTCTGTGAAGCGCAGCTGATTCCACACACCCTGACTTCTGACACCAGCATGTGCGAGATGAAGACTTGCGTTGCCTCAACTTAATAGCTTGTCCATGTCTTTGGAAATTTTGAATAGGAACCTTTCAAAAGCTCCAAGTGTTTTGAGGTTACGTTTTATAAAAGCATACTTAATTGTGTAGATGGTTCTTTTAAGAGTTTATAATGTGTCAGTGTTGCTATAATATCTTTTTCGGTAAACATATCCACGCACACTGTTTTGCTTGTCCCGATGAGTCAGTCATTGAAGCACAAATTCCATTACAGTTCTGTGGAAAAAACAACCCTTCCATGGTACGCACATCACACACCCAACGTCCTGCTGAGTCACTGCACCCTCTTATCCATCTTTGGCATTATATGATGTGTTTACAAGGGCACTGGTCTGAGCACAGGTCATTGAACCGACATATATAGACAAACTTATAAAGCGTTTAATAAGGTTTCTTTATTAAAAACTGGATTTTAATTGATGCATTACTAGAATTGGACAGTTCTGAAGAAAGTGGGTGTTGCATGCTGTGCAAAACTAGCAAATGTGGGCATTTTTTTTGTTTTTATATATATCTATAAATATACTAATAAGTGCACATTCAAGCACACTTCTGAGAGGTTGTCTTTAAAATAAAGGTTCCTCAATATTCTTGGGTTCAGGAAAGAATTATTTTTCACTGTATGGGGTTTTTAAGGTGACTATGTTGATCTTTGGTTTCTCAAATTATTAGTTTGGCTTCTGGGCTTTTTAATGCACTAGTGCGTAGATGTTTTCTTAAGAACTAGACAGTGAAGACTATGCATTATTTGGTGTATATAACCTTGTCCACTTGACCTCTGCTTTGGAAATGTTTGTCTGGTCCGGTAACAATGGCTGGGATTGGGCCAGACTGTCTAATAGCAAGTGTTCATAACACCCTCCCTCGCTCACCCTGGTTTTAATGACCTCTTCTCTCCGTCATCATTCAGCGTGAGAGGGCCAGTGCACATATCCTGCTTTTGTGGGACAGGAATCTCTGGAATTCTGGCCACCTCCTTCGCTTTCCCTTCTTCTTCTTCTTCTCTCTGTGTTGATACACGGCTCTCCCAAATAGTGCAAGAATTACTACTGAGCCGACCCTCCTTGTGATTCTTCTGTCTGGGTATTTGCGTAAAGGGCTGTGTGTGAGGTGCATACCACACACACTCACACAGATGCACAATCACACTCACACTGTCAGTGCTGAAATCAGCCCTGTTTTGTAATGTCTTTATGCATTCACACACACACACTTGTTGCCCTCCTGGCTGCAGATCATGTTTGGCTTCACTCCTCACTTGTCTGTCAAAGTTAGTTGCTCACATTTCTCACTCTCTCATATAAGTCATTCCACAGTATCCAAACTCCCATGCACCGCTCGGAATTCAAGAGGAGATTTGTGTGTGTAATTTAATGAGATTTAAAATCTAGTCATAGCTGATGCAAAACACCTGTTCAGTTAGTGTGTTTCACTGTAAGGTGAAATTTTGCTTCCATAGCGTGCCTTCTTTCAAAATAATGGATAGAAAACTTGCAAAATAGACATTTAGGTGATTTTTTTTTTATTGCAATTTATCTTTTTGCATCTTTAGTGGTCGTTTTTTCAAAATGAGATTTTTCCACGAAACTTACGTACACCAAACTTGTTTTATTCTTATCTATATTCTGATTTTTTGTTTTTTTAATTAAATGTTTTTTTAAAAGAGGAGGGTTTGTTCATATAACATTTGCCTGATTTATATAACATTTTATTCCAAAAAAACATGGTACAATTGTTATTTTTCCCAAAAAAATTTTAACCTGGTTTTATCCAATGTTCAGATTTTTGTTCTGAAAATATATGCAAATGAGTGCATTTTTAATCAGAGAATGCCTTATTTGCATATTTAAACATGACATTTCAGAAAACTTATCTTGTCTGAAAGTACTGTAATTAATCAACCAGTATGGTTTGTCTATTGGTGCAATATTTTAGCTTTTTGTTATATTTTATTATGTACTACAGTATTTTTATTTTTGCTAATCCTCAATTTTGATTGGCTGAGCGGTGTTCCAAGACAGCACTGGTGCTGCATCCAAAATCGAAAATGTAGCACCTACTCAGACAGTACATCACTGCACCGGAAATTGCATACTTTGCTACTATGAAAAATAGGATGTGTCTGTGAAGTTTCAGCCTAAAATGTCCCACAGATCATTTATTACATAATTTTGAAAATGCCTGTTTTGAATGGAAGCAGAAACACACTGTTTTTGTGCATGTCTCTTTAAATGCAAATGAGCTGCTGCTCCCCGCCCCCTTTTCCAGAGTAGAACTGTGCCTTTACAGCTCATAACTCAGTAGTGGTGGGAAGTTTGGATCATTTTACTGACTCGGACCTTTGAGTCTCATTCAGCAAAATGAATGAATCTTTTTTCGAGTCATTTCGTTCATTTTAGCAAAATATAATTAAAATGTTACGTGTAACACAAACGTTGATCACACTACAAACAAGACAAAACTATAATGCTATAAGATTAATAAAAGATTAATTCATTGTCACTGGGTCTTTAGTCTATGATTAGCTCACCTCACCTCGTATCTGACAATTTTTCGAGTTTGAGTCACTCGTTCAGCCCAATAAGCTTAACCAATGCAGTCTGAGCTGGAAAGAGAATTGATTAGTTCATCTCTCGAGTCTTCGGGTTCGAGTTGTTTGTTCATCCCGTGACAGCCCCATAAGATGAAGGAACAACTCCAAAAACTCGAAGACTCGAAACAGGTGAACTAATTTGTTTTGTAAAGTCAGATGCTGTTTACAAAATGTAAAAAAAAAAAATTCCAGTACAGAACCTAATAGGATGTTGTGCATGCGCGACTGAATGAATCACTCCCGAGACGACTCGTTTGTCCCGAGTCACATTAAAGATTTGTTCAAAATGAACAAATCGTTCAAGAACGACCCATCACTATAACTCAGATACTCTGACAAAAAAACATCTGTTTAGATTTGCTTATCATGTCTATCGTGCTGAAATCATGCATTTTAAAGCCATATCAGTTTAAACTTCTTGATATATGGTTTTCTAAGCGCACACATCTGAAGCACGCGCACAGAAAGCAGCTGTCACACGGCATGTGAGTACTAAACTAAGTTCTCTTTCATGTCTTATTGCACTTAAACTGTCAAATACACACAAGTTTATGTTAAAAATACACAGGAGTTAGAAAAACAGTCTGTTATGTCTGTGAAGGTAAACAGCTGGGAAAGAAATTGCATGTTTATATTAGACCTGTGTGGCAGCAGCGTAATATACAGTACATAAATCAATAAATCCACTGCTCTCCTGTCTCCTCTTAGGCTGGGACTCTAAATAGTGTTCTGTGCTCAACTATGCAGCCAACAACAGAACAGTTAGCATGCTTTTCTCAGACAATTGCCATGGTGTTAGAACAGCTACACCATTGTCGCTTGCGAAAACAAAATGACGCAACCGTGGTTGGAAACGTGCAGATTAAGGGGCGCTAATATTATAATAAGATCCCTAAGAAATCTGAGCGTCTCTTTTTTTCACATGCTTGCAGAAAAAGGCTTACCAAAAGTTACTGGGTTGTCTTTTTTCACATTTTCTGGACTTGTAAATGCACTGGGGGACGATTATAACACTTAAACATGGAAAAAGTCAGATTATCACGATATGTCACCTTTAAAACACTGGTTTGTTTAGAAATTAAAAAAATATTGAATGAGTCATTGTATCATTCACTCAACCAATTTGTTCAAAAATGATAATTTGCTCAAGAAACACAGTTACTGTGTTGCTCGGTGATGTTAAAGTCAGCGTCTGTTTTGATTTTGTTTGGAAATATGTGAAGGAAACATTTTGGGGAAAAAGTAACTGGCCATTCTATGTCTAAAATGCAAGTTACTTAAAGGTGTACTAAGCAATTTTTGAAAAACACTTTTGACTGCAGTGTCGGACTGGGTCCCAAAACACACTTGTAGCCAATCAGCAGTAAGGGGCATGTTTTATAATGACAGAGAGAAGAGAGATATTAGCAGATTGACTATAGACAGAGACAAAAAAAGAGGAAAATATCGGAGGAACAAAACATTAAAAAGGCTTACGATCAGGAAAGAGGTAGGACCCATGTAAATACCTGAGCGGCTTTCCAGCAGCAGAGAGAACTCAAGGAGTGGGAAGGGCTCGAACCGGACACCAAGGTTGTGTTGTTTCTTTCTGATAGTTGAGTAACATTGATTTTGCTTTGTTTCACATCTGTGTTGGCTTTTGCTTGAATATGCTTGTGTGTCATCTTCACTTGTTTCCACAATCTTTGTTATGCCAGGGTTGTGTATGTATGTGTGGGGCGGAGATATCAAAATAGGGCGAGGTCCTGTTAGGGTATGGCTGTGTTTGTTTTGGTGCTTTCAAATATTACCATCGTTTAGCAAAAATCGCATAGTGCACCTTTAATATTGGCAGTTGCATAAAAGCAGCATCACTGTTATATCAGTGTACCATACCATCAAGGTGTTGTTTTCAGCAGGATTTTTCTGTTACTTTTGATTAAGTATCACAGCCTCTCATATTTACTCTCACTCCCAACAACTCAAAAACTTGAAAAAGTGATTATTCAAGGAGAAGTTCACTTCCAGAACAAAGATTTACAGATAATTTACTCATCTCCTTGTCATCCAAGATGTTCATGTCTTTCTTTCTTCAATTGATAAGAAATTATGTTTCTTCAGGAAAAAAATTCCGGAATTTTCTCCATATAGTGGACTTCAATGGTGCCCCCAAGTTTGAACTTCCAAAATGCAGTTTAAATGCAGCTTCAAAGGGCTCTAAATGATCCCAGCTAAGAAAGAAGGGTCTTATCTAGCAAAATGATTGGTCATTTTCGAAACAGACTGACAATTTATATACTTTTTAACCTCAAACGCTCGTCTTGTCTAGCTCTGTGTGAACTCTGTTTTTTACCGGTTCCGTACGCTCCATACAGTTAGGGTATGTCAAAAAACTCCCATCTCATTTTCTTCCCCAACTTCAAAATCGTCCTACATCGCTGCAGAAGTATCGACCCAGTGTTTACAAAGTGAACGTGCAAACATCAAATGCCCTTTACCAAAAAAAGGTAAAACAGTGATGTAGGACAATTTTGATGTTGAAGAAAAAATCTGGAGTTTTTTGACATACCCTAACTGTATTGACCCGGATTACACAGACTGCATTGCAGAGACGAGACAGGACGAGCTAGATAAGACCCTTTTTCCTCAGCTGGGATTGTTTAGAGCCATTTGAAGCTGCATTTTGGAAGTTCAAACTTGGGGGCACCATTGAAGTCCACTATATAGAGAAAATTCCTGAAATGTTTTCCTCAAGAAACATAACTTCTTATCGACTGAAGAAAGAAAGACATGAACATCTTGGACGACAAGGGGGTGAGTAAATTACCTGTAAATTTTTGTTCTGGAAGTGAACTTTCTTCATTTGTGTTGTTTATTGCATTATGATATATTGTGCATAAGCATGATGCTGTAGGAGACATGTGAGATTACTAGGATTTTTTTCTCATGAGAAAAATCTGAAAAACACAAAACCTACTGCAATTCTCCATTTTCTCTCTGTTTAACCTTGTTGTTGTGGAGGCTATTCCCAACACTTTTGATTAAATAAAATAATTTACTATTATAAACAAATATTTGAATCAAAATTGGAAGCAGATGTCAAATCAGGCGTGTCATTCCAATAAAATGCTGCAGAAAGTGACTGCCTGAAAGCTGTTACATGAGTTATAAGAAAGCAGTCTCTGGAGATCGTACTCCCTTCCCATGTTTCTCTTCCTGGGTTTCATAACACAAACCTGAGGCCCAGTGGAGAGCTCTTCCTGCAACTAAACAGAAAACACTTTTCATGTCCTTACAAGATGACAATGAGAATGTTTCGGTTTTCCTACAAAAACAAGGGAAACCTGTGTGAACGGCGGAGTTTCCTGAATGTGGCCGCTGGTAGGAAACGCTTAGAGGAAGTGAGAAAGCGCAACAGGAAGCGCACGGTGTGCGCGGATAGTAGTAAGCGTATCGGTGTGTTCGCGTTGTGTGAGAGCTGACTTGTTTATGGGGATTTTCCTTTGCATCTGCATCAGAACTTCCCATCCAAACGGAAAACGGCTGGAGTTCCCTTCTCAATTGTTCCACCATTATGACAATGTTTTTATGCACTCCAGGGCGGCTTTCGTAACACATAACAAACGGGCAATTAAACTGTGGTCAGGTGAACACCCTGCTCGAGTGTGTTTGTTAGCTCTGTATCAAGTGTCACAGCGGTTTTGTTTCATATAACTGTCGTTTGTAATCCACACTACTGAGATCGGCAGGCTCATTTTGCAATTTTGCATTCACACCCTGCTCCCTAGAGCTCCAGCTACACAAATAATAAGGGATCTCCTCATTATGAAGACACACTCCCACTGCTCCAATCCATGATGTTGATGTCAGAGTCGAGCTGCCTCTCTCTCTCTCTCTCTCTCTCACACACACTTGCTCACTCGCTCTATAAGGTGACCTGCCTCTTTGGAAATGCTCTGCAAAACTGACAAGGCATCTACGTTTGAGCCTTGCTATAGGCTACCTTTAGCTTAGTAACTAGTCTGACTGATGCACTTTGTAACTGGACTGGCTGTGGAACATTTGCCTTCTGAGGTCTTTGGAGTCGTTTAGTAAAAAAGTGGATAAACCAGCTTTTGCATTGGGGATTTTTACTTATTTTTTACTTTGGGATTCATTTTTTGGAAAGTTTGGAAATGTGTTCTGGAAGGAATCTGAGGACTCTGGCTGTTATTTGCACAGTCTTGTTGTTTGTTGTATGTTCAGCTGAAGGAGAGGTGAGTAGATTTGAGTCAGTATTTTGCACAACTTTTGCAAAATCTGTTCATCTTTGAAGGCTGCGTAGGACAAATTCTTTTCTTCTTCCTTGCAGTCTATTGATTTTGTACTTTGATGCTTCCTAATGCAGATTTATTTATTTTTATTGAGCATAAAACATTCTGAAATAATGGTAGCAGATATTTCTTTTCAGATTGTGTGCAAAAAAACAAAACAAAAAACACAATAATGTGTGCTAATGAGCCAAGATTAGGTTGTTTCTTTGACATATTAAGGTAAAAATGCGGTAAAAGCTACATTTTACATGCTTAAATTTATTTTTAATTTATAAAAATATTTTTTGTAAATGTTGAAAGTCTAAATATACACTACCTTTTAAAATTTTGTGTCAAAAAGACATGAAATGAATACTTTTTATCAGCAAGGATGCATTAAATTGATCAAAAGTTACAGTAAAGACTAATGTTACCAATATTTTTATTTCAAATAAATGCTGTTCTTTTAAACTTTTACTTTTTTTTTTTTTACTTCAGACAATATTAAAAATATAATATTAATAGAAATATTAAGCAGCACAGCGATTAACACTGATAATAATAAATGTTTCTTGAACAGCAAATCAGCATATTAGAATGATTTCTGAAGGATCATGTGACTGAAGACTGGAGTAAAGATGCTGAAAATTCAGCTTTGGATCACAAAAATAAATTGCATTTTAAAATATATTCACATAGAAAACTGTTATTTTGAATTGTAATAATATTTCATAATTTTACATGTTTTACTGCATTTTTGATCAAATAAATGAAGCCTTGGTGAGTGTAAGAGTTTTTTTTTTTTTTTTTAAATATGTGTAAAATATGTTTTTATTTTTTAATTTTAACATATTAATTTTATACACATGACCTTGACCATTTGGTGCATCAAGAAAGTATTTGCGTATGGAGATCACATCAGGTAGAAATAGTTCCTAATGGTAACAATGGCACGGTTTATCTTACAGTGTATATTTATGATTCGATTCTACAGTCACATTTCAAACACAGACACCTAAGTGAGTGTATTATATAAACACAGCCGAGCCCACTCATACAAACTCGCAAAAACATTGGCCTGACAGCTCCTACACTGTCATCTCAGTGAAAGCCTTTCATTTCTGACTGCTGGCCTTATGTAATGAAGTGAAGGGCTGAAGCTGTGTACTCGTCTCTCATCTCTTCTCCCGCGCTGCTGTTCCTGCAGGCGTCCAGAGGCTGTTCCCGTCCGTGCTCCTGCCCCCCGTCTCCACCCTCCTGTCCGGTCGGAGTGAGCTGGGTGTTGGATGAGTGCGGCTGCTGTAAGGTGTGCGCCCAACAGTTTAACCAGGACTGCGGCCCTGACCGACCCTGCGACCACATCAAGGGCCTGCGCTGCCACCTAGGGGCCGGAGGAGATCCTCGACGTGGTCTCTGCAGAGGTAAGAAGAGATCTGCAGATCTGCTTTAACATTAATGGGTGTTAGTGGGTCAGTTAAGGGAACTTTTCTGTTTCATACGATTTTAAAGAAAAACAATAGTTTAATTATTTTTAGTATAGAATAGAATAGAATAGAATAGAGTCAAACCAAAAATTATTTAGAGACTAGATATAATTTTTGATTTTTTTTTTACTAGTGGATGCAGGACATAGTTCATTCATGCAAGTGAGGATAGCAAAATAAAGTAAACTGTGACATATTATACACAAACATTCTTCATATAGTGGACTACCAGTAAAATTGATAAAAATTTGGGACCAAAAATTATTCAAACAGTTTGACCTGACCATGTCTTGCTTAAAACTTTTTCTTTAATTGCTAATGTGATCTTTTTGCGCCACAAACTGAACAAAATTAAGAACTGCTTGGTAATTGGTCAACAATGTATTGATAGTTGTGTAAATATTGTCATACTAACAGTTGTTTATTTTTTTGGTTGATTGTAATCCATTACATACCTTTCTATCAAAGTTGTCTGACATTATCATGATTAATTTGTTCTGACACAGTTTAACTCTGAGTTCTTATCATATGTGAGAAATGTTGAAGTTGCCTAGATTAATTTTGGTTTGACTGCATAATATAATATAATATAATATAATATAATATAATATAATATAATATAATATAATATAATTGTTTATAAATAATTCTATAATTATAAAATTATAAAATTATAAAACAATTATAATTCTATATAATTTTTAAAGTTGAAAATGCAAACTATAGGGTAACTTCATTATAATAAATATGTAAGAATTATATGAAACATGCTATATCATTTTATATAAATGTAATATAACATAATACATCTATAAATTATATTAAAATTAGGGAATTATCATTTTCCCTGTAATTTGACCCCCCCAAAAAAATTCATTTGGTGTTTTTTGAAAATTTTATAAAAAATAAATAAATAAATGGCAAAGAGTCACTTTTCTCAACCTCAACATTGATGCCATTACAATCAAGTCAAACACTTTAGAGAAAATCTTTTCCAAAATATACATGCATAATCTGTATATATAGTTGCCAGAACAGGAAAATTACAAATCAAATGATTTTAAAATCATTTTTTTTTTGTTTTTTTTTAATTATGTCAGCTGACTTGCTGTTATTCCAAGGACTTTATATTTATTTACTATAATAATAAAAGTAAATTATGCACAGTTAGAAAAAGAACATCTTTTTTTTTATAATAGGTTTTTATTTTATAATATGTATATATTATATTATATAAATTTCATAATATCATAAATGCTATAAATTTATAAACAATTTCCAAATTATGCTAAAATCATGAATTTTCACTTTCACTGCAATTTCATCTAAAATACACAACATTTCATTTTGTGTGTGAAATTGTTAAATAAATAAATGACATTTATTTAATTAAGAATTGTGAGAGAAAAACTTTACAATATATATGTGTATATATGAAAAAGCAATAGTTGAAAAATTAAGTGAAGTATTAAGTTAAGTAACATTTTTTTGTATAAACCCAAAGTTAACCCAAAGTCAGCCAGCTGACTTGATGTTATTCAGCAAGTCTTTGCAAGTTTTACTCCAAAAATGGGTAATAATTTATTTTTAATGTGTCCTTGTTATAAGTTATATGCATTTACTATAGTAATAACACAATAAATATGTGTAATTACACGCATCTAACAGTAATCCAAACCCTAAACCTAACCCAGTAAATGCATGTTGTTAATTCATATTAGTCCATTCTTATTTGTGTAATTACACTGTAAAAAGCACAGTACAACCCATAAAAGATTTGATTACAGTATTTGTTAGATCATTTTTATATGTCTGGATTCTAACAATAAGCACAGAGCTGCTAAATCACAGGCTCTTGACTGAATGACTAAAGAAAAATGTCTGATGTTTGTTGTGTCTTTGTCTCAGCTGAGGCTCAGGGACGTCCGTGTGAGTTTGCTGGTCGTGTGTATCAGCACGGAGAGAATTTCCAGCCCAGCTGTGAGCACCAGTGCAGCTGTATGGATGGTGTGGTGGGCTGTATGCCGCTGTGTCCACACAACATCCCTCTGCCCCGCAGACACTGCGCCAACCCCCGTCTGGAGACGCCGCCGGGACGCTGCTGTGAGGAGTGGCTGTGTGACGACGATAACAGCATCAGAGAAGACCCACCAGACCCCCGTCCCCATCACACCCCATCCAACCACATCAGCAAACTCATACAGAGCCCTAACAGTGTCCAGATCAGGAGGGGCTCCTTTCAAGGTATTGTAATATACATTATAAGTATGCTACTTGTAACAGTGTTATTTTAGTATCTATCATGTTGTTTTTAATATTTTAAATTTGTTTGTTAGATAGATAGATAGACAGATGGTGGAATGTTTTCTTCACGGCTTCTCATTCTCATTTAAATTTACAGAGTGGGCGTCCCTGCCAGTGTCTCAGATTCCCTTCACATCAGCTCAATGTTTCCCACAGACCACCGACTGGTCTGAATGTTCTGCTTCCTGTGGGTTTGGCGTCTCGAGTCGTGTGACCAATAGTAATGCCCAGTGCAAGCTTGTTAGAGAGACTCGCCTTTGCCAGATCAGAGAATGTGACATCACTCCAGCTATGAAGGTGAGATACTATAGTGAAATGAGTCGTTTGCACTTTATTTCAATATAGCCAACTTTAGACATTCTACTAACTATAAGTAACTTTGCAACTACATCTCAACTGACATTTTTTACCCTGAGCTACATTTCAACTAACTCTTATTACCACATGATTTACTCACCCTCAAACCATCTTAGGTGTATATGGCTTTATTCTTTCAGACGAATACAGTTGGAGTTATATTCAAAAATTTCCAGGCTTTTCCAGGCTTTATAATGACAGTGAATGGGTGTTGAGATTTTGAAGTCCAATAAAGTGCATCCATCATCATGAAAAGTGCTCCACATGGCTCCGGAGGGTTAATAAAGGCATTCTGAAGCAAATCGATGCATTTGGGTAAGAAAAAAATCCATATTTAAAACTTTTTAAACCTTAATTTCTAGCTTCCGCTAACTGGTGTTCATGAGAGAGTGGCGTTCCAGTGGATGATGTAGGATGTAGGCGTAGCGTAAGCTCTGGTGAAAATATGCTAGTCTCGTGAGAACCAAGTTTTGTTTACAGCAAAGGAAAACCACCAGTCTCCTCTTGGCTTGTATTGAAATCCTACAAAATTTCTTTACTAATCCTCATTTTCTACTTTTAATTCGTAACTGGTGTTTAAGCTACGGCTACGTCCTACATCGTCCACTGGAACGTCCACTCTCTCGTAAACTTGTGTGCGACAGTTAGCGGAAGCTAGAGATTACAGTTTATAAAGTTTTAAATATGGATATTTTTCTTTCACAAACCATGTGGAGTACTTTTCATGATGGATGGATGCACTTTATTGGACTTCAAAATCGCAACACCCATTCATTGCCATTATAAAGCTTGGAAGAATCAGGACATTTTTAAATATAACTTATTATATATGATTGTACTCATCTGAAAGAAGAAAGTTATATACACCTAGGGTAGCTTGAAGATGAATAAATCATGGGTATAGTGTACTAGTGTACAAAAATGAAAAAGTTGACAAGACAGACTTTTAACATTTATGCATATAAGTGCAGAAGCAGTTCCTTCAGGCTGAGGCTTGTTAATTTCACTTTTGGTGTGAAAGAACCTTTACAGTTGCAAAAATATAACTTTTTGTAATTAAAAAAAAAGCCCAGCCGAGGTGGCAAAAAGTACAAAAGTGCAAAAGTAACTTAATGCTTTTTATTTTTATTTATTTATTTATTTATTTAAACTTAACTAAGTAACACAATTAGTTACTTTTTTATGGAGTAATGTAATATTGTAACGCATTACTTTTAAAAGTAATTTTCCCCAACACTGGTTGCTTTTATGCAACTGTTCAATAAACAAGACGTTAATATTGAGTAGCTTGATCAGAAAAAATCTGACAAGTTACTTTATATATTTCTCTAAGTTAAAGTTGGCATATCATGAAAATCTGACTTTTTTTCCAAGTTTAAGTGTATAACTGGGTCCCCGGTGCATCTACCAACCCAGAAAACATTTTTTTGGTAAGCCTTTTTCTGCAAGCTTGTGAAAAAACAAGTAGCTTAGATGTGGTAAGGGAAATCTTTTTATAATATTACTGCCCCTTAATCTGCATGTGTCCACCCACGGCACCACCTTTTTTTTTTGCAAGCAACAACGTGTACCAGTTCTAACGCCATGTCGAAAGTTCGAGCAAAACATGCTAACTGTTTTGTCATTGGCTGCACAGGCGAGCACAGAACACTATTTAGAGTCTCAGCCTCAGAGGAGATGAGAGAGCAGTGGATTTATTGATTTATTTACTGTATATTACACTGCTGCCACAGATCTAATATAAACATGGGATTTCTTTCCCAGCTGTTTACCTTCACAGACATAACCAACTGTGTTTTTTAACATAAACGTGTGTATTTGACAGTTTAACCCTTAAACTGTCGCCATCCACTCTGTGGGACGCCTAAGTTTACTTCACCATATTACAAATAAATCATGCTTTAGATATCATAAGAAATTATTTATCAGTTCAAAACTTAAAATCTCAAAATTCATCCTTTGAAAGGCATTTTAAAATCAGACATTGCATTACCATGGAAAATGTACATCAAAATCATATCACAAAATGTTTTCATTCATGAATTATAAAATTTTAAGTCTGGATAGTGCATATTTATGTCTGTGTTCAAAAATGGGAGTGACAGTTAAAGGGTTAAGCGCAATAAGACATGAAAGAGAACTTAGTTTAGTACTCGCATGCCGTGTGACAGCCGCTTTCTGTGTGTGTACTTCGGATGTGTGCGCTCAGAGAACCCTATATCAGAAATTTAAACTGATATGGTTTAAAACGCATGATTTCAGCGCGATAGACTTGGTAATCAAAACCAAACAGATGTTTTTTAGCAGAGCATCTGAGGTATGAGCTGTAAAGGCACAGCTCTATTCAGCAAAAGGGGGCGGGGAGCAGCAGCTCATTTGCATTTAAAGAGACAAGCACGAAAACAGTGTGTTTCTGCTAACATTCAAAATAGGCATTTTCAAAATTATATAATAAATGATCTGTGGGGTATTTTAAGCTGAAACTTCACAGATACTTTCTAGGGACAGAAGAAGCGAAATGCTCAATATCACTCATATTAATGATTTCTTGTTGCTTTTTATGTCATTTAGAAAGGAAATAAGTGCAGGCAAACGGTGAGGTCTCGGGAACCGGAGCAGATCACGTTCGCTGGCTGCTCTACGGCTCGCCGCTACCGGCCTCGTACGTGTGGCTTATGTGCGGACGGCAAGTGCTGTCAGCCGTCCTCATCCCGCACGGTGCGTCTGCGCTTTCACTGTCCGGACGGCAAGAGCCTCACACGTAACGTCATGTGGATCCAGCACTGCCACTGCAGCAAGAGCTTCTGCGGAGTGCACAGAGAGCAATCCTCACCCACCGTCAGCCTTCACAACGACATACACACCTTCTCTCACTGAACACACACAATGCGCCCTCACTATATATGCCTAAAACTTACTTTTCACACTCAAAGGACGTCCTGTTTTAGGCAAGATTCCTGAACTATAGAATAGTAAACTGTTTTAGACTGTGTATAGTTTTTGCACTTTATATGTTTCTCCTTTGCTTTGACCTACAGGCTCTGAATCTCATGAAAACATATCCAGGTCACATTTCTTGAGAACTGTTGTTAGATGTTTCCACATTTTTCTGCTTTTATTTATTCTGTTGTTTTTATATCTGAAGTGATTATGGTATGTTGAAGGATAAGTGACTTATTTGGCTTCAGATGAATGACTTCCTGTCACTCGATGGGTAAGAGAATGCACTAGTAATGAGGGCAATGAGATTACCTGATTAAGGGATAAAATGAAGACTTTTAAAAATATTTTTGGGCTTTTAAACTAATATATTTTCTGTTCATTCTTGATACTGCAGAGTTTTTACTCGTATATTGAGTTGTACAGTACAGTACAGTACAGTTAATATGTGGAAGAAAGCAGGATGGAGATGTGTTTTAGCACAGATGTGTGTGAGTGGATGACTGGAGACTTGTTTTGTCTTTTGTACAGTGTACAGGCTTCACTATAGGTGGAGTGACTCTTTGAGACTGCTTCATTTTTCGGGGCATGCTTTAAATTCTAGACGCTCTCTTGCATAGGAGTGAACGACTATTTGTATAGTTAAGATATTGAATATAAATGACTTGATCAGATCTGTGTTGTTTCTAAATGACTGATTCTTACTTTAACAGTGGTTCTCAAATTCAAACGTTTAAGCGGGGCACAGGATGACTTATATTAAGTTCTACTAAATTACCTTTCACACAAACATAAAGTTCTGTCATGAAACTCCAAATAGCGCTGGCCGACAGGTCCCATATTAATCTAATGTAATAACATGATTTTTTTACATGGTGCAGCTGATTGCAGCGTGATTCAGAAACCCTCCACCTTCCCCAGCTCCACCTGTATGGATCTACTACACTGTAAAAAACAATTTGTTGAGTCAACTTAAAATAATTTGTAACCTGGCTGCCTTAAAATTTTAAGTTCAATTAACTCAAAAACAGTTTATTCAACTTGAAATGTTAAATTATACTAAGTGACAACTTAGATATTTGAGTTGAATCAACTTAAAATTTTAAGGCAGCTGGGTTACTTACCCATCTGTTAAGTTTAGCAAACACAAATATCTAAGTTGTTACTTAGTACAACTTAACATTTCAAGTTGACTAAACTTATTTTAGTTGACTTAAAATTTTAAGGCAGCAGGGTAACAAATTTTAAGCTAACTCAACAAATTGTGTTTTTTTATTTTTTTTACAGTGTATGGGGTGAATTCATGTATGTTATATAAGTGGGGGTTAGCAGATCTATTCCACCAAGACCAAACATATTAGCATTGTCATGCACATTACCATACTAAACTCTCAGAGACAGAACATACAAAAAATAAATTATTACATTTTGATGACAAACTTTTATGTTGACTTTTAGGTTCTATTGCCAGACAGACAGAAAGAAAGTCAGATGAAGACAGGAAAACAAATTAAATCTCTCATTATACCCCCTACAGACCTTATTTGACCCCATTAAACCCACAAGAAAAGTCTATAATATTCTTTGGTTAAAAATTCTCAATGGTAGTGTAAAACAACACCCTTTTTACCTTGCCAAAATCAGCTCTGCAAAAATCAACCCATTCTGATGGATTGTTCCTTTAAATGCAAATGAGCTCTGCTCGCCCCGCCCCTCTCTTCTCTCTGTATGAGTGATGAGCTGTGCTCTGAGAGATTGTTTACTTTAGCCGCATTTAGCCGCGAAACTTGCTAACTAGCACGTTATTTGGAAAGGGGATTGCAGAGATTCATAAAAAAAACCTTGTACTCACTTCTGAAGCTGGATCACGAATGATTTGTGTGAACATAGATGCGTTTATGTAGATCGGGAGACACATTCCCTTCACAAACAAATGTAATCCACTGCATCTTCAGCGGCTCAGATGTCGGGAGTAAATGACGACCACTATGTCCATTATTACATCCAGCAACACAACACCTCAATTGCTCAATCGGAGATATTCTTGTCTAACTTACATCCCTGCTCCGGCATTGAAACAATGGAGGTGGGACTGTTACAGCTGATTTAGGGTGGGTCTGAGGTAAGACGCTCATGTCAATCAACTGTCATGGGAACGGCCTCTGTCGAATGCCATTCTCATCTGAGAATGGCTCGATTTGAGGATATAAAAGGGGATATTATTTTTACAGATCAATTAAAAACCACTGCATGGATTTTTATCATTATAGGGTAGATGTGTACATACACTGCCAACACACATTAATGTTCAAACAACATGTAAAAGTGAACTTTAATAAGTGTTGTTAGGCAAGCATGTTACTTAATGTTTTTAGTATGATTTAATGTGCTGGCTAGAGGTCACTGACCTTTCCAACATCATTCTGCAATGCATGAAGTCAAGCTAGTGCAAGACAAGCATTTGTGGTTAAAAAGTATATACATTGTATTTATTTATTTATTTTGTATTTTATTTTTAGAAATTTTATTCTTAGAAAATGACTGATTCACTAGATAAGACCCCTATTTCTTGGCTGGGATTGTGCTGAGGCCTTTGAAGCTGCATTGAAACTGCAATTTGGACCTTCAACCTATTGATCCCCATTGAAGTCCACTATATGGAGAAAAATCCTGGAATATTTTCCTCAAAAACTTTGATTTCGTTTTTCACTGAAGACAGAAAGACATGAACAACTTGGATGACAAGGGGGTGAGAAAATTATCAGAAAAAAAAATATTCTAGAAGTAAACTTATCTTTTAAGTTATGGTTACTGTGGCAGGGTTAATTTGTAGTTATCATGGTTAAACTATTGCAACCATGTTTTTTTTTAAACCATTTTTTAAACACACCGTTATATTTTTGGTGGTGTGTTTGGGGTCATTATCATGTTTCTGAAGGGAAACATCATGTTCTGCTTCAGAAATGTACAGTACATAATGGAATCCATGTTTCCCTCAATGAACCGCAGGTCCCCATTACCAGCAGCACTCATGCAGCCCCAGACCATGATGCTACCACCACCATGCTTGACTGCAGGAGAGACACTATTTTCTTGGTACTCCTCAACAGAGCGTCTCCACACATGCTGGACACCATCTGAGCCAAACAAGTTCATCTTAGTCTCATCATACCATAGGACACAGTTCCAGTAATTCATGCTCTTGGACAGGTCAGGTTGTCTTCAGCAAACTGTTTGCGTGCTTTCTTGTAAGCCAGCTTCAGAAGAGGCTTCCTTCTCAGATGATGCCAATGCAAACCGACTTGTTGCAGTGTGCAGCATATGGTCTGAGCACTGACAAGCTGACCTTCTACTTCTGCAACCTTTAAAGCAATGCTGGCAGCACTCATGCATCTGTTTTTTGAAGCCAGGTTCTGCACCTGACGCACAGAACGAGCACTCAACTTCGTTGATCAACCCTTGCGAGGCCTATTCTGAAAGGAACCCGTCTTGGAAAACCTCTGTATGACCCTGGCCACAATACTGTAACTCAGTTTCAGGTTGTTACTGAACCTCTTATAGCCTAGGCCATCTTTGTGGAGAGCAACAAGTCTAATTCTCAAATCTTCAGAGAGTTCTTTGCCATGAGGTGCCTTGTTGAACATCCGGTGGTCAGGATGAGAGAATTGTACTCAAAGCACCAAATTTTAACTGCACTGATACAAGATACACAACTTTGTATAGTCCTGTCAAGCAGACAAAAACATGAACATGATGAATAGGAGATGTGGCTTTGCATGGTTAAATGACATAGTGCTGTTATCACTTAGGGTGTACTCACTTTTGTTGCCAGCTGTTTTGACGATAATGGCTGTATGCTGAGTTATTTTCAGGGGACAGTAAATATACACTGCTATACAAGCTGCACATTGACTACTCTAAAATATATCCAAGTTTCATTTCTATAGTAATAATAATATGTTTTATTTATAGGTTCCTTTCTCAACACTCAAGCACACCGCACAATAAGTTACAAACAAGACAATAGATAACAGACAAGAAATCCCATGTACACAGACAAAACATAGAAAAGTAGGAGTAAACCATTAAAGTTTAGGCAAGATATGCAATTGTAAACATAAGACTTGAGTCTGGATTTGAAAAGAGATAATCAATATTATTCAATATTAGTCAATATTTCTGATGTCTGGTGGTAGTGAATTCCAGAGCCGGGAAGCAGAGCAACAAAATGCCCTGCTGCCCATAGAGGAGAGACGAGCACAAGGAACAGTAAGCTGAAGAGAGGAAGCAGATCAAAGAGAATGAGAGGGAGTATGGATGTGAAGAAGATCAGATAGATACAAAGGGGCAAGATTGTGAATGGCTTTGAAAGTGAACAAGAGAATTTTAAAGTCAATCCGAAACTTAACCGGAAGCCAGTGAAATTGCTGCAAAACAGGGGTGATGTGGTGAAAGGGGGGATTCTGGTGATAATACGGGCTGCTGAGTTTTGAAGCAATTGAAGCTTATAGAGGGATCTGTGAGGAAGACTGAAAAGTAGAGAATTGCGATAATCGATGCGGGAGATGACAAGACTGTGAACAAGAATAGCAGTAGTATGAGGGGTAAGGGAAGGGCAAAGGCGGTTAATATTACAGTATTGTTCCTTAAGAAGATATACTAAAAACGTTGCTGAAATGTGAGGGGTGTACTCACTTTTGTGAGATACTGTACATCTGAAATGCTAATGTCTGTCAAAAATGTACAGTAGTCAAAGAGATTTTAAATCAATGGCTTTGTTAAATACAAACTAAAAGACATTCAATTCAAGTTAATACTGCTAATTTAACACCCTGAAAGGGACTACAAATTATCTATACAAATATAAAAATAATACAAATTAACATAAAAACTAAAAATACCAAATTATTACTGAAATGAAAATATGTTTTGGTGTGCTAAAAGTATTCATTGGCAAAGCTTACTATTCCTCTGAGGTCTCTCAACTAGTCAGCAGACGGTGGTAGCACTCCTTTCGTCCACCCGCTCTGTCTCTTGAATTCCGCTACCTCATCTTTATCTCACTCTCAACTTCAGAATCAGGAGGACTTGGCAAAAAGGAGCCTTTTTTTTAATCAGCCTTTGAAGAGCAAATAGGCCTATATCAAGGATCCTCCTTTTCTGTAGAGTTTAGCTCCAACTTTGATCAAACTCACTCACCTGTGATTTTCGAATGATCCTAAAGACACAGATTAGAGCTAAACTCTGCAGAAAAGTGGATCTCACGAGCCAGATTTGAGGATCCTTGGCCTATATTAAACAACAGGTTCTTTTAATTTTTTGGACTATGTTTTTAAACTTCTACTTCATGCATGTATCTGGGAGACAAAGCAAGAGAATGACTGTCAGTTGAGGTCTAAACACACTTTCTTGGCTTTAAAGTACAAACATTACAGCCGGCTCTCAAATTCCACACTCCTCTCTTCTTACTCCATACATACATAAAGAAATCAGCTCTTTATGCAGTTTAGAGGTTCACTAAAACCCAAACCACAAGTAAGTCTGAAAAGGCTTTCTTAATTAGTAGTCAGCATGTACTTACTGTAATGAGGCAGCCACATCAGTCATGTAAAATACTTGAAACAAATATAAATGATCAGTGGTCTTAAAAATTGAAAGTTGCCTTCAAGGATATGGACAATGATTTTAAGTATGTTATAAAAAGATAATTGATTTTATAAGTTAAAAAAGGTTCATAGAACTGCTTGCCATTGCCAGGGACAAGTCAACGTCATTATTGACGTAAAATGTGGCTGTTTCTGAGATTTGTGTGCTCTATAAGGGCCTCACAAGTCGTCAAAAGACCATTCAACTTGTTTGCCATGCTGGAGTAATTGATCTAGTTCAGTTGTGTGCGGGCTGCTCATAGAAGCCTTTGTAAACTTTAAGATGTGTCCCTTGACAACAACAATCTCACAACAAAGAGAAAAGACTCCATAGTAGTACAAAATAGCAGTGGATGGAGCTTTGGGTTTAAACCCAAGTGTCATGTGACACAGTAAAGGATTCATACATTAACAGACACTTTCTATGAATAGGTAACAAAATAGCACTTGAATCTTCTAAAAATTCAGAGGGAGGAGGTGCTTAACCTCCAGAAAGTGTTGTTTGTTCACCCCAGGTGGTTAAAGTAAATAGTTTATGAGTTTTATTTTCTCCCTTTGTTATATTTATTTTATATTTACTACTGGGTGTCACCATTTTATAGAATGTTCCATTTAAAAAATACAAATGTTTATGGCAAAATAAAAGACAGAACTTGGGAACAGTGGTGTTATTAAAGACTAAAAATATTTATAAAATTGCTGCAAAATAAATATGAATATAAAAATTACATGAAAATTGTTTGCCTTGGTGGCACCTAACTGAAATAGAATAGTTTTATGTTGAAGTACTACTAATACTAAAAGTAAAACTGAATAGAAATGTTAAAAAAAATAAATAAATAACAAAGCACTAAAACTTAAATTAAAATAAAAAATAATAAATACTTTAGTAGTAGGCTAATGCTTTTTAAAAAACACTGCTTGGGACACAGTTAAATATTATGTTTTTGGTCAGTGAAATAACACAGGAGAATCTGTGGTGCATAATTTCTGTTCAGTCCAGTAGGTGCAGGAAGCTCCAGGTGCAGCACAGAGAGTGAAAGAGGAAGGCCCAAAATGATCCGGGTCTGCTGCAGGCTAACAGCGAGATGTGAGTTTCAACACGGATCTGACAGAGGAACTGGAAATATGTCGGAAACCAGAACAGATGGCCACAGGGTTAAAGGCTAGCGCACATGCATTGAACTTCTACAATAATAAACAGAACCTGCATCTTCAGGTTAGCTACGATGCACATATTGATACTTAAACACGAAAAACATAATTTATAATGTGTAAATATTTTAATGTGTAAAATGCTCAAATAATTTTTTTTCAATTTAAAAATGAACTAGAAGATGAAAGCTACATCTACAGTCATGGATTTTTCTGATTTACTCTACAACACTGACCTCTAGTGTTACCAACAAGAACTTAAGGTGATTTTACAATGTATCGAGTCTAAGAAAAGTGTTAATAAACACAGTGTAACACCTTAAGATTATGTCATACAAAAGTGCCGATTCCACTGTAAAACACTTCTTTGTTAAGATTATGAATTCAGATTATGTCGAAAACTGTTGAGTGAACTGATGATGATTGATGGGGCGTCAGGTCAGCTACAGAAATACTGCAAATAAAACGTCTTGGAATGGGTAAATATCATATTCATACATGCAAATGGAAAAAAAAAATGTAAGCCCTCATTTAATATATTTCTTTGTGAGTTTGTAAAAATGTATGTATTGTAAAAATAATATAAATAAATAAATAAATAGAAATCCTGAAACTCTTTCTATCTTAAAAGATTTATTATTTTTTTATTTTAATTGTATTTTTATTTCATGCCTATATCAACTTTTTGACTTTTGCTTCTTGTGTTTTTCCCCTTATTGCTGCTATTATTGTTGTGTGTAGTTATTATTATTTATGTTGATTATTTGTATTATTTATGGTGGATGTGCCTTATGTTGTTAAACGTTCCCTGTCTTGTTGTGTACAGTTTGCAATAATAATAATAATAATAATAATAATAATAATAATAAACATCCTGGTATTATATTATATTCATTATTATATTATTATTATATTATATTATAATTACATTTGGGTTTGAGTTACCTTATGTTTCTATGAGCTACAATTAGGACACCAGTATTACAGTATTACAATTACAGTAAACACCGTTATTAATAAATACCCAGCCTAACAAAGCTTAATCTCAGCGAACATCCAAGGTGGGTCCTGGATTATTTAAATTATTATCATTATAGCCAAATAATATTATATTTAAACAATATTAATATTAATTTATAAAACATTTTAATAAAACAATGTATCTTAATTAAAAACATTTAAACGTCAAACAAAACTTTTTTCCCCTCAATACATTTTATTGAAGAACACAGTTTTTGAAACTTATTGTTTTAAATGTTTTATTTGTTATATAGTTCTGTTAATATTATATTATAATATGGGGCCTTCGAATTGTTGGACAGAGGTGGTCAAAACCTGAGTTTTGAGTACCACTGTATTTATTTATATTAGAATATTATACGCCCAGAATAAATGTCAAGGACCACGTGATGACGTAACGCGTCTTGACGTAAAAGAATCACTGGACTCTTAAACCGGTTCTTGGAAACGAACTGTTTAAAAGAATCGTTTGCGTCTGCATTTTCAAAACGAGTTCTTCAACTTTAGTTGCATGTGAATTTGTCCTTAGAGGGAATAAATATGCGGACAGCTTGTAATGTAACGTTCCAGTGAATTTTCATAAGTGTTACTTTATAAAATACCTAATATAGGTTTAATTTGAGAATAAAGATTGATAATCCTTTTTAAATTTAGTTGGGTTTATATTTTTATAAATAAATTGAATATTAAAATATTTCAAATGCGTGACGACACATATTTATTAGGCTAATATTGATTAATGTGTTACAAGCCACGCCCCGAAATGATCAAACCTATCAAGGTGAAGTGTACATCTCTGTTACGTCACGCCAATGATAAAAAAAAAAAAGACCCGCGACGCTTCAGTCAGTGAGCGGCTTCACTCGGTGCTTGTCTTGCTGATGAAACATCTCACGGAATAAACTGACGTTCAAGTGCACACTCTCGAGGTCTTCTTTTGGAGCGCTGCATGATGCAACGGAACCAGTAACTCACCAGCGGCTCATTCACTGCCCAGCAAAGCGACGTTAATTAAATCGTGTTGCCGGTTACTGTACAATGTGGTCGTAAAAAGGAGGACAGTCATAATAGCGCGAGGTCTTTTGGTGGATAACTTCAACTTTATACAGTGTAACAACTCACTGGAGTATCGGAGCTCTTCAAGGTAAGTCGAATTCAGTACGTTCATAAATGCGAAATTTGGGTGGGTTTGATAGCGATTTGCAATGCAAATTCAAATGGAAGAAATTTCAATGTTTGAACTGAGAATAAAGTTTAAAATGCACTGTGGATTCATCAAGACATGCTCTGTATTGTAGTTCTTCAGCTTCTATGTTAGGTGCAATAAATGTCAAATATTCTCACAGGTTAAGAGTTATTCTAGACAGATAAACAAATAAAAGAAAATATATATTCACAAAAGTGAATTTTATATACATAGAAACATTAAATGCAGATGAAGTGTTTACTTTAATTTTTGAAATAACTTTTGTGAAATTAAATTTTAAAATAGAGGTGAAATAGTGTGTAAATATGATAAATAGTTATGTAAATATGAAACAATATCTATTCTTCCATTACTTTTTAAAAACATAAAAGAAAAAGTGATCACACTAAACCTAGTGGTTTAAAGGGTAAAAATGAATTAGTGTTAAGTGTTAAGTACAGTTTACTTACACTAGTACACACCAGTTTAGACTTTGCTTGTTGAAGTTTTCTATTGCTTGCTTATGGAAAATATTAACTGTTTTATCAAAAGACCTCATATCTAGTTTTAGATGCACCATATGTTAAGTAAGACATTTTGATATCCAAACTTTACTTAAATGTATAAGAACAAGATAAATCATGAACTTTGTGTTCAGTCTTTACTTTGGCACCATTACGTTATATATCTTATATAAAAGTGTCATACATCTAAATATTGAAAAATATCTTAGTTTAGGATGCACTTGATGAATTGTTGATTTGAACAAATATTCATTCATCCGAAAAATAGGAGAGCTATGTCCCCTTCATTGTCGCCTTCACCCTGACCTCTGCCTTACACTGCTGTACTGTTACATCTGTCATAAAAGTAGTTCATCATTGAAATCAAGTGGTTTGCATACCGTATAGTGTTTTGGTTATGATCATACATGGTTAGATTCGGTTCATACAGCTGGTCTTCTCATTTGCCTTTTTGCAGCCATAGCTATGGTGAACAGCCAGGTTACGGGCGGCGCGTGCGCGTCCAGGTCGTGCGCGGGCTGTGGGGGTCGCATCGCTGACCGTTTCCTGCTCTTCTCCATGGAGCGCTACTGGCACACGCGCTGCCTCAAGTGCTCGTGCTGTCAGGCTCAGCTGGGAGAGATCGGGACCACCTGCTACAGCAAAGGAGGCATGATCCTCTGCAGAACAGACTACATCAGGTCAGACGCAAGCTCAGACATCAAAGAACCTCAGACCTTAGATTGACTGGGAAAAGTGTTACAGTGTTTCGGCATAAGTAGCTACTTTTAATAAAGTCTTAAGTCGCTGGGGTATATTTGTAGCAATAGCAAAAAATACATTGTGTGGGTCAAAATTATTGACCAAAAATCATCAGGAAATATAATAAAGATCATGTTCCATGAAGATATTTTGTAAAATTCCTACTGTAAATATCTCAAAACTTAATTTTTGATTAGTAATATGCATTGTTAAGAACTTTATTTGGACAATTTTAAAGGCGATTTTCTCAGTATTTTGATTTTTTTGCACCCTCAGATTCCAGATTTTCAAATAGTTGTTTCTCGTCCAAATATTGTTATATCAGCTTTCAGATGATGTATAAATCTCAATTTGAAAAAAAATTGACCCTTATGACTGGTTTTGTGGTCCAGGGTCACATTTTATGTATGCATCCTCTTAAAATAGGGTTTGTAGCTCGTAGGTCATGACCTTCTAAACTACATCCAGCAATTAATTATATTAACAAAATCCACTGAAATGATGTTCAACTTATTGTAGTAAAAGTCTTTTTAATAAAACTCTTTTGCTAGAAAATGTAACCTATTTTTATCATAGTAAAAATGATTTTTATCATTAAATGGGAAAACATTTAAAAAAAATGTAGTCTAAATCCTGTTACTGTCTTTATTCTCCAATTACAAATAATAATATTTTCTAAAATTGTGACTTTCAGGGAGTAACATCATTTGGACATTTTCCAAAGCATAGGAAAAAAGATAAATAATCATATCCCATTTTCTCAATTTTCACAGACACTATATTGTGAGCAACACCCTTCCACCACCCTGTTACCCAAATTTTTGTAAACAAACACATTTTTCTGAAAGTTAGGATCATTTAAATTTGATTTATCAGTTTATCAATTACTGCAAACCAGCATTTGGTCCATAGCTGTTCCTGCTGAGTTATAGCTTGACAAAGGCTAAATTTTCAACCCTGTTACTTGTAACCCTGCTTACATTTTACCTATATTTTTTAATGGTGAAAGCCTGGTTAATCTGTTAAAATGTGATGCTTTTTAATGATTATTGCTTAAAAAAAAAAAAAAAAACACACAAAAAAAGCAAAATTTAAAAACTGTTAAACTGTACATAAAATTAGTAACAGGGTTGAAAATATAGAAAACCACATATAAAAATAATAAGGTAACACTTTAAAATAAGGTTCCATTAGTTAACGTTATTATAATACGTTATATTATATAATAATATAACGTTATCATGTTATTAACTAACATGAACAATAAATGAATAATACATTTATTACAGTATGTATTAATCTTTGTTAATGTTAGTTAATCTTAGTACAAACATTTTTGTAATTGTGGTAACACTTTACAGTAAGGTTAATTAGTTAACATTAGTTAACTTGAACTAAGAATGAACAATGCTTTTTTATAGCATTTATTAATCTTAGTTAATGTTAACTTCAGCATTTACTAATGCATTATTAAAATCGCAAGTCGTGTTTGTTAACATTAGTTAATGCACTGTGAACTAGCATGAGCTAACAATGAATGACTGTTTCAATTAACTAACATTAACAAAGATTAATAAATAGTGTAATAAATGTATTGTTCATTGTTTGTTTATGTTCATGACACCTTGTTGTAAAGTGTTACCGTAATCTTTACTCTACTGATATAACTTCTAAGCACCTAATTTCACCAATCAAGTGTTGTTTGGAGTTGCTTACATATTTTAAGAAATCATTTATTTGCTCAGTGAACCATAAATACTTCAGGACGTCTGCAAAATGTAATAGCAAATTACAAATGGAAAAACTCATTTTACGCTCTTAAAATACCTCACATGATGTGATATAGTTTTAGCAACTAGTAATGAGTGTGAAAAAGGCTTTTAACTCATAGAGCCATATTTTTTCACCTCCACATTTAGTAGTGACCACGTCGGAAATCGTAATCATTATAACAAAGACGCGAGTCGATAATGAGACTGTTTGAGGCAAGAGTCTCCACAGTCATTTGCAATTCAAATAGCCTAGCCAAAGTTGTCTGAAGCTGTAGTTGTCATGCTATGCTGACAAGCATTTTGTTCTCGTCTTGATTTGCATTGGACTCATTTGCATCCGCCGGGTGCTGATGATCTCTGCAGATGCATTCTCACATGCTCCCACAGAGAACATCAGAGACGCCGCATGCTGTCTTAGATGCATCACACAGCATCATTTAATGTTAAGCCTGTTGTGTCAACTCGGTGGGAGATAACACTGCTGAAGTCATATTTGAGCTTCTGCAATAAAGCCACACCAAAAGGATGTACGATGTGTTTCTTCTACTTCATTTGTGTGTTCTGTGTGTTTTAGGTTGTTTGGCCACACAGGGGCTTGCAGTGCATGTGGTCAGTCCATTCCCGCCAGTGAAATGGTCATGCGGGCACAGGGCAACGTCTACCACCTCAAGGTTGGCTATGTGAAACACAACTACAGCAGCATGAAAATAAAAAATACTGTCCAAACCTGTATAACTGACTTTCATCTTAAAACACAAAAATATGTTTTTGAAATGACATCGGACACCTTTGAGTTTTAATTTGTATGGAAAAAAAGCAGAAATTTTTCAAAACAAAAAGAAAGAAAGTCAAACAGGTTTGGAGTAAATGGCAGATTTTTCAATTTATGGCTGTGCTTCCCTTTAGCTTGAGTGCTATATTTAATGGGTTTCTAAATAACAGATGTTCATTAAAGCTGAATTAAACATGTGAATCTTTATTTATTTATTTGTCATATTACAGTATGCTACATTTATTTCTCTGGGCCAAGCCTAGACATATTACAGCTTCTCGTAATAATGTTCTCCTAATGTTAACCTCGTTCAGTCTCGTTCTTGTTATATCACCTTGGCTGCACGAGGATTAAATTATTAAAAAATCATTTTAAGGAGAGAGCTGAGGCAGTTAGTTCTCTAAAAGCTAACCTGACTAGCGGCTCTGCATACTTCAATGAAATGCATGGCTAATAATTACGCACAGGGTTAAATTTACTTGATTCTCTCTTTTCTGTTTCAGTGCTTCTCCTGTGCAACGTGCAGAAACCAGTTGGTCCCCGGTGACCGATTCCACTATGTAAACGGCACCATATTTTGCGAACACGACCGGCCAGGAGCTTCGCTCCTTAATACACACTTGCAGAGCAACCCAGTGCTACCCGACCAGAAAGTGAGTTTACTCTTTTACTGTTTAAATTCATAAGTGACTCTGGACCACAAAACCTGTGTCTTAAGTAGCACGGGTATATTTGTATGGTTCAAAATTATAATTTTTTTTTATGCCAAAAATCATTAGGATATTAAGTAAAGATCACGTTCCATAAAGATATTTTGTAAATTTCCTACTGTAAATATATCAAAACTTAATTTTTGATTAGTAATATGCATTGTTAAGAACTTCATTTGGACAACTTTAAGGGTAATTTTATCAATATTTAGATTTTGTTGCACCCTCAGATTCCAGATTTTCAAATAGTTGTATCTTGGCGAAATATAGTCATATCCTAACAAACCATACATCAATGGAAAGCTTATTTATTCATTTATACAGATGATGTATAAATCTCAATTTTAAAAAAATTGACCCTTATGACTGGTTACGTGGTCACATACTACAATGTGAGTTTGGTCTTTGTCTGTAGTGAATAACTAAAGTGTTTCAATAGAGCATAAACACAGTTTAACCAATCTTGTGTCTTGTAGGTTTGCTGAAGGACTCCCCGTCTTCTTCGCCTCTTCCTCTCTCTTTGTTTACCCTCCAGTGTCCTTCTCATCACAGCTCTTCAATGACATCCTCCAGACACTTGATGCACTTATGTTTTTACTGTCTAAATTCGCAGACTTAAATGAAAAAGTCTCCTCAAGAGAGAGAAAGAGAACGAGTTTGGACTGAGAGCGATGGAAACATTTCTTTATTTCGGACTTTTTCTGAAACTGTGGTGGATTCTGCAGTATCTCTCATGGCGATATTGTGGCTTTCTCGCCCCCTGAAAACAGAAGTGACTTCTACTTTCTCACAGGATATCCTGCCTCTCTCACATCTAACCTCAGAGAGAAGGCTTCATCTGAAAGCAGTGTATGCTTTTCGAGTCTAGATGAAACTGCGGTCACAACCTGTTTTTGTCCATAATCTGACGTATATCCGGATATTAACCAAGAAAAAAAATACATGCAGAATTGATTGGAACTTAAAAAGTGGCTATTACAAAAGAAATGGTGGCGTTTTGGAGAGGTTGAGAAGAGAGACTGGTGATGTCAGCCACCAATTTGTATGACTTTTTTCAGTTTGAAATGACGTGCACTGATCAATCATGCGGTCACAGCGAATTTCAGCAGTTTTGCTGTAAAAATGTCAGAACTGTAGCAGTGTATTAAGTAGGGATGCACGATATTGGATTTTTGCCGATATGCCGGTATATGTATATTTTTTTTACTCATTTTGGCCGATATCCAATGCCGATACTGATATTCCTTTTGTTTGGAAACAACACCAAGTCTCTCCTGTGTGAAAATTATAAGCAACTTATTTTTAATTTTGGTTAGTTTTTAACAAGAACTTATTTGTTACAATTAAATAAACAATAATGAAGTTCTTTTATAATGACAGCACACTGAAGCTTTGAAAATATCTATAAATTAACTATATATCAAACGCTGCATTTTTTTTCTTTTAGAAAGATGCAGCGGTAACCTTAACATTTCATTTTAAAATTTAACATTTGTGGATGCTCTAAAGCAAAAAAGTTGCAAAAATTCTAAAAATCATTCAGAGCTCATAATTTGTTTAAAAAAATATAACATATTACACATTAATTAATAAATCAGTATATATGAAATTTAATTTGCAAGTGTCATGTTTGTGATTTTATTTTTTATTTTTTATGTTAGCTATAGCGTCTGACCTTTAAATCAAAACATACTTGTGATTTTATGACATCAATTACTGCTTTATTTATTTATATATATTTTTTTATTCAAAGATGATTTATTTTTGGCCTTTTTGCCTTTATTACGATAGGACAGATCATAGCTGACAGGAAGCAAAGTGGGAAAGAGAGAAGGGGGTGGGAAAGGTCCTCGATCCGGGATTCGAACTCGGGACGCCCGTAGCGCAATGTCGCTGTATGTCGGTGCGCTGCCCATAAGGCTATCGGTTCTGTTTTATTTAATCAGAAACACAGTCTAAATGTTATTTGTGTATTCTACTTTAATGTTATTAGAAGTAGGCCAACAGCGCCCCCTACGTAATTAAAACTCCTTACTGAACGGGCATTAGGACCCGAGAGAAGCTGCCGCTGCTGCCACTGCACGTGCCATTACGGTTTATTCTATCACATACTGAAGGCGTCATTCTATACGTGCATTCCCAGTTTAAATGCAGCGATCCAAAACAGTAAATCATCATTCAGGCAAACATTTGCTTCAAGAATGAGCACTGCTGATCGTTAGCACAGCCTGAGCACATGCGAGTTAACCTAGTCCTCTTATCGGCAAGACATATCAGCATAATTTTTCAATGCCAATATTTACATTTAAAGCCATTATCGGCCAATTCCGATATTGGTCTGATAATATTGTGCATCCCTAGTATTAAGCACGGCTTACACTTGAATCACTTTCAAACCATTTCCAAATGCGGTGAATTTGTGCACGAGCGAAGTCTGTGCAGAAAAATTTTCGA